>JAVKLA010000088.1:18502628-18538565 GCA_034782735.1 Sagittarius serpentarius | reverse complement strand
ACCTCTGACCTGACTTTCCACCCAAGTCAGAGCCCTGGTTAATTAAAGTTTAACAGAAGGGCAGGAGATGCTGGGGGGGTGAGGGGGGCATGACACAGCACAGCTGGATTTGACCCATGATTTCAGGATTCATCAGCCTTTTTCCATGTGTCAGAAGCTTGTTATGTCCTCCTATATAGCTTTTGCACTACAGATACCTTCACTCTGCAGCTTTTACTTTTGTCTACTCTGATTCGAATCTAGCAGGTCAGTTTACCCCGACGATGATGAAAAGGAACATGGCACAGTTCCCTGCCACACTCGAGCATGCTTTAACCATGCAGGACTCCTGTGCAGCTCCCTTCTTCGTGGAAGCAGAAGCTGCCGCTCCTCTACCTCCATCAGTGGTCCTCATGCACAGCATAGGGGTAAGGATGCAAGAGCCTCAAATATCCGCATCTATCTACATGCCCGCCTGTTCCAACCTCTCCAGACACTCTGCACCCCTAAACACTGGCTTCCCTCTTGGGCCAGCCCCTCAGCTGTGTCTGCCTCCCTCAGCTGGGGAGCTTTGCCGTTTCTTCTCTTGTGCCTGAGTACAGCTACGAGATGCCTGTTGCCTGTCTGGACATCAGATGAGGCTCTCCTGGTGCCTGTCCTGTTGGCTCACCACTTGGCTTCTCCTTCAGGGCACTGTCCCTTAACAGGAGGCCTTCTGGTTTTTGGCAATGCTATCTTGTTGACTGTGCCTCTAGCTTTCGCTTATTGCATATCTACTGTCTTGCTGGGTTAGCATCAAGTGAACATCGCTTACTCTCCTCCCCAGCTATGTTTTCCAAAAACATCTCAGAATGCTGCATTTTAGGAAGACTTCCAGTCTAATCCCCTGCAATGCATCTGCTCTGGTGGGCTGAGACAAGATGTCATTTTGCATTTTTGGATATCTGTAGAGCCAGGAAGGTTGAAAGAAGGAAGAAACTGAATTCAGCTTCTCACTTAGGAAAAGTCAAGAAATTCAAATTAAACCAGCCTACATATGGGAGGTTTGAGCCTACTGTTCTTCAGATAAGTGATTCATATCTTTAAATCTGCCCCCAAACTCCAAAGGCACAAAAATTATTCTAAGTGTTAAGGACTGAGGCTTTGCAAAAGAACGAGAAATTCCTACCAGAGCTGACATTAAGTGGAGAAAGGATGGTGAATGGCTAGTGTGTGAGCCCAGGCGCTGGGTTTATTGCCCTGCTCTGTGCCAGGCTTCAAATATAAGCTCGGGTGGATCATTTAGTTTTCTTATACCTCCCTTCCCCACATATAAAATACTGGGAAGTGCTGCTCTTCCAACTCAAAGGGAGCTGTAAGGATAAATAGAATTGCTTGAGAAAAATCTGATGTCCTTTAAATTTACCAGCTGACAAAAACTGGGCCATCTCTGGGCTTGAAAACGTGGAAACACCTACTGCAGCATTTCACAGAAGCATGACCCAAGAAGTAACTGTTGCTGCTGTGGTGGTTTAACCCCAGCTGGCAACTAAGCACCAGGCAGCCGCCCGCTCACTCCCCCCACCCAGTGGGATGGGGGAGAGAACCGGAAGAAAAGGTAGAACTTGCGGGTTGAGATAAAGACAGTTTAATAGGACACGAAAGGAAGGGAAAATAATAATAATAATAATAATAATAATAATAATAATAATAATAATAATAATAATAATAATAATGACAAAAGAATATACAAAACAAGTGATGCACAGTGCAATTGTTCATCACCCGCTGACCGACACCCAGCCAGTCCTTGAGCAGCGGGGTCGCCCCTCCCAGCCAACTCCCCCCAGTTTTAGTGTTCAGCATGATGTCACACGGTATGGGATATCCCGTGGGTCAGTTGGGGTCAGCTGTCCCGGCTGTGTCCCCTCCCAGCTTCTTGTGCACCCCGGCCTCCTCGCTGGCAGGGCAGCATGAGAAGCCAAAAAGTCCTTGAATTAGTGTGAGCACTGCTCAGCAATGACTAAAACGTCAGTGCGTTATCAACATTATTCTCATCCCAAATCCAAAACACAGCGCTGTCCCAGCTACTAGGAAGAAAATTAACTCTATCCCAGCCAAAACCAGGACAACCACTAAGACAGCTTAATTCCTTTTTTGTAAAGTTAATTGTGAAAGGGGGGGCAGGGGGAGGAAAAGGAACAAAACATGACAGCTAATTGGAAATTTGGCAAAACTAACATTTCATTTCCATTAAATACTTGCTTTCTGAAAAGCAGAATTTTCATACAGAAAACCGTCCTGTTAAAAAGCACTTGCCCACCTTTAAGACATCACAGCTTACATGGCATTTTGATAATGCATTTAGCAGGGATGTAAATGAGAGAGCGGAATACCGCATTTGCTCACCAGAAGTTAGCCTGCAACAGGGCCCCCACATTTCAGCCTATATCCACAGACTGTATCACAAATGAGGTGACCACTATTTATTCACAATACTCTTCTTTGGGGGTGGTGGGGGTCCAACAGAAACATGACACCCTCAAGCACTGCCTTTCATGACACTTATGCCCATAAGGTCTTAAGAGGAGGTAGCTGCGGGGTGGGGGGAGCAGGTGGGGAAGCGTCAAAGCTATCCAGCACAGGGAATCAATGAAACAACTGCTTCGCAAGTGAATTTAGCCCTCTTCTCCAGCTATAAAGGCAAAATAGAGGAAGGTGCTTTCAATTTAGACTGCAGAATACATTTGGTATCCCTGGCAGTGTTTTTTTCCCTGAATAGTGTGTCCTCCATTTACTGTGGAATATAAAGATGGAAACATGATAGACTGAATGGAGCAGGCAAGCAGAAGCATCCCCAGCCTGCCAACTTGGAACAACCAGAAACTATTTTAAAATGCAATCCCAGCCTTAAATGTATGCGACCCCATGAATTTAGCCACTCTAAACCTCCTCTGTCAGTTATTACAGCAGAAGGAAAGGAGAAGGTACAAGTAATCACCAGGGGCTGGAAAGTAACTTAAGGGCTGCAAGAGGGATTTAAAGAACTGAGCGCTTAGCGGAAGTGGTGCAGGGATTTCCACTGCCTCCCAGTCAATTAACTGCAAAATCTGAAAGGTAAATGCTTGCTTGCAATACACCCCCTGCAACGCTCCCGGCAGCAGTAACTGAGAAGTAAAATCTTGGCAAAAAGAACTTTAAAATAGAAACAGAAGGAAAAGATATTTAGGAAATAAAACAGGAATGTGCTCGCAGCAGATGGAAAATGCTCAAATCATGAGAAAAAATACTTTTTCAGAGCTATTTTAGAAATCCTCTTATCTCCCCCCTACCCCATTATGGGGGAAAACATGATCTGAGCTAAATTCACTCTCAATGATGTACTAATAATAATGGTTATGATAATAAATTTCATTTGTAATTTCCAACTATTTCTGTAGTCAGCCCTTGAACATGAATTTTTAGCCCAATTAAAAATAAAATCATTATCCTTCCCCTACAGGAAATCCAAGCTGTAGGCCAGTTTAGTTAACTTGCCTAAAATTATACTGTCTCTGCAGAGCCAAAATGAGGGTCGATACATCCTGATTCCCAGGCTTACACTTCAGCTAGACACCCCTACCCATCTCTAAGACCAAACCAGAGCAGAGCTGAGTAATTCTAAGCCCGCAAAGAGCATTTTACATATTTGAAGAATTGCACAAACAGCAAGCAATTAGTTCTGAACGAGATCCCTGGGGAGTTTCTAGTTAAAATACATGTGTTTTAAGATACATTAAGCCAAGCACTATAAATTAAAATAATCACTGAATTCAGACATAACATCTGGGGACTTTGGGGATGTGGACAAGATGGGTGGTGTTTCTATATAGGAAGGAATAGAAGCATACCTGTACAGGGGGAGGAAGCAAGTGGAGCTTTCTGGGAGACAGAAGGAGAAGAGGGTATGTGATTCACAGATGCCCCATCCAAGTGCATTCCGTGGCATTTGGGAGCGAGGCACCGTCAGTCAGTTCATTGGTGTGAGCGTATGAAAGCAAAACCGTTGGGGAAACACTCTTACAGCAGATGGAGAGCTGAGGTGGACCCAGAACTCCTCCAAGAGAGGCACCATCCCTCTCTTTTGTGTCTTCCTAAGCTTCTTGGCCAAAATTCTCTATGGGTAATCCAGAAATACAAGGAAACTGAGGTGATGCAAAGTCACCCAGAAAACACAAGGCAGAACCAGGAATTACACCCAGAGCTGCCAAGCAATATTTTGCTATCTTCACTGTAAACCTACCCAGCTCTCCTGCTCCTACTCCAGACCCACTAATAACAGACAATGTGTCCTGCAATGGCTACGCAAGACCGTCCTGTGGGCAAATATGCTTTCTGCTGCTGTGGGCTTGCAGTATGTGTGAAACAAGAGTGTCCCACCTCGCAGATAATCACCCTGCCCAGCCTCACCTCTTACGGAAGTCAGATTTGCAGCAGCTCAGAGGATTGGGTCCTAAATCTTCACAAGCTAAGTGATTATTTTCTAAAGTATTTTTCCAAGAACTTTACTTCTTTGTTCTTTTATATTTTAAAAGACCTGTCACAGATTTATGTGCAAACTACTTCCCCATCAAATTCTCCTCAAAACAGCAACACTAGGCCAGCTGTGTTTGTTTCCGCAGTTCCATATTAATGTCACTATATATAAGCTATCTTTCTAAGTATGTGAAATACACATCAAAATACACAAAGATCCTGCAAAGATCCAAGCCCTCTCCAAAAGGTCACAAGTGTAGAAGCACAAATAATATGCCGCTTTACTGCACAGTAAAACAAGCAGCCTGCAAAGCCCTGTGGAGAAGCGTAGGTAGATGGCAGGCAGATGGCACTGTGGTACAGAGGGCAACTGCAATGCCTCAAACAAAAGGAAACCCCAAGTAAAAGGGTTTGACTGATAGCACCGGTGGGTAAAAAACTCAACATGGCCCTGGTATAAAGCCAGCGGCAACAGGAGTTACCAGTGAAACAAGGTGGGAACTCATGGTGGGACAATGAAAAGCATGTTTGCCCTTGGGGATAAAGACAGCTCAATACTTGGAGACAGAGGCAGCAACTTCCAAAGCCAACTGGAGTTTCACTTAAAATTTGACCTCCACATTTCATCCATGCTCAGAACTACTCCAGTGACTGCCTCTTCATTGTAAGTCCAATGCATAACTGGCCCAAATCTGTTTTCAAAACAAGATATGGATATGCCGTGCTCTGCCTGCCTTGGCCCCATTTCCCCCCAAAACGCCTCCCCACTGCAGGGCCAAAGCTTTCTCAGCCATCACTCACCCCGTGGAAATGCTCTTTCTGTACCTCGGGACCTCAGCACTCTCTCAACTTTACACTGGCATCAGAAAATTTGCCTTTCCCTCTCTCCGGTATACCTCAATTTCTCTCTGCATCTGTTACATAAAAATAACCTTTTGTAGCTGCCTTATTTAAACCTGTCAAGCATTTGGGGATGCAGTTTCTATGAAAGCAGTCATCACTGTCATATATCAGAATATCTCTATCTAACCCTCACTCAAGGAAGAAAGTCAATGCCAAAGCACCAGGCAGGACAAAGCAGACAAAACAGTGACCAGTGCAATGCAAGGCAGGAACAAAGTTGTTCAACAGACACGGTGGCTAACATGAAAAAAGCCCAACAACTCAGAGAACAGAAAACCCTTTGAAATTCTGGAGGGGATCAATACTAAAGATTTAGAATGATACAATTACCACTCTTCTACCCAAAAAGGTGAAGCTATCAACCTATTTTTTTCAGCCCATCAAATGTTTCTAAATATGCTAAGCATCTAGCTCACTAGCATATTGGATTTTGAATAATGAAAAGAGTAAACAGGATTTTAATTTGGATTCTGACAGTAAAGTGCTTTCCATGTGATAAATTAACTATTAAGGAAGACAAATTAACACAACCTACCCTTGAGTATGATGGCTTATGATTCTGAGGAAGCTTTTACAGAAGCATGATCAAAATAAGGCAGGATGAAAAATAGGAGATGATGATGGGGGGAGTATTTTATCAAAAATCCTCCCTCCTTCTTTTCATCAAACTGTATGTATTACTTCTCTAAAAAGGTGCAGCAGTTTTTCTCAGGAGCCCCCCATTTTTCCTAAGAATGTCTAAACATTTTAGGAGAGATCCTCAGCTGGTCTAAATTACCAGAGACTGATGAATTTCATAGCGATTGTTTAAAATTGAACAGTTAAATTTCACATCTGTGAAGCAAAGTCAAAAAAAGAGGTGTCACCCCGTCTGAATTTTTTTGAAAGGGAAGGTGTCTCAGAAACATTTTCTAGGTATAACACTATACTCATGAAATCAGCAAAGAGTATGTGAACATCTTCAAAGCAGTCTAACATCGTGTTATATTTCCATACCCAATGGAAAATTCCCTTTTTTTACCATTTTTTTAAAGGAGAGAAGACATTTTAAGATTTCGTCTTCATATTTCAGCAGAAAATCCATTTTCCAATCTGCTCGCTCTCTCTCTCTCTCTCACTCAGGTAAGCAAATAGAGCTTAGAAAACCAGCAGAAAGACATCCTAATTGGCTTGAAATTAAAGCTATTAATTTTTATTCTTATTTATTCCTGTCACAAATCAGACCTGTTTATATGGGTTTCCAACACTGCTATGGAAACCTGAGAGATTCTGAAGTCTTTATGTAATATGAGATGAAAACACCATCTCCCACAGTGAACGGTGTTTTCTTTGACATATGTCAACAGTGGAATTCTGTCCCTCTGGGAGAAAAAGGGTTGCCAGGCACTAGGGCAGGAGAAGTTGGGTCCAATTTTATTGACTCAAGACAGTTTATTAACCATTTAACAGTCTGGGCAACTTCAAAATGCGGATAAGGATGTTTACTCACCTTTGCTCAGAAATTCATCCAAGGAGAAAAAAAAATTACTATTTCTATGGACACACTGAGCATTTGTATACTTAAAAATTGTACAGATACTGAATTTCAATGTATTGCAGTAATTTCCCAGTAGGTACTTAAAACTGCAGATCAAAGAGCTCTGTAGCAGTTGGCATTTTCTTAAAAAAACTAAAAGCCAAAAATTTATTTGAGTCCACCTGAAAACATTGTTGTGCCTTTGACATACAAATTACTTCAATTATAGTATCAGCAAATGTGCCTGCAGATTGTGCTGAAAGCTCTTAAACTCTTCGAACCAAGAGAACAGGTCTGACGTTTGGGTTGCCGACCCCGGCATCCCACTAACACGGCTCCAGCAACTCCTGCTACACCAGCATGGAGAAGCAGATCAGGTCCCCTGTCCTTTGCCTGTCTGTAGGGCCGGAAACATTGCCCATAATTTGCAAATAAATACATATTCCTAAAACTGGCTTGACACTTTACATTTTCAAAGTATCCCATAAACATGAACTAACCATTATTACTATTGATCAAAAGGAGACAGCAGGTCTTTTTCCAAGTCTAAATGAGCCTCATGCTACCAAACAACTCATAACATCCCTTGCTCATTAGGATGCACAACCAGCTCACACCTCTGCCTCCCCTGAAAGAGAAGAGATATTTCCCTTTATTCCACTGCCTCCATTCAGTTAACTGAGTTATGATGTATTGATCATTATTCAAAGAGCTCAAGAGTGCCTGCTGTCATGCGCCCTTAGATATCTCCACGAATTGAAGTATGCGCCCTTTTCTCCAACACAACAAACTGTGGTGTACCTTCTCTGTAGAAAGAAGAGGTAAAATGCTGGAGTGGTTTTCTGTAACACATATCTACAGAACAAAAATCAAAGCCTGCTCAGTCTCTTCAGCCTTTCTCTGAAAGATCTAAAACACTCAGACTATGTCCTTTAACTTGAAACCAATGGAATGCTATAATAGATGAAACTCTTCCTTAAAGCCTAGAAGTACAGGAGAAAATGCATTACCAAGTCTGAAGGTGTCCAAAGTATTTGAACTTGGAATTCTTGCAATCATGCACAAACACGGCTTTGAAAACTTTAATGAAAAAATCAAAGTAAGTCAGAGGTTTCCTCCTGCAAAGACAAAGATACTTACAGGTTTCCTTTTACTGAAAGGCTCCTTTCAGAAATCAGCGCTGCAAAAATGTTTGCAGCATAAATAGAGTACAGGCCTCCTGGGAGACAAAGAATTTTTATAAAGGCGTCATTTTTCTACCTTTACAAGTAAAAAAAAGCCCTGAAGGTCATGGTTTCTGGAAGCACCTAAACAACAACAAAGTAAAAACTTTCCACCCCTCTCCCTGCAAAACTAGATGATGAGCTTCATAGCATTGTCTTGGTCAACGTTGGAAGGGGGTTAACAGCATTTAAAATAGTCCATCACTAAATGTGGCTAAATTTGCTCACCACCTTGGAGACTCATACATTTCCTGTAAGAAAAAAGTTTATTAAATACAATTCAGACTAACATAATTAATTATCTTTTACGAGACATCACTGTATATGACTTAGGATCAGAAAAACTTTCTTGGGTCACTGCTGAGTACTACCGTCAACCCTGTAGTTTGTTGTATTCATCAGACTGTTTGTGGCACAATCCATCAGCTCAGGGCAGGCTGTGACTCCAAATCCCCCGACTGGCAGATGCCCAGAAGAGGCCAGTGGCAACCAGTCTGGCTACTCTCAAGACAGCGTGTGTAATCTGGCCCAAAAAAGCACATAACAGAGGCAGTCTGCATGCACTCAATGGGGTCTCACCTTGGCTTTCACACAGCTAATCTACCTCTTTCAATGGCTTAAAAAGCACAAGGGAGAAGACCAGCAGTGAGGCTGATGGGCCGACAACATGTTGATATGTCTCCTCCTCTTAGGAGATGAGGGTAAAAGCAAGAGGACACTCAGTAATGGCCATCTTTACCTAAAAGATTGCTTAAAACTGCACCAGTAAAAAAATAAACAAAAAAAGAACATTAAAAAGAGCAGATTTTTGAAATGTATACACCTCTAACTTTTACTGAAACCAGTCCCAACCCTTGGCACATCCAACAATTGCTTAACAGCATGAAGTGGTCTTTAAGAGATCTATCATACGTTTTTCCTCCTTGCTCAGCACTCTGCATAAAAAAGCAGCACAGAAAAGGTTGTTATTAGGAACTCCACCTAGGCTGTGGCAAGGAGACGTTGACCTGAGCACAAGGGACGGAGTTAGAGGGAAGAGGAAAAAAAGCACAGCAATGAAAATCCTTCCAGAATTAAAAAGGCCACAAGAACTTTGCCTGAACTAGTAGTTGTTGTTTTTATTGGATTATTTTATGGGGTTTTATGTTGTTTAATCAAAGAAAGAAAATGGATGCTATAAAATATGCAGAGCTAACTGGGGCCGCAAAGTACATTGCTGAATATTGCTAGTAATGCCATTTCCCCTTCACTGTCAAAAAATAAAAATATCGTTCTTTATATCCCTGTCACATGGAACAGCGGTCCTCTCACGCTCGCCAATCAATCATCTTGGAGTGCACCTTTACCTTGAGCAGTATGTGCTAGGACGGTGAATAAGGAAAGCTCAGGAAATAATCTCCCTTTCCACAAGACAGAATTCAATTTCCAGTAGAGCTCAGACCAGTACTTTTCTTGAAAAGGTGGCACCATAAATTACAGCAAAAAAGCATTTTTCTGCTGCTAGTGAAAACTTTAGTGAGCATTATGATTATGTGATTTGTACTCCAGGCACCAATGACCACCAAGCAGGCTAATAATGTGTGAATTCTGATGAGAACCAGCCCTCCAGCTGAGATAAAACATCAAAGACTTTTTTCCCCCATTTTTTTTTCCATTCTGCTTTCTTTAAGATTTTTTTCTAGCTGCAGACAACAACTTTCCAAGATTCTCCTAGAGAGTAAGCACTTCACAACAAATTATCCCACTCTGGTGCTCAGGTAGCCCTAGTTAGCCCTTTGGCCACTGTCCCAACAGGCTTTTATCTTTGACAGCCCCAGTTTGGTTTCTTCGGGTGGTGCTTCTCAGAAGCTTTTTGAAGACTCTCAGCAGGTAGACTGAGCTTTCACCAATGACTCTTTGAATCCCCCTTTGGATCTCAGCAGGTCTGGCAAGGGTTTTGCAAGTCTCAAGCTTTGTCTCTCCTCCAAGCACAGCTGACAAAGGCTGTGCAGCAGAGGCTGTCCAGGTCCATAATCTACTGCAACGAAGTCCAGAGAAAGCCCCACAAACGAACGGTGCCAAAGCGCTAGTTTGCTGGATTTGCCCGCAATATTTCTAACCATGAAGATGAGGGGACAGTTTTTCCCCTCTAGACGCCCTGAAGCACCAAATCCCAGCTTTTGCTCTGCAGATCTGGCCAAAATACCATTCTGCAAGCTGGTGCCTGACAGACAGACCCCGGCAGCCCCAGAGCCTGAGATGGGCAAAGAGGTCAGGAGGATTCTGGCCTCCAAAATCTGTTGCTCACAGTGCTGCCGCAGCTCAGAAAGCTTATCCAGCCTTGCAAAGCTGTCAGGAAAATTCACCAGCCACCGCACAAAAATTCCTTGCCATTTACCACAGTGATTGATGGTAATGCAAGAAACTAATGGCATTTTACTTGCCTGTCAAAAGAAATTACTCACCCTGGGCCAGCAGGATTGGGGAAGAATTCTTTAATCCTTGCAGCGATTTTTAAACTCTAGCATTTGCAGGGCTGAAGACCAGTCACAGACAGCAGCCTGCTTCAGGATGGATTCAAACATGATACAGCACATGGGCAGATAGGTCCAGCACAGCAATACAGCAGAGTGAAAGGCAGCTGCACACTGCACTTCTGACTTTTTTTTCTGAAAAGTTTACAGATTTCAGAGGGCCAAATCCACTTCCAGATTGTTAATCTCCAACAAAGACCTAGGTCCTGGCATTGTGCATGTAAAAAAAAGTTGGGGAAATAACAGGACAAAAAGGCCATAATCAAAAACTGGAGGCAACTGATCTAAGTGGTATAGGAAGGTACTCTCATTTGGTCTATACATGCAAAAGAGTATAGCAGCATAGGGGGTCAATTCACTTCCTAAATCAGTAGAGTTGATAGGATCATTCCCTCTGTGGCTCTCCCTTTCCTTCCTAACACCAGTATTAAACCTTCCTTTATCCTTTATCATTTTTCCTTTATCATTGCAACTGGTCTGTTTGCCACCAGGACTGCTCTGTTCTGGATTTACCTGCAGTACCAGTGTTCCCTCTGTATTGTATAGACGGCAGATCCTCCATCATGGTTCAGTCACAACATCCTTGTTAAATGAGCTACTTCAATAGTTTGGGGGCAGACAACATTCATTCATTAGCTAGCAGGTCAAGGGTGAAGGTCTAAAAAAGGTCCTTCACAGGAGGTAATTCTTACAGGCAGTAGCACAGCAGGCTCGAGCACCTTTCACTGCCCCCCAGGAATTTCATTAAGACAAATAGCAAGAGACATCACATAGCACTTTTGAGGATAGAAATGAGCCACTCTATCAGTTTTGATTTTGGTTAGCCTCTGTGTCCTGGTTTCGGCTGGGATAGAGTTAATTGTCTTCCTAGTAGCTAGTACAGTTCTGTGTTTTGGGTTTAGTATGAGAGGAATGTTGATAACACACAGATGTTTTCAGTTGTTGCTAAGTCATGTTTTTACCAAGCCAAGGACTTCTCAGTTTCTCAGGCCCAGCCAGCAAGAAGGCTGGAGGGGCACAGGAAAGTTGGGAGGGGACACAGCCAGGACAGCTGGTCCAAACTGGCCAAAGGGGTATTCCATACCATAGGATGTCAAGCCCGGTATACAAACTGGGGCAGTTGGCCTGGGGGGGGGGGGGGACGGACACGCAGCTCGCTGCTCAGGAACTAACTGGGCGTCAGTCGGCGAGTGGTGAGCAACTGCGTTGTGCATCACTTGGTTTGTGTATTCCAATCCTTTTATTATTACTGTCACTTTATTGTTGTTATTGTTGTCATTGTTAGTTTTTTCCTTTCTGTTCTGTTAAACTGTTCTTATCTCAACCCATGAGGTTTACTTTTCTCTGATTCTTTCCCCCATCCCACTGGGGTGGGGGAGGGTGTAGTGAGTGAGCAGCTGCGTGGTGCTTAGTTGCTGGCTGGGGTTAAATCACAACACTCTCTTTTCTTGACCAGCCTTTATGATTCAAGCTCCTATACATCCTCAGAACCTAGATGAAAAATCGTCTCTGCAAAAGGTCACAAACGAAAGAGGGGGAGAAGAAACAATTCATGTTTCGTGAAGACTACACATGCCTAGGTGGTAGCTACTAAAAAGTCGCTTAAACTTTCAGCATTTCAAAGCATACACTGTGTTTGCAATAACAGACACTAAAAACAGGCTTTCCCACTGGGGGAGTTGGAGGACACTGAATCAACTACCTATAAAAACGGCTACGATCCTTTATAACACATTCAGTGGTTTTCAGTGAAAAACACTCACAGTCAGATACTGTATCCCACTGAGCATTAAGCACTTCCCATTCCTGTTCTGCTTTTTCAATTCTAACTAGTCCCTAACCCTGTTAGTCATGAATTTGCGATTAATGAGCCTTGTTTAGAGGATGTGAATACTGAAATTGTTCTGATATACGGGCTCTAACCACAGAAAGACGATCTAATTCAGCGAGGGAATCTGCTGTGCTTAGGGGGGATTCCAAACCTTCAATAAAGGAAATCAGCTGTTAAGTCACTTTAACAAGGGGCAGCATGCTGTGTTCTCGGCTCCGTGGTGCCACGTGACGGTCTCACAGCTTGGCATCTGGGGACAAAATCATCTTCACGCGTTAAGGATGCTTAACATCTGCTTGTAAATCTGGGGCTGGTCAAAAAATGGCTGTGACTGAAATGAGGACGGTGCAAGTGTGGTTTTCCACCAGAATTCTTAACTATGAGAAACATGCACGCATACACACCCGCATCCATACTCTCTTTATCTAATACAGCAAAGGACCAATAACCCAGGGCTAAACTAATTATGACTAGTTATGCTTGAGCAGGAAAAACAGCAGCCGCTCCTCTCCTGCTTCAAGGGGACAAGTAAAACAAGTGCCTTCTTTGCTCTTCTTCCCTGTGCCTGGAAGGGAAGAACTGTCCCTCAATAGTCTTCCTCTCCCAGGGTGTCCAGAGCAGCAGATTTCCTCCTCAGCTGGGGACATGGGGACAGGTAGGACAGCTCTTCTCTCCAGGCTTGATAGCAGGGCTAGAGAAGGCCCTGTATGCAGCCTCATCAGCCCAGCCTTCTTGTTGACTCTACTAGAAAATGTATTTCCCAGGCCATGAAAAATCTGATAAAAAAGTGAAAACCAAAAAGATAGTATTTTTCATGAAATAACATCACCCATCACGTGCCCATCAATACTCGGAAATAATTTGGGGCGGCGGGGAAGCTTAATTATATTTTAAATGGTTTATAAAATGCACCAAGATGGAATAAATGTTCCTTGTTCTGCTACAGCAGTCACTTTCAGACATATTTCAGGAGGCTAATCCTGGAGACCAGGAGATTAATTCCTGGAGACAAGCCCTTTTTTCCCCCCAGCTCCTCCCCAGCTCTTCAGAGAAAATGACCTGGTCTGATGTTAACACATCTTGAAGAAGACAGGAGGATTAATTATGCTTCTCCCTATTTCATCTTCATGGCACATCGAAGCAGCTTCTACAGCTGCAAAACCTTTATTTCCGGGGTCCTTTTGATTGTACTGCTGAGATACTCAAAGACTCATTAAACCTAAGGGGAAGTCCCATTCACTGAGACTTAGGTATGGAAAGGAGGTGGGGGAGGGAGGTTTAAAGTTATCTCCTACTTAAGTTAAAGAGACGGTTGGAGAAGATTTATTCATAAATCAAACTCTCCACCCTCAAAGAGTCACCTATCCTCGCGGCGCTCTGCACACAGGAGATGCTGTTGGGACTAAAGGACTGAGAAATGCAGCCTGCTCCAACAACTGGGTGACTCTGCTTGTTCCTACAAAAGAACCAAGGGATGAGGAAGCAAAAGCAAAGCAACCTGCCTTATATTTTTGTAGACACAATTTTGCACCTACAAATCGCAATTGTTTTCCAGTTGCAACACCAAAAACAAGTTAGAGCTCAGCTTTCAGATAAGTCTCCTGCAAAGTGGTGTTTGTTGATGCCTGCCTGATCGTGGTTGTAATTATTTCCTCCAGCAATTACCGTCACTATATCTGACCTTATCCTAGAGTCAAGTACCGAGGCATTAAAGTGACAATATCTTCTGTGCAAGTAATTGCTGATACAAAACCTCATTCTCAATTACTAACGTCAATAGCTTGTGGATCTTAAAAGCGAAGCCAGTATGTTACTGGGGCTGAGATCGATTTCTAATCTGATAGTTAGGCTATAAATTAAGTGATTTGCTGATGAAGAGCTCAAATTACAAAGGCACCATTCAAAAAACCACTAAATATATCGATGACTTCCTTTGATTTTAAGTGGCGTTGAGAAAGTGCTCCCTTCTTTCCTGATGGCGTTGCCTTCCTGACTTGAATCTTCACTGTCAAGCTATCATCCTAAATTAACTTCAGGCACAACTATTTTCAGGTATAACACTCTACCTGCCGGCATAGCAGTAGGCTTCAAAAAGTGGGCCTTCAAGCCATAGTCTAAAGCTCATCTATCAGAAATACCAATATTATCCTTCTTTTTCACTTTTTAGAATTGTGAAACCTCAGCAGTACCATTACAATCAAGGTTGTACCTGCTCCTGGGGACATTTTATCTTATTTTCACATGGGGAAACCCTTTCTTTACAGAACATGCCTGCAGTTAAGATCTCTCTGCAGTTTTACGTGAAATTAAGTAGCTAATGTCATACACGTGGTGCTGCAGAGACTAAATCATGATATTAAGGGAAGTCAAGGTTCAATTTCCCTGCGTGCAGCCGGTGAGGTACATGCATTGGGAAAGGCTAGATCTGGAGAATGTAATAAACAGTCACAGATGAATATAAAATATAAATGCAAAATGCACTTCTTCATATTTATTACATCTTTTACATCTAAATCAGGCAGATTTCATTCCACAGATTGAGACTGATCTGAAGTAATTTAGTGGGAGGCTAGTAGTTGAAACACATAATCACATTTCTAGAACAATGTAATTACACTGAATTTAATGTGATTTCCTGCCACTGGTTTAAAACTGCAGCCTCCTCCACATTCTCGATGTACGCTGAACCTGACACTTGATGTGAGATTACTTTTACGTAGCCAGGTAAAGCATTGCATAAGGGGAGAAAGTATGCTATGACTCCTTGAATTCCCCAAGACCATCGTACAAAGATGTCAGTCGTCAAGTACCAGTAAGTTCAAATCTTAAATTCCTAGGAAGATGCTGTCTCAACAGATGACCACTGAATTTAGATTTCATTTTCATTAAATATCTCACAAGAAACCTTAAGAACTTGTGCGCAAGTCAGCCCTGCTCTATGGGGCAAAGAAATTTGAAGGGAAATTCTTAGCAGAAGAGTTTTCAGCTTTTTGTATGTTGTACATGTTTCTGAGAGTGCTATATTAAAGACTTTTTATAAAGAACAGGCTAATAAATGGACACGGCAGGTCATACTCATTAAGAATAGCTAGGAAATACTGGGGAAAAAAGTAACTGCAATCTGAATGCAGACCAAGAATTTGAATCTTAAAAACAAACACAAGGACAAAGGGCTGGAAATTCATGAAAGTTAGGAATAAAACAGCACAGACATTGATACTTATTTAATTCCTACAAATCAGTTAAAATCTGATCTAGAGAGAGAAAGCGCGCAAGCCAACGTGTCAGGAGAGCCCATACTGGCAGCCAAAGCGTACTACGTAAAGAGAAGAGTTACTCTTAAACAAACAAACAAACAACAACAACAAAAAAACACTAAGCTTATAGCTGATCAGATGAAATCTTGCAAGCCCACCTAGTATGAAACAATTCAAGTAATCTCTTTGCAGAATAATTTCAAATAGCAACTAAAGTTGTAAAAATGGAGGTATATTTACAATCGATTTGGAAACAGAAAGAAAAATTATTAAATTGATCAAAAATGCTATTTACCTCTGGCAGTTCATTTAGCTTTTTGCAGAATGATTCAACATTTATATTCCTTCATTGGAACAAATAAGTATTGAAATATAACGGATAATGAAGCAGATGCTAGAAGACAATGAAAGTGCATAGGGCTATTTTTTTTTTAACAGACCAATATAAACTTGAATGAAATAAAAGTTGAAAAGCAGGTTTTAAAGCTGGAGACTTTTATGAAAAGTAAACGAACAATAGATTTAAAGTGGTATAATTACTGATGAATCACAACACTATGGAAATGGCCTCTGAGAGCTCCGAATGCATTATACGCTGCGGAGGGGGAGGGTGAACGAGGGAGAAAAGAGCCCCTAAAAGGAGCCAACGCTGCAGCCCTTGCTCAGATAAACCACGCTGCATTTATGTAGCAAAGTCAGCTGCATTTAGGTTATGAAGCCAAGTCCTGAGATTCTTCCTTCCATGGAAGTTTTCTTTGGCACGAACAAAACTGCGGAAAAATCTCAAGATGTACAGGCTTGCAGCAAGCCAAGGAGGAGACCTCAATGCCTTCGAGCTGCTGTTCGACACTGTCAATGTTGAGCGTTTCTGAGCAAAGCGATGTGTAGCGAAAGGCTCACACAGCCGGGTGACGCTACCCCGAAGTGGCAGCGACAAATGCAAACATGTTACAAAAAACAAAGAACGGAAAAGCTTCGTCTGGGAAACAACGGTATGTATTATTGATAGCTCAGCAGCCAGAAGACCTGCAGGCTCCAGCGCATGGAGAGGATAATGGGTTTGTCATCTCTCTGCCAGGAAAGGACTTGAAGAGGGTTGAAAAGAGGCAGCGTTTCAGCTCCTTGCCCACCCTGCGGCCCTGCTGCCCAGTGTTGCAGTGCACAGCAGGGAAAGCAGCGCGAGCTCAGCCACGACGTCCACCTGCCACAAGCCGACCCCAATACACTAAACCCCACCACACGTCCAACACATGCTACACCCTCATTCTTTCTTCCTGAGCGGAACAAGCTTCCCAACAGCCTCAGCATTTCCAGATTTCAAATCCTTAGTAGGGTTTCTTCAAAGAGCGAATACATTTGCAGAAATTAATTTTGGGCTGCAGCTTCTTAAAAGGTACGCATTTCTCCATCAGGCAGATTAGCAGCAGAGCCTGCTAGAAGTTATGGTCTTAATCAAAACCAAAAATGTACTAAGCAGATTTTTCCCTTCTGTTTACTGAAAAGCCTACTTTCTTCAAGGTGACTCAAGACAAGAGGCGGTTTGCTTAAACAAGAAGAGGTTTGCTGGATGCCAGAAGGCCCTGTTTTCATCCCTGATCACCTTCTGCAGATCAGGAGGAGAATTCTGCAAAGAGTACATGGAAATACGACAGGGGAGTCAGGACCCTTATTAGGTTAAATCACTCAACTGCAAACCGGGACCAACCAGATGGAAACACTGTGATTCAAACCTCAACAAAAATGGTTAGAAATAAGAAACAATTTGACTACAGCAGGATTACCACTACGTTAGCTGGAAGGTCCACCCAACTATTCTGGACTTTTCATTATGCAGCAAAAGAACTGTGAAAATCTCTGCTCACTCGATCACCACTACAACAGTTACATATTCAGGTTTCTTTCTGGAATAACTGCAAATTTGCTTTGATTGACTGACATTTCATCACTTAATACATTCATAGCATGTCAAGGGAAAACTTGACTGAATTCACAATGCTGTACTGATTGAGTTCCTAATAGGAACAGTTGTCAGAAGGACTTGTAAGGATAAGTTTCAAAATCACATTTGCTAGTTGGTAGAGGACTTTCTGCACTAAAGAGCCTCTCCACCTACGTGCAGGACTTTCTGGGACACAAAGATGGACAGCCTCTCTCTTCCCAGTTGCCATCAGCCTGTGACATGGCAGATGGCTGCAGCCACCCCAGTGGCTGCACAATACATTTTCTCCAAAGTCCTGCATTTGAGATGTACAGTTGTGGAGTCAGAAAAAGCTTTGCCGGAGACTAATGAGCATGCTGTGGAAGAGGAGCTAGAGACCAAGTGAGGGGCAATGCTCTCCTTCACTCCTCCCACCCACCAAAAAGTCCCCTGAGTACAAACTACCCAACCACAGAGCTCAAGGGTGAACAGAGGACGCACAAGGCAACACAGCTGGAGGTCAGTATCTACCTTACTGAAAATGGGGAAAGATAACAAGGAAAACCAACCCAATTCAAGTTTGAGACCTTGGCCAGTGCCTCAGCCTCAGGGCTTGCTGCCTGCCATGCAAAGAGCAGCTTCCTGCTGCTCTCAATCTCCGCCTATGAATGGAAAAAAATCTGCAGTTTTCCTCTGCTCCTGATCCCTCCTCTGAAATTTTCACATTCATTTAAAAAGGTCTTCAAGATACAGCTTTCAAATGAACCTAAACATTTCCAAATTCCCTTCCTTCTATGCAGAGACCTGTAAGGCCCTGAAATGGCCTACTTTCAGCATTCATGACATGGGTAAACAGGATCCCTGGCTGCCTTCATCCTATTTTTGTTAGAAAAACAGGGGGAAAAAAGCAGTGCTCTCCAATACTGAAAACCAAGCAGTTTCAAACAAATATTTAAAGTTATCCTGATTGTTAGATAAGCAGCTTCTGCAAAGCAATCGCAAACATTGCAATTGTTTTGCCATACGGTCACCAGCAGCTGGAAGATCCAAGATGCCCATTTCAATAAGAAATTTTCCATTTCAAATGCATTTGGCAGTTTGTTCATGGTGAGAGGTGCTTCTCATCACATGAGCTTTCAGAAGACCACAAGGAGTGAAGCACAGGTGGCTTTTCTTAAAGCCTGGGTCAAAGCACAGCTTTCTGTAAACGCTCCTTTTTATAAGTAAGTAAGTAAATAAATAAATAAATAAGAAAAGGTGCTGTGCCATACCTTCTGCACTGCTATTAGACAGCCGAGAGGCTCCTGCTAGACCGGACAAAGCCTTCAGTCAGTCCCACAGAATATTCACAAACCAGTGAAAAGAACAGCGGGAAGAATTGGCTTAAATGTGCATTCATTGTACTTTCCTTTTCTTTAAATATAATAATATGCAACCGCTCCTTGTAGTGCTGAACAGACAATACTATTAACTCTTTTTTTCTTCCAGCACTTCAACCATTTATACTTGCATTCTTCCACCTAATCACTACTTAGCTGTTGTTAAAATCCATCATGCACTATGGGCCAAATCTTGAGGTCCCCACTCAAACCCTCCCTTAAATGAGTTCTTAGTAGGATTTTTGCATGATTAAGTATCACAGATTTTTTTCCTAACTGCTATCTGAATAAAGAACACATGAACTTGTATGTGTGAACACAAGGGATCAGATTAGGAAAGCCAAAGCCCTCACAGAATTAAATCTGGCCAGGGACATCAAGAGCAACAAGAAAAGCTTCTATAGTTACATCAGTGACAAAAGGAAGACTAGGGAAAACGCGAGCCCTCTCTGGAAGGAAATGGGAGACCTGGTTACCTGGGATATGGAGAAGGCTGAGGTACTCAATGACTTTTTTGCCTCAGTCTGCACCGGCAAGTGCTCCAGCCACACCGCCCAAGTCACAGAAGGCAAAGGCAGGAACTGGGAGAAAGAACTGCCCACTATAGGAGAAGATCAGGTTCGAGACCATCTAAGGAACCTGAAGGTGCCCAAGACCATGGGAGATGCATCCGTGGATCCTGAGGGAACTGGCGGATGAAGCTGCTAAGCCACTGTCCATCATATCTGAGAAGTTGGGGCAGTCCAGTGAAGTTCCCACTGACTAGAAAAGGGAAAACGTAACCCCCATTTTTAAAAGGGAAAAAAAGGAAGACTCAGGGAACTACAGTCAGTCAGAACTAGTCAGTCTCACCTCTGTGCCCAACAAGACCACGGAGCAGATCCTCCTGGAAACTATGCTAAGACACATGGAAAATGAGGAGGTGATTGGTGACAGCCAACATGGCTTCACTAAGGGCAAATCGTGCCTGACAAATTTAGTGGCCTTCTACGATGGGGTTACAGCATTGGTGGATAAAGAGACAGCAACTGACATCATCTACCTGGACTTGTGCAAAGCATTTGACACTGTCCTGCACGACATCCTTGTCTCTAAATTGGAGAGAGATTTGACAGATGGACCGCTCGGTGGATAAGGAATTGGCTGGATGGTCACAGCTTGATGTCCAAGTGGAGACCAGTGACGAGTGGCATTCCTCAGGGGTCGGTATTGGCACCAGCACTGTTTAACATCTTTGTGGGCAACACAGACAATGGGACTGAGTGCACCCTCAGCAAGTTTGCTGATGACAGCAAGCTGGGTGGTGCAGTCGACACGCTGGAGGGAAGGGATGCCGTCCAGAGGGACCTTGACAGGCTTGAGACATGGGCCCATGCAAACCTCGTGAAGTTCAACAAGGTACAAGGTCCTGCACAGGGGTTGGGGCAATCCCAAGTACAAATACAGGCTGGGCAGAGAATGGATTGACAGCAGCCCTGAGGAGAAGGACTTGGGAGGGTTGGCTGATGAGAAGCTCAACATGACCCAGCAATGTGCGTTTGCAGCCCAGAAAGCCAACTGTATCCTGGGCTGCATCAAAAGAAGAGTGACCAGCAGGTCAAGGGAGGTGATTCTTGCCCTCTACTCCGCTCTCCTGAGACCCCACCTGGAGCACTGTGTTCAGTTCCGAGGCTCCCAACATAAGAAGGACACGGACCTGTTGGAACGAGCCCAGAGGAGGCCACGAAGAAGACCAGAGGGCTGGAGCACCTCTCCTGTGAAGACAGGCTGACAGAGTTGGGGTTGTTCAGCCTGGAGAAGAGAAGGCTCCGGAGAGACCTTACAGCAGCCTTCCAGTACCTAAGGGGGGCCAACAGGAAAGCTGGGGAGGGACTTTTTACAAGGGCATGTAGTGGTAGGACAAGGGGTAATGGCTTTAAACTGAAAGGGGGTAGATTTAGATTAGATATTAGGAAGAAGTTATGTACTGTGAGGGTAGCGAGGCACTGGCACAGGCTGCCCAGAGAAGCTGTGGATGCCCCATTCCTGGAAGCGTTCGAGGCCAGGTTGGACGGGGCTTTGAGCAACCTGGTCTAGTGGAAGGTGTCCCTGCCCACGGCAGGGGGGTTGGAACTAGATGATCTTTCAGATCCCTTCCAACCCAAACCATTCTATGATATTCTGTTCTATGAAGAACTGGCCCTGATTATTACCATGATGCTTTCACGTTTTCCACAATGCCACTCAAAAGCCTAAAAATATGGCATAGAAGCCCTGCGGTGAATTAATGCAAAGTGTCTGCATTTGTACCAGGAACCAACTGCTGAAAGAAAAAAAAAAAAGGATATTTGAAATAAACCTGGAGGATGCATTAGCAGAAGCACTTCTGAGCAACTTGCCATTTAAAGCCCACATGGGACAAATTCATCTCGAGAGTCACTTCAAAGGGAATGGTCCGTAATCAAAATTAATCACAATTAATTTGGCCCTAGGTTTCTGCCACTGAAAGGCAGGCTCCCGCAGTCAGAGCTGCGGGCAGCGGATGGCAGGACTCACATCCACGCATCCACCTCTGCTGATATTGCCAATTCTTCTGCTATGCTGGTGCCATTGTAAAATGCTGCAACAGGATTCAGGCCAAATTTGCTTATCGGCTCTGAACCATGAGGCCAGCCAGAAATATGTGCTGAATGGCGCTCTTTTTGAGGATGTCATCTTTCTATTTATATTACCTAATTCTTCTTCTCCAACTCCCTGTGGCAAACCAACAGTTCAAATCATACAGTATAAGCTAATAGGGTTATATAAGTGTCCATTTGCTGTACATATGCTCTCCCCCCTAAGGCAAGCGATCACCGCGACGCTGTAGCAAGAGAGGTACCCCTTCCATTTTTGATGTCTAAGCGTATCAGAGTTTTGGAGGTGCTTCGGAGAGTGTCTCTACCCTTGCTGGAGGAGGACGTGTGGGTAGCTGAGTGAGAAGCAGGCAGCAGAGAACTGCCACGGAAGCAGAATCAAACACGAATGAGAGGTGCCTCATCTCCTGCCCCTTGTCTCCCCCATGAAATACAGCTACACTAAAACAAGACAGAGGATGATGCCAGCTCCACATGTGGCAACTTTCAAGGTACTGCTGAACAGACGCGACCCTCAAGCTTTTTGCCCAGGCTTAATCCCTTGTTCTGCCTGCAAGAAAGCAAAAAAATTCCTTGATCTGGCTTTCTCTGTCTCTTGATGCTTCTCAGCCTCCACCAACAAGATTTGCATTTTCAAGCTAATTCTGCTCTCTGTCCTCTCCTGGTTTTCCCAGCATCACTCTCCAACACAAAGGCAAAATAATTTACATAAACAACTAAGCTGTTTCAAAGTAAACTGAGTTTACAGACATGGATACTTCCTTTGTTTCAAATATATTTGCCTTGCGTACTTACACTTAAAAGAAAGAACATTAACCCCTGTAATCTATGAGTTCCTGTACCCTTCACCCCGAGGTATGTAAAAATGGCATAGGCCCTATAACATGATGGACTTTTGGCCTCAGATCTCTTGCTCTCTGGAATCACCCAGGGTTTAAAACCTCAGAAAACATGTCTAGGAAATCTAAACCCATATGATACGAAGTTTAAAGTATGCATTTTACTTACACATATTCACATTTTTTTTGTTGTTTGCTATGCTCTACTGTTAAACTGCTCTCAAATTCAGGAAGACCTATTCCCAGATACAGTTTGAACCCTTCTCCAGAACAGTACAAATACGCAATCCAGCAGAGGTGGGAGCTTTGTTCTTTTACACATATACCTACTGTATATGCATAGCTTCTTATTTTACCCACTTCATAAGGCTGCTGCGGCTCCCTCCTTGGCAGTTTGGAGGACACAGATGCTCCAAGCTCTCGGGTAGACTCACAGAGACAGCAGTGCCACTTCCCAAACTGGCTACTCCCTTCAGTTTTCTGGCCAAATCCATTAATCAGGCCTGATCCGGGGAGTCCGCATGTGCATGTACTGTAAAATCCCCTTACAGAGCACTGTCTTCCAGTGAAACGAACCTTTGCCAAGCTCCCCCCTGGCACGCCAGCCACAGAAAGCAGACAGCACAAGTTAACGGGGCCCTGCACGAGTTCATTTGCCACACATATGCTACGTATACCCTCAGGAGCGGGTCCCCGCTTCACCGTGTGACTGAAGGGAAAGGACAGCTTCCCGGCTTCCCGTAGTCCCTGTGCTGCACGCTCAAGTAGAACTGCTTTCAAATGCCTTCGTGCTGCAGTGTTGCACTTCTGTCTGTTCTCCTCCCCGGCAGACTCTATAGCCTTCTCGGAGAATTTTTTTTCTCTGTTCGCTTCCTCCCAGCAGTCACATCAAACAGACCTGTATTACCTGGCTTGGAAACTGCTGCTTTTATCCTCCAGGTGAAGAACTGAAGTAGTTAGTCTGCATACATTTCTGAATGGTCTTCAGTGAGAAAATTCAATGTTCCTATTCCAGAGAATAAAATAATTACTTGCTTTTCAAACTTTCTCTTTTTCAAGCTGATAAAAGCTGCTGTTACAAGCGACAATTTCTAGACCTAAACAGACCCTCCCAGTTCTCAGCTACACTTTGCAGTGGTTTTGAACATTGTTTGTGCCACGGATGACAACGTCTCCAGCACAGTCCATGGCCAGCTCCAGCTCCCCCCGGCAAACAGAAGCCCCGGATTCGGGGTGTAACACTGTACTTCTCTTCCTTCTCTCACTGCAAGCAAAGCCAGTTTGCCTGACTCAGATTTTTCTCAAGCAGCAGAATACCAGCTTCAACACAGCTACATCCTATTAATGCTGATATATGTGAGACCTTTTAAAAGGCCTGGGGAAGGCAGATTTCACATTGTTGAGATAAATTTAGGCACCAGAAACTATAAAGACGAGGGAATCCAATCAACTATCATTTATCTTTCATCTTCATTTGAAGAGGCTTCACCAATATATAGCACTACAGATTTACCTGCATGCCAAAATCTCCAAATTCAGTTCTTCCAGGTGTTCAGTCATGTGAAGACAAAATTGATTCACACTGTCCCTTCTCCCATACTGACTGTGTATTCCAGGAGGCGAATCTTCCCAGAATATAGTATTATCACTCCAAAAAACACTCCAAGTTTTTGAATGTAAGTTCCTGTGACATATACCCAAGATACATGAAATTCAGCAACGGCAACTGGAAATGTTGGATTCTTTTCTGCAGAGCGCTTACTGCCTCGTGCCAGCAGACAGTCTTTACTGAACTCAATGAAAATGATATGAGCCTGTGTCAGGCTCCAACATCGCAGAAAAAGAATGAGCCATCACAGCAAATGAGGAATGTGTCATTTTCCCCATCTTTTCTTGGATGGTGAAACAGAAGCACAAGGAAAGCAAGCAAATCACTCAAGGCCACACCAAGAATAGCACCAAAATCCCCAACCATAAGACATGCTACATACTTGTAGTAACACAAATATATCTGTCATTGCATGTCACACAAGCTCATTCAAACTAAAAATTTATCACTTGCTTCGGACTCCAGCCAGGTGACAGCAAATACATCATGGAGCTGTCAACAATCTGCTAATCTTGGCTGTGAAGTGTAGAATACAAGAAGCTTAAAAATACACTGGTCCTTCAGAAACCATAAATTTTGCTGGCCCTTTCTCACATACCACTGGGTAACAGGTCTACTCCAGCTATTTCACTCCGGCCTCCTGCAGTTAAACAGTTTCATTTTGCACGTCGATTTAGAGAATGACAATCAGACATATGAGATAGTGGAAATCACCCGTGGGTATACGCACAAAGAAACAAAGGCCCTCCCTGGCTCCTTGACTGAGAGGAATTACCGGCGGCAGATTTAACTGCAAAGTGTGTACAGAAATCCCAGGACATACACAACTGGATTTTCAGAGCCTCTGCAGAAACAGCTGGAAAAGCATCTCTGCCCATCGGGAAACCCGGTCTCTGTTGTGCTCTTTTGAGCAGAGAAGAAAGCAAAGAGAAGCAAACGAAGACCTTCCCTCCTCCATCCAAAACCAAACCATGTGTCTAGGCTTGCACCTTTTCAGAGAGAGTGCGAAAGGATGGCATAGTCCCATGAGTGAATATTCAAGCAGTGACTTCAGTTTCTCCTAGCACATATATTTGGACAAAAATTTAAACCAGGGTGGGGGAAGAATCTTTGATTATAAACACAGTAGAAGTTTCAAAGGATATTTCCTCACAAATAAGGATTTGTTCATGACATTTCACACTGGGCACATTTTTGGGAAACTATAAATAAAAAGCAAACCTCCTTGTTGTCCAAGTTATGATACTTTATGGTCAGCAAGCTCACTAAGGACTACATTAGCCTGCTTAGCCTAAATACTGCTGCTCCTACAGCTGTGTGACGTGGCCCGGGTACAGGAGGCAATTTAACTCACCATTCTTTGTGCAAATTCAGTTCTTTAAATGAATTTCTCTTACGCCAAATGGCTTGGTGTATCTGCCATTCTTCATTTCCTACTCCAGCCACAAACTTCAATTTTTCTCTCCATAGCACTTAAACAGTGCATAATTACAACTAATTATCGATCACGGAGGGATTACTAGTTGACAAATCCAATTTTCACACCGTTACCAAGCATGACTGACCGTGGACTGGAGAGGATAAAAAGTACCTGCGCTGTCTTAGAAACCTGCGGGTCTACAAGCTGGGTGGGACCAGCATTGTCACCGTCACCATTATTGAACCCATCAGACTGCAGTGGCACCTGAAGACCAATGTGTTTAGGAATCTATTACGTAAGACGCTGTAAATCTACACAAAGTGACAGTCCTCACCCCAAAGAGTTTTTCAAGCCTAAAAAAAGCCAAGCCTTTTACATCTGTAAATGTATTCAGTTTGGCTGCATTTGTACCACTTTTGCATTCCATTTCTGCAAATATTCTCCCAAACAAGCTAGCTGGCAGCAACATTCAGAGAAACAGCTCGTTTCAGAGAAGAACACCACTCAGTTTTCCTCAAAGCGAATTTTAAATTTGCATGCTTTGGTGCACCTGCTGATCTCAACAAATTGGATCAATGAAGGAAAGGAGAGCGCTATGCAACCCCAGTGCCCTGGGAAAGCATCTCACACCCAGCCCATTAATATTATTCGTTAGCTGCAGCAGTCCAGACCCAGAAATCAGAAGTCTGCTGTCGCATGGTCTGTGCGCGGTACAATCGAGGCACTGTGCAGAGAGTACTTAAGAAAAAAGCATTAAAAAAAAAATCTGAGAGAAAAATACATGGAGCTGCTCAAACATCATTGAGTGGAGTAAAAAGCAACGTTTTCATAATAAGTCACATGATGAATTTTTTCCCAGTTGTACTTCAGTGGAGTTATTCACATAATTCAAGTAGACGCAAATCCCAGTGTGAAAATATCTGTGCTTTTGTAGCCCAGTGGCAGCCCTTCCAGCATGACTTACAACAAAAGACCAAAAAAGTCCACTCCCATGGTACACACAAATTGGTTTATTATTAGAGCTCATCCAGCACCATTATTTTCTGACAGTAAATGTGTTTTTAACAGAATTGAAATTTCCGTGAAGAACATTTTTCTTGCAAATGTTTAACTTTTCTTTTGGGAAAACCCACATTTTTGTTTCACGTCTGTTTAACATTAAGATACATTTCCCTTTCCGTTCTGTTCCAAAGGAAGCACGATACAATTTAGAAAATGCTGCACTAAATCTCCCTGGCTCCTAAAATAAAAAAAAAACGAGAATGAGACTCACATAAAGAAAGACTGCAAGTGCCTTACTAAGGACTTTATCCATTAAAAAAGACTCGACTCTATTCTGCTTCTTGTCTATTAAAGTGAAATATGATTTTATTAAATGAAGCCCTTAATATGTTTGCTAAGACTCTGTCAGGCTGAACATTAACTACATTTCCATTGTTTTTCAAGTCCAAAAAGAAAGTTGCTCTGCAAAGAGACACGCTCACTTATAGCTTCCTAACCTACCAACCAGCAGAGAAGTTTACTTTATTAAGTGCATTTGCAATGTCCAGCACACACAAGGGGCACAGTGCACTCATAAAAAGCTTTCATAAATCATTTAAGGAAGATGTGGGGGGAAAAAAAAAGAAAAAGAAAAAGGAAAAAAAAAACCTTACGTGCATTTCAAGCACACAGCCATTGTCCACTGCCCAGGCACACCCCAGGATGTGTGGAGCCCATCCCAGCAGGGCCCTGCTCCTCCTCAGTAAGAAATAACGCCTGGGGGAGCCTTCCAGGCTGCCGGGTCTCTGGCCCTTTGCAGAAGCCTTGCACCCCTGGGTGAACAAGTTGCTAAATCTCCCCCGGTGGAGGCGTTTTTGAGGTGATGCGTTGAGTCCATTCAGGGGGATCACAGCTGGTGAAATAGCTTCCGATCCCAGCCGGGGCACCTGTGCCAGCACCAAGCCACAGTCTTGCCCAAAATTATTCCGCTCCCGACCTGCTGTTGACTTTTGCCTGGGTTTTCTGCTTCAGAGGCGAGCCAGACACAAGTCCACTCTGCCCTCTCCTGGCCTGCATACAGATCCTAGCCTGTGCAGTCGTCGGGCATCTCCCCTGTGCAGAGGCCTGGGATGGAGGGGGTACGGGTGGGATGGAGGGGGTACGGGTGGGCTGGGGAAAGCTGGGCCTCTAAGGGACAGACAGAGGGGCAGAGCCCCAGGGAACCCGGGCCTCGCCGTTTGTGGAGCAGCACAGGATGCACACGCAGGATGGCACCTCCCTGCCCACCAAACTCACCACCCTTGTGGTGGGCACTCTTTTGGCCATCCCAAATACATTTGCCCTGGTAAGAGAGCTAAAGGAAAGGGCTGGAACGTCCCCTCGGCCCCACGCTGCTCAGTGAAACGATAACAGTTTGGGGGTAGAAGGGGCATTACCTTCCTCCTTTTGGAAAGCATCTGCTATTTGAGGTATATCACTGGACCGTAAGCACTAAAATAATTTGTAAAATGAAAGCAATGACAGACGTTTCTTGTAAAAACACTGTGAGACGTTACAGATAAAATAACGTTACATAAATAGCATTAGAACTATTATCATCAACAACAGCACGGGGGACACAGCAGTTTAGCAAAGGAAGTGAAAAATAGCGGATGTGATTTAAGAGGCAGAAAGAATCTGCACTGGCAAGTTGTAATTACTGAAGCTGAAACCCGGCCAGGATCCTGGTTGACTGCCTCTGAGCTTGTGAAATACAACCCGGAATATTTAAATGACCAAATAATTGCAACCTGGGCTTCCTGTCGCCAATGAGACACCACCATTGACACGGCTACACCAGGACAGCAGTCCAGCACTAACACGGAGAAGGATCAACCACAAACACCGGCCTCTACAGTACTCATGATCTCAGACAAATATTGACCTGAGCCAGATCTGCTTTGCGTGGTCATTTTTCTTCCCAAGCTGGTACAGCTGCAGGTTTCTTTCAATCATTCTTCAACTTCAGCACCCTGTAAGCATCCAACGCCTAGTCAAAGGACATCACTCATCCATTTTATGGTTCCCAGAATGCTAAGATATCTACCCAATTTCCTAAGAAACTTTAAAGTATGGTTTTCTCAGCCCAAATCATGCAAGCTGAACAAAGTTCTCCTGATGTTTTATGACAAGGTGATTAATAATACCAAGAAGAATGAAATGGTACCAGATTATAAACTATTGTAAATCTTTCAGTCATCCCAGGAATAATGAATGGAGATTTCTTAGGAGAGCAGTACAGATTTAAACAGAATCATTTTCGTTTTCTTGTCAATCAAGATGCTATTTATATAACACCAGAAACAGACAATGAACTTGCTTAATCTTAATATGAGGGTGTAGCACATTCAAGGCAAGGGTTATAGGCATTTGTTTAACATTTTTTTCTTTAAAAAAAAAAAAAAGGAATCAAAAAACTATCCTAAGCTAGAATTTCCAAAATTGTTGAAGACAACGTTCCGTCTTAACCGTCGTTTCTGATCACTGACCTTCCCCTCTCCAAGGAAGAGCCACAGCGCCAAGGAGTTCAGCATTCAAGTCACCCAAACGTAGCTGGACTTAGAAAGCCTGAGCTGACATGACCTACTTTTTTTTCAAATACTTAAGTAAAAAAATTTAAGAGTATGGTCAAAACTATACTGGCCTAAGCATCCACTGGACTGAAATGCCCCACACTTCCTTGACGTGGGTTATGGAGTCAAGCAAAAAATCACATGCAAACTCTTCACAAGTTGTTCTAGAAATGCTGTTGAGTCTTCAACCCCCACCTTGAGACAAGGGTTATGGCCTTGTTCTGCTTCTGGCTGCACGGGGGAACTCTGCACTCTCTGACCCCTTGAGGCAGTCTGTCCTAGACATTATCTCAATGGAATAATTAATAAATAATAATACTGAATTTCAGCTCATGCAACTCGTCCAGGCTAAATGATCCAAAGAAAAATTAATAATGCATGCAGAAGAGATTCATTTGGGGAAGAAAAAAAATCTAACTTCAGTTTGAAATAAAGCCCTGGTTGCCTTGGCAAAGAGGATTTAATTGCTGTAATCACTACATCTCACATAAGGTCGTTGTTTGAGGGAGTCCACAGTACTGCTATTCATTCTGTATCTGCTCCATAGCAAATAAAGGACTGCTGGTCCCAAGAGCATCAGTGAAATACTTCTGAAAAGGTTTAAATTATTTTTAAAGGGTTATTAGCTTTGGCAAATGAGTGAAAAGTCATCTTAGCTGAAGAGCATAGGTACTTATGCCACATTATGGAGATAACAGCAGGAAATGCCATAATTAAGACTGTATTACTAGTGTTACTGTGTGTCATTAAAAACAGTACCCAAAACATGACCATTCCCTATCCATCTGTGTCCTACAGACCGACCCACCCAGCACTACTACTGCCCCTAACAAATTTCCCGGTAATTATCAGAAATACGAAGCCAGAACACCGGCACACACATGCCTTGCACACAACCAAATTCAGGTAGTTTTAGTGGAACAAATCTTAAGCAACTCTACGGAAGTCAGTTAAATCACCCCTCTTTTCTGTGTAAGAGAGAGAAAATTCTGGCCAGGCAAATTAAATTAGAGATGGGCCAAAGCCAAAATCCCAGATCCAAAACAACACAAAACTCACAATGCATTTGGATCCTGGTCCAGATTCTCACAGTCTGCTACCGCTTCTCCCTCACCCTCTGCTGCCTCCCAGGATGGGACAAACTTTTCAGACTGTCCCCAAGCATCACTTGGTGCATTTTATCACCATCTTCCATCAGAGATCTGCATCAAAGCACTCATACGTGTGCTTCCTGTGGCAGCTTGGCACATTTCTTGCCCAGGCCCTCATTAACTTGAGCAGATGCTTAGAAAGCCCATGAACAAGGCATTGTCTATCCCACACTTCTGCTTCTCTTCCTTTCCCACTTGCTGTCTTCTAGGAGCGGTGCAATTAGAGATGGGGATTCAGTGAAAATGCATTTGAGGACTCCTTCATTAATACCACAAAAGCTCAGGCCACACAGTGAGAAAAAAGTAACCTAGAAAGTTCACTTGGCAGGAAAATTTTAAAAAGGATGTAGTGGAGAGGGGAAGGTATATTTTGGTCCTACTGAGCAACTTATATGAAAGCACGGCATGAGCAGAAGGAGACCTGCTGGAGCCACACCTGCTGGCTTAGAGTAATAAAGCTGACAAATTTGCCCCACTGTTGTGGTTTAACGCCAGCCAGCAACTCAGCACCACGGACTCGCTCACTCACTTCCCCCCCCACCCAGTGGGATGGGCGAAAGAATCAGAGAAAACTAAAACTCATGGGCTGAGACAAGAACAGCCCAACAGAACAGAAAGGAAGCAACCAACGACAACAACAAGTTACAATAATAATAGAAGGATTGCAATACACAAAACAAGTGATGTACAACGCAGTTGCTCACCACTCGCCGACCGATGCCCAGTTAGTTCCTGAGCAGCGATCTGCCCCACCGCCGGCCAACTCCCCCAGTTTATAGACTGGGCATGACATCCCATGGTATGGAATACCCCCCTGGCCAGTTTGGGCCAGCTGTCCTGGCTGTGTCCCCTCCCAACTTTCTTGTGCCCCTCCAGCCTTCTTGCTGACTGGGCCCAAGAAGCTGAAAAGTCCTGGACTTAGTCTAAACACGACTTAGCAACAACCGAAAACATCAGGGTATTATCAACATTCTTCTCATATTAAACCCAAAACACAGCGCTGTACCTGCTACTGGAACGACAATTAACTCTATCCCAGCCGAAACCAGGGCACCCGCAAACATGAGGCTGCTTGAATACTGGTCCTCCCAATGGCAACCTCCTCATCAGGATACCCCTAGAAATACTGCTGCTCTGACCAATTCCTCCTCTGCCAGGAATATCCACAGCGTCTCCGCAGGGATCCTATAGAGAATATATTTTAGAGATGTCTTCCTCTTAACACAGTTGTATGTAACTCTCAACACAGGACGAAGCACTGCTCCATACAGGGCACTGTCACCCAGCACTGCTCGGGGTAGGGTCTTTTACATGGCAGACTGAAAGCTGGGGGGAGATGAGAGATGAACCCCGCCACCCAGGAGCAGCTCCCTGTGCTCTGGGAAGCTCAAGAAGAGCTCCTGCTGCAGACCCCCATGTGAAGCAACACTGGCCCCACTGTGTGGGGGCTTTCTGCAGCTCCGCCAGCACGAGGCATCACCTTCCTCCGTCCCCACTGCCCATGCAGCATTGGAGGGCTGGCGGCCGAATGGGGCAAGAAGTGAAATAGCTTTAACTGTAAGCACCATTTGCTGTGCCTCAGGATGGCAGACTCATTTGTCACTGTTTTCTTCTCCTGCAGCTCTTTTGATTCATCTGGGATCCAATAACTTTGTTAATAAGATTTCTTTCATACCCTGGCCGAGTACAGCATCCAAGGCACACATGGCAGCTATCTGAAGCATTAAATACTTCACACAAAGCACAGGTCCCTGCTCTGCTTTGTCCAAAACCATTTTACAAGTCCTTTATTGACATAAATTGCGTGGGGGGCAGGAGAAGCACCCAAAACGAGAAGATATATTGACAGTTTTCTTGCAATATTCTGTCTCCTGCTCTTTCTGAAAGTCCTCCCTCCACAAAGCTGTCAGCTAACCATCACACTGGCCTTCTTGTATCAGACCATGCAAAAACTTCCGAGTACACACGAGGACGAAAGCAACTCTCTGTTGCATCAGTGGGAATATGAAAAAATTGAGATCAATGTGCTCACTCAAAGCAATACTTCATCAGTTTCATGGGATAGTAATTCATTTTTTACCAGGATAAAATGACAACAATGCACATCCAAGACATCTGTCTCAGGAAGAAGGTAAATTTCGAAGTAGACACATTTTTACACTTTTCTTTTAATACTATTCACTACGCACTAGAAGTAACTGCATCAACAACTGAATCACTGTTGTGTCTGACTTGTTTAAACAAGACCGTGATTTACTGCACAGCCAGCTAATGAAGAGCTGAACAAGAAGCTGATCAATGCCATCATTGTCTGGCAGCACAAAGCAGGGACCACTCAGCATATTGTCCAAAACAAAGACACTCCCCCCCAAGCTCCCCACCAGGGTCTTGCTCACTAGGACACACAGTTTGCAAAAAGCCACAGTGTGTCCCCAAACTTGAAATGATCACTCAAAGACAGGAACCTTTTCTGACCTGTGCTCCCAACCTAAGTACAAGGTGGGAGAAAAAAGAAAAAAAAAAAAAAGAAGAAAATGTTTATCTTGCAGGTGTCTTCCCTAAATTACCCTTCATGATACTGTGTATTTAAGCAGTTTTGTCACCTCAAGGCAGCTTTATGTTTGCTAACGGAGGTAACTGAACTCAGAGCCAGGTGCTCACAGGCAAAACTCAACTCCTAGTTCTGTCTTCGGTGGCTTTCCCTTCCCATTTCGTATCAGCACCAATGCTAATCACAGCAGGGGTAAATCATCTGACCCTTCCTGCAAGGCAACAACTACAGAGGGGATAGCCCCCAACAAAGGAAAGATTTGGAGAAGAGCAGTGGCAATGCCCTGTGCAGACTGGAGAGGCTGAACCTTCGGCAGGCCCTTAGACGCAGCTTCTCATCCAAGAGGGATCACTACCCAGCACACCTTCATGTTGCATAGAAGCAGTCTGACCAAACCAAGGGCATCCTTTTAGCGGTGCTCTCCTCCAAAATCCACTTGCCTCCTTCCCAGGCACGCTCTGCATCGCAAGCATTTTAACCACAGCTTGTACCTTGCTCTCAGTGCAGCTGTGCCACATCTGCTGACAGTGCTCTGCAGATCCGCACCCGTCCCCGAAGCAAGCATTGAGTTGTGCAGGAGCTGCCTGCAGTTAATTAGCAGGAGCTGTCATGTCGAAGGTTTCGGAGACGGGGATCAGCCTAGGAACGAGCTTGTAGAACCCGAACCATTTAAAAATGTAAAATCTCTTTCCATTACCATCAACAAGGCTGAGTTTGTGTCAAGTCACATGGCATACTGGCATCTTCCAAAACCTCAGGAAACGCTTTTCACATCATCTCCGTTTGCAGAGTATAGCAGTGTCTGCTAACACACTGGCAGACAAGAGGTTGTTTGGGCTCCTATTATAAACCTTATTTGTCACACACGTGCAAAACGATCTGATGTGTCAAACAAGATGCACTGCCACCAGTTACACACAGCACTGCTCACCCACTTGTAGTTCAGTGCTGCTGAGACGAGAGGCCTGCTCACACGCTGTGGTTTAAGCCCAGCCAGCAACTCGGCACCACGCACCCGCTCACTCACTTCCCCTCACCCAGTGGGATGGGGGTGAGAATTGAAAAAACATAAAATTCATGAGTTTTAAAACACGTGTTGTAAAGACAGTTTAATAGGACAAAAAGAAAGAAGAAAATAAGGATGATGATGATAATAATACCACCGCCATAATAACAGTAAAAGAATTAGAATATACAAAACAAGTGATGCACAATGCAATTGCTCACCACCTGCTGACCGATGCCCAGCCAGCCCCTCCTGACCAACTACCCCCGGTTTATATACTGAGCATGACATCACACGGTATGGAATACCCCTTTGGCCAGTTTGGGTCAGCTGTCTTGGCTGTGTCCCCTCCCAGCTTTCTTGTGCCCCTCCAGCCTTCTTGCTGGCTGGTCATGAGAAGCTGAAAAGTCCTTGACTACATCTAAACATGACTTAGCAACAACTGAAAACATCAGGGTGATATCAACATTCTTCTCATCCTAAATCCAAAACATAACACTGTATCAGCTACTAGGAAGAAAATTAACTCTATGCCGGATGAAACCAGGACACACACCAACTAACTTAAAATGAACATAACGAACTCTCTTTTTTTCCACTTCATGTTTCTGAATATGAGATACAGCAAATTAATTTACGTAACTCTGCCACATCCCTTAACGCTCATAGATGCAGATGGGAAGATGAATGAGAGAGCTGTGCTGCTGGCAGGACTGGAATAGAAGAAAAAGTAGGGTTTCAAGGCAAACCAAACACCTTTTCCAATGGAAAGCGGGTCCTTGTTTCATTCCGGCTGTACTCAGTGTTCCCCCACTGCGCACGTGAAATACACCCAAACTGTCAAAATTAAAAATAACTAGCAGTCAAACTATTCACCTTCTCAGTGAAAAACACTTGTGAAATATACATGCAGGCTAAATATTTTTAATTAATTTAATTCTGCATGTTGGTCAACCCCTCCCCTCCAACTCTTACAAACATTTCCCCGCTCCCATGGGAGAAGGGAGCATCCTTAAGCCAGGGCTGCAGAGGGTGAGGGAGGGGGCAGACAGCGGGGACAATTGCCCCAGTCACCCAAACTCAGCACCACAGCCTCCCATCACTGTCTCATCCTCCTTCACCTTAGCACCACCTTAATAACACCACAGTAACGAGCAGCTGTGTTTCTGGACAAAGTGGCACGTTCAGGACCCCTTTTGCAGGGCAACAGAAGTCGCCGTCAGAAAACGTCTCAATAAAAAAGAGCGTTTTATCACCATGACGCTGCGATCCCGTCTGGAAGTGCTTCAAAGCCATATCCAACAACTAACAAGAGCTTCTTGCTGTCGCGTGGGGCTGCTGCTCTGCCTGTTTTATTCTTCTGAAGAGTGATCGTGGACGGCTGATTATTGTAGCAGATAGTTGACCTTTATCTAAAATTCCATTAAAAAGCTTTATTGACTGTACTCTTGCAGGGTCTTTCAGGATTCACTGGGTCATTTATTCACTGTCGGATATCCATCGGTTTTTAAGCTTTTAGGACTGACTGCTCAAGCTCTAGGAAGGAGCGCTTTTTTTCGTCATTTTTAGCTGTTCTTAAGACTATATGAGGGGGTGGTTTCTCTTCTTCCTCTCCAGTGCGGCTAGGGCAGAGAAGGTTATCTTAGAGCACACAAAAAGGAGAAAAAGCCTGGCAGTGTGGTACGACTACTTCCAGGGCAAGTTGGCTTGTGCACGTGGGTGCAGCACAGCCATGCACTGCCTGCAGGTAACCAGGGAGGATGCCTTTTTCGCTTCAGTCAACAGAGATTCAGGTCCAACTAATTCATACAACACACAGATTGTGAAATTTATAACCCCATACCATCATGCCAGGCTTTCATCAGCTGAAGACACTTTTTCTGGGCCACATGCCTGTCTCAAATAGAAATAAGAAAAATAAAAGGATGGTTCAACCCTTTCTGAAGGAGCCTTTATAGAAATGGTTTATCCAAGCTAAAAAAAAATTCTGGTGACAGCTCCCCCAGGCTTTGCAGGAGCATCCTGAAAGGATGTTACTCCCTTTCCCATTCAGTGACAAAAAGAAAAGAAAACAGTGGGAGGAGGACAATGGATGCATTGAAAGAAGCAGGAGATCGCGGGGGGGGGGGGGGGGGGGGGG
>JAVKLA010000088.1:18485199-18502528 GCA_034782735.1 Sagittarius serpentarius | reverse complement strand
TGGGGAGTGTGAATTTGTCTTTGAGGAATATGTTATAATGCGCATACGCATGGGGACCGAGTTAAGGTTGCACAGACACCTCTGGCATTTCCAGACTTTGCAGTGCTTGATATTTTTTATTAATATTACATACTACTATTTCATATTTTACATTTAGTTCAATGTACATTCAGAGAAAAGAGAGAAATACCAAATTTAAACATTCATTCTGGGTTTACTAAAACCTTTGTGTAAGACCCAAATATTCCCAAGTCGCCAGTAATGCTTTAATTCTGTAATTATTTCTAAATATGAAGTAGCATTTCTGATTAATTTCAGAAGTATATTTTTCTCCTTTCTCAACATTTTCACTTCTGCTGAATTTTCTCCCTGAAACGATGCTTCAGTTAATCATTTATTTCTCTCGCCAGTAATAATCCTGCCCTGCTTCCCCATTCATACCAGCTTGGCTACAAGTGATGAAGGCCACACGGAGCCTCCTTCTCACACGCAGCCAGGCTGCATTCCCCACAGTCTGTATGCTCTCATTTTCTATGCATTTCCAGATCTAAAACCTTCTGTTTTCTTTCCCTTGTTTGCTCTTGGCAGCTATTGGCAGGAGACATCCTCTTAATGATCTTTTTCTGGCCTTCTAGACGACTGCTCAGACTTCTACAGATCTTTCATTATTAACGCAGAAGCCTTGTAAGTCAGTTTTAATGGCCTGTGCAATTTTTATTCCTTAGCAGGAGACATAACCTCCTCCATATGGATATATGTTTATTAATATAAATCCTTAATATCATTTTTCCTCGTGAGAATAATCAGTAAAAGCCAACCAGCGTGTATTACACCTTGTACCGGTTCATCCAAAAATCAAAAAGTAATCTTTGCCCTGCAATATGTGGAGCATGGCAGAGAGAAGTGGATAATCTTTTTCCCTGAGGTTGCCTAGGCACCGAACGACAGCGAGGTTTCTTTGCACGGTCCCGCCATTCCCCTCCAGACAGAGGGCCGCATCCCGATCGCAGCCGCTTTCATTTCTCTAGTGTGGGATTCATTACCTGGTTTCAGCCCCTTACTATTATTCCTGGAATATCTCCAATCTCCGTTTCTATTCTGATCGGGCATAAAAGAAGGATGGGTCGTTCATGTTAGGGACGTGTAACGAATGCCGACAAACTCACTTTTTGTCTGCGACTCGACAAATTGCTATTAGTGCTCAGCCTTCATTACCAGCACATCCTTGCTGTCGGTTTAAATGGGGAGACTTGGAAGACGGGACAAAACTCTGCCGTTTATTTATAAAAGAGTGTCCTGGTTTCCTTCCTATAACCAAGAGGTGATTGTCCATTTATTCCATTAAACATTTTCCTGCTGTACAAAATGACTCCCGTTTTTCTTTTAAACACACCCTTTGAGTCTCAAGATGGAGTTAAATAATAACATACACCACAAAAGAAATGCAAGCCATTCCCAGTGCTATTGGATGAGATTTCCATCCTTCCAGTTAAGAAAGAATTGTTTTCTCCTCTCTCTTTTACAACTCTTCCATGCGTATCAGGAGACTTCTTCTGTTTAGTAAATAGCACGAAAGTTGGTGTTACCCCTTGTTTAGCCATGATTTCCATCTTTCCTCATTTACTATGTTTCATCTAAGTCTGTCAGTAAAGAAGGTAACAGAGATACTCCTGCGCATCAAAAGACAAAAAGTGCCTGAAAATTTGTGGCACTGATACGTGTATTAGTCCTGCTGGAATCTCAAAGCTGTGCTTCATTTTTCCTTTTTTTTAAACTAGGTAGCCCATAAAAAAAAGTTTAATCATGGCAACATAGCCCATTTCACCTATCTTTATGGTTAAACTATGTTTAGTGGCAACCCACCTAACATAATGGGTGAAATTTATGTTCACAGATGGTAAATTTTACAGTACAGACCGGACCGGCAAGGCCACAAATTAATCTCCAGTGTCATAAGAATTTCATTGCACACATGTATAGATCATCTGTCAACAAATTGAGCAATATGACTGTCAGGCGCAGCAAAAGCATTAAATGCATGCTTAGCCTCCAAATTCTGCCCCTTGACATATCTGGGTCCTTCAATTACACCAAGCCATGCCAGCTGGATTGCAGTATGAAAAGAAACAAATTCCCCAGACCACAGCACAAATAGAGCTCCAACTCAATCTTAAGTTCTAGTTATCGAATGAAAACAAATAACCAAGACTTAGCTTAAGCAGAGGAAAACCAGTTTGGACTGATAAAAGGGACTGGAAGTGATAGCTGGAGCTTCACGTATAACCGGCAGCATCACCCTGTAAGTGACATTATTGGAAGGAGGGGAGTTTAACAAGTATCTTTCAACACATCATATTGCTGCATCAAGAAACTGTTTCCAATTGCTTTTCCGTTTCTAAGCTTGGTTAAGAACCCCAAGTTTTACCAAAACTAGAAAGAACCTGCTCTTGTATGAGAACTTAAGTCAGTTTTACTAGAACAAAATCCAACATAAAATAAAATACTACACAACACGGCATGAAATAGTACAGAGGTGCGTAAAATTGAGCATATCTGTTCTTTTGCATACTGTCAGAGCTGGAGGTTGGCATCAAACACTGTGTTGAGAAATGACTTGATTTTGATCTATTGTTTCATATGAGCCAGACTGCAATTCACCCCGCTACACTTATAACAAATATGATTAAAAACAATCAAGTTATATTAGGCAAAAATGTATTTCCCAAGGCAAACATTCACTTCAATGTATTTTTCTCTGGCTATAACACACAGAAATTCTATGTATATAAAAACCTTCTGGGTTTTTACAGACATTAGCATTGAGCTGAAAAACAGGGAAAGCCTATGAGGGAAACTGCGTATATTAGATGCAGGCACTATAGTGATTATATTTCCCTCGGCATAATTCCCTCCCTACTATGTAAACTTCAGCTGAATAATCTCTCCATGGGCCCCATATATGTCATTCGAAATAATCATAGCAACAGTTGCTGGTGCTCTCTCCATCCTGAAGGATGGGTGAACCATCAGCAGAACTGCATTTTGCCTCTTACCTTCAGCATTCAACTGAAGGCTAAAGAAAAATACTTGCAGTTTCTCTGATGAAAAGCACAATGCAAGCAAAGCCAAATAAAAGACCAGACAGGCTAGACTACATAAAGCCGATAGTGAATTTTCCAAGGAAATATTTCTGGGCACGTAAAACATGCTGAATTATTGTAACAGAAACATCTCCCGGAGATGAAACGATTCCGCACACTTTTCAAAGGAGGAAATCCCCATGGAAACCTGACTGCCTTCCCAGCAGCTCGGGAGCACCGAGATGCATGCTCCGCACGTTGGGAGAGCGCCTCGAAGTGACTCCCGCCTGACGGCTGAAGACATGCATGTCACAGGGGCCTGTGGGAGAAGACGAAGGTCTTGGTGCTAGCCAGGCTTTTGTGGCTCATCCTGGGGCTCCCCAGTTTGGAGGCTCTCAACTCCCTCTCTTTCTGCTTCCTTGAAACTCCAGGTTAGTTTCTGTGCTTCCAGAAACTATTTTCCTTTTGAAAGACAGCGTTTCAAAACTATCTCTGCAAGAAGTTTTTGGTGCTTTCCTGGCCAGCAGAAATATCAAAACTCTACCCTCACACCATTTGTCACAAGGTAAATGTTATTTTAGAAATTCCAATGGAAAGAAAACATCCTCATCTTAGGCTGTCTCTAATACCTAGGGAATTTTATCTGTGGTGTGGCAAAGAGAACAAAAACCTGAGAATTAAGAGCTGATGTTAAATCCTTGCAGAGCTTTAGGCATATTCCATAATGTCTTTGCCATAGCACTGAGGATCAATACAGAACTGCCGAAACCTGACTGAGGCTGGTCCATCTACTGACAGTGGACGCTGGCCAAAACCGTATTTAATGAAGAAAAACCAGTAAGGCTAGGTAAAGGCAAGAATAAGTTGGGTTTATAGGAAGACCCTTCCTGACCCAAACCTTTTAAAGTCTGGTTAAATCCTATGATATTTCTCACAAATTTCCCCGCCACCCTGAGCAGATGGAAGTGCTTGGGATATTGTGGACCATTTCTTTCCCTCTGCCTGTGCCCTGCGCTATGAATCACTTGTCCTGATTCATGCAGCAATCTGTAAGTTTATTAATATGCATGTGCTATTTCACACATGTTGAATGATTTGAAAGTGCTGCATAAGGTTTGCTGTCTGTTTTCTCAGCGTCTGTCCCCAAAGTGCACTTCTGTCATGTTCTGCTCCCATCGTTCTCGGATCAAAAAGTTAGAAGTAAGGCACGAATCTGTTTTGAGGTTTGCTAGCGCGGGCTGCAACTCCTTCTTTCCCAAGCGTCTCGCATTCTCACAGCATATGACACTTTCCAATTACCTTTTGGCCCTTTTATTCCCCCAGTCTGGCTCACATTTCTCTCTGAATTTGGTCTCTATGCAGCTCTGAACCCACAGTCTGACAGCTAAGGACATAACAAATACGCAGCACTAACCCTCGGGGTGGTTAGAAATGCCTGAATTCTCCTATTACAGGCAGATTCACAAGTAAAGGTCACAAGAAAGTCTCAAAACTTAAAACAAAAATGGGCCACACAACAAGCAGTCAAAAGCCTGAGGAAGCAGGATAGTCTGTCTTACAGAAAAACTGAAGACAACTTGCAAAGTTTGGATCCAAATCCTGGCTCTGCCAAAGACTTCCTATGCAAGCTGAGGCACATCTCATTTTCTCACCTCTCAGCTCCCCTCTGCACAATGCAACAAAATAGTTCCTCACCACATATGACATGTGCAAGATGTATCCCATGTACTTTGGAAAGATGATAAGAAAGTTGATAAAAAGAGAGGAAGCTTCACCAAAGAAACGGAAAACCCTCCTGCAAACTGTCTAGCAAAATGTATCGCAGCGGTTACCCTGGCTGACTTACAGTGGCATAATTTAAGAGGCAGAATTATGACTAGAAGCAAATAGAATTAACACAAAAAATAATCATACAAGCATTTATAGCTCATATTTTAAAATCAATTCCCATGTTCCAAAAAGTGTCATCCACACAGATAACTCAAGACTATTTATAGTTTTCCCCAGTTGGAAAGGAAATACTTAAGTTCTCTCAGGAAAACACTGAGTGTAACTAAAGGAATTACACCTAGCATTGATTTGTCCCTATTTGTAGACTGTTTAGCATACAGAACTTTAAAAATTCTCTTACCTTAATACAAACTGATCCGCTAGAGAGTCATCAGCCAGGGAAACATGAAAGGTCACAACGTCACCTTCTCTGACCGGGTTGAGTGGTAAGCGAATAACAACATTTTCATCTAGCCTCAGGGAAGACTGTTTTAATTTGTCTTGATTTGGGTAAACAATGATGCTACCAATCCTCTCCATAGCTGACAAAGCCTTGTGTTCATTATCTTGACCTGCATGGATATTGTTTTCCCATTTTGCATCCTCTGGAGAACATTCCCCATCTGATGTATAGATCTTATAGAAGAGCTCCACAGTAATCCCTTCCAGGGAGGCTGTTTCCTCTGAAACCAGGGGTGGAGGGGAGCTGAACCAGCTAGGAGATAATTCCAGCTCTGCAACACATAATCCTAGGTGACCCGTCAATCTACAGCTGGCCACAACTTCTCTAGACTCCAGGAAAGCAAACATCTTCACGCAAGGCAACCTCTCCGCAGAATTATAGTCATCCCAGTCCTTGCCCGCGATATAGAACAAGGTTTGTATTTTAGGTTTGTTGGAATAGATTGAGCTATCGATTATGTGAGATTTTAATTTCCAATTAAAAGTAAATTTATTTGTGAAACCAAAAGATGCAGAAGTCAGCATGAGGTCCAAGGGAACAGCCTGCTCAACAGAAAAGGGTCCATACGTGGCGTTTAGGACGGGAGGCAGTTTGGCTTTGTATATAAAGAATGAATCCACCCTGGACTGCAAACTGGAGTTCCTCATGATATCCTGGTTGGCTTCTTTGAGGAAGAAGAAAATATCAGCATTGCAGATGTGATAGCTCGCGGGGAGATAGGTTGGCAGGTTTGAAAATCTCTGTATGCTGTCCATGATCCCTCCTCGGCTCTCCACCACTGCAGGCCAAAGATAAAAGGAAACAGAAAGACAACTCTAATGTTTGCTTAGCATGCCCCTCAGTTTTTCTCAAAAGCAGTGTATTACCAGAGATCAATACTGTTAGCCACAATTATGAAACAATCTGACACAGGTACCATAGAATAACACTGTTGGCTCAAAGCTCATACACTGAAAACATCCCATTGCATCTGCTGTACAGCTCCATTTCCACTGGCCCCAATCTAATATCTACTTGAAAGCCGTTAATCAAGTACTGGATAACAAAAGAAGGAGATTGATTGGCCAGATCCTGATCTAAGTTCCAAAACTGCTACTGGTTGGTTTTGTTCTTTTATTGCCAGATCAAACTTACGACTTTTTCTCATCCATGTTTCAATATACATAAGAAATTGGCATATTGAATATTAGTAGGCAGTAAACCAGAACATTTTCTTTAGTCTAACATTGCTAACACACAATGCAATGCGGGGGGGTGCAAACCTGCATCACTCCCAATCCACTTTTGCCAGGTCAGCAGCTCAGAAGTTAGCAGCAAACTGATAAAAGCTTTGTATTCTTGAAACCAAAACTTTTCACACAAAAAAATATGGGGTTTGATAGAGGTCTCAGTGGGATGGATTTATAGGCAAGAGTGAACTTGAGAGAAGGAGAGAAATCCTTTACATGCAGAAGGTTCGCAGATGCTTAGAAGGATTTTTTGGTTTAATTCCAGAGGAGAATGAAACACATTTGGAAACCACAGAAGTTTCTCTACAACACAATGGTCAATCCTCCCGCCAGCACTGAGCAATTTTTCCCAGGCAAGAAAAGATTCCAGAGGGAAGCTGGGATCAAACAGACATCTCTGGTTGGGGCCGATCGCTAATTAATAGTGAGATATATTCAATCTGGGCTGCAATTCTACCAGAAAGAAACGGTGGGTCTTTCAAACTAACGATTCACGCGCTCCAACAAAAAGCCAGTGAATGCAAGCTCCTGGGACCGCCACAGAAGAAATAAACAGAAACCAAATGAATTAAAATGAAGCAGTTCCATAATGCGCAGAGATAACAAAGGAACAATGACAGATCCTAAGGCCAAAGCTCTTGTTGTCTCGCGCTGAAGCTTAGCAGTGATTTTAGTGTTTGTCAGGACTGGGGAGAGCAGATACACAATGTGACAACTGCACAAACAATTAGACCTGTTACAAGCCAGATGACTCAGATATTTGCAGCCACAATTTAGCATGGATAAAAGCTCTAATACTTAAATATTTTTTCAGGTTGTGTATTTTTAAAGCCTACACTTATTGAAGACAGATTCTAGGGCAAATCTCATCCATTTGACTTTGCTCCACTCTTGTTCTTATAGTTGAAATTCTGCTCGTTTATTTTTGATGGCTTGATATTATCTATGCTTGTTTAAATGCTTCTTACTTCATCACAATACTTCTGCCTTTACTTTTGCTGTATATTTAATTGTGTCAAGGTTTTTCTGCAGCCATTGGAATATATATTCTTTGTGGGAACAAGTAAATATGCAAAAATATACAAAAGCATAAAAAAAATTCTCAGCAGGAAACAGTATCAACAGTCTCCTCTCTCACTACTCCCCATGGGAATGAGAGCAGGGTTTCCTCTCAGCTCCACAAGCAAATGCAATTGCAGAGCAGCTCCATGCAATCACCCCACTTGGGTGTCCTCTCATTTCTTATATGCCCATGCATAAGCGTTTCAGCCCACCTCTCATAACACACCAGTGCAGCCAACAGCTTCCAGGGGCCGCATGCAGCCATGGACCTGGGCACCCAGCTGAAATGCAGAAACCCAGATGATGAGAAACTTTCTCCTCCCTTCCCCATGTAAGCAGTGACCTGGGCCAGCTTGCTGTGGTATCATAGCTCACATAGGGGACAACCAATTTTCTAGTGGAGAAAACTGACTTCAGCTTTTCCCTTCCACATCTCTTTTCATTCAGATGTGAACGATGGGCAGCTGGCACACTCCCTGCAGCATGCAGAAACTGGAGACCCCGGTTCTCTATGGAAAGCCATAAAGTGTGAGTAGTAATAAGCAATTCTGGAAGAGGGCAGAGGTAGTCTTTCCAAGCAACAGGCTAACCAAGCTACAAGCGGTGTAAGAGGCAGGAGCAGGTGAGACAGACACCACAGAAAGCAGCAGCTGCTGCGCAACAGGGATGGACACCACTGCCCATTAGCACCAGACACAAGAGGCTGCACAAGGCAAGGAACCCAGAGCAACCTACAACCGGGATGAAGGCAAAGAGCAGAAGCTGGTGACCACCATTTAGCAGGGGTCAGCCAATGCCCCACTACTGCTTGCTGTGCTGCTCTGTGGGAGCCCCAACACTTTTATCCCACCACTGAATAACAAAGCGCTCAGGAAACACACTGCGGGTCAAACCTCGTCCTGCTCATAGCAGGAGGAGAAGGGAGAAAGGAGATCAATGCCAATTCTAGAACCAAAGTCACCAAGGGATGTTTTAGCAGCTCCATTACTGCTCTGCTATTTATAGAGCACTTTGACACAGCATGGCTTGCCATGCCGTTGTGCAATTGCACAAGTCAGTCGCTGAAAGTGAACTTTGCTCCTGTGAAAGCTGAGGCAGCGAGGGGAGGAAGGGCATTGTTTCTTCGCTGAGAAGTCAAATGCAGACAAGCACCTTCCTGGATTAATTATAGATAAATCGAACTACATTTGAAAGCAATACTTTTGTGAAGCTGCATTTATCATAAAAATTGTGCAGCCGTACAGATAAGCAAAGGACACACAGCACCAAGAGTACCCTCTGATTTCCAGGAGAACAGCTAAAATTTGCCTTCTCCCAAGACACACAATGTGGCAGAGGAGATTTAAACACTGACATAGTTCCTGAGCCTAAAGAGGAACCAAAAAACAAGGCAAGGCTTAAATGTATTTGCATTTACATTACAGGACTGCCTGCCTGCCCCCCCTGCCGCCGCCACCCTTTATGCAGATATTTTCTCTCTCTCAAGCAGTGATTTACAGGAAGTTGAAAAGGTATGTTTTTCCCTTTCCTCTGTTTCATTACAGTGGCAACATTCAGTGCCTCTTCTCAGAACTGGTACGAGGACTAGGATACCAGCCTGCTGTAACTCAAACAAAATGAGACACAAATTTTGTCTGAAAGCTTATATGGGAAGCCATAAACACTAGTAGACAGGGCTGGGCTTTGTCCTAGAACCAGCCTGCAACAAAATATGATATCTGAATTTAGCAGCGTTTTATGACGCTGTAGGAACATCTAAAAAGAAATACTTCATACGATGGCAGGCCAACACCCCGCCTTTTTAATTCGGCACGTCAGCACCACAGCATTAATCTCCTTACAGTAACAATCAGAAACAGGACACATTTCCAGCTTTCTGGTATGCAACAAAGCAATTAATAAATCACCTGCTCCTTTAATAAGCACTCCAGAAAGATCAAAAGAGGGCAGAACATTAGATCAGAATGTGGGTTATTCCTAATTACGTAACAAAAGAGAACAAGAGTTGAAGAAAGTAAATGGAGGCCAAATGAGCACCCCCGGAGCCCAGTGCTATCTCAAAGCCTGAACACAATCTGTTTCTCAGACTACTGTGGCATTGGGGGCATTGAGGGGAGACATATGGAAATAACATATTGTTGGACATGAATTGAGATATTTAGCTTGAATTTCTAGAACAACTTTTACCTTGTAACAGGTTTTCAGCAGGTGCTTTGCCCCTTTTAAAACACCTATTTGGACTAGCCAAATACCAGGACCCCTACAGCAACAGGTCAACTTGTACAATCGTATCGCTCCCATTTTATGCCAAAACCCCTCTCTCCGGAGCTGGGCAATAGCCTCATAGCCCAGTTCATCCTGCTAGTTCTGAGAGTGAAGACAGAAAGGAAACACCCTTCTGGTGTTTCGGAAGAGCAGAGAGAGAGAGAGAGGAAGCCACCATGCACATAACCAACCATGCAATGCTGTGCCTCAGGGAGATGCCCCTTCCTGGGCCTTGCTCTGACCAGCTCAGACCTCAAACGAAGCTTCCTTTCTGTTGTCTTGATAATTTTTTATTTAACTCTAAAATTATCCATCGCTTTTGTATTTAATCTCACTCAACTCTGGACTGATGCCACAAAAAGCAGCACAGAACTAAGGCACATGCAAAGCAATAGCAGTAGGTCACACTGTACTATAAAAATCTGCCATTCACGTAACTCAGGATTTCATCCAAGCTATATTGCTTAGATTTCATACATTTTAATAAGAAGCAAAACAAGTATCCTCCTAGAAGCTAGTGGTGGCAGTGGCAGGTCAGCACTAAAAACTAATGCAGCTATGTTAAGCTGCAGTACAAGGAAAGTCTTTAAAGTTCATAAATTTGTTCACTAAAAAGGAAAATAACTCCTGTTGGAGCACAAATAGAAATTTCACATCTAAATCTTCCCTCTACTTTAGCTAACTACTTAACAGGAGCCAAGTCTTCCATAAGCCCTTAGTAATTCTGAAGTTGGAGGTGCAAGGAACAAGAAGCGTTTAAAATTGCCACTTTTCCAGTATCCTTTTTCTCTGAAAACAAACAAGAAAGCCAATCCTGCACCTGTGGAAAAACTGTGAAAATGTTAAAATTCATTTTTCCTGCAGCATCATCAGAATTGTAGTGTGAGATCATACAGACGCTCCTCTTTGTAAGAGAGGAATCATTTCAAGTAATGTGGTGCCAGTAAGTACTATGATGTTACCCATGACTCATACAGAGGCAATCAATGGCTTGTCTGTATAGGAGAAAAATCACCAGCCCTTCCCACCAGCCCTTGCTAAAGACCATAAAGACCAAACTACACATGTACATTATCCCACTATAAAAATGGCTCTATTCATAATAATTATTTTGCTCTGGAAATGCAGGCATTATCCTTGAATAAAAACACACTGTATCCCAGAATAGGGTGTCTACACAAGGAAAGCTATTCTCAAACTGATAAATTATAGGAGAATAGTTAATTCTGGACCAGCTGTGCAGGTCACTTTCTCTCATACATGCAACGGGTAAGATCTGATGCTATTTAGGGAACCCAGCCATGAGAGGTTGTGCAAGGTGATTTGGCCTCCCTACAGCTGGGGAAACTCTGACTCTTAATCCTGGGAGCAGGAAAATGAGGAGTATGATTACAGTGTGAAAATCTACCATGAGTTTTAGACCTTTATTTGAGCACCACGAGTAGGAAAAGTTCGGGTCGTGCGAGGAGGATTTAAGGAGCCTAGATGAACACCGACCTCATGCTGTCCCTGACTCATTCAAAATTTAATAAAATAACCATGAAAGGAGGATGACACTGTTTACTTTCCACATTCAGAGTCCATCCTGTGACTCATCTCCTCAGTTTTACATTAGGGAGAAAAAGGAGGAGACAATCCCTCCACAGTCCCACTGAGGAACAACATCCATCACCTACCATTCAAAAACAAGACTTACTCTTTTAGTACTTGAGGTACTTATACAGTGAACCACACTGGCACAGGAAAAAAAAAAAAAAACCAAACATAACAACAAACAATCTTTTAAACTGCAACAGAATAATTTGAAGATATAAATGACCCCGCAAGAAAGAGCTAAGAAGAGTTCTCAATACTTTTTTAACATTAAAGTCGGCCTAGAAGCTGTCAACATACAAAAAAATTGGAGCATGAGAAAAGACGACAGGATCCCTTTAAGCTTTTCTCATTCTCTCTTCTTCTTATCCTAGTTTGATGTAAGGATAGAACTTGATGTGGGACTCACAACCAGTTTGCAGTCCTTACATTCAATCTTCATTACACATTTGTGGAGACAGAGATTCACTTTGCAAAACATTGCTAGTCAGGCAGCTTGTTTTGAACGGCAAGAAAAAGGATGCAATTTAAAAAAAAAAAAAAAAGACATCTATTTAATCCTAACATCTAAAATTGAAGAGAGGTTAATTAACTTTTGTAGGCTTGGGACAATGTCTCACATACCTATCTTCAAATGTCTCAGTCAAACCTCTGTTACCCAAGCTTCGCTGCAGCTACACGTTCTGGCCACCCTCCGCAGGAGTCAGCCCCATCTCATTTCAGATAGGTATCTAAGCCCAGCACACACTCCAGCCTCCCCTTTCAGTAAATCACAGAAAAGGGTATCTTCAGAATTCGCTCATTCTCTCCTGGACACTTACATCTTAGGGGTGATAGATCACCCTTGGGAGGAGCCTGTTTCTATCCATTAACTCAATTGCTAAAGGTGGCCAGTGCAGACCTGCGTGCTGGAGGTTTAGATGTCTATGGGTAAAGGAGTCCTGGGCCATCAGATCTGATGGCTCACTCTTCACTAAAGCTTCTCTTCCCACACCGCACGCCTATGTTTGCCCATCACTCTATTTCCAAAAAGCTTGAAAGCAACATCTCGGGCCTCATAAATCTTTTGTCTACTAAAATATATTTTTCAGTGCAAAATTAAACCATCCATATGAATGAAACCCCTGATCAGGCCACAAGTTCAGTAATAAATTGTATTACTCTGTTCCAAAGCAAGTCAAGTGCTTTGCCTGCTTACTGTTGCCAAAAAATTAAGTTGGATGTGGAAGTTTCTGAGCTGGTGCTTAATACAGTTTTTAGTTTGCATGCATTTTGCACAGTCACCCGTACTGAAAGACATACGTACAGCAAGGCCACCTACAGATAGTAATAAAACCATACTGTCTGAAAGGCTGCCTATAAATCTTATTAAAGTAATCCCTTCCCTGAACCCAGATTATTACATTCACCTTTATGGTAGAATAAAAATTAATTTTCTCAGCTATAATAAGTGTATGATAAGAAGGCATCACTTGGGACTAAATAAAGATTATAATTAACTCCAACTGAATAAATCTAAATTTAGCTTGGACTAGCAATTTGTTTTCATACATTTTCCTCTACGACTGAGTGAATAGGTACAGCAGGATTAGCATCCCATGCCAGTTCCAGCACTGCTGGCACAGAAAGGAGTGAGGCAGAGTGTAAACCAATACCCAAAAGGCCTGAAGATTAATTCAGAGTTTTCTATCAGCAAAAGTTTGGAAAACTGAAGAAAAGCAAAAAGGCTCAAAACTGCTATTAGTCCAGCAAGGAAAGCGTGTGAAGTGTTGGACTCCAGAGAGAACACCGCTCGCTGCACTCCCTAAATCAGCATTACGCAAAGACAGGACCTCTGCCACGGGCTGCTGAGAGCACGTTTAGGGGAAGCATCCTCTGTGCTTGCCTGATCTTACCCTTTCCTAACAAGTATCTGCTTTTGGGTGCTATCAGAAACGGGCTGCTGGGCCAGACTGGACCTGTGCCCTGACCTGGTAGGCCATTCTTAATCTGCACTCCCTCATCTGCGACACCTCAGAGGTCAGCCCTAAAGCAATTACAAAACAAGATGACACATCAGACAAGCACATGCAAGCACACAAACAAAACGGGGTAAACGCATCAAGCAAATATGCAAAGTTTACCCTGATTTTTTTACTTAGTTGAAAATGAAAACCCTTATAGCAGCACTATACCCAGCAGATTAGAGATTTATCGTATTTTTTCCCAAGGAAATGAAGCTCTACTTAGAAAAGGTCGAGGAACTGATTTTTAAGCCACTACCTCATTATTTGCCATAATGTAGGAAGATGATTGTTAACAACGTGGTTACTGGCAAGGAAGAGTTCAGGCTTGTTTATCGAAATAGAACACATATTTATCCTAACCAGGGAATAGCATGCAACCCAAGCAATAAAGCTACTGTGCTTTCTCCTCTGATTTCCATGCTAGCCCATGTAGACATCAGACTTGCCTGCATAAGAAGGTTTTATCAGGTATAAAGCTACAGCTGAACCGTTATCATTACAGCAGAATGGTTCTCCAAGCAGATAGGTTTATTTCCAAAGACTGGAGTTCTTTTAGCTTAAACGTAACACAGTCTGAGACAAAAAAAAAATATATATATTCTTTATGATTAAATAAGAGTATGGATGGATGAAATAAGAGTATGTATGTATGTAATGTGCTATAACAACTTAAATTTACCTCTTATGAGGGTTTAACTTCCCTAGACAGGACACCTTTCCACTGCCCCAAAGCCATCATTTCTTTTTAAGAACTACCAGACTTGAGCACAATTCTTACCCAAATATGGAACTGCCCAAAATTATGCTGTCCAAACCCGAGAGTGAAATTAACACTGGCTGTTACAGTTAAATTTGTAACAGCTTCTAAGCCAAAGATCCAGCATCTCTATAGGTTATAAAGTGGAAATTTTATTCCACCAGGGACAAGAGACATCCCCTTTCCTCCAAATGCTACCATCATGTCAAGGCCTGGAAGGACCTGAGATACAGGACATTAAACCTGTGACACCTGTAACTGTAGGAAGGCTGTTTCAGGGAAGTTTTAGAGGCTTTTATTGCTCCCTCTGAACCCTGTACAGCAGGAAACAAGGTAACTAAGGCACCTGGTTTTATGGGCTGGAGTAATAGAAAAAACAGTCACAATAAAAGAATTTTAAAAACTCTCTAAACATCCCTAAAATAGCTTTTCTTGAAACATACTGGGATGGTTTCACCATCTGTGAGTAATGTGCCCATCCCCATACTCCATAAAATCTTTATGTCATCACGTATTCTATTTATTCATCTCTGCCTCACTCACATGCATGCTTCTGGACAAAGTCTTCATTCTTAAAAACATTTATTCAAACATGTCTGATAGAAAAAGCTAAAAGTTAGATAAAATATATTCCTGTAGTACTACCTATATGTTGTGCAGAAGCACTATGTGGTCCCATCCACGGACTGTACAAAGCACAGGGTGACAGTGTTCCTAAGCCAGCTGTTCATGGCCTCTCGGGGCCAAGTGAGTTCTTGCCCAGATCTCTTGGGTGTAAAATACTCTTTCCATTAAGGAGAAGGGGGTCATTCCACTGGGTGAAGGACACAGAACAAATACTTATAGGGTGAACCTATAAAGAAAAAGTGTGAGCATGAAGAGAGCGCAGGAACACTGAACACTCCCTCTCCACAAACCAAGCAGAAATGAGATGAGACATTCACAGGGTTTCTCCTTCGAGTCTCCATCAGCCATCTCCAGCTCCCGCCTCCTCTGACAGAGGCAATACAGATACTTGCAGAGTAAGGTTTTCCAGCCCAGACTCATTCCCCGAGTACTAGAAGGGAGTTTTCCTCCATATCACACTCAGCACAGCCAAGGCCACCTCAGCACACATAACTGACAAAACTGCTTTAACTGCCCAAACCTCAGCGCAGGGAGGGTGCCCAAGAGAGGAAATCCCCCATGAGTTTTCTCATTTAATGTGGCTGTTACAATCGCTCAGGTTGCTCTGCTGGGTTGATCACTGGCCTAACTTGCCATTTTAGTTTCGATCAGGGGTGTTGATATGGCAGTTAAAAGTCATAGGCGGCTCTTGGCGAGTTTCTCTGCATCTCTCATACAACAGCAATGGGGAAATTGTCCTGCCAGTTACAATTAGAGGCATTAGCACAGCGGCTAAAGGTCACAAATTCATCAGCTGAAAGAACTGCATGACAGAGCCACTATTGCAAGCTAAACTGAAGTTTAGAAACACCTGATTAACCAAGGAGGGTTTCTGTTCTGGTTACCTGGAGGGGAGAGACGACTGCTAAAGCCGTGCGCACACACAGAGAGGTTTTGCACGACCTGCTGCATGGTGGGCAGAAACCCCATGAATACAAACCATGAACATCACAGCCCACTTCAAGGTGCTTCCCCCAGGTGTGAGCAGCATTAGGATTTCCTAAAACCTCCTTCTCCCTTCCAGACACCCCTCAGCTCTTCTCAGCCCGAGGTGGAGATGCCAAAACCAACCCTGAAAACCACCGGGGCACCACCGACTTCGGAAGGGCGATTTGCACCCCTGGGCAGCACACTTTAGCTATGGGGAGAATCGAGAGGCACAGCCACTCCTGGTGAAGCTAAGCTGGGGGACAGTCCCAGGGGCCGCAGCAGGGCTGCCAGACCTCTCACCCAGCTCCCCACTGCACGGCACTGGTGCTGGCATTGCTTCTTACCCCGGTGCAGAGTTGGTGCTTCCAGCTGCCAGCATTGCAAACCCCTGTGCATCCCTCCTGACACCTGATAAATAAGGTTTGTCACGGCGACTGGAGGTTCTCACTGCTAAAGAGGAGGTTAGGAGAGGGCTCCCTACTGCCATTACCCAAAGCAAAACTTGTTTTCCCTTAGTGATATTTCATAAACAACAGAAAATTAATATGTGTATGGGAGCGTGTGGATATATTCTCCAAATGACAGAAAGGCCTTACAAGGCAAACACATTCACTAAAGGCACCAGGTGATTGCAAAAGTAAATCTCTTACATATATGCTCTAAACTATTAGCCAACTGTGAAATATTTGTATTCAGTGTCAAAACATCTATGTCACACAAAGCCAAGAGACTGACAGAAGAAAGGCCAGGATTTATGTTAGCTGGGGTCTATCTGTCATGGAGATAGGAAAGCTGAGAGAGAGTCCTTTTATTAAAATCACGCTCTCACTGCAGATATTGATCTAAGCAGCTAAGGTTGAATAGCAAAGTGCATCCCCATCTCTCACAAAGTTACTCTCTGGTAAAGCAGCGAAGGACTGGGGTAAATGCCCTCACGGCCCCAGCAAACGGCACCCCAAAAGGAAGCTGGCAGGAACAAGGGGCACTGGTATAAACAGCATCCTGCGATGCCATGGCACAGCTGCCCAGGAACCAGAAAGTCCCTCTCAACAACACTTCCCAAATTTTCGGGAAGCCTGTTTTGCTCCCCAAATCACTAACACAGGTTGCCATTACTCCCAGATTGAGTTCACCATTAAAACAACGCAGAGAAACACAGTGCTGACTGCATTGCTTGCATTCCCATTTTAAGGGGCAAATGCCATTTCAAAAGGATCCTTCCCTAAATCTGCTTCAGCATTTTCACTTTTTCCTCTAAGCAATAATAGCAATAACTTCTGCCCCAGTTTGGGCTGATCCCTCCCTGACAGTTCTCCCTTGGCTCCTGGAGGACTGGATCTTGGCTGCGTTTCTCTTGGCAAACCCCAGTTTATGGCTGTAGTCAATGGCCTCAGGTATTACACCTAAAGATGAAATGAAGCAAAGTAACTTGAAGTTCTGCATACTACAGACTTTCTACATTCCTGCATCCACAGGTGTCGTGGTTTAACCCCAGCCAGCAACTCAGC
>JAVKLA010000088.1:18427478-18485099 GCA_034782735.1 Sagittarius serpentarius | reverse complement strand
TACCACACTGAAAACACAGCGCTGTACCAGCTACTAGGAAGACAATTAACTCTATCCCAGCCGAAACCAGGACAACAGGTTACACAGGTACGTCATTTTATAGCACTTCTGATTGTCCCCACACAAGCTTCTGCCTTTGGTGATATTGAAAAATTCCTTGCATGAGCCAGAAATTACAGAATATTAAAATGCTGGCAGCAGATTCTCCAAAGGCATTGTCAGAAGGAGGTAAGATTGGTCCAAAGCCTTTCTCCAGAGCAAGAGGCTTTCACTGGACTCTCCATCCTGTTGTTTCGAAGCTCTTGGAGGAAACAAGCTCCAAACCAGTGGGCCCGAACAGCCGCAGGAAACCACAAAAGCAGCTTACAGTAAAACCCCTGTAAAGTTATTAAGAACACAGATATGCCTTGAATGCACAGAAAATCCTCTGTCTTACCAGCGCTCATCCATATCCCACCGTGACTCTAATCCCAAGGAAGAGTATACGTCACGCTGAGGGACTGTGATAAAACAAAAGAGGATGCAGGGACACGCAAAGCAAAATTCTGGGTGTGGCGCCAGCCCCACAGCTCTGCCTGAGCACTGGGAGCAATTCTCATTTCACTCCCCATTACTGTTGGATTTCTCACCTGGAGAGCAAACCCTGACTACACACGCTGATTTTTGGGACTGTTAGCAATGTAGATAGTTATATTCCTGATTAAATCTTTGCAGCGTTTGGCTCTGTGGAAAGAAGTCAGCTTTCAGCTAGGTTTCCCCACTGAACTCCAGAGGTACAGGCTGTTGCCTCCAGCAAGATTTGCATCCCCATCCTGCAAACACGCATGCACACACATCATTTCAAGTGTGTGTGTAGTCTCACTAAGTCAGGGAGTTTTCCCACTGGGAAATTTAAGCACAAGCTACAAAGTTTCAGGACAGAGACCTGCAAGGCCACTCAGCCTTTTAGCTGCTTCAGAAAAAAGGCTCCATGGCTTTACAGACTCGCCAACTATTAGTTCAGAGATATCCGTGCCTTTTTTCTCCGAACCCAATCTTCAACCTGCACTTTGTATTGCTCTCACAGGCAACCAATATTACACTAACCAGACTCCCAAAGCAATATGTGCTCTCTGACTCTTATAGGAGCAACCACAGAGGCCTAGTTCTGCAGTTCAGACATCATTAAGTTATCAATTTATATATGCCTTTCAAGGAACAGCACATGAAAACATGAACCCTTCCTTTCCAATGACAGCTTTCCCCCCACCCCCCACCCAAAATACCCAGAACAAAAGTTTCTGTTTTCTCTCAGACTCCTTTACTTAATTCAACATTTTATTTTTGGAATGACAACAGCCTCGAGCAACTCCGTTAATTTGTTACGGAGTAAAACAGCCTTGCATTCCTAGGGTGATTGCTAACCTCCTCCCCTGCTGCCTTGCTTATTGAAATAGTCCAGCTCAAGCACATCCTAGTATCAGAACAAAGCATAATTTTTCACACTTGAATGCATTATTTTATGTTAGGAATACACATTTGACATATTTTACAAATTCACGGCAGATGCTGTCAGAACGGACAAAATAACCATCCCTCGGTACCACTTTTCTCTTACTACAATGATCAAAGGCTGCAACTTGTCATTCACACGTGGAGAACGGCTCCTATTTGGGAGAGGAGAAGGAACCTGCAGCCTCACCCAGGACTTCTTGGGTGTTTGTTTCTCTGTCTGTTGCCAGTTAGCAATTTAGAGTTCAATTTTCTAAGCACAAGGAAAATTCCCAATAGCTCTGGAGGAGGCAGTTCAAGGAGATCCTGTCAAAATATTGGTGTGTAAAGAAAGTGAAACCTTATTGTGGCTTTCATACTGTGATGTACCAAATACGGTTATCTTGCTCACAGCCAATTACTAACTTATAGGCAAAGAATAAAAACTCTCAAGCAAAAAACAAAGTTGGATGAGGTCATACTTGCTGTGTGGTTCACGTCTGTTAACATATTAAGGTAATAAAAGATAATGAGCATTAGCTGACAGCATTTTCAAACTCGTCAAGAGTCAAGAAAAGTAAATTAGATCAGATTTGAGACTGTCTGAGAAGGCAAAGAGCTGGATCTAATTCTTTTCTCAATGACAGGAAAACTATAAAATTGAGAGAGTCACAGGACATCACCGTCATAGCCCAACCCAGCATACTAGTTAGGAAACTCCAGATCATCAACATGACGATTAGTTTAGGATGATGATTAGTTTTGGATTAGTTTAGGCCAGTGCCTTGACCAGAACAGAAAGTGCTCACCTACCAGGATAAACAACCCCAAGGGTGTGAATTGGGTGCACACTAATTTACGGCAGTGTTTCCCAATTTGCCCTGTTACCTCTGAATTGAAACAATTCACTGATAGCAATCTGTAGCAGCTTGGGAAAAAGACTGAAGATTGAGACATATGGAAAGTTTGGGAAAAACCTTTCCACACCAAGAGTGTTTATGCATAGGGTTAGCCCGTAGTAGTAGCTGTCAGCTATTTCAGGGAAAATGAACCATTTAAGAAACAGGAACCAAATTTGGACCAATAATAATTTAGTGCAGAGGTTAGAAATACAGACAGCTGCCCCCTGCTTCTCTAGGCCACTTCTTACATTAACACAAGTCTGTCGGACTAGTTTCTGGCTGGAATAAGACCCCATAAATCCAATGTGACCTCATCAACGCCAGTCTCATCTATGTGCCTCTGAACGCAGAGCCCGTCCCACTCCCGCCTGAGGCAGCAGCGTTGCTCCCACCCTAGACCCTGCAAACTCACACCTACTCACCAAAGAGCCAGCCCAGGGTTTTGCACATGTATGACAGACAGCAGTCGCGCACGGGCACAGTCCAGCATTTGTGCATGCTGAGGATGTAGCTCCGTCACAGCACAGTGCCAGCACTTGCCCATTTGAAGCTGCTGTAATGGGTAGTGAGAGGGAGCAGCAAAAAAGCTGTGTTCACCTTCTGCTTAGTGGCATCTCCTATAAACCTTTGCATGAAAACATCACAAGTGCAGTTCAAGTTTGAGTCAATTCAAGTTCAAGTCATATCTTATTACATCCAGTACTGCTCACCTACCCATAGCCTAGAGAATAAAATTCTGCAGAAACTCAGCATACAGGTCACTTCAGCATTCTGCTTCCTCAAGCGTTTATAACTAGAGCCGAGCACATAATTCACACTGCATAATTTATCCACAGGATTTAGCCCATGGAACACCCAAAGCAGATAACAATTTCTTCATGCTTTTTTTTTTTTTTTAGAAAATTCAGTCAACAACAACTCCCTTTCTTCTGAACTCTGCAAAAAGATTATGGATCTCTGGCTATATTCATCCAGGGCTTGAGCTCTTGGCTAGCTGTGATCAGTCAGATTAATTCCCCTCTTTTTCAGTCTTCTACTTTCAACTATTCTTGTTTCCCGAGTGGAGGAAAATGTGTGCAAGCACTAAATCTCAAACATGCTATTCTAACATTTGGATTCCATTATCTTAGAGATAACATATAATCCTATAATGATATGTAATAATTTAACATTTAATCTCATATCAGAGAGTTCAAAGGGATCACAGCCAGCTGGTGCTAAAATAAGCATTTGCTAGAGGCTGCAAGAGTGGGAGCCAAAGATGAGAAGTGAGTGAGATCTAAGCTGCTCTGATGCTTTGGCTTGGCAAGACTGGTTAGCAAGGAAAGGATCAAATAAACCCCTGATATGAAGGGGACCCTCTCCAAAATCAACCGACCTGTGCCCTTTCACTGTGAAGGTAGTCCTTGCAGTCCATCCAGCACGGACAAAGGGAAGATTTCCCACTTCAGAGCTAACAAGCAGGGAAGGTCATTGTCACACAGTGCTGCACAGGGGACTTAAATCAGTGCTTGATTTGTCCCCTGTTTGTCAAGTTGCAGGGATCTGACGAGGCTGGGAACAAGCATCCAACCCGGTCTTGAGCTCTCTCCAGCTGCAGAGATCCATAGCCACCTCCTTGTTTTTCCTCTGGCCCTACTTTATGCACATGCAGCACTGATGAAAGGATGTACAGTTTCAACACACAGAAGCCAAAAATCATCTGTCTTTTTGTTTTTCTTTCACACACCTTCATACATAGCACTAATACACCGACCACTGCACAATCTTCATTAGTAACGACAGCTATTAATAAAGTTTTCTCCATAGAGGCTTTCTTAATAAATGCACATAGTGGCTCTGGCGAGGATGATTCGTTTCTCTTGAAGGCAGGCGCCATTAGAAGTCTCCGGCAGGAAGACATGGCCTCCCGAGCTGCACAAGGCAATAATGATCACCAAGGGCTGCTGACCGAAAGCGGAGAGAGAAATCCCTGACTTGCCAAAACCCCTCCAACTTCTACCAAGCTGAGATTTCACTGTTAGGGTAAGGGGATAAGAATTGTCTTTATCTTCCCGGACGCTCCGTGTGCCGCCTCCATTGTCCCAGCTACGTCCTATGGCATGATACATTTTTCTGGAAATTCGCAGACCCAGTACTTAATCTTTGTTCATGGGCAGCAGCAGCAGCAAAAAAAACTATTGACATCAGTCAGATTCAGGTCCTTTCTCTGAATCCAAAGACACACTTCATTGCTCCTTCTCAGACTGGAATACATTTAAAAAAAAAAAAAAAAATAAAAAATTGTCAGGTAGCCAAGAAAGCCACAAATCCGTCACAGACACAGACAGTATTTTAAAAAAAATACTGCCAAACCTCTTTGCTAGTTTTCAGCGAAGACACATCAACCTTGCTGCCAAATTAGCTAGAAAGTAAAGGCAGTTAAAAAAAAAAAATCAAGAAAAAGGAAAGGGAGAAACTTAAGAGAGGATAGACAATAAAAATATGCAGTGAGTTGAATTTCACAACTCTGGACACCGACCACAGTTCTGTATCTGAAGAAAACTTAATAAATAAAAATAACAAAAAAAAAAATATCTGAAGTGTTATGGAGTTATCTTTGCTCTAGCATATAACACACATTTCTATTACCCTTTCTGGATTAGCCAAATGAAGATCAATGTATCTATAAAACTCAATGACACGTTAATGCAAACCTTAAAAAAGATAAAATGCCTTTTATCTCAGTCTTAGGAAAACCTAATAAAGAATTAACAGTCCTTGAAGCCATGGAATTTCACTCAAGGCTTTACTTTATGCCAGGACTTCCTACTCCATTAATTTTTAACGGACAGGTTTCCCCAGGCTTTGGGACATGTCCGTACAATTGTACATTGTCATTAAAATTGGTCCTATATTTTCTTTCAGAGCTGGGATAGGAACCTTGTTGTGGTATGTGGACTTAAAATAGAGACTACACCCACAATGGATCAGAAATGTAAATCTGGAGCAACTATTAAGATAAATAAATTAAAAAAAAATGGTAGACAAATATTGATTTTGGTAATGATCTTACAATTAATGAATTTATGAGCTAAAACTTTCACCTGCAGGATGAGCACTTTGGATGAGAGCTCATTTGTAACATCAGCATTTCAAATTTATATCAGAAGCAACTGCCAGGAATCTACTAACGCAACACTGGATGTTGAATCTTTAAAGGGAAGCAGTCAAATATTAGTCTAGGTTTTCCTTCAAGATTGGTTCTCAGAATTAACAAGCTTTCAGTGACTGCCATGGGCCGTGCTGGGAGGCTGGGATCCATGAAGCCAGACACTCCCAAGCTTGGTGGGAAACTGGTCTCATCCAAGTTCCCAGCTATATTTATTTCTACTGAGAAACAGACGGCAGCAAGACCCGAAATTTCAAATGCCAGTACTTAAAAATCAAATTAAATCCAGTACTTCTGCACACATTTAAAAGTTGCTTGCTCTCAAGGCTGAATACCTGCAGCCTCCACTGACTTTAAAGGAAATGCAGGTGCTTTGACTTCGGCTAATTGGGGTGGGCTTGACTTGGATGCCAAGGAAAGGGCCCACTCCTTTTAGACACCCATGGGTGAAGACGGAGGCTCAACTGCAGCAGGATGCTTTGCTAGGGGGTATGTGCCAAAAGCAGAAGAGGCACAACACAGAGCCCAAGCTCATATACTCTTCAAGGCTGACAGGTTTGGGCTTGTGAATCAGCACACAGAGAAAAGAGAGAACAGTAGGCAGAGAAAACAGTCCCAAGGAAAAGCAGGAGGCAACAGTCCAGGAGAGTGACAGGAAGAGCAGTGAGCAAAGAGGAGGCTGCAGGAGCAGGAATGAAGCTTGACTGTACAAAGACTGAAAACTTGCTATTTCCATTAAAAAATACATAAATAAATAAAAATCATCAACCATTGGCCCAAAAAGCTAAAAGCCACTCTGAAGCCTTCCCCTCCTCCCTGGGATGAAGATGTCCTGCCCTTAACCCACCTGGGTCAGGTAGGGAGAAAGGCTTTCCTGCCGCGGAGGTCCCACCAGCACAGCATTCTGCCCAGGAGCGAAAGCTCCTCAGACACTTCTGGTCTTGAGCACTATTTGCACCAGATTGCCTGGGACCATCCTCACCTCCCTTTCCACCTCTGCTTCTCCCCCTGCTTTGGGCGAACAGCTGCTTCTCCCAGGCACTCCGAGATTAATTATTCTTGGTTCCTCTCCTGCACGGTGCCTTGATCTAGAAAATTTGTTTAGATAACCTCTCAGGCAGTGTATTTATCTGCTGGCCTCAACATCCACCTGAGCTTAAAAATCAACATCTGACTGATGACAAACATCATGCCAGTTAGGTGGAGACTGTTCTCTGCAAACTTTATCACCCTTATTCTGATGGACTTGGACCTCACAGCAAGAAGTCTGAGTCTCTCCCCTGCTTCCCACTTGAGGCACAAGCACAGGTCTCAGCCAGAGTGAGAAACCAGGCATGGGACAACACGAGGAGGAGAGGACACCCTCTCCCATCAGTACATGGGGACCATGCTGTGTTCAGCTCTGAAGCACAACCACTGCCTGATCCATACCACTGCTCTGCCAGTCAGATGCAGAGAGATAAGACACAAAGACTTAATTTGGGACAAGAAGAAAGAACACCAAACACACCAGGTAGGGATATCCACACCAAGACCCCCATGTCTACAGTCCCACCCTGAGCAGCCACTGAGGACATGCAGGCAGCCTCACCACCCCCACAGTCTCATCTCTGCATTTCAGCTCAGGGCAAGGAGTTGAATGACTCAGTTGTCCTGTTGTGAGAGTACAGAAACAAGGCTTATGTATCAAGCCACAGACATTTCTGCCTCTACATACAAATGCCAGATATGGAGTAACAGGCCCAGATGCATCCTGCACTGCAAATCCATTTGTGGGCAAAAACACTTATTTTGCCGTCTTTACTCACCCAACATCTCATACACACCAAGTACATTTGGATCACCAAGGTGGGATGCTAAATTAATCAACAGGAAGCACTGCTTCCCAACAGCAGCCTATTCTAGATCTATTCCTGGCTAATCTTCAAGGAATGCTCTGCCACTCTTACTCACACAGAAAATTTGTACGAACTGCAAACAGAAGAAAATACTGCTCTGTACAGTGGGGTTCAGAGCAGCATCCTTTGTTGCCCAACACGGAAAATTCCATCATCAGATCCCAAAATCTGCCAAGAGTCCCTTCTGAGAGCCACTACTTTTAAGAATTCTTATAAAAGCCTGCTGCAAGCTTCAAAAAAGCAAACAAAGAGTAGGAAAATAAAGACTGGCTTAATAAAAAGCAAAAATCCTAGCCCTTACCTTTCAAACTCACCTTTTGAACCTCGCCATCTCCACTGAATTTTAGATGAAACTTAGAGCCAAGTATTTATAGGCACCAGACTATAAATGAACCTCCCTTTTGATAACACCCTCCTAGCCTTCAGTTCAAGGCTGGGCAAGATAGAAACATGAAGACGGAGGGTGAATTAGCTCAAGAGGAGGAGCTTGTCAATCAAAGCTGCTAATGCAAGACCACAACAGAACTCCAGTTTAACCTCAGCAGTGACCACCCGTCATAATGTGGCACTTTGACTGCTTGTCAGCTACCTGCTTTAAAGGACAAGGATGCTGCAGAAGTCTTTCTGAAACTTGCAAAGAAAAATGCACCTGTCTGCTAGGCATCCACCAAGGCTTCCCAAAGTCTGCGACCAAATGAATTCTCAACAAGTTCCAAGTCAGTTATGGAGAAGAAAAATTACAGTATAAAGGATTAATACAGATACAGGCTCCACAATGCTCCCCTACGTGCCTGGCACATCATTTCTCAAAAAAACAGAGTACTTCTTACATAACCACATCTGACTGGGGCACAAGGTTGCACATGGAGAGATCCTGTGTTTTCCCTCACCCCAAGCTCCAAGGACACCGGGCTGTCAAACACACTCTGAGAGAGGCTCTACAGCATGGTTGGGAAAGCATCAAATTTAAAGCAACTCCATCAAGGAATGCAAGGTCCACATGTCAGGCAGCTCCCCAGCACATGTCCACAGAAACTGGAGGTATCTGCAAAGGAACAGATGATAGCCCAGAAGAGGTAACGTTCTTCCTCTTCTTGGCTCACATCTGGATTTATTGGATTTTGTCTCTTGACAACAGGAGGGGTGCAGATGTTTAACTGGACCCCCAACATGGACTGTAAGTAGGTTTTGTCTCAACCAATTTATTTACATCTGTACAGCCCCACAGCTCACCCTGTTTTCCCTATGACACTAGTGTCTTAGAGGCCTGTTGTCTGAACATAGGTAAATGTGGGATTTGCAAGAGATTATCATATTTTAAACAGAACGTGTTTGCAGCTTTCTTCAGGAATATTAGTTTTCAGAAATGCAGTATATTTATTCATGCAGTTAACTGGATAGATTGTAATAAAAACAAAAATATCCATTCCTTCTTCTAAGCGTAGGAGTAAAAAGGAAAAAATACAATTTTAACTGATCAACAGCCCTATCTTACTCTTTCCTGAACGTTTAATCACAACGTTTCCAGCATATACGGCTTGCAACAAAGACCCAAACTAGTTAATTTTCCAAAAGCAAGAAGCGTTACAAAACTTGTAAAGCAAGTAAGCCAGTCTTCTTCACCTTCTGAATAGAAAGATATCCCACAACAGCAGGAAATTAAGTCCCAGGAAGTCTGGGCTCCTGACAGTACTGCTGCCGGGGCAAGCATCTGGGTGCTCAGGCGATCGGAGCAGCAGTGGGGAACGGAGGCAGCGAAGGTTGAATTCGTGCCCTACCACACACCTGCATAATCCCCAGCTCTGGGACTGTGCCCATGCTGTCTCTGACAGCATAGCCCACACCACCTTCAAATCTTGTCATTTTATCAATGAGAACCACAAATGTGTGAAGACCAACTTTCACTGCACTTTATTATGTTTTTAGCGTAAACTAAAAATCGATTGTGTCTCGTTAATAAAATTCCACCACAACAAACCAATTAGTGAGACTCATTAATTTTTTATGCATCTTACTAATGTGCATGAAGCCAGCTGACCTTTCAGTGACTAGTGTAGCATACATTACACACCTTCACCTTTTCTGCTTTCTTTTCTTTGATTTACAGTAGTTGCAATACATTTTCGAAAAAGCAAAGCCCAGCTTTTCAGTGAAGCTCAGAGCTGGCTTCTCCCTTCTGCCATGTAATTCTTGATCACGCCTGCCTGCTCCAGCGAGGCCAAAGGATCAGGGAAACACAAAGACACCTCCAAGCTATTTCCACGTGCAGAACGGATGCAAAGCCTGGCCACACATGAGGGTATGTGGAAACACAGGGACACCTGTGACACAGTGGTCACCAAGACAGACTCTCTCTCTGCAGGGACTAAGGATAGGCAGTCCCTGTCCTGCTCACCCCTGAGACGATGACAGATTCCACCCCACTCAAATACTCACAGCAGGGGACACTCGCTGGTAGTTTCATAACAAATAGCCCAAACGTCAGTCAGTACACCCCAAAGCTGGCCTCAGTATGGCCCAAAGCACAGGATGCACTGCTAATGGATGCATACAGCCATTAAGTCAGTAAAGCAGAAATAAAAGAATTTAGGAATAAAATGAAACTTCTGCTTGAGTAAGGACTTCTCGATCAGGCATTAAATCTGCCTGGTATCTCTCTCCAGTGTCACTGCACACCTATTTTCTCCTTGTAAAGCACAGTATTGATTTTTAAATGTTTTCATTCACACTTAGAAGCTTTCCAGGATTGGACTTTATTCTTCAGTATTATCCACTGAACAGTGAAACACTGGAACAGATTGCCTGGGAGCACTACAGGGTCTTCATCACTGAGAGTCCATAAGGACAGGCTATCTGCAAGGAATTTCATAGGTAGAGCTGAGCTTTCCTTGGGACAGAGGCACGCACTAGGTGACCCTTCATGTTCCCTCCCAGCACTATTTCTCTATGAGCAGTCAAGCACACTCTGCCCCTGAAACAACCAAGACAGTTAATCTGCCCTTTGAGACATCAGCAGCGTCTCAGTGGTGGGGAAGATGACAGGTTATCCTACCTTATGTCATCCCGCTAAAATCTGGTTATCTCAGAGCTTATCATCTGTAAACCATATTCTCAGTTTCTCAGATCTTACCAGTCACCACAATATATTGTACAAAAAGAGCAGCAACTTTTTAGAACTGAACACGATCTACGACAGTATTTCCTGGGTTCAGTATAGTCTCGTCCTGATACTGGCCTGTTCACTCAAAACTGGAAATACACATACGCATATTTACCCATGCACCGTTTTGAGACTATTATGACTACATGAAAGAGTTCTAGAATTTGCTGCTAAAGAGGTATAAATGCAACAGTCTAATGTGCGGTTACAAAATGCAATAACACTGCCATTCCCTCGCATGAGGGGTATGGGACAGGAGATTACAGTGCAGTCTTTGCCTATGGGCAAAGAGGGAAAATGTTGAGAGGAAGACTCATGCCACCTGCAGCTCTTGTGAGGTCAGTGTGGTTTACTGTGCAAATCAGTGCAGCGTGGTGCATCTGCTGTTCGACTGCCTTCACCTTTAAAGGCTAGATTTACTGCAGGAAGGTCCTGCCTGATGATGCCCCATAACACTTCTCTTTTTCACTAACCACTTTGACCCCAGATGACCAAACCTGGAGTGCCTTCCAGATAACTTTACCTACAGTCAAACATCCACAGGCAGGGCGGTAACGTGGATACAACCCTCCTTCTGACCCCACAGAAGCAATAAACCCTGCTTTCCTCCAGTCAAGGCCCAGGCCGATTCAACGCTTCACAAGACAGAGCTGAGCCAGCACCATTCAACCCCTCTGCCATGGCACATGTTCCCTTGTGGTCACACACAAGCTGCCTTTTGGGTTTTTTTAAAGGGGTTTGAGGGTTTTTTTCTAAACCCAACCCCTACACTGCTACAACCTGATGAGTTTTGCACCAAAATTCTTCCCCTTGTTATTTTTCCAATGCACAATATAGCAAAAGTGTCCTTGCCCTTCCAGCAGATTGCAGAAAACCTCCAAGTTTTGTCCCTGACTCTCTCCAACTGTAGCTCCCAGGATCTGGTACTAATGCAGCTGCAAGTCAAATTTGGCCCTTGCCACCAGATTTTTAGGGGCTCAGCCCACACCCCAGGGAATAGAATAAGCCTAGGCAGGTTTTCAGAATGGTGACATATGCAAGGGGTAAGGGTTCTCTGAAAAACAGTCCACAACCACCATAAAGGAGACTAATTCAACAGCTTTTTGCCACCTGTGGTGGGTACCAAGCCCTTGAGAAACCCAACCCATATTCACCATGGGTATCAGTCATGTTTGGAGGGTTAATTTGTTAAAATACAGCTAAGTGGCAAGTACTAAGAAGCATTATCCAAGCGACAAGTGCCTATGCATATTTTATGAAGCATCTTCAACCACAGTTCAACGTATCCAAGAATACTTCTGAAAAAATGGCAGACTCTGGAGGGGATTTGGAGAGGAAATAACATATAGAATAGGAGGACAGATGTTGCTAATTTATGATGCAAAGGCCTTTGCTGAAAAGTGCACATTTTGCTTAAGATTCTCTACAAACGCTATTTTAATGCTGATTTCCTCCGCTTTAGAATTTCACAAACTCTTCTCTGTAAGAACTTCAGTTTGGCTCAGAAGTTTAGCTTGGATCAAAAGAAGCATCTGTAACCAGCAATTAAACTGGGGCTTCAGTATTGTGCATGTTTTTAAGGCATATCCACTTTTTAACAATGCCACTTGGAAAAACATGGCTAAGCTGTATGTTGGGAATGTGAGAGAGCATTTTGCCGCTCTGTCTTCCACTCTTGCCAGGGTTATTGGGACTTTTTGACCTGGGGCTAAACTCAGAACAGTGACAGGGCAGGAGCCAGCAACATGGATGGTTCCTAATACCAAATGAGGTCGGAAAACAGAAGTGAGATCATATCTTGAAGAAAGAAAGAAAGGAAGGAGGAAAGGAAAAAGAAGCAGGATATATTGGCCCAAGTGCTTCATCACTCACTCCCAATGCCTCATGCACCATCACACGATCTTGCTTTTCCCATCAACGCTGAAGAGCATTTTGAATATGAGTCAGTCGGTCCTCCTCTCCTCCCTTCCCGCTCTACCCCAAAAAGTTTGAAATAAAAAATGAGGAAAACACACCTCGTGTCCCACACACAGGAGCCTACACAGGTTTTGGGGTTTTTTTTCTGCTTACAAGCCCCTCCACACGGACATGTGGCTTCATTGCTCCTCTGCAGCTCTCCAAAGACAACAGACACTACAGAGCAGATTATTTTCTGCAAGGTTGCTACACTGCCAGGGGGGGTCTGTGAAATCCTCCTTGTATGTAAATATCAGTTAAAAATAAAAAAGGAGAACCATGAGCCGACTTCTCCTTCTGGCATTCATTTCAGACACTGCTGGGTCATGCCAAAGTGCAAAGGAATGGCAGACACAATCGTGTGCAGATGCTGCACTGAAAAACCTGACATCAATCCAGGACTTTCACTTTATCACAGGGCAGCTTTTGCTCCTAAATTAAGGCTCTGTCATTATTTCACACAATGAGACATTTAAAAACAAAAAAAAACAAAAAAAAAGAAAAAAACAAACCAACGCCACCTCCCCCTCAAAGCCCCCAAACAACCTCACAGTTACCTAAGTCAGCAATCAGTCAATTGGGGACGGCAGCACCAGGGGTTGTCACAGCTCCAACAGGAGGACGTGGCTGAGGGCTGCACAGCTGCTTGGCCTCACATTATATACAGTCTATACACAATTAGACTTTTTCCACCAGCCTTGCTCAAGGTGAGGCAAATCAGGTGTTCACTCAGGGAGCTGCAAGTCACTGCTGCTCTCACTCCTTGCCCATCAGTGCTTTGTTTCCAGCACACTGCTCAGGCTGCCCTGAGCAAAAGGCAGCTCATTTTTTCATTGCTTTTCTTTCACCATATTGCGCCCCAGAGCTCAGCTAGCCTTATTGGATCTTCTCTGCACAGCTCTGAGTGAGGCTTCTGCTCAACTCCACAGCTGGAACAAGGCAAAAGCCTAAAACCTCACCTACCATCCCGGGCACGTGATTTGGGGTGCCTCAAACCCAGATCTTTACTTCTAACACGTAACAGCATGTGCTCAAATCACAGCTGTTCTGTGCTTCACTTCCAAGGATGCCTCTCAGGAGGCAAATCAGGAATGCCGAGGTGGGACCACAGAGAACAAGGAAAGGCAACCACAGATCCCTGTGGCAGCATGGGCTATACCAGTTTCCTTGGCACTGCACATAAAATCCATGGTGAAGTCAGAGAGAAAAGTTTCATAATTCAGTGGCAATCTCTCCGCCCATAGATTGTTCCCAAATGATCAATGACCGGCAGAGTTAAAAGCTGCTGAAAGCCAGATCCTTAAAAGACGGGTGGGCGTAGCAATGCTAATTATAAGCAGTGCTGATGTCTGGGCTTACCGAAAGCAAAGAGGACTTCCTCTCCATTAGTGCTTCCTGGGACCCTGCACTGTCCATCACCATGTCACGCAGTCACAGCCACATGGCCACAAGCACACCCCTGTGAAGAAGGCTCTCTGTACACCCTACACCCCACCAGCACCAATTTAAACCAATTTAAACTGCTGCCCTAGTCGCCGTGCTGGTATGAGTCCCCTCAGTGGCTGACAGCCCTGGGGAGAGTTACACTGCAGGCACCGGGCTGCACCCAGCACAGTCCCTCAGCGGCTCGGGGCTGCTCTCTTAGCAATACTTCATGCTCACATATTCCCACAGCACTTTCAGAGGAGAGTGATTACCCTGCAGAACACTCTCTCACCCATCCCAAGCAGAATTTATTTACTTTTTGTTTGTTTGTTTTAATCTGATAAGTTGAAATTTCAGTACGCTTGTCTACGAAAACACTGCATTACAAAGACATATAACAAATACCAATTGTTTATAGACTAGGTTATTTATTCCCAGTGTATCTTCCTGCCTTTTACTGGCCACGTCTTTTATCAGCCATAACCAAGTACCTTTCAAGTTGACAACCTGTTTGGTTTACGGCAGGAAAATGCATCCAAGTGCCTTTCAAGCCTGCTCTTGCTGCACAGAATTCAAATAGCTCAATGAACATCATTCTTTCAAAGTTTAGTTTTGATGTGATTCACATTTTTGTTTTGTTTTCTGTTAATCAGTATTGTCTTAAGATGGGCTTCCTAAGGCCAAGCAAACTTTTTAAAATCAACAGCGTCAGTGCCAGAACCAAGTCTCCCCATCCATATACTGCCCAAAATTATAGTGTCTAAAAAGAAGAATAATGATAATCAAGGTCCAAGTAATTTCAAGATGATAGGCCATTTCTAGTTAGCATTAAAAGGAGATGGGCGTGAAGGATATAGGAAGAAAATCAGCTAATGAAGAGTGACAGAAGAAAAGAAATAGTTAGAGGCTGACTTGGGGAGCAGCTTGCAGGGACACCCAGACTGCTGGGACACACACAACTATGCGATTTCAGGGCAAGAAGAGAAAGCCTGAAAAAACAGATCACGTGTGCAAAGTAACAGAGGAGGAGCCTGAACGCTCAGAGCTGGACCCCAGACCTGCCATGTCCGTTGAGCCCGAGAGAAGATGGTTTCACTTACACATATGGAGGAACTGCAGTGGTGGAGAGAAGCCAAGCAGCTCCACGGGGTGTGCAGCCACCTCCCATCCCTGCTCCCCTCCCTCACCCAGGTACCACCGGGCAGAGTGTGCCCCCCTCCTCCTCCCTCCCTCCCTCCCACCCTGCCATCTCTGCCATCTCCTCACCACCAGCTTGCTTCACACAGCTCTGCCCATCATTTATTTCCGGCTCTTCCCATCATTTATTTCCTTTTGAAAGGGCTGATTCATAAGCAATAATCAGGCTTTTGAGTTTTACTGTTTTGAGTGTACTCAGTCCCCCGCTCTCCCCCAAGCCCCCTCCAGGTTCACAGCAGTGACACCTTCCCTTCAGATTCCCTCTCCAAGAGCCATCATTTCTCTCCCTAATTGAATTGTTGTCATGGAAATCATTCCTCCTCTCCATCTTACTGAAAGGCTTTAAAAAAAAAAAAAAGAAAGAAAGAAAGAAAAAAAAAACACAAACCAACAGCCCCCTGCTCTACCACTTTTCCAGCAATCAGCCATACCACGTCTCCTCCCCAAGCACACCACAGCCCCGGCGGCTCCTTCTGCCAGGCCATGAAAGCCCACACATGCCCCCCGCTGCCCTTCTCCCACGGCAGTGGGCTGGCACAACTGGAATATCTGGGCAACACCACCAATATATCATTTTAATACATCATTAGGGTGATCACTGGATCTGCTACACCACTTTCCTTCTCAGATGTGCAATACCCCTAACAGCTCCGGAACAATTAGCTATCAAATGCAGAGTGTAGCCACAGCCACCTGTTCTTCTCTGTGTGTGTGTGTGTATATATATATATATATATGTGTGTGAATGTAAAATGTTTGGGTACTTTTTTAAAAAAAAAAAAAATTTCTGCTTACATAACAGGCAGTAATTTTGCAGTCAAAAAATTGTGTTTGTTTTTCCAGGCTGGAAGGTTAATTACTGAAAATCACCCTTGATGAACTTCCAAGACGAAGGCTGCTGGCTCCAGAAACAGAGCAGGGTTGATCTGGCTCCAAAGAGAGAGGAAGAAATAATGATGCTCAAAATATAACCCACTAAAATGCTGCGCTGGGTACCCGTGACTCTGTGAGGAGAGGCGGGGGCTGCCCCGCGCCGGACACAGCCGGTTCCGGCCGGTTCCGACAGCCCCACAGCCAGGCTGGTGGCGCCTCTGGGTAAAGACATTTAAGAAAGGGCAAAACGCTGCACGGAGTGAGGGGAAAAAGTGTGAGAAACAGCCCCGTGAGCAGCCAGGTCCGAGCAGGGGGAAGGGGAGGAGGAGGAGGAGGAGGAGGAGGAGGAGGAGGAGCTGCAGGCACCAGGGCAGAGAGTCCCCCGCAGCCATGATGGAGAGACCACAACCCCATGTTCCCCATCCCCCTGCACTGCTCAGTGGACAGAGGAGATAGAGGAGTTGGGGATGGAGGAGTAAAGTGCGGGCAATAAGAAGTGTGGGGTTATCCTCACAGCCAGCATTCGAAGCAAAGCCTGTGCCCAGACTTGGGGCACGAGAAAGCTCAAACCATCCACAGTGATCCTTTGCAGAGAACAGCTCTACTCAACAACTATGAGATCAGTCGTGTTTACTAAAAACCTGGCCCAAGGCTAGACAAAGAGGATGTTAATGTCTCATCAATGCATTATACTGGAGTATGCAAAGAAAAGCTGCTTTGCTTGCATCAGGAATCCCACCAGCGGCCCTAACCACCCACGGAAAGCAATCCCCACGCAGCCGTGGTCACCCCAGCCTCATGTCCTGCTGAAACACACATCCACAGCACCTGCAAATTCTGTGCTTCCCTCTGTTCACCTGCACCTCCAGCCCAACCCCAAACAAAACCACCAGGAGAAGACTCCTCAGTTGAAACAGCAAATCATTCAACCACTCTGATAGCAGTAATAGCACCAAACCCAGGCCACCGTCTTCAAGTTTATTTGACTGATACAAAGGCAAAACTAGAGGTCAGTCTGAGGCCAAAGACAGCTTTCAGCACTTCATCATAGACAGGGCCTGCACAGAGAACCAGGATTAAAATACCCTAAATCTCAGATAGGAAGACACAAGCAGGCATTCAGCCATGACTAATACCCCAAATATTCTCAAGACGGAAAACAAGAAATCTGCTCCATGATCATTCACTGACAGAGTCCCATAAAGCTACTAATTAGAATGGTGTTTACAGTCTATATTTCATTTCATTTGATGTTTTTACTCTGATTAGTTATTCTATCACCTGCAGAGAGCTAGTTAGCTGAATACAAAGATGTCATTGGACTTAATCAAGTAAAGTAGCATTTCATAGAGGGAATTCAGCTAGCTCTGTCCTGCTTAGTGCTGTTACCCTGTTAATAACTTTTTTTAAAAATTAAAGTTGAAAGCTAAGTCAAGCTAGGTCAGTGCTCAGAAGAGAGACACCTGCCAGAAAACAGGCGAGCTGCAGAAAAACTGTGTATTACTGATCCTTTCTTCTGCATAAACACCCCAGTCGGACACCATGGCTTCTGGAGGAAATATAAAGCAAGGTTCAGTGCTCCTGCGGTCCCGGATTATACAGTGCATCTCCTAGGAGGTGCAACGCTCCTCCCAGTGTCTTCTCACACAAAGGCATCTAGCCTACCTGAATTACTTTGAGATTTCAAATAAGATTGGGAGGCTTTCTCTCCCTCCTAGCCAGGTCATCAGTGGTGACAGCCTCTCACACTGCGTCCCACCAAGCCCTCCCCAGGGCTGCTGGAGCAGCAGCATCACCTCACGTCTTCCCTGCACACAGCCCTGTAGAGTGCCTTTTTATTATTACATGACATGCTGATTTTTGTCCTGCTGATAGCCTACTGTAACCTCAGATCCTTTTCCTGAAGTGTTGCCTAGCCCACTATTTGCCATCTGCAGCAATTCTTGCCCCAAGCTATCACTTGGCCCTTTTATCCTTTTCTCCAGATCACCATTTCAATCTGTCCAAGTTATGTGAAGAAAGCGCTCTGCTGCTTCTTCCCCAAGAATATGCAGTCTCTCCTGACTTTATATCACCTGTCAGCTTAACAAATGTATTCTCCATGCCATTACCCAGATTGATAATGAAAATATTGAACAGAGATGGACAAGAGCCAACCCTGCAGAGCCTCACAGATTTTCTGGGAATCCAAGCTAAATGGGCTCTTTTTTAAGAAAACCCTCCATTTTAAACACTGGTACCACTTTTACTGTTCTCTTTCTTCCAGGCAACTTCCACCTTGCACGCATGCCCAAAGCACTCTCCCGCAGCACTGTGACACTGCAGCCAGGTCCCTGGGGTGTCTGAAGCTCCCAAGACCGTGCTGAAAATACCTAAAATTGCAATCGATGGGGAGGTCTCCCCTCCGTCAGAGGCACACATGGGGCCTCTCACTCACAGCACCCTTGCTAAGAAAGCCTGGCACGCCGGCACCTCTGGCCTTTTCCTGCTCAGCACTCACAACCAGCACCCTGGATGGTGAAAGACGCAAATACGCTTTTGCCTTGGAACAAAAATTGTTGCTTTTTTCCCCCCATTTAGCTTCTTAATCACAGCTAGCCAAGCTTGAAAATGCTATACTGCATTATGCAATAATCCACTGAGAGCAGGGGATTTTGCATAAACTGTGCACTGTAATGAAAAGCAATTCCCCCCCTCTGCTAGGGGGCAAAAAGAAAAAAAAAAAAAAAAAACCAAAACCCACACAAACCAAACAAAACCTCTGTCCTCTTAAGAGATGTTCACTTTTACCAGCTATTTGTTCCATTTTAGTCATTCATCTGCTGACAACATTTCTGACAAAAGCAGAGCAGAAACATCTCAATTTGCAAAGAGCTAGGCTGTGTTCACCTCTACAAAAGCCACATACAGTTTTGCCCCAAATTCCACCAAAAAAAACTAGTAAGGGCTACTTCTCCAACTGAGGGGCTGGGGTCTCTTTTTTGACGGGAAAAAGCCATTATTTAGTTATTAGAGGGGAGAAATATCACTCTCTACAAGACCTGGAGCACTGAAATCTTCTCAAATTAATAAACTGGTCTACTTGGTGCATTTTAAAGTTAGAATTCATTTTTCAGAGAACCTGTATGCAAAGTTGCAGCCTGATACAAATTAAAACAGTAATAAACACTTCAAAAACAGGTTTATAATAGAAATGCTAACAAATTCTTAACTATAATGATAATGGCTTGCTAGGCAGCTCTATAATGTAAAATTAATCCTTAACATATCTTAATTTTTTTCCACTGGGTCATTTAATAATGTGATAACTCATTTCTTTCCTCTGCCTTCATCTCTCACATTGCCATGGAGACAATTGTGAATCAGATATAAATAAAAATACTCTAACACTGTGGCACCACATGTTCTTTTGATCCGTTGCCAACATGATTTTAAAATTACCGGAATTCACAAGAGCTCAATAATTAACAATTCATTTGCTAAGAAATCACTTCTTTTTAGCCAGTTTCCTGGTGATTTGCTAACTCAGGACTGCTCACAAACACGAGGAAAAATTTAGAAGTTCTGTATTTCCTTTCAAATACCTACCTTGCACTTCAATCAGCAATCTGAGGCAAACGATTATTGCAGGCCCGAAAGCCAGCACTGCATTTCCTTTTGTAGTCTCATCAGTCTCAGTGTGATCTCTAATGGGAATACATTTTAAGGCAATTTTTAATTGTTTGAGCTCAGAACTTACAAGGATAAACAGAAGTATGCAGTGAACAAGTTTATTGCTGGCCTCTATTATCAGATGTGTCAAAACAAGCGCATGGATCCCTGCTTCTGTATTAGTTTGTTAAGTACATACAGCAGTAGAAAGATTAAGATTAATTATGCATTAATGATCTTGACACTCCTTAATTGCCAGCCACTGACAGAGGCCACAGTCCCTGATATTACCCATGTGCTCAGAAATCCTGATGCCAAACTCTCCTCCCTGACAGCACCGCCATGAATTTGCCCAGGGGCAGGTCTGGGTCAGCAGCTTTTTAGACCAGAGGGTGCTAAATTCAATCCTTGCTGAGGGGCACGTGGTCTCAAGTAACTCCAGTGCTCACAACACCTTGTCACTGTCATCGTACATAACTTATAATAACTTGTAGCTGTGCACTCACAGCATGAGGACAATCCTAGCGCTTCACAAGTAAAGACTTCAGCTTATTAAAGAACTCCACTGTGTGCTTAAACCTTTGAGGCCAGGGAAGAACTCACAGTCTCAGGTTTTACAAAGGCTCTTATGCAACTCCAAAATTTTTATTTGCAGTTACATAAAACCCTCAGTTAAGCAGCATTATTATACCATTTACACGGTATTCTGTTCAGCCTCACCAGCCATTTCCAGCCTAGCATCCCAAGGGGAGACGTGGTTCTCTGCACAGCATTTTCCATCTTCCACTGCCTTAGAAGTAGAAGGGCCAGCGTGGGCTGACCAAGTTATTAATCATTGCCACGTCTCTTCCATTAAAACATATAGGCTACGACACTACAAATACGTCTGTGCGTCACTGGGAAATCTCACGTATACAAGGTCTTGTAAAAAAGCCCCCAGCTCTAATAACTGTTTCGTCCAAAAGGATTCAAAGTGATTTAAGAGCTCAACTCTGACTCTCAAGAGCAACATAAGCACCTAAGGAGTTTAAATAATAGCGAGGACTCAATGGCCCAGAGCTTGTCTTCCCAATATAATTCCTGCTGTAACAGCTAATTATAATTACTGATACAGCAGGTACGGCTTGATACCAGCCCCATCCTTTTGGTGACTTACAACGATCTGCTTCTAGAGCAGGCAAGAGGAAGAAAAGAAAAAAGAAAGAAAAAAATGGAAAGAAAGAAAAAAAGAAAAAGGTCACTCTTTCCCACATGAGAGCTGCTGAGGGCTGGTCCATGGGGAAATAACATGCCGACCAGCCCCACCAGCTGTCTGCAGACAGAGAGCTTCAACAGCAGCTGCTCCAGCTTCAGCTCTGCCCTCTCCTCTGCAGTAACCCGCAGGTGGACAAATCCACCGGCCAGTGCTTTCAGAAGTGGGACATCAGTGCACTTGAGGCATTTGCCCTTTCTCTGTCAGCACGTACAGGGAAACGACATTCAAACTCTAATTCGAATCCAAACACTAAATAAATATAATAGATACTAATTAGATAAAACCTAATAGGGAACCTATGGCTGGCAACCAACACGGGAAGATAAAAACAGAGCACCAATTTTGTATAAGGTGAATTCAGTCTTTTGTGCCTCCCCGCCACTAGGTTCTGGTATTTTATCACGCAAAGGAAGCTGGTATATTGTTGAGACACACAAATAACCCAAAAATGCAGGAAAAACACATGGTGTTCAGTTCTGCACAGTGGATAACAGCAGCCCTACCACCACAGGGCAGGTGAGCAGGGATGCACAGACCTGCTGCGTGGGGGCTCTTCCTCACTTTTTCATAATTTGACCTAAATTATGTGCTCACACTAAGCAGCCAGGAGTGGAGTTGGGGAAAGTTACTACAAGGGCTTTAGCATCCTACATAGCTCTGCCATAGGAAAGCTGCATGACTTCCATATCTCTTAATGGGCAGCCTTTTGCCTATTGCCTATTTCCAATTTCTCCCTTTGATCTGGCTCAGTAGTCTAAAAACAAAGTTAAAATATAGACATCGACTTCCATATCACAAGGAGCACCAAGGCAGGAGGGGATTTTTAGTTGAGGGAGAGGGCTTAATCCACAAAATAACTTTGACATTTTGTCGTACTCACTGAAAAATTCTTCAACACCTACAGCCTAGCTAAGACATTTGAAAACAGACAAGCTTCTAATCGATACACAGCCTATGCTTGGGAGGAAAGCAAGGCGTAACGGTGCCACGTTATATATTCACTATCCCAGTCAGACAAATCAACGATTCCTGATTTTTCTGAACACCAGGCTGTACCATACCCTTCCTTCTCCTCATCGGTGCACCAGGTTCTCCTTCAGCCTGAAAATATTTCCACAATAAAATGAACCGGTCTGGTGAACTGACCTCAATAGTTGTGTTTGCTACAAAATTTCACAGTTAACCCCAGCTTCAACAGCGGGGACTCAGAAAAAAAGCACCACCCCCTGAGGAAGCTGCCACTGATAGGCAAGGCTAGCATTGCTTGTTCTGAAGTCCCATCTCTGGTCCCATCAGCTCCAACTGTCGAGCTTGTAACCATCTTGGAGAGGAGAAAACCTAATGGAGAAAGGCACCGAGAGCTTTGGAGAGACACGATAGGGAAGAAACCTCAGCCCTCAGGGATGGGGGTGCTGAAGTAAAAGCTGAGTCAATAGGTAAGACAGATGTGCACAGAAGTCCTCCACCACCCAAAACCCCTCTTCTCCCATTATTCCTTGTTCCTACAGCTTGCTTTGAAAACAGTTGCACAGCATCAGGTTCCAACTGGGGAGCTGCCATGCACGGATGCAACTACAGGAAAGGAAGGGAGGGATTATGGGATACTCCCCCCCAGAGCGACCGTCCCACCACAGGGAAACCCATGGGACACCAGGGACAACTCAGGGATGGAACTAACACAGATCCAGAGGCAAATACAGCACAGGGTCTGCCTGAGCAGGAAAGTTTCAACAGTGGAGCTGGCTTAACATGCTCCAACAAAACAACTCTGCAGGAGGGCTGGTGGCATCCCCCAGCCATGCTGCCCACCCCAGTTATTGCCAGCACTGCCCGTGTGGTGCCCACCCAGCGTGGGAAAGCAAGAAGTCTCGTGGTCGCCTAGCCAGCAGGACTGCCCTCGGCCAGGCAGCGGGAGAGAAGACAGCCGGAGCTGTCAGCTGGAGGAGTTGCACCTCCGTCTGGCTTGGAGGCAGCCAGGCAGGACTTACGATGGCAGCCTAATTTTGCAAACGTTATCTCTGCTTTATGACTGGAGAATTGAGACACATACAGATGAAGCGTCCTCTGAAATTCAAAGCCCAGCCACTGCGCAGAACTGAGCACAGATCTCTTGATCCCAGTCTAATAACTTAAAACATAAGAATATCTCCTGCTCTCCTCCATCCAAATACCTCAGTAATCATTAAAGATTCGAAAGGGAGCAGGAAAGCCTACACACCAATTAAATCGTGTTTCAGTAAAATATCATTTTTGTGATGGATGCGCTGCGCTATCCCGTGCACTTCTGCAGGGTTCTGCTTTTCATCAACTGCTGTAGCATGGAGTTAATGACACACGAGTTTCCACCCTTGTTAGGATTTTGCTGCCTGTGTTCGCTCACAACGGCTCCCCGTATTTATTAGCAGTTTGATAACAAAGCGAAGCACTTGTGAAACTGGCCCCAAGCTCTGCTCCGTGAACTGTGAATTAACTGTAAATATAATTAGAGCCGTACCTCACACTCGGGACTGGGAGGAACAGGAGGTCTGCCCCAGAGCTGTTACTACGGCAGTACGCAAGTCCAGGGCTGATAAAAATAGCAGCCCCAGCTAAAAGAGCAGAATTAATTACATCAACTGCTAAAACAAGCTACACAGAGTGGTTGTTCCTCTACTTCAAAATCAAGAGGAAATTCCTCAGTCCTTCCTGCACTGTTTGAGGAATGAGTGATGGTTTGAGCAGCCACAGTTCCCTCCTACTACATTACCAATTTCCAGGACGTCTGACTCCATGAAGCACTGCTCAGTCACAGAGAAAAGGTACGCCAAAATTTTTTAAGACAGGTACCCAAACTGATTTTCAAAAGTACCCATCTGCACCCCTTTAGAAAAATCCAGCCTTCTGGTAAGATGATGAACGCAGCCACTGTGAGCACCTACAGCCAGCTCCTCATCAGATGGCTGCCGGTCCCCAACGAGGGGACCAGTGCTCTCATAAGACAAGCAATAAAAGAAGAGCAGGGCCACAATGGAAGGACAAAGAAAGGTGTGACCTGTGACAGCTGAAAAAATAAGATATTTTCAGGAAATGATGTACTTTTCACCCTGTTGGACTAGGGGGGCCTCAGCAGGCAGGAGGGAAGTTGATAACGGGTCAGCAAGGACTGGAGGGGAGCAGAAGCACCTTGAATTGAGTGCAGTAAAGATCAGATGGAGTGATCCCAGAAGGGGATCCCTCAGGAAAACAGGGGCAATGGCCACAAGTCACAGTTTGGAAGACTTCGTCTGGGGGTCAGGAAGGTCCTCCCTCAGAGGGAGCACCGGAACAGGCCCCAGGGAGGGAGGAATCCCTGTCCCGGAGCCGGGGGAAGCGGGGTGGGCCACTGCTGTCCTGACCTCATGTGGGCAACTGTCCTCCTCCAAGCAGGAGGCTGGGCTGGAAACCTCCAGAAGATCCTTCCAACCAATGTTGCTGCTGTGTCATGAGATACCACCTGTGTGAGATTAAATGAGATGTGTTTAGCAGGGGCAGGATGCAGGAAAGTACAGGCCATGAAGAAGAGGAAAAGTAGGAGGCTGAAGCCTTGAGGGTGACATGCCTTTCTACAAAAATAGCTTTTCTATGGAAACAGCCTGATCTTTTGCAGGGCAACAAGCCGAGACGCGCAGCAAAGCAGAAGTGCTCAGCCAGCATGTGCACCCCTTCCCACTCGAGCCGAGGAGGGAGGCTCAAGACCCTCCGCCACAGGGAGGACTGCCACAGAGAGCCTTCCACAATCCGGCTGCATCCTCCAGCCTCCCCGTCCCACGGCAGAGGCATTTCCCACCCCCAGGGCTGCAGTGACAGCAGGGCATACCTCTGGGTAATGCAAACAAAACCAGGACACTGTACCCATCCGCGCATTTCTGACTTAAATCCGTGACCGTAAAGGCAGGCAACACACCATAAATTGAACAAAAAGCCTCTTAACATAATGTCTCCTTGTGTTGCTTTCTGCCATAAACAAGCAAGATTTATGCATTCCTGGGGTTATTAACAAGAGCAATTTGTCTTTATTTCTGCATGCAACTAATGGAGACACCAGCAACACTGATGAGCCTCGTGGGATTAATTACTAAAGCCGTTTACAAGGGGGTATCTATGGACTTGGTTTCCCTCATACTAAAGGAAACGTCAAGCATTTTTCAAAGCATAGGATGAAATTTCATTTAAGAGACCAATGGCCCGTGTGAGTGCAATCATTACCAGGCTCAGATGTGGCCTAGCGAAAAATTACGAGTGTCCAAAAGGTTGATGACTTTCTCAAGTTTTAATTACTTCATTTTACAGCTATTAAAGCAGCACAGAGAATCAAATCCAACAAGGCCAAAAAAGAAAAAAAAAAAAAAAAAAAAAAAACCCAATGGGTCCATATGGGTCCGCTCTGACTTGCTGATGGCCAGAACCAAGGTGGTTCTCTTAGATACCCATTTCAAAACAGCCTGGAGGAACCTGGAATTCAGATCATCCCCTTCCCAGGAAGAATCACACAAATCAGAAAAAACAAACAAACAAACAAACAAGAATACAAAAAAAACCCTAAAAAACCCCATGTTCCCACAATAAATCAAAGGGTCGGCAGGGCTTAGTATAGTCTCACATTATCTATAGGTTCATCTTCCTACTGAGTGCCCACACTGGGGCACAGAATAACCAAACAAGGGGTGAAAGGACAAGGACAGACCAGAAATACTGGAGACAGTTTAAACTTTGTAAATATGAGCTTTCACTGAGACGACACAAACAGAAATTAGTCATTAACTTAATTCATTTTATGAAAAAGTTGAATAAAGGTTAATAGAAAATTAGTCATCTTTCCTTAGGTTTTTTTTCCTACCCATCCTACATAATTTAATTAAAACCGTGCTATAGAGTTCCAGAGGATGATTAAAAATAACCTCTCATTTTCTATTAAACTCCTTAGGTTTGTACAGGAATTCCTATAGAACCTTATTAAATTTCTGTTTACCTCTGCTACATTTCATTTCTATTCTATACATCTTTTCCTTAAGTCCAAAGGGATTTCATGATGGGGATGGCTTGTTAAATAAATATACTTTCCCATGGCTGGCAGTCCAAACTTTGGTTTAACAATTGATCAGTGCAGGAGAACATTCACAGTGTAAAAACTCTTTAAAAAGCAACATTATTAGCTTTGCTTTTCTGAATGGGAGACAGAAAGACAGCTGAAAAGATCTTTTCTAGTTATCGCTGCTGTAACTTAGCTGAAGAAGATAGGAATAAGAAGGTTGGCATGGCCGTTGTTGGTTTGGTTTTTTTCCAGCCTTCTTGGTATTTTAATTTCACAGTGGCGCATGCAAGAATACAACCCATAGCAACTGAGTCGCTCTGCAGGCTTGCGGAAAACCAAGAATTTTTTTTCCCAGTTTTCTTATGTTGTTGTCGAGCTACAGTACAGAGCTATGTAGCATTTATTAAAACAAGGCTAGGTTGCTTTACAACAGGTAGGATATATTCAACAAAACCAAAACGGGATCCAGAGCGTGCAGGCATATGAAACCTATTCAAAATGGCAGAGAACAGCTCTAATATCCTCACTCAAGCAGATACCTCTTGCTGTCACCCTTCTTGAAAATTTGATCCAGCTAAATTCATTCAGCTGTTTCTGCGTTCGGTCCATCCACGCTGAATTTCTGACTAAATCTAGACAAGCGAGAAGCCCAGAAAGTCTTACACAATATATCTGGGTTTGTTCATTGACATGAAGGAATTGCACAGACCTATTTCTTTTTTTATGGAAGCCACCAGCAAACCTCACACCCAGCACCCACCCTGCTGCACTTCCACCGTACAAGTAGCAGGGGCCACATTTTGAAATTTGCACAGGAGAGACACAGGGGCACGCACAGGCTCAAAGCTGCTCACGTAAGAGCCTGCCAGCACATCTGCTAGCGCAGGAACCTGCATTAACAGCACAAGCAACAGCAACAGCGGCGGCTGCTCCTTCTTCAGCAACACAATCGCCCACTGCCACGTAAGGACAACGATGCAACAGGAAGGATCCGGCTTCGGGGCTGGAAGATCCAAGTTTGATGCCAACTGCCTCCTATGCAACCCTGGTCAAATAGTATAAGCTTGGCTTCACTAAACCAGGTTTGCTGAATCCCTGCAGACCTTAATAGGAGTCAGGTGCTTAAATACCTTATTGGACCTTAGTTTTTTCCATGCCACTGCTTTCATCCCGTGGCAATATGTCACCACTTCCCAGGGGAGATGGGAGATGAAGGGTGACATGTAAACACCCAAGCACACATGCTTATGTGGGATGGGAGGCAGACCTGGCACATGGCACACATTCTCACCATCAAGGCTTAAAAAAAACAGAGCCTACAAGGGCAAAAAGAACCCCTCCAGGAGCAGTGCCAAGGTCTTTCCTGGCCCATGGCCGCCTGCCTCCACAGAACAAGATTGATGCACCGGCAGAATATGCCATTTTGAAACTAATTGCACAACAAGAAAAGATTCTTTAATATCATGCAGCCAATCCTAGGGGGAACAATTACTAGGAGATAAAAAGAACAGAGGGAGGAGGAAAAAAACACACAACCTTCTGTGTGCAGAAGATAGATTTACACAGTTTCTACATTTCATTAGGAAAGCCTTTTGTGGGTTTGACAGTCACCTTGAGCAGCATTAAGGAGGGAAGGGAGGAGTCAGTAAACATTCAGGAGCCGTAACATTGCAGTTCTGCCCTCAGGTAACTGTGCTGCCATTAAAGGCCAAATCTAATAAGAACTCATACTGGCTTGCAAGCCAGAAAAGCCTTCAATAATCAATTAAACTGTGAGATAAGACTGCAGCTGCTTCCACGTACATGGACCACTCGTGTCTGGGTCCCTCATTAGTTTTCTGAGATCAATATGCATCAATGCATTGCTGTCAGGACCATATCTGTCATCCCTAAATGCTGCGAGTGAACACCAGTGCCCTGAGCATGTAATGGGAACCATCCCTTATTTTTCTTTGCAAAGCCGAGACAAGGTTTGACTAAACCAGTTTGTTCCCCGAGAATGGGGCACAAGGACTGAGGATAAACTTTTTTACTTTAGAAGGAACACCAAATAACATGAAAGGGGTTTGTATTCTTTAAGACCCAGAGTGAAAATCCCAGCTACTATCTGCATGCAAAGGACCTTACAGCAGGTGTCTAACTGCCATGGACTCGGTTCCCCCACAATTTTATTGCCACTGAACCTTGCCTATCTTTCCATCCTAACATAAGATTTTCTTTTCTGAATAGAAGAGAATAATTCCTAATTTGAATTCCACTGCACAACAGAAACAGCCTGCAAAATCTTAAAAAGAAACCAGTTCCCTCTAGCAGAATAGAAGATATATTAGGCTTCAGGACTGTATAGAGCAGAACATAAAATTAAAATAACAGACATCATAGAGTTTGATAGCATCTTCCAATCTCAAAGATCTCAAAATACATTACTAACTGCAACAGCCATTGCTCTGTTAGACAACTGCACATCTCTAAAGTGAATCATATATTCAAGAGAGGAGTTTAAAAGTCTTTATGTAAATGGGAAGTACTTTGTTGATCCACAAAACGCTACCAGCTCTGAGAGGGAGCACAGCAGCACTACACAAAGGTCATAACATTCACCATAGGTGTGCCTGTTACTCCAGCTCAGTTTAGACAGCAAGAGTAAATTAGCATTTACTCTCTCACCAGCAGAGAAAGATCATCCCATAAATGTATTTTCATCAGCTTTATGTAATTCAAGATCTTCATTTTCTTTGCTCTCCCCAGTACTTAATGCCTAAAGAACATATTCTGTGGTTAAAAATTGGTATTGCTATAAAGCAATGTAATAATAATATCCTTTTTCAAGCCAACTCCCACAGGCTCCTCACTAGATGGTTTAATCGAAAATGATAGTTAATAGTTGCCTCAGTGTTTTCATTAGTGGCTAATTTTGGGGTTGTTTTTTTTAAAGTTTTATTTTTTATGGAAATAAAAAGAAAGCAAGCACAATCTGTTCTACAAGTTTCTGAAAGTTCCCAGTTCAGTGCTGTTGATTCAAAGCCATCCAATAGACTTTTTTTTAAACTCTTATTTCTTTTTTTATTATGTGCCTTTTAAGAATAAGCTTGGTTTACCCTTTATCCTCTTTCTGCAGACACAGGAGAGTCAGATCTATACTCAATATCCAACATACACAAAGAAAAACTCATTCTAACAGAATTTTTTTTTAATGCAAAACCTAGAATTCAATTTTTAGGTCTCTCAAATACCTCCTGATGCTGACAAACAGGAACATAATCCAAGCAAAATAAGTGTCTTGAATCCTTACAGCTAAATTCCAATTTCTGTGCAAATTTCAGATGTTGCCCTCCAGTCCCAAGAGTTACACGTTGCACAAGCAGATAGTAAAGACAGTGACCCAACTTGTTCTGTCAAGTACATAACGTGTCATAAAATATTGCAGAGGAAAGCGCAAAATTAGCCATTCCAGCACCTTCGTAATCAATGGCGAAAAACACAGGACTCTCCCTAGCCGCTAAGCACGTCTCCAAACCCTGACATTTTCTTTACAAGAGCTTGTTTTCCAAGTCATTAATTTCTCAGCATTTGTACAGTATTTCGTAACTCCAGAAGAGCAGCAAACTAAGGCATGTTGAAATCAAAAGCCCAAAGACTTCCCATCCATTGCAACCTGTAGAAAACTGCTGGCTTTCTCCTAAATATCCACCACAGCACAGCAGTGCCCTCAAGCCCATACATACATCCACTAAGGCAATTCGAAGGCAGAAGGTGGATATGCCTTACTTTCCCTGCCTAACGATAAGCACCCTCTCTCTTTTTCCCACAATGGGAGCAGACTTCAATAGGGGAAAACATCAGGCTGAAAAAAATCTGGTTGAAGTTAGAGACGTTGAGCTCTTGAGCATCCGTGAAGTCACTGCAAGGATCCACCGGTAGCAAAGAAAAGGAAATCAGCATCCTGCAGGACTGAGCTTGACTACCAAAGAGTTAGGCAAGCTTTTGAAGATCCAGTCCTTATGCAGCCATCCCAAGAGATATCAGCAGCTAAACTTCGCCATATTTGACTGCTGGGAAAGAAGACTTCCCTGAGCAAAGCCTGTCAGATTTATTATTTTCTCTGCTTTCCATAAAACTTTGCAACACAAAAACCAATTTTTTTTACACAAAACTTTTTTAAAGGAAGCTAACTCTAAAAGCTCCTAAAATAGCCACTAATCCCTAACCGATCACAGAAAGCAATCTACCCATGCCCATTTGCACCAGAGAGACCTGATTCTTCATTTTTCTTTGACTCAAACTCCTGCTCGCCGTCCTGGGAATAAGTCGGGCAACACAAGAAGAGATACAAGCTGTAGACTAGAGACACATGCGGCCAGAGAAATCCAAGTCAGGCTGGATGCACAATGTGGCAACCCCTTCCTGCAGGAAAAGCACCAGCTTCGTTAGTTAACACTGTCATTGTGAGTGGCATCATAAAATAGCCCAGCTATATCTAGGAACCACCCCCTGCCAGGAGGGGACAGCTCATGGTAGGTACAGAGGACCGGGGGGGCATATTGTCACCACTGCCATGGCATTTCCTACATGAGCACAAATAAATACCTAACTGGAATTTCATACCTACTTGAAATGGATTTTAGCTTTTGTTATGCCCTTTGCCATTCGCGTGCTGTAACTACTTTCTGTTCAAATTAGTAAAGCGCTATAAATGCGACTGGAACCTTCAAAAGCATCATCGTGACGCCGAACCGACCCCGCATGCAGCGGGCCTGACACCACTGCCTAAGGTAGCTCTAAATTGCCTGGCTGAAATGACAGTTCCCACTGCTAGGAGAGGAGGGGCACTATCTCATTGGGAAGAAAAACTGATTTGGGTGAGGATTTGCAATGCTTCAGCTTCGTTTAGACTAATCCCCCTAACCACCAAGATAAATCCAGTTTAGCAAACCCCTGCCCCATCCCTCCAGACCTGCACCGCACGTGGATCCAAGGAGGAAACATTTGTTAACTTTTTGCTGAAATACAGTACTAAAAACACCTGACCTGGCAATTGAGGATATCTTTCAAAAGATTGACCAAAAGCAGGACAAAACTTGAAATTTCCGAGTCATCCATTGCTTACACATCCTGCAAGGCAAAGACTTGAGCACGTACCACCTCAAAGATGTTTTTTTCTTGTATAGAGGATACTGTTATAACTCAGATAGGAAGTAAAATCCATTTGCCACATGCCACAAACAGCTGCTAATTGTCAGCTGAAATAAAAGGGAAAATGCAGTTTCTGTTCCTACAGCCAGGACCATGACTGTTGCCACCCCGAGACAGGACACAGCCCTCAAAGGTAATCCCTGGGAGTGGTACAGAAACACCACCCTCAGGACAGTATAAGGAAAGTAAGCAAATTACTTCTAAGGACTTTATGGCCTCAAGAATATCAGAAGGAAAAAGGGGAAAAAAAAAATACATCTCATTTCACTTGCATGTAGTACATGTGTGCCTATATACCATACACGCTTCGTATTACTGTGTGCATGTTATTATCTAGGGATACATCGGAAACTGCTACCAAGGTAACATGGATAGTAATAAACTACAGCCAGAGGAAGAACGCCACCAGGAAAACAATGCATTTCCTCAGGTTATATTTTCATTCCCCCTTTTATAACCTATTTGGTTATTAACATATCAAATATTGGATTTGTATAATTTGACATCTTTCGCATTTTTTGAGAATTAAGATCAGAGCCTTTAATATCTCTGGAAAAGAAAAAAATCTCATTAATGACTGAAGACAAAGTGCTCTGAAATTTCTTACAAGAGGGACGCTCCAGAGGAGACATATTTGTGTGAGTCAACAGCGTATGTCACTCTCAGAAAATAACACATTTGAATGAGATTTTTTCTCTGCTAGTTGTATTTAATGAACAAACAGAACAAATCTTCAGCACAACTTTTCAAAAGTATGCACGGCAAGGCACAGGTTAAGTTGGTTTTCAAACTTCACCGTGACAGGCAGAGAATTTTCCAATACTGGTATAGATCTGGGGAGAATGGCTGCACAGGGCAAACAAAAGGATTTATTTCCCTTTTTACGATAAGATGACAATTCAGAAGCCTAGCAAATCCTTAAAAAGAAGTCTCTAGCGGATGGATGCAAACAGAAATGAGCCCGGGCACCTCTGCTGCTGTTTTGCCGATCACATTTATATACCTAGCCCAGATCAGCAAAGGGAAAATTGAGCTCTTTCAGGGGGCCAGATGGACTCTCAGTCTCAGGTGTTGACAGTTTTCATTTCTTAACTGTTTTACAAATGAATGTGGATGTTTAGGGATGAATTTCCATTTTTATACAGTGTATGAGAATAGCCTTTCTGGGTATACCTGTCTCGCAAAAGAAGCCGCTGCTCGATCACGGCCCAAGCTCATACGAAAAAAAAGGCTAAGGACAGTATAGACTTGCCGGGGAGCACCTGGGAAGGACTGCCATTTCCCCAGCCTCTCTCTTACCTGCGTGCATTGAGTCAGGTCCCCCAGCTTTCACAGTAGCCCTTGTATTGCTGCTATTATTATTATTATTATTCCCGAGTCAGCACCAAAAGCTGATACAGTAGGAGGGAGGCGAGGTGGGCTTTACTCTGCCCTGCCGAACACTAACATAATTACCCACATCCCAACCGCACCACGGTGCCTTTGTAACTGGAAGTGATTCACAAGTCCAAAGGAGCTCAACTGGAATTTAAATTCCCAGAGGAGGCCTTTGGGCTGACAGAAAGGAAAGGAAAAAAATAAAAATCTCAAAATGGGTACATTTGATCTGAACGTCTCTGAGAGACAGATACGGAACTCCATAGCACTATATTTAGACTCACTTTTCAAAGGATAAATGTACTTCAGATTCTCTTCATTAGGTCCCATTCTTCAGCGATGGTTTAGTCTGCTAAAAGCACAACCGCTGTGCCTTGGAGAGGAGCGTGGTGGCCCCTCTTCCCACAGTGGCGCAGGGCACAGGGAGCTTGATGGTCCCTTCCCCACCTCGGAGACGTTCCCATAAAGACGTGGCAGGGGAAGAGGATAATTCTCGGCTCAAGGGCTGGGTTTCAGCACACACAGGGTAGAAAAGCCTGTCCAGTCAGAGACCAGCCCCACGGCTGTCCCCACGCCTGCCCCTCACCACCGGCAGGACCAGGGAGCCCACTCCCCTGTGCACAGAGACGTAGGTCAAAGCAGGACAAATTACCTCTGAAGCAGCCGCCTCCTCTGCAGCAATTAAACGGAGAACCAAAACGCCCTTTTTAGATGACTAATTGTTAGACAAGATACATCCCACATGTGGCACACTCCTCGGCATCACCAGCCGAAATTCAACATGCTGGGGGGAAGCAAAAGGCATCACTGTCTTTTGGCTACCTGTGAAAAGCCACGCAGCAGCGATCCAGGGATGGGCCCTCGCTCCAGAGCCAAGCCAAGCTGCCTCTTGAGTCCTGTCCTTACAGCAAAAGGGCTCAGCATCCACCTGGAGCCCAACGGCCCCCTGGGGACATGGCGTTCGGAATCACTGCTGATAACAGCAGCTCAAGCCTTGGTCCGAATGCAGGTCAGCTCCTCTGAGCAAGCCTCGCTGCTTGCAAAACACAAACACAAATGCAGCACCCCATGGGCTGGATCTGGCCCTGAAGGGGCATGATGAGCCCCCATGCTGCTGTGGCTCACAACACCCCCACGGCTGCTTGGAACAGCTGCCTCCCAGCTGCAAGGTGCCACGCGAGAGCCTCTGTTACCAAAGTTTTTACCAAATTGCAGCCCAGAAAGTTGTGTCAGCTGCAAGGAGAGCATCCAATTTGAACAGGCCAGGCACGACCCGGCGAGGCAAACACTGCTCACTGCGGACTCTCCTCCAAACGCTGCAATAATGCATTTTACAGAGAGCGATCCTCATGCTCTAAGTCAGCTCAGATTTAAGAAGCCACATACTTCAAATGTCTCAGAAGAATACTAAAATGAAAACTTGGTCACACTGCACTGTGACTACTGTGAAGGACTATTAAAGAGAAGCTAACATTTGTTTTCAATTACCCAGCATATATTTGAAAGACTTAAAATTGTCCCCAAAGTATTAAATAAATGTTGTGTGTTTCCTATGTGCTTGTGCATGGAAAATGAAAGTTATCTGACAACCATCTCCAAATACCAATATTTTACCAATATTGTACCAATATCATTATATTGACATATAACGAGTCTCCCTGGGCTTCAAACCATGTTAAAAAGTAAAATTAGAAAGCAGAGGTATACTAAACACTGCTCTTTGAGATGTAGAGTAAATGCAAATGATAAAGTTAGTATTTTATTCCCACATCTCCATTTTGTTCATAGCAGATCACGTTGCCATTTTAGTCAAACTCTCCAGACAAAATGACACAGAAAGCAGGAAAGTTTGTGCCAAATGCAGAATGACATCCATAAATTTATGAACTAACTAGACTGACATTCAATGCAATGCAAAGCGTTTGCCAATCAATAGCCATGAGCATCAATTCCCCGTGAACAGCGTTCCTGTGCCGTCAGCCTCCCACCAGCAACAGGCAATGCCATTTCCTGTTTAACTTTATGATCACTGTAATCTCCCCTAATCAATGATATCAACGGGTCTGCGAGATCAAAATCCAGCAAGCGCAGTACTGAGGCAGCGGACAATGCAAAATGGACGTGCGGTAACGACAGTGCCTGGGGTACGCACCGCTCTGGCAGCGTTGCTTAGCAATATAGCCCATGCATGCCCATCCTTACGCTGCTGCCTACACCCAGGGAGGAGAGACATTTCGACAGCAATCAAAATACTGACAAGGAGAAGCAGGAGGAATAACCGCATGCAAAATGAATAATAAGTGCTCTGCCTTTTCGACGTGATTTACAAAAATTTAACTCCCCATTCCCCATAGCATCACAGGAAGCGGATGGTGCCGGTTAATCGAGGTGATGCCTTGCTTGCCCTGCCGGCATCCCAGGGACTTCACTGCAAAGCTTCCTGTGCCCCAGAAAGCAGCCTGCACTGGGAATCTGAGTGCCTGGGCACATCCACAGTCATTTGCGATCAATAACATACTTGTCTCTTCTTCTGTTGCAAAGTTATCAGCAGAGAGTAAACTTCTCCCCACTACCAGAAAGCTTTACTGGGATCTCCGCTCAGGATGGATTAACGGCACCAGAGATTGATTCGAGTCACTGACAGCTGTGACAAATGAAAACCATCATATTTAAGGGCTGCAATGCCATATGCCCGACACGCAGGGCTTTAGAGTGGTGCCCTGGGTTGCGAGAAGCGGCCCGCGCTGTGCCTGCAAACGGGGCAGAGAGGGGCCCGTGCTGCCTGAACCCTTACTCCAGGGTTAGATAAAATGAGCTATATGACCTGCAGTAATTGCCTCATACCGGAGAGACGGTGAACAGCAGAGCAACAGCAACTGAACAGATTGGTTTTTTTTTCTGGTTACCCTTCACATTAAGCCCTTCAATTAAAAGATTTAATTCAGATTTATTAGACATTTATTAGGTGCTAAATTCACGCCGATTGTTACTAAAAGTGACCCGCAATGTGCATAACAATCTTCATTTTCTACATTGCTCCCAAATACCCCCAAACAAGGGCACAGAAGAAGAAACAGCTTTTACGGCCCCTTTTCAGCATCTGCCACAACAGCAGGCTTCTGCTCGGCGACTTGCCGGTCTGCTCAGTACCGGTACCTTCACTCCCCCCAGGACCTAGAGATCCCCCGCGGGGGCCAAGTAAATGGTCAGCAATGGTATGATGGATCCAGCATCCCTCTCAAGCACGTACAAGGGGTGCCTCGTAGTCAATGACCAAAAATCCCTCTGCATCAAACACTGTCAGAGCAGTTAAATCATAAACTAATAACTGTCCATCTCCATTTGTTTGCAATGCTGCAAAGAGGCCTTTCATAATTCTCTTAGAGATATAAAACAGGCACTCTGATTTTGCTTTAAATGAAAGCATACGATAACGTTAGCTGCCTGTAAACCTCAAAGACAGTATTTGTACAGCATCAGAAACATCTGCAAAGACAGGAAAGAAACACCTTTGGGCTGCAAGACCTTAAAATCTGCAACCCGGATCCCGCAAACTTTTATGCCTGTGCTTAAGCACGCTGCAGGATCTGTGCCTATCAGTATCGTGGTCACCCCGATAGGGCCACACTTGTGCAAAGGAAGCTATGAAAATTTGACAATGTATTATTCTTTTTCTTAAGGACTTTTCTTTTTTTGCCTTTAGAGAAGGATATAGTAGACCCAAAAACTGAAGTCTCCAGCTTGTACACAGGAGGCACAGCACAAGTTGCACAATAAAACTCCTTGAAGCCCCTTCCTAAGCAGAAGGCAAAGCAGCAGTGCTCATTTATTGCAGAGGATCGTGTTCTTTCAGGTAACAGGTGGGAAACTCTGTCCCTGCATTTCAAGCATCAAAACCTCCTGGAAAACCAATCTGGCTTGTGCCTATGTGGTCCCGAACTTTCACCTTCTGCAGCTGCTGGAGGTGGACAGGCAGAGGTGGTGCTGCTACATTAACAAGGTATCTCAGAGTAAATTCCTACTAACTCCAGATGCCAACAGATCTCCCACCCCTGTGGGTCCAGGCAAGACTATCCCGGAGAGAGAGAGCAGTGACTAACACTGATTTGCTGGGTGACTGCACGGCCCTTGCAAAGGGAGCAGTAAAACCAGCAGCATCTGCAGACTCCTTGTGCGTTTTTATGTACCTCGATGACCTGAGCAGAACTTGCCAGTTCCATCATGCAAAGCCAAGCGAGTACTTCTTAAATCCCACCTGAATGTGGGCAGATTAATGATGGAGAAATGAAGAGGAGGGAGAGTGCTAGCGGGGAAAACCAATGCCCAGAGGGGTGGAGATATTCAACCCCAGATTATTTAACTGGCAAGGGAGGCCAGACAGGGAGCCAAGTCTATCAAGGCTTCATGTCTCTAGCTGTATAAGGTATATATGATCTGAAATATTCACCACTGCTTTCATTGCTCATCACACAGAGGGGAATTCACTGTACCCAAGGGCAGGCACATAAAATGAGGCTGAGTCGACCGGCTCAGCCCCACACCCTCGGCTCCAGTCGCACGCTGCCGGGACGACTCCTGGGCAGCGGTGTGCGGTGCTGCACCATACGGGATGCGGGAGCTAAAGGCTCATGTCTGTTCCTGGCTCTGGCAGGGACCAAAGTTGCTGCACATCTCTGCCAGTTCTCTCTACCTGTGAAACACAGATAACTGCGCTTAGCATCTTTCTCCTGAGGATTGCAGAGCGCTTTTTAAAAAGAACCAGGTGTGGAAAAGTGCTGGTAGAAAGTACTGTAAAAAAACCCCTCTAGGTAAAAATCTGAAGTGTAGCAAACTTACTAAAACAGGATGCAGCCTTTCAGCTACACCAACCTTGTAGCTTCTCTTCTCCCCTGAAGTTAAATTGAGGCAATTTTCATGAATACGTTAAATTGGCATGAAAAACTAAGAATGAAGAACAGTGTGTTTCTGCTTTGGAAATGCTTCTCTCTTAGCTTCTTCAGATTTCCTGCCAGTATCCAGCATCTTCTTACTTTCAATTTACCTTCAGTGTTATCACACATCCTCAATGAAAAGAAAACAACATCAGTAATAATTCAGCCCTCATTTCAGGGTCACTTAAAGGAGATTTCAGCTGCCCATCATGATGCAGCTGAGGACTCCAGATTATTCATCTGTTGGTCCTGCAGGTGCTGTTTCGATGAAACTGAAGGAGTGCCTGTCTAATGGGAGTGTTTCTAAGAAGGAGCTGGAGAGACTGCGGATAGGATGGTAGAGAGGGTGCAAAGTAAAATGAGATCATCATAAGGGGAAAAAAACCAAGGACAATCTGGAACCACCTCCTTTTTAATGCAAGACAGAATTCTGCTGTGCTGAAAATACCAACTGGCTGCTTTCCCAGGTAAAACGCCATTGCTTGAAAGAGAAAGAGTCAGTTACAGCCTCAAGGAACCTCCCCGCTGAGGCAAAAAAGTTCATTCGGATGATGTATTGAACCCTCTCCATGATAAGAAAAAGAGAAGAGAAAACTACCTGCGTGTCAAGCCAACACCTAGGAAATACAGGAAGGTTCCGGTGCATTTTTCACCAGAAACTGGCAAAGGGGAGACTGTCACATCCTCTGCTCCAACATGCTCCAGCTCCACTTTGGAATAAAGCAAGACAGACCACAGCCCTATGTGCTCAGCGTCTGGCACATGGATGATGCAAAATACTTCAGAGGAACCTGCAGGGACTCCCCTCGACTTGTTTCCTCTGTGAGATTTGCCTTTTTCATTTTCATCTCCCTCCCTAGCTGGGACTGGAGCCTCCTGGAAAGCCCTGTCCATAGCGGGCAGCCCTCGATGATGGGGCCGTCTGGAGCCACAGTCGTCTCTCTGTGGGCTCAGAGACTTCCCAGGCTCCGAGGGAGGCAGCCAGGCTGTCGGCATTAACCAACCCCACGTCAGGTCTTCCCCAAGGGTTTGGTGAACCTACTCGTGCGCCCAGTGACCAAAATCCTGGTGTCAGGGGTGTGCGGGAGAGGAGTGCTATTGCCCTTGAATCAATCGCAGCAGATCGTGGCTGTGAGCCCATCAGGGGACCCTGGGGCAGATTTGATCTTCCATCACCTAACAAACACTCAGTTTTTGTTAAAGAGATTAGAAAGGCCTATTTTATCTGAGAGAGAGAGGGGAAGGGAGGGAAAATCTATATATACACACACGTATCCCTCTCTAGTGTGTGTGTATATATAGAATATACATACACACGCACACGCTTCCAAAGCAGAGGATGACAGCATGTTTTCATATAGTACATCTGAAGAAAAGGTCTTGTATCAGTGCTACAGCAGAGAAAATTTCATCTTGAAATAAGGGAAAAAAATAAACAAAAATATGAGAGCGAGAGAGTGCTTTGCTCCTTATCATGTCTGAGGAACTTAACTACAGTGACGAGCAAGATATAAAAATCTCAGACAGCAAAGCACTGTTCCGGAGACCATGATATGCATAAAAACTCCTGCAAGCCCTTGTTAAGTGTTCCTACCCCCCTACCCTACAGCCCGTACCTCCAGGGTGCAATTTTCGGGAGACAGAAAGATTTAATGCCGCCTCGGTTAAAATAACCCTCTGGATTCTCGCTGCAGAGACTGTCATGACAGCGTGTTCCTCTGGTTTATTATATTAATAAGCAGAGTCATTCAGCACTCAACATGATGTGGCTGTTTGACTTGCACACAACTGTGTCCCCAAGCTGTGGCAATACAGAGGCCTCCCCTCACCCCTCCTTGCAAAAACACTTTGTTATTTCGAGGCAAAACATCCACAAACACGGACGCACATGCAGCAGGTTGCCACGAGCGTGCGGCGGAGGCAGGGGCTGAATTTGCCCCCAGCCACCTCCACTTCCCACCCGCTCCCTGCCAGGCTCCTCGGGATGCCCCCGAGCCATCCATCCCACTCCCACCTCCGTCTCATCCCTGTGCACCCAAGGAGCACGTTGAACCTCTTCTCCACTAATTAAAGCCAAAGAGCAGAAAACAAAAGGCTATTAAAACAGTAAAAAAATGCCTAACCCATGAACAAAGCTTCCTTTCCCTGGCTTGAAAAACAGTGCTATCGTCCTTGTCCTTGCCTGAAATGGCATGAACTTCCCCTATTACCTCTAATTACTGCTCCCTGCCTTCATTTCCCCAGCTGTGAAAGGCACGTTAAGTTTATGCACACTGGGCAGCACCGCTTGCACGGCTTTCTGAAGATGCCCCATGTGCAGCGTTGTTATTACACTTTTTTGGGGGGTGTTTGGTTCAAGCGCAAGCAGAAAGGAGACTGCAAGGCTGCTGCAATCACTGATGCCGTTAACCACATGTACTCAATGCAGAAAGAGAACCCCAGCTGATTTTCAGCTGCCCTTCCATAAAGCCTTTTTGGTTTTGCCTTAAAATGCAGCCTCAGTAATATTTTGTGTTGCAGAGGTTTTATACCGTGTAAATGATGGATATTGTTTATGTACTGATTATGTCAAACCCAGCTGTTTATCTTTGCTAGAACTGCAATTATTTTCACAGTAATTGTAAAAATAAATTAGGAAGAAAAATAACAGGAACTTTCCAGTTTGGTTTTCAAAACTACAGCACTGCCAAGCGCGATTTGACCTCAGACAAGTCACGTGTAGCCACTTATTTTAAAAATCAACTGAGTTTGTCCATGCACAGAAAACAGACTGCTTTGCAGGGTTCTGGGCAGAAATGGGTCCTAAAAGGTACAGAATTCAGCCTAGCCACATCTTCCTCATTTACCACCACCTGCTTAAGCTGCCGCAGCACCCAGATCTTCCCAGCAGCCAAACAATCACGTAATGCTGACACCAAACACGCCGAATAGGATCAAGCAGCCCAGAAGACAGGTGCATTGACCATCAACTCTCCTCTCTCCAACAGGTTCACTTTCCTCCACACAACAATACCGGTATGGACCAAATATTTTTGAAGATACCCATTTTGCAGCTGGAGCAACTGTTCCCCAGCCCTCCATGCAGTTCCTCTGCTCCTCCTCCTCTCCCTGGATTGCAGGCACATGCCAAGCCATGGAAGTTATTCTCTCATTTACAGCATCTGATTCCTTGGCAGATTCCTCGGGCAATTATGTTCATAGCTTTAAAGCTGTCTCTAGCTCTGCTTCATGGGTTTGCTGCTTTTGGCTTGTAGCAGTTTCTTCTCATCTTCCCTGTCCATCATTTTCGCTGAATGTTGCTCTTAAAATATGGGAATTAGACCACTCACATGTCCCTCTAATTAGGAGCAAAAATAAACAACACTCCATGTTGTTCTTTAAGCATAAGCACTTATTTTACTTTCACAGCCATATTCAGGAGGCCCTGGGCTCTCTCTTGAAGCACCACATACTTGGAGTCATTTGCAACCACTGAGACAGCCTGGACAATTATACCTCTGTACAAACATCACAATTTTTTTAATTCTTTTTTTGGGGGGGGTGTTGCCCTTCTGCTTGGATGCCTCCTCTCACCAGCAACACTCAATCACTTTCTTTGCCTGCAGACAAAAGGGCAGAGAAACATCCACCCAGCACCCAAAAGGCTTCCAAGCAAAAGGGCGCTCTCACAAGGAAGGTTGTAGCCCTGCCTTAAAACAAGGCGGGAGGCAGAAATCCATGAGCCCCCAAGGTGCCCCCAACACTGTGGGAAGGATTTTGCATTTCCTGCCAGTGAAAGGCTGTAGATAAAAGGTGAGGGACAACATAAGTCCTGTCCCTCCTCGTCAGCCTGAAGCGACCACCTCCTGGGATAAGATGATAAGCTGATGCTCGATCCAGTTTTGCTGATTAAAGCTGCCAACAACTAAAGGAGATCCGCATGCCTGCTTGAGGGCCGGCAGCTCGTTTTGGATGAGCCAAGGCAAGGCCGCCACAGGGTGGCAACCTCCGGACACCACTGGCTGGCACAGGCTTCCCATCGATGACCCCTGAGCAAGCACCAGATGGGGCTTTCAAAAAAAAAAAAAAAAAAAAATCGCAAACCACACCATTCCAAGGGCATACAGTCACCACCCTGGGGTCTCACAACTTAGCAGGAGCAGAATAAATTTGGTGGAGAGCCAGCTTTTAAAGAGGCATTTAAAACCAACCAACTTCACGCATTATCCTCAGGGGATGGGATGCTTCATGGAAGCAGCACCTTTGTCAGCTCCATGTCTCACCAACACAAGCGAGCTGCAAACCGTTCCGGAAATACACCCACTGTGGCGGCTCCTGAGCTCCCAAAATGCTCTCTCGGAGGAGGACGCAACAGCCTGGCTATTCATCATTGCTTCCTACCATCGCTGGCTCAACGCCCATAGCAGAATTAATTGGCCGGGCTTGCGAGAACGTATGTCCAACTGGATGGTGCTTCTCCGTCTCAGAAGAAACCATGAGCCCTCGTCCAAACCCCCCGCCAGGACCACCGGGAATGGCTCACGCATCTCCAAACCTGGGAAATGTATGGCTACAGCCAACAGCCATGATGAGAAAACCCATCAAGTGACCCTTTTCCTTTGCTTTCAGCACAGACACAGCTTAAACATTCTCTGCCTCCGTGCAAGTGCAGAGTCCACACCATGAAGAACAGAGGGACACGCACTGACTGCCAGACGGACCAACACAAGTGCTGCAGCCATGGCATTAGCAAGGACTATAGCAGGCATACTGCATTAGCATCCAGTTAGCAGCCCTGTTGATTTAATAGGGCCATTGGCTTAAGTAATCAACGCTTGTGATGGGCAGGTCAGAGGAGGAGGGATGCTCTTCTCCCCTGGGCAGGAGGGAAGTTGGATGCTCTACCAATCCCCATCCCGGGCACCCAAAGGCCCCATCTGGACTACGGAGCAAACAGGCCAAAAACGGTGCTTCCTCAGCACAACGGGTGCAGCAGGGCTGGGCTTCCTCGTAGCGTTAGCACTAAGCCCCTGCCTACCCTCTCTGCTGCAGAGGTGCCCGGAGCCCTGCTGCAGGGTTCATGGGAAGCATTCGTCCTGGGCAGGTAGGAACACGGGACATATTTATCGTTTTTGAAGGAATAAGGCCATAAGGAGAAAAGTACAACAGATTTAAGCGTTTAATCGCATTTCCGTAACTGTTCGCAATGATTCCCAGGCAGCAGCCTTCATTAAGCTGGAGCTGAGGCTAAGAGCACCAATTAGCAGCATTAAAAAAAAAAAGGAACAAAACCGCTGCAGTTATCCCCAAACAAGGAGTACAGGTCCAGCCTAATCTTTTATGCCTGGCTTTGCTGGAAACGATGGCAAGTTAATGCTCTGGAAAGGTGGAGCGCACAGTACTTGGAATGGGCAGCCAGCTCCATCCCCCCATGCAGCCATTGCAGACCCAAGCCGGCTGGTTGCACAGCACCCTTTGGCTGCTAGGGGAGGAGAGATGTAAAACATGGCAGTTCATCCTCACATCCACTGCCATAAAAGCAAGGAAAGAAAGGAAAAAGAAATCCTGGCAAAGCACTGGCGGACACCTCCCTCTGCTCATCAGCCCCCAGGGGCAGCTGGAGGAAGAATGTGCAGCCGTGAACTCCTGTCCGCAGGTCTCAGTGGCCGCTTACACCCATTTTAGATGCTTGAGCTATTTTAAACCACATGCAGATGAAAATTACTCTTTTTTCCATTCATTCTGTATTTTGGCAAATTCTTTAGGTTTATGCTGTGCAAAACAATTCTACCGGTAGACCATGGTGGCGTGGCCCAGCTGCAGCCCCGCTGCTCAGCTCCCACTGCAGGAACTGCTTTCTAAAGCAGTAAAATTATTTATCCAGTTTTCCTTCCCACAGACCCAACCTGCTTTGCCTCCATATAAACTTTGTCAAGTTCAGCCTGAGACTGCCAGCAAAGGCACTCACCAGTACAACACACAAACCAATAGGAAAGATCAAATCATCTATTTAAAGGGTGTTACGGATTTTTTTTTTTTTTGGTAAGGGCCATGAGCAATTATTTTTGAGCACAGAGATCTTAACCATTATCCTGAGAACAGAAGTGGGAGAAGGGGAAATGATTGCTTTTTCATTATTTGTCACAGCACCAGTACTGAAACAAAGTCAGAGGACTGCCAGAAGATCTCCTTTGATCCAAATAAGTATCATTCTCATAAACATTTCAAATCTACAGGAAGAAAACCCAAAACTCCAGTCAAGTCTTTCCACCATGATTCTAAAGATAAATATATAAACAACAAAAGAAATCCTCTTCCCCTACATATAAGACTTTGCCATTCAAGCTAGGCACAAAAGCTTTTTTAAAAAAAGATGCTGTCGGGGGGTGTTCCAGAACCGGCCCAGAAAAAGCCAAGCTAGAAGATTTGCATCATCAGCCCAACATCATCACTCACAGTGAGTTAAAGACATTTAAAAAAAAAAAAAGTGTATGTATATATATATATAAAAGATTCTACATCAGGAACCAATTTACTTTTGCTGCTCCACAGAGCAATCATGCCCCAGGACCTGCAGCTAAATGGCTGGAGCTCACGTAACTGGAACAGCAAAGGAAGCAGCGGAGAACTTTAATGGCTTACAAAATTCAATTGAAATTGATGGTCGGAAAAGTGAAACATTTAACACCCTACCAATTTAAGACTGGCACACGCACGTGCACGTACACACAGACACGTACACGGACCAAAACAGGTGGGAGCTCATTTTCCTCTCGCTTATGTGTCCACAACTCCCACAGTGCTCTAGGGAAGGAGACAGCACCCTCATACAGTAACTTAAACAATATATACATATTTTAACACCTCCAGACCTTTTTCCACTGGAACCTTTAATACAAAATCCATCTTTTGTGAAAATGGCAATATGTTATTACGACCTGCCCCATCCACTTCTCTGAAAGATTAGAAGCCACGTTCTGCATTTCATCTTCAGCTGGAGCAGGAACTCATAAACCGTCCCCGCTATTTGAGAAGACTTTGAATAAACTGTTTGCAGCTGATATGCTTTTCCAACACGGATCTCTTTTGTTATGAAGCCTGTCTCTGATGAACAATAGAAAAATATTGTTGGCAGGGGTGTACTTTTCCATCAACTCAAAAATATCATTTTGCAGAATATTTTCACAGCTCAGCAGAAGGTGGAAAGAAAGACAATATTATGACTACATAAGAAAGAAAAAAAATAATTCATAATAATTAACTTATAGTAGTTTTCTTGTTGGTTTTGGCTTGCTTAAATAAGGTTCCTTACTAGTTAGAGCCCCAAGCTGACTTACAAAGCCTTCAGACAAAACTCACATTAATCAAAGATTAACGTGGGTAGAACACTCAGAATTTGGCCAAAACACTTCAGAATGATGCTTATATTCACAAAGCAACAAGAACCATCAGTTATCTTAACATTATTACTTTTAAGTGCTCCCAGGTGCACGGTCATTCAGGTGCTCTGGGATGCATCACCCCGTCTCAGATGCAAGGAAGGAACTGCCACATCCTGGCAAGCGTCACCCTATCATTTATCGACTGACTTGAGGCACACCGACACTGCTGACCCCCAGAAGGACCCAAAACACCAGGAACCACTGCACTGGAGCATCCGTCACCCACTACCATCGTGCCCCGGGAGCAGGCAGGGGACACGTTCACTCGGGCACTTCACACAACCCCACCATAACTGAGCTTGCTCTGGTGTGCTGTACCAGTTGATTCATGGGGAGGCTTTGATGTGCAAATTAATCATTATAACTTTTAATTGAGCTAATGTAACCATCATATGTTGCTAATTACACAATGCATGGGGAAAAAAAATATTGCAAATAAATTTACCTGCTTAATCTAATCAGGATGGCAAGTTGTGTTTTAATTACAAATTGTTGTGTAGCAGCAAAGCATCTGCTGCAATTCAACGACTCCGGTCCCAAAGCAAATCCCCGCTGCCTCTCACTCACGTGCTCAGCGTCCAGCTCCATTCACCGCAGCCCCAGCCCCCCTCAAACGCCGGGCCAAGCCAGCGGCACGGACCCAGGCAGCTGCAGCCTTGGCTGGGGACAGCGGGTGCACCCCTCCCGGGGCAGTGGGGACATGCCACCTGCACCTGGCTTGCAGAAGTGCCCACCCTGACCACCTCCTCCCAGCAGTGACTTGCAGCAAGGGCTCTTCGTGGACTCCTTCAAGCTTGCCACGTTCAAACCCCACCGTTTGTAACTCCTCTTTTAATCCGAACGATTGTTTCAACACACGGCGGCAGAAATCTTTACGATAAAAAAAAAAAAAGAGAAACCCGGCACTCCTGGACTTTGTCATCTGAAGGTAGCGCCTGGAGCAAGTTTTTACAACCAAATTAAAATCCCTGAAGATTGTGGGTTTTAATGGAGACACTGATATACCCAAGCAGCTATAGCATGGCAATGCACCTGCATAATGCATCACCTTGAGAATGTGTTACCGTGAGATATGTGACGATGACCATGCTCACCGTCTGACTGTACCTGCGGCAAAGAAAAACGTTCACTTGCCAATAACTCTGCTGGTAATTAACTAGACAGTTTCAGGGGGGAAAGAATACCTCCGAAATGTTATGGCAGATACATGGTATCTAAAAAGCAAAGGCAATGTATTTTTTCTTACATTATTTTTTAATTCGATGCAGGTTCTATTTGTCAACAGGAGGAAAAAAAAAAAGCCCCACAGAATCTGAGCACATTAATGTGCTTTAGATTTTGCCACTTATCCACATTAAAGCAAAAACCTGCAGTATTTTTTGTTTTGTTTTTTTTTTTTAAACACCAGGGGGCTGATTACTGTGAAATGATCTTAGGTTTCTCGCACTAAGTGGACAGACGGATTGCTACTTTTGCAACTTCTTTTTTGCAGCACTGAATTCAGTTGCTGGTGGGATCCTCTGGTCCAGTGCTCCCCAGCATCATTTCTCTCCTCACACTCGCCGTCTCGTTTCCCAGCCTGAGGCTGGGGTATGGAAGAGGCTCTCTGCATGGCACAGGGACGCGCACGCACCCTCCGAGCCGAAGGGTGCACCCGGCCACGCCGGCACTGCCGGAGCCCTGCACCTCTCTCGTGCCCACGCTGCGGGACAGGAAACGGCACAGGCTCACCAGAGCCCCAAATCGGGATTTTCGTGCCAAGGGAGATGGTGGTGATGCTACCGAGAGAAATGCTACCAGCGCTAGCCAGACCAGCAATGAGATCTCTCCAGCACCCCAGTAAACAAGCTGGGATTTAAAGGGTTCTGCAAGGTGACAAGGAAACAAAAAACATTCACAACCGGTCTCCTTAACTATTTTTTAAAGGAGAAATTTTACAAAGAGAAAACTGAAACTCTTGCTGCCAAACTTCATCGCTGCTACCCTGACAAACACAGCGAGCCCATTCACAGTGGTAACCAATTCACGAACCGTCGTGAACATTTTGGTCTCCGGCCAGCAGCCGTTGCCTTCACAACCCATCATTCTCACAGGCAAACCACAGCTGGTCAGGAGAAAAACTTGGAAGAAACTCCTCAGAACGCAGGGAAGGGAACTGCTTATTCAGAAGGTGCTTTTCAGGAACCGGTCCTCCGAGCAGACACTGCCCGCTGTGCCCGCTGTTGGGCATCATCCTGCTGCAGCCCAGGGACTGCAGTCCCTTTAAGACGAGGACGAGGGACAGAAGGAGGAAACACTCAGTTTGATCCGAGGAAGTAAAAAAACCCCATGAAAAGCAAACTCCCAGCCCCAGGAATGACTAAGCACAGAGCCAGGCAAGGCAGGCGCTGGGCTGGCAGAGGCAGCCGCACCGCACACGTTCCCAGGTCCGCGCCGGCTCTGAAGGTACGCCGCCGTACAGGAATGCCATTTGGGGGGGGGAACCACACAGCAAACCCAAACCTAAAAATAAGGATTCAATTCTTTAGCAAGCCACATGAACTGCCTATGAGTGCTGTTTATAAGCGATCCCATCCGTCCGTATCTCCAGCTGATGCACAGATAGCAATATATGGGTCAACAATCGTTTATCTAAAGATACATGTCAAGCCATCCCTCCTCTGCTCTCATTCAAACCTTTTACAATAGCCACTTAATTTAACCCCGAATTATCCGCCTCTGCTCATCTTCAGGGAGAAGCAGCACAGCAGAGAAAGAAGCAGGCAATTCCCTGTGATCTGAAAGCTCACTTTCTAAATCAAATCAATTTTTCTAACGTAATTTGCCTAATCTAAATCACTGACCCCTGCATTTTCTCACAATCCTTTGACAAGAGCCGCACCAATTGAAGAAAAGCTAAAACACTTCAACCAGACCAATTCATAGAAGTCTTTAGAGGAATTCTTTCATCGCTGTAATTAATTCTTTAAGTACCACAGTGGGATGCTCTGAATTCAAACCCAGTCCAAGGAGTAATGATTACACTAATGGGAGAAGCTGTGCAGTAAATAAATGCAAGTGCCCTGCTGAAAGAGATTGTTTTCAATAGAAGACTGCCATTCAGGGAGATAACCATGTTTTGGAGGTAATAACTCAGATGATGAAGTCCCACCGACTGGAGTTTGATCCGGCAGTTCCCAGACCCCGCACACCTAACCAGGCTGAGCATTTTGACGGGTACCGTTTAGAGCTGGGGCTGCTCCTGCTCACGATGCCCAGGGTCCCACCGTGACCACTGCCTCAGACACGAGACCATGTAACCAGCTGAAACGACAGCGATACAGGGTTGATTCAGACCACAGACCCCCTCCCCACCCAACCTTCTGCTGGGGCTGAGCGTCAGCGATGCATCAGGAGCAGCCAGGAGAGCTGCAATTTATCAGCAGCTTTTTAAGCACATTAGACCACAGGCAGACAGAAGGGCTGAGGGCTTTTCAGTCACGACAAAAGTAAACTGCTCGTGTCGGATGGGGCTCGCTGCTGGGCTGTGCACAGCCTCGCAGGGGCTCTGCATCTTGCAGGCAAGGCCCTCGCATGGGGCATTCAGCCAGGGGACACGGGGAGCCCGGCTGCTGATTTACACTTGGATTTAGCTTTATTGGCACTGCTGGCCACGGGAGGGTTAGCGGGGATCGCCGTGCAGCCAGCGAGAAGGTGTGGGGACAGAGAGCCTAGGGGAGTTTAGGAAACCATTGAAAAGTTTGCTGGTCGGTGTAAGAACCAAAGCAATGACTTCTCTTTGACTTTCGCTTTTTGTTAATTGGCTAAATGCAATAAAGCTTTCTAATGCATTTAATTTGTTGGGCTGCAATATGCTCAGAGAAAGGGAGAAAGATATTTTAACTCTGGATGAGCAGGATGCTTTAGTAAGATATAGCTGAAGCTGCACCCAGGAGCTGATACTCGTCAAAGCGCCGCATCCCCGAGGGCTTACAGCAGACATCATCTCATTACAACACTAGTAGTGTTGCAAATATGGAGGGGTTTGTGGTGAAATAAGGTGCACAACACGAACATTTGCGTTTTAAAGGGACACATCTGAAGAACAGCTCCTCAGTGCAGTCCCTCAAAAGATGTCCCCAATCCCCATGAGCTGTCTGGCTCTGTTGCACCAGGGAGTGACAGGGTGGGCACCACAGGCTAGGCTCTGCTCTGTAGGACAGTCCTTGATTTTAGCAAAAAAGAATGTTAACCCCACCTCTTCATTTCTGCTTAAGACTTCCCATAACGGTTTTAACAGGCTGGTGCAAATCAAACTCATCAACAGAAACAAGTATTAATTCAGCCCTTCCCTAACGTAACTCATGGCACTCAGCCTTGCGATGCCAACCCTGGGGCACCCTGAGCAAGCCCTGACACCCATCCACGTGCCTCGGCAGTGCCCAGGATGGGGCTTGGAGATGCCAAGCAGCTCAGCCACCAAAACAAGCCCAGGCTGAGACACGGAGGAGGAGGTGGCACCCAAGCAGTGCTTAGCACACCAGGGCCAACGGACTGGCCATGCCACCTCAGCAGCCTCTCATCCTCAAAGAGCAGCAGAAAAAAAAGAAAAAAAAAAAGACAAATCAGCTGTCTTCAAAAAATAACCCCAGAGCCCCACTTCACCCAACACCTCTGCTCTCCCTGCCAGCAGGGCTTTAGGTATGGGACTACTGCCCTGGGGCACCTTCGTGGGGACAACAGGAGAGCACAGACCACATCTTCGATGGTGCCCGCTCTCTTCTCTAAAGCCCTCTGAGATCTACAGATGGAAGAATGATGAATGATTAACATTTGAAATGAAAAAAAAATGTCCTGACTGCAATAAAATTCATGCTATCTTTTGGTTTTCTTTAATGGAGTTGAGCCTTTTTTGCACCAATACCCATGCTAATAACATTCACTGGGCCACTCCTAAGCAAAAGACAGGAAATGAGCAACTGAGCTGCATTTAAAAAAAAGAGGAGGAAACCTTTGTATATTAATTCTCATAGCTGTCAGAGATGAGGATTTAATAATGTTAGTAACTAAGCCACTCCATTATTTCCAAACACCTTGGAGGAGAATGTCTTAGTGGGAGATGAATTAGATAGTATGACTGTAACTGCCTTCTGAGTATTTTCAGAGCATAATCTATGGCTCGTCACCACGTGCATTTCAAGTCCTTGCCCTTTATTCTCCAAATAACCTCCAACTGTAAACATATTTACACGCCAGGCTCAGCTCCTTCTTTTGAGCATTTCCCACTCACTGTTTAACCATTTGTCCCTGTTTTGCAGATTTGCCTGAGTTTGGTTTTGGACGGGTGATAAGGATGGGAAGTTGTGGATTCAGGTCATCCAATAAATGATGGAACGAAGCAGTGAAGAAGAAAACGTAGGCGGAATATGGGAGAGGTCTAATAGGCTGTGAAATGCTCTGCCAAAGGAAGCGGCAGAAGTCCTGCCGCCTGCATCGCTGAAAACCAGCCATGCTCAGGAACAGACTGTACCAAACAACCGTCGGAGATGGGAAAGGCAGCTTATTCGCCAACTTTTCCAGCTCCAATTCCTGTGATCTGGGGATGGCTGAGGCACGCTGGCCTTTGAACTTGCCCTTGCTTCCAGAGAGTTTTTACCATCCTCTCTAGATGCCTCTGTGGCAACATTTTAAAAGCCTGTTTCATTGTGTGGGTCTGCATTTTGTCCTTTTTGCACTCAACAAAAGACAATCAGACTTTGTGTTTATCGGTCCTCCACCCCCACCCATCTAGGCGCCTTTCAAAACCACCAGTGCCATTTCGGACTGCTGTAGCCCCACAGAGTCAGGGACAGGCACCGAGGGCTGATGGCTGTTGTCTCTCGCCACACCAGGCGCTCACACTGGCCAGGGGCTTGCCCCACGCACACACCCAGACCAGCCCCTTCCAAAACTCATCTCAGACTCGCTCCTTTTTCAATCAAAAAATTTAGGTACCAAAGACAGTCAGCAGCTACCGACTGTTTGCTGACTTTCTAATTACTGCTTGTTGCATAGAAACCTGCTCCATCTGCTCAAGGGTTCCCTTTTAGGGTGCACGGACTCTGTCTTTTGATGACAGCTTTTTTTTTTTCTTTTTTTGTGAGCTGCAGCATAAATGTTTGTTTCGAGAGCTGCAGCATCCATTAAACATCCCTCCTTCCCCATCATGGCAAAGGTCTGGCTGCTAAGCAAAAGCTGGGGCTAATTGACAACAACTCCTGAACTGAGATATAAAATAGTTGTGTTTGTCACTCATGCAAACAGCTGGCTTTGGCAACCCAACTGCTAAATAATGTAAAATGGTTCATTTTTCTGACTCGGGGAAGATCCTTTACAAAAGGAATGAAAGTCTCCCGTGCTACAGAGCCATGCCCTGATCATTCTTGCACCTTAAAAACCCTAACAATGCCCATAAAATTCATAAGTAACATAAACCCTGTTCCTTCCACTACTCTCCCAATCAGAAAAACTGGATTTAAATCACCTGCTGGCAGGTTTATTACAGGACCCACAAGCAGATAAGGTCCTGTGCACCAGCCCTCTGCACTTAACGGGAAATAAATCTCTGCTTTGCCATCTGTTTTTGAAGTGTTCCCACACAAGCAAAACAAAAAAAACCCAAAGATATCTGCACCTCTGATTTAATCTTCTGAAGGATTTTATTTCTTGGGTAATGGGGATGACATTTCCCCTCTCTCTAGCAGAAATGCTTTTCCTCTCCAGGCCAGTTTCCCCCAGAGCTCCCTCGGCCCACGACCAAACTCTCCCAACATTGTTTATTTAGGGCACGTGTCACCCCTGTGCGGATAAATGGGCTGGGAATAGGGGCAGCTGCTTGGCCAGAGGCACCATCTCCCACACTACCCAGTGGGCTGGTCCCAGTGGGAACACCAACTTTGGAGCCTCCTGAGCCCCTTGGCATAGCCAGAACAAGGATCTTGGTCCCCGCTTCTCCATTTAGCCCCAGTTTGAATTGCATCAGTGGGGTTTTTCCAGCACTTCTTTCCATCCAGGGCACCTCTGTGGCACCACCACTGATGTCAAGCTAAAGCTGCCGAACACGGGTGGTTTTACACCATCCCCTGCCCGTAACCTTACCTCTGGTCCCTGCACAATCTTTAACCCGAGGGCAGCACAACGCCCCGGGACAGGACGACACGGCCATGCAACAGCAGAGCCCCGAGCACCCTCTCCCCCAAGCTTTAGCATGTTTGTCACTAGAAGTCCATCTGTCTGCCATTGCAGGCCTCCTCCTCCACCGCAGGGGAAGCGATGGGGCAGAGTGGCTCTCGAGGGCCAGTTGGTGCAGGCACAGTGAGATCAGCCGAGACGGTTTACACATAGTTTCCAATTAGTCTACTCAGCAGACCAGCAGCCTCGTGGAAACCCCTCTGCTCCTGGCTATCCTTCACCCCTCTCAGGGCACCCCTTTGCTTGGGCCCTGACTACCACCATCACCAAAAAAAAGAAAAAAAAAAAAAAAGAAAATCAGAAAAAACAGAGTTAAAAATCAAATGCTACACTTCATTTTTCTCTCCTTGCCTGAAGTTGTGAGAGACAAGACAGGATGTAATCGCCACTTTTAAAATCATCTCCTATGACAGGCAAATTGATCAAGTGGGGAGGCTGGGCTGCTTTTGAACTTGAACAAACTGATTTTCCATGAAAGATGGTGTTTACATTGCCTCTCAATAGCCTGCTGAAATATGCATACCTCTTGCCATTTCATCACCAAAATTTGGGAAGAAAAAGCATTTCAGAAAAAAAAGAAAAAAGGAAAAAAGAAAGTGTGCTCAAATCTGGAGCACATCATAAATTCATGAAGCTTTCTGAATGCTGTCAGAAACAAACACACTTACGTAAACAAAGAAAAGCTGAAAGTGTGCTGCAAGAGAATTTTTTGATAGCGTGGAAGAAACATTAGTATTTACATTGCACCTGAGACTCAATCCATCGTGCAAGGTACTGCGCAAACAGTGAGGTCCTTCCACGTTAAATTTACCCACCGCAGACACTCCAAGCAGCACTTGCGTTACTTCCCATTGCAGCACTCTCTGTCACGGAGGGGAATGGAGATAACCAGGGAAAGCCAGACACCGAGCAATCCCCATCCAGCCCCGTAAGTTATCTCAGAGGACCTCTTTGCTTGTAATTTCTGCCCGCCCATCCTCACATGGGAATGACTTCCTCTGAAATGCCAGCTGGAAAACTCCCGACAGCACGAAATCGAAGCATCTTCCACGACATCTAGAGCACCACATGGTAACTCACACTCCCCAGCCTCCGTGGCACTTAATGCGAGAGGATTTGACAGCCGTAGCCGGGAAAGCATCTCCATTACTGCCACGTGCCGGCACATCAGCTGAGCCACTGACGGGGTAAGTGCTAATGCTATGCCAATAAATCAAGTCACCGCTTGTCATTAACAAACATTATATTTAGGCGCGGGGAGAAGGGGGAATCAAGTTCAGTGAATTTAATTTGCTGAGGTGACAGTATTTATTTCAGTGGGATGGCTCCTCATTCAGTGGGATGTTTATTAAGGCCAGAAGACTGTAGTTTTGCTTGCTTCCCGCAGAACGTAGGAGATTGCCACCTCCCCTTTGCTCCCCTGTCACACCTCCAAGACATGACGGGTTTGCAGCCACCTGCGGCAGCAAGACACATTGCTTGGCGAAGCCACCTCTCCATCACAGCAAAACTCATGCTTCATATCAGCCTCAACCACTGAAGTTGGGAAGAGAAGAACCGTGAGTTGTCATAACCCAACGCTACGAGTAACGATACCCTCCATTTCCTCCACCTTTCAGCAAAGGGACCCTCCTGGGACAGCAGCCAGCCCAGGTCCCCCAGGCAGCCTGGCTTCAAAGCACGTTTCTGAGGAGCTGCGAAGAAGGGCCGGAGAACCCCGACTCATTGTGGGGTCACCAGGGTGGAAATCTCCATCTCATAGGCACAAATGGCAAAACCCTACGTAGCCTAAAACACCACATGGCCCAAATCCCTACCATGCTCCGCCGTGCACAGACTCCTCTCCTCTCTCCAGGCTCTTTGAAACAAGGGAGCCCTTGCCCAGCGATGCTGTGCACGCCACACATCTGCCTGGGTTCAAAGAGCGACCAAATCCATGATGGCAAACCCACCACAGCAATTAAATAAATGGATGCATCCAAAAACCATGACACATCTCTGGCTCATCAGGGATGCATCCCTGATCCAGAAATCCTTCCCAAGACACAAACCGTGTCCTGGTCTCAGCAACCTTCTGCTCTGACCTCCTACAGCTGCTCCTGGGTTCGTTCCTTCCTCGCCACGCTAAGCTGCTTTAAACACAGAGATAACAGGGCTTGGAGTGAGAGACTTAGACTGCCTATGATTCCCAGTAATAAAATACAGCAAATTAATTGCACTTTATTGATTTTTTTTTTTTAATGTAACTATTTTAGCATTCAAACCTCAGGAGACTCTACTGATCAGCCAAAGAGTCAGGTGAATGGAGCTTTGCGACCAAGACTGACCAACTGAAGAAAATAATCAAAATCTGAAAACAGTGAGTGATGTGGACTTCCCCATTTCAAATATACAGAGGAGGCTGTAGCACCAGCGACAGGATATTTTTGAAGCGAAAAATGCTGCGCAGGGCAAGCCACACAGTTGCCTCCTGCATTCCCAGAGAGCCCAATGCCGATCGCAGCCACAATGCATAAATCCAGAGCAGCTTCACTGACTTTAGAGGAGCTGCTCTAGATTTACACTGATGGGAAGTCAAATCAGAATATCTGAAATATATTGCTCTAATGGATGCTGGAGCAAGAGGCAGTATAATAATTTCAGACTTCTCCCACCACCACACTGTCCCCCAAATCACATCAGTTTGGACAGTCATTGCATAAAATGTTGAGATCTGCACTAATGTGGAGAAAATAACCTACATTTCAATGGTTTGTATGATCACATTCTGCAAATCTATTGTATAATAGATAATACAGGTCTTTCATTTTTGTTCCTGAAGAGCCTCTGCATAAAAAGTGCCTCCATATTATGTAGAGTGATACAGGGACCCATAATAAAATAAGCATAATGTCTCTCCACCCACACCTCCCTGGAGCCAGAGTCTAAAAGCAATTTGCAGGTCCTTCCTCACGCACAGATCACGACAGCTCAAGTGCATCTGACAGGGGCTGAAGGAGTCGGTTTGTTCAATAAGCGTTGCACGGCCCGTCCCCGCGCTGCCATGCTCCCCGCTGTCAGCAGCCAGCCCCGCGTTCCCACGCCTGCTCCAGGGTGCACGGCGCTGCCGGCACACAAGGCAGGGGAGCGAGCCGGTGAGATAGCACCAGGCAGGAAAACAAAACATTCGGGTAATTCAGCCAGGTCATTCACAGGATACCTATTCATATAACCTCGGAGACAGCTCCGCCGCCGCCAGCGAGGAAGGCGGCCAAAAACCCTGCCTAGATGCCAGCAACAAACAGGGGCCTGCTGCCAGCAAGAGACATCCTCGAGCTTGGCGTGAGCGGCCTTCGGCTGCCAAACACACACACACCCCCTCTGCTCGCAGCCGCATGCACGCCAGCAGCCGGGCCACCAGAGACCCCGGGACAGGAGAGTGATCTCTTAATTGGACCTTCACAAAGCTCTTTAGGGGACCTGCCTGACAGGTGAACAAATGCCACCTGCTTTGAAGAGGCTGGAGGAACTCAGCCTGGTGCACCTCTGGTCCCCGAAACGCAGCCTGCCCAGAGCCGGCCCCGGGAAGGGGGAAGGGAGCAAAGGCAAATAAATAGAGAAAAATGGCAAGTACCCAACACGACCGTCTGTGTAAGCTGGGAGCTTTGCAGAGATGGCAGCACCACGGCATGACTCATGCAGGTGCCTCTCCCGTCTGCAACAACCCAAACCAAGATGTGTTTCAGTAACCCCTGTAATCCAGAGGAGCAAGGTGACCCGGAGCACGGCGAGCTGCAGGAAGGTCAGCACAGCCCCGGAGGGAGGTGTTCCCGGGCACCGCCACCGCTCGCCTCTTTCGAAAGAGGTTTCCCCAGATCCCAAACCCCCTCTCCACAGGCAGACGTTCCGGGGTGGGATAGGGCAGGGGCTACGAAAGCAAAGGGATGCTACAGCCTAGGGAGGAGAAAGAGGCGCAGGCTGGGGACGGATTCGTTATTCACAGCTTGAGCTGAAAGCGGACTGCGAGTTTCCAACGCGCACATTGTGCAGGGAGGCATTCAGAGAGCAGGGGAGAGGGATGGGTACGATGGTAGGTTTGCAGCCACAAACTGTTTCAAAGTGGGTTTCCATATGTTTAAGCACTCAGAGCGCTGGAAGAATTACACCCACAGCCCAATCTCACCATGGTAGCTGCCCACACAGGAGGAGACGGGAGGGGGGAACATCAGAGAAAAGATTATCATTAGTGTGTCAAAGCAATAAAAAAAGAAAAAGAAAACCTACTCCTTTGCTGCTCTTAACTCTCTCCTCAAATAAAAGGAGAGCTTCACGGAGTACAGGGCATCGCACTGGCAACAGAAAGCCATCACTCTGCCTGGGCAGTACTGACCCGCAGGCAGCTCATGCCCTGCATCCCATGCCTGGTGCCCCATTCCTCATGACCTGCACCCCACTTTCTGTGCCCTGCACCCCAAACCTTACACCCCACACTCTGCACCCCAGTCCCCGTATCCTGCTCAACAGGATTTCCAAATGCCCTCATGGTTGCACCCCCCCCAGGCGAAGGAGGGAGCCGGCGGGCAGGGGCAAGCGGTGCTTTTTAGGGTAAGCAGAGGAAGGACCCCCTTTCTGTCCAGCGTGTGTGTCCCCCCCCGGAAGGCTGATGCCTCCTTCCTAGCAAATTGTTCCCGCTGTCCCTGGAGGGAAGTTTCCCAAAACATTTCTCTGCCGCAACGCGTTCCCCATGCCCTCCCCAGGAACGAGAGCTGCTGCTATTACCACCACCACCCCGATTGCTCCTTTTTCACCTAAAATCCTTTCATTTAGGCATATTCCTAAAGCCCCAGTGAAGTTTCCCCAGCAGCCCAGCCTCGGTGCTACGGCCGAACACGAGCACCGTCCCGAGCAGCGGTAAAGGCAAACGAATCGCTGAGCAACTTCAGCACCGATGCACCTTAATTAATTTGCTTTTAACGACCCCTATTTATTAAGAACAACATCTGCCAGGGAGCTCACAGGAGCAAGCGGAGGAAAACATGCCAGGAGAGAAGTCCTGCAAAAGACTTTCCCAGGGGCAGCGCTTCGGCTTGCCAGCCTGCGGGTGAGCCCTTCCCCGGCAAACACCCGCGACCGGGACCCAAAAGGCTGCTCCTGAGTTCAGCTGGGGGGGGGGGGGGGAGGGTAGGGGGGGGGGAAAATAAAATATAAGAAGAAAAAAAAAGAGGGAGATGCCCCCAGCCGCGCTCTCCCCAGCCCCAGGTGTGCTGCCTCGCAGCTGGCCGCAATTAGGAAATCCCACCTAAGGGCCTGATCCTGCTCCCCGCCTGCCCGTGGAAACCCACTCTCCTTAAAATTAAGCGTAGGAAAAGCGGCACAAGTATTCTTTTCCCGAAGAGATGTATCTCCTGTACATCATTCCCACCCACCCACCCGCCCGAGGATAGCTAAAGGCGGCGGGGAGGAGCGGGGGGTCGGGAGCCCCGCGGGAAGCCCCAAGCCCCGCAACCCTTCCCCAGCCCCTAG
>JAVKLA010000088.1:18404179-18424933 GCA_034782735.1 Sagittarius serpentarius | reverse complement strand
CCCCCCCCCCCGCCCCCCCCCCCCCCCCCCCCCCCCCCCCCCCCCCCCCCCCCCCCCCCCCCCCCCCCCCCCCGCGCACAGGAGACTGCAGAGAGCATCCGAAAGCCCTCCGTGGGCTTTGCCCCGTGGCTCAGTTGCATTCCCTGGGGGCTGCGGCACGGGGCGGGCGGGGGGGGTTACAGGCGCCCAGGCCTGTGCGTGGGGCACAGGTCGGTACCGGACAACTCCCTTTTGCAGGTCAAAACCAGAGACAACCCCCAGCCGGCGTACGCGGGGCCAGCGCCTTCTCCTGGCCCCCGCGTCTCGCCTGCGAGTCCTGCGCACAGCCGAGGGCCTCCACCCCAGCCTCACCTTTATGGCAGCATCGGAAAGCAGTTAGACTTTATTCCGGCACGGCTACGCATTTGTAAGTGTGATTTTTATAACCAACGTTGGAAAGAAAATCCGAAGTGAGAAATCTTGCAGACTGAAAAAGTGCTGACAAGGAAGCGATCCTGCTTACGTAGGTGCAGGTGCAGTGGCTGAGAGGCGCCCAGCCCCGATCCGGTTCGCTGCGTGTAAGACTGGTCTGGTTAATGCCTTCCCAAACTTGTGCTTAAGATGAATAGTAAAGCTGTACTGATTCATCGTGTGCCTCTCTCAGGCAAATAAAGCAGTAGGATCTTCTCCCTCCTCTACCAAATGCTTTAATGCTTTTATTGTCTTTTAACGAAGGCTGGTATCATTCAGGTAAAAATGAAGTGGAAACAAGTATTAGGTGATGTCTCCAGACTGTAAGACGGTTGCTCTGGCATTGCCCTCTCTCCTCTTCCTGCAGGTTAGCTGGTTTGCGTTGCAAGAAACAAACCATAACAAAATAAAATGCAAACAATAATAAACCGTCTTGAAGGTTTCGCCACTGAACACTGGGGACTGTGTGCAAATAAACAGGTGAAAACAGAAGTTATGGCCGAGAAAGGCTGTCAGAATTAGAGATTTTCCAGCACGGAAAGCACCTTGCTGGGTGAGCCTGCGGCAGAGGATTTGCTCCCGTAACGGGGGCTGTTGGGGATGGCTGCAGGCGTTTCAGTGTGAGGGAGCAAACCCCTTGGAAAATCCAGCTGATCACTAACTATAGGGGCAACTGGGATTTATTTCCCTCGCTGAGTTTAAAAGAGGAGGTGTGAGAAAACAGAAGGGGATTATTGGGGAATAAAAAAAGCGTAAGGAAGAATTGCAGATGAATCAACAAACTAAACAGCTACAGCTGATGAAGTGCAGCTTCCTCGTCGAAGCAACAGGACAATAAATGCTCATTGAGTCTGCACAATTCGTCGGAGCTTCTGGTTTCTGTATCAGCCGCTGAGCCGTTTCCAAGCTCCTTAGCCGGCTTACAGCGTGGCTTGTCTTTTTCTGTCTTCTTCTGGTGCGAGAGCAGCAAAAGCTAAGTGAGGAGATGCCGCCAAGACAGCCGAGCCGCCCAGAGCCTGTTGGTGCCATAATCTGGGTCTCCCATATGTGATCCTCAAAATAATTCTTTCCCCAAAGGAGATTTTCTTTTAAGTTATTCCGGTAGGATGTTGCTGTAGTTTCTTTGTGCCGGCATGATTTTGCACACAGAGGCAACCTGTGTTATGAAAGACTTGAAAGACTTTGCAGCATTACGGAAAGCTGTTGGTTTTTTACATCACTCAAATGTCAAAAAACGGAAGGTTTCGGGAGCGTCCCTAAGTAAACAGCACGGACGAGAATTTTAAAGATGTCTTAGCATATTAGGAGGCAAAAACCCAGCTGGGAGTTAAGAGGAGGTAAGGATGGAGGCCAGATCCTGCACTGTGTTTAGTCACTTAGTTCCTGGAGGGAATAAGGAGCCTGAATGCCCCCGGGGCTCTGTACGGCACGGAGGGGATCGCAGAAATGCCATCGCTTGGGCTAAATCTGACTCGCGCGGTCACCACGTACTCAAAGCAGGGTGAAAAAGAAACTCCTCTCTGGGAAGGCTGGGGGTCCCTCCCTCTCGCCGCCGGGCAGCAGGACCTCCCCATCCTGCCCCGTCTCATCCGGACGCCCGGCACAGGGGTACTGCCACCCAGCTGGGGTGAAACCCTCGGGTGACACCGGCTCCCGGCTGGGAGCCTGGCCGGCGGGCGTTCGCCCCGGCTGCTCTCCGCATTTGGACGTGAGAGCAGGGGAGGGAGGATCTGCAGCAAAGGATCTGCAAAATTTACCATCAGAATCAGAGCGATACCTGGTAAGGGCGGCAGGAGTTGAGCATTTTCTTACCCCAGCTTTTCCTCCGCCAGTGTTTAATAACGATGGGAAAGAATTATGTTTAATTACCCTTTGAGGCGTGTTACGGTGTTTGAAAGCTCCCCACAGCTTTTATCACTTCGTACCCTTGTGGCCACGCTCATTAGATCAGCATTTATAATAAAAGTCTGCCAGACCTAAAAACAGTTAGGCGATGAGAAAAAAAACAACCCTGATTTGTCCTAAAACTGCTGGTTTTGGGGATCACTAAAGCAACTTGTGAATCCAGGCCAAACTCTGCAAACAGTTTGGGCTGGGGGAAGAAAATGGTAACGTCTAAATATTTTTGGTGCTTTTGAACGGAAATATTTTGATTTTGGACGTTGAGCAGCCTTTGGCAATCGGCCTCAGTTATTTATTTGGTTTTAAGTACAAAGGAGGAGACTATAGGAAAGCAAAACCCTCTTCCCAGCTGGACAAGTCATGACCCGCAGTGCTCTGTGAAATCAGAGGGGCTGCATTCATCAGGGCATCAGGTGCCTCTAATCCAAGGAAACCTGTGAGCAGGTGTGGGAAAAGGCAATAAAGCCAGGTCCCGTTTGCTGCATGGGGAGCGTCGGCACCACGGCCTGCGGTGAGGTCCCCCGGAGCCCGGCTCCGTGGCCGCGCCCAGGGGACTGCTCTGACCGATAGGACAAGACCGGGAAGAAACTGCAATTTTAGCTGGTGGATTTGCCGCTACTGAAAGCTGCCGGCTGCTGCCCGAAGGGTGGGAAAAGGCTTTGACGGGACCGAGACGGAAGTTGCTCCTTTTTTAGCAATTCCTCCTTTAAGCGATCAGAGCTTGTGAACAAACAAGAGCGCCTTGTCCTAGAGCTCGTGTGGGGCTTGAGATTTAACTCGGGGAGAGAAGCCTCAGCAACGAAGAGAAGCAAAACTCGGTCCCCGTGGATGTCCCCAGTGCCCTGCGGACGTCTCGGCGAGGAGCGCGGCACGCTCGCTGTCCGGCGCCCTGCGCGAGCCCGGCACCACGTTACTCAGCACGGGCATCCCAGGAGCAAGCAGGCGGAAACACGAAACGCTGCGGCGCGAGCCGCCAGCCTGCTCAACCTCGGCTATTTATCGGCAGCAACTGGAAGCTGCAAATCAGTCAGCCCGTTTCCTTGCAAGAAGCCGCCCAAGTGCCGCATGCAGAGAGTGGACAGCCAGAAACTCTGCCAGCGGTACCATCTGGCCTCCTTAGAAAGCCTGGTTCATTTAGAGCATCATTAAGCCATGCTGTCCCATCAGACCACGTCTGCCGACTGCTTGCTTGCAAGTCGCAAGAAAGAGCGTTATCTCCAGGTCAGAGAAAGCCCAGATTTTGCAAAAATGTAATTGCATCTGTTTTGCAGTGTTGGAAAACACCGGGGTAATGAATCCTTGGCCTGCAGGACTGAGGCCGGTGCGTCGCTGGCGGCTGCTGCCATGGCAGTTACTGCCAGCAGCCCGGCCGTGGGATGTTATGGCCTGTACCTGCTCCGAAGGTTGTTACACTCTGCCTCGGCCGGATGAGCAGAGAAATCATCGCAGTCCCCGTTTTACGGACGGGAAAGCACATCAGCACTGCTATTTAGGGCTACTTTGAAGAAATCCAAGCCCCGTGAACTGTCCTTCCCCCTCTGTAGGAACTTCACCGCCTGCACCCACAGCTTGCAGCGTGGCACCCCCGATACACGAAAGGGCGTCCTCTGGGCATCTGCCGGTCCCCGGCATCAGCCGCAGGGGGAGAAACCAAAGGGCCGAGTCAGGGAGAAGGAGCCGCTGTTTGCCTGGCAGCGCGGAGCCGGCCTGAGTCACGGAGGTAAGTGATTCACCCAGCATCATGCAGGGAACCTGTGAGCAAGGCAGGAACTGAAGCAGGTTTTTTCTTTTCTGCTTTTAATCATTTTCTCTCTCTCATTATCCTTAAAACCTCTTCCCAGAGGTGGAGGGGGCTTTGCTTGCCAGAAGGGAGCGGGTTGATGACTCCCAGGAGGAAAAGCACAGAGCGGTGGGAATTGCGGTGCCCTGCTGCAACTGAGCACCTGCGGAGACTAAAGGGTGATGAATTGCCATAATTTCTGCTCCCTCCTTTACCTGCATTTAATTAAATTGGTTTAAGACAGGTCTGAGCTGGAGACTGACTGATTTCTCTCTGTGTAATTCAAAACACCTGTATGGGGGGCGGGTAGGCAGGGTGGGGGATGCTTGGCAAAACCCGTACGCACGTGCCAGGTTGCAGTGCTGTGTCTGGCAGCTGCCTGCAGCTGTGAGCGACCAGCCGAGACCCCCTGTCCCGGCCAGCAATGCCAGCGACCCCGGCCCTGCACCATCAGCATGAGCCACCCGCAAAGGAGCCAGGGCTTGGGCACCTGGTCCCCAGCCCCGTCACCATGTCTCCTCTCTTCCTCTGGTCGAGGAAGCACCGGAGAGGGCCAAGGCAGGATCAGACCCAGAGAAAGGGCTGATTTATTTATAGCAAGGAAGAGGCTTTGCTCCTGCAGCTCTGTGAGCTCAGAGGGCAGGGGAGGGAGAGCAGGAGGGTTTCCAGCGCAGCCGAGTCTGTGCCAGCAGCCAGGAGGGTGCCAGGGGGGAGCGGGACCGTGGATGATCACACGCCCCAGGTAGTGGGGAGCACAGAAGAGCCGGGGGCCACGCGTTCATCCTCCCTCAGGCTGCAGCCAGAGAGGCTCAAAGGATGGAGCGTGAAAGCCCCCCTCCACCAAGTCAAGCTGACGCCATCACAGGGAGCTCACGAGAGCCTGGGAGCCACTCAGCCCTGGGGAAAAACAGAACACCCCCCCCTAAAAACCAGAAGGAGAGCGTGCGCTGTGTGCACGCGTTGTGCTTCTGCCAGCAGCCGGGGTCTCTCGCAAGCTCGCACAGCTGCGGAGGGTTTCAGTGCTGCCCTTGGGCCGGGCCGCACCAGCCCGGCTCACACCCCATCCTTCCCAAAATGCCAAAAACCGTCCCCCAACGCTGTACCCCGATGCCCAGAGATGCTGCCGTGCAAGGACAACTACTGCCGCTGAAGGAGTTTGGCTGGACCGGGAGCGGCTTGGCGTGAAGCAGGCAGGTAGCCCGCAGCTCCCTCTTCCAGCACTTGCTCAACAGAAGGACCAAGTTGGTACTCGGACGCTGTGAGCACAGGAGCGGGAGTCTGGGCGAGCTGAAGTGACGCACCAGGGTGGGAAGGAGGAAAAACGAAGCGGGGTGAGTTAACCTCAGGTGACACCAGATGCTCCATCCCTGATCTCTGCCCATTAGGAAGGTGTTTCTCAAGGCGCCGACACAATTCCCCAGAGGAGCAGCCCTGGGTTTTGGATGCAGAGGTCAGAGGATGGGTCAGGTCAGGGGAAAGGCCTGATCCAGTTCCCCTTTCCATCAGCAGAAATTTCACCACTGACCTCAGGAGAAGCAGGACTGGGACCCGCCTTTGTACTTCAGACCCTGGGCGTGGGGGCAGACGTGCAAATCTTTTAAGAGAAACGCTGCGTACGCCGGCTCGACGCGCAGGTGCTGGCCGTGGCTCCCTTGGTGGGAGGCGCAGTCGGCGGCACAGCGTGTGCTGGCAGCAATTTGCAATACGCTTCTTCAGGCGATGCAGGCTTTTCTAAGCGTGTGATCTACTTCTCGCAAGCCAACTTAATATCTTTAGGAAAACAACAGGAGCCCAAGGCCTCTTGGAAATTCATATCATAAAGCATCCTTTGATTAGTCTTTCTTTAGTTTTCCTAATAGCCAGTCGTAAAAAACATTCTTTAAGGAAATAATTGCGTACAAAGAAAATCAGTTGTATGCCACATAGATGCTGTTATTTGCATGATTACAAGGAACCTGATTTTCTCTCTCAGCTTTGTCAAAATAAAGGGAAACGGTCTTGTACCGTGTTTTGGTTGCATCATTTTCTGATGCCTTTGCACCAATCAAAACACCCAGCCCCGTACCTCTGGTGAAGCCGCGGCCTGTCCATCCGCTGGCTTTTATTTACCGCTTGGGACCGCGGCTGGGTTGCAAAGACAAGGCCCGATTCTGCCCTTTCTGAGAAACCTACTGCTCTCCTCCCAGCAGCTCCCGCCAAGCTCCAGACCGCCGGGATGTCTCAGCTCTCCTGCTCAGGGCTGTGCTGCCTGGAAACATTACAGAGAGAAGATCTTTATTAAATATTTTTGGGTCCGTCCAAACCCGCGAAGGCAGGGCGGACCTGAGCGGAGGTGCCCCACACCTGCTGTGAGTTTTCCCTGCAAAGCAAAGCGGTGATGCCTAAAAGCGGGGGGGGGGGGGGGAACGGATGACATCGCACCCCGCTTCGGGGCACAGGGCAAACACTGTGAGCTTGGGAACAGGAGGGACAGAGCCATGCCTGGAGGGGCCGCCCTGGGAGGAGGAGGAGGAGGAGGAGGAGAGCTCAGCCCCCAACACCACGTGCAGTTGGGACCACTGGATGCTCCCGCGCCTGCACTCCTCAAGCAGTCAGGACTTGGTGTTCCATGGAAAACAAAACCAACCCAAAAAATCGAGCGTTTTCCATGGAGGTCACAGCTGGGAAAGTTCTCAGGTAGCTTTGTCACCGAAGAGTTGCTAAAAAGAGGAGTCACACAAAGCTACATGCCTGCGGACTCATTAAAATAGTCTTTGTGCTCCAGAAATGCATATAAAAGACGCACACAGGACCTGTCATTCTTACAGATTTCTTCTCTTATGTTCCTTCATCCTCAGCTAAACTAGGAAATGCCTGAAGCCGTCAAAGGGGCTGTTTCAAAGGCAGCCTGGAGACAGAAAGGGAGCAAGCCAGCGCCTGGGAAGCCTCACTAATCAAGGGAGGGGGATCCGCCTGGTTTCCTCCCTCCCTGAGCACCGCTCGTGCTTCGGCTTTGAAGACCTGTCATCTCTGATGCTGCTTTGCTTCAACATTTATAATGAGAAATTTTTGCCTAGAATATATATATTTTTTTTTAATTATTTTTTTTTTTAAAGCAGTCCACCCACCCTCTGCCTCTCAGCACAGCTCTAGGATCTCTAAGCATTTCAGAGCCCTTAAATAAAATGTAGGGGAGGTGGCCCCCTTGCCGGGACCCTCCCCACCCCAGCCCATCCTCTGTATAAACAAAGGGTTTTTTTCACAGCGCAAACACCGAGCAGGCTGTATCTAACACCGGGCTCTTTAGAAATTCAGGTCTCTCTAATGAAAAGGAGAGACTTTTGCCCTCAAGAGCACTACAAAAATTAATGGATATTATGACTGTAACTACTTGAATCAAATGCAAAGCCATGTGTCACACAGCCCTTTCGCAATTTTAGCAGCTTATTACAAGCCTGTTTACATCTGTCCCTGCCTGATTTAAGCCCAGCAGGAATAAAAGTAGTAGAAAGTGAGCAAAGTGAATTAGGAGCAGAGATGCTCTTAACGCCACTTGTCCAAGCGCAGCTCTCTCCCGGCACCGAGCAGATGGGTCCTGCCGGTGTTTGGTGGGTGAAAGCCCAGCAGGTACCAGGGGAAGGCCCAAAGGCACAAACACAGACACGTCCCCACCCCAGGACTTGTTTGTTTGTGCCCAGCGTCACCTGTACCACACAGGCGGGGGACATCCCATTGCACAGCAGAGGTGCCCCTGCATCCCTCCGGCCAGCAAAGCCCCTCGGGCTCTCCCGGCTCTCTCCGGTCTGGGCACAGGGAGTGGAGAGAAAAACACCCTCCGGCTGCGCTTGAAGTAAAAGCACATTTTTGCAGCAGCCCCAGATGCAGACGTTAACTCCGGGTGTGTTCATTAAACCCAGCAATGCCTTTGGATGGTATTTGAAGAGCTGATGTAGCTGCTTGTGGCGTGAAAGGCAGAGGTGTGAATTTTCTCCCTTTCTGCGCCGTCGGCATCTTTAATCTCAACCCGCTCAGTGAGCTGAGCACTGACACCGTCCGCATCTCAGCTGGCGAACACAGCTAATTAGAGACAGCGCCGAGAGACAGCACTGCATCAAAGGGGGTTTGCGGAGCAAAACGCGACTGTGGGTGCACTGCCTGTAGTGGGGGATTTGCCTTTCTGACAGGACAAGTCACTCCTCTCCCCCTTTCTACATGAAAGAAGGTCCCTGGCTGAAGTTTTAAGAGATTGTGTCAATAGAACGCTAAACTCCTCCGTCTGTCAGGGGTGGGTTTGCTAGACAACATTTTGCAGGGAAGAAGTACAGATTTGGGCTGGCACGCAGCTTCACCAGCCCACTGCACTCGCCCTCACAGCAGTGTTTCATGAATTACTTACAGGTAGTTGTAGTCTCTGGGCTGGTTTAATATTTTATCGTGTTTTCATCGGTCAGATGCAGGACAAGATCCCAGAGAAATCAAAGTCCGGGGCTGAGTCCTGTTAATGCCACCACTTAAGTTTGCTAAGGAGCCGTGACGGTGCTGCTTGTCCCTGCGATTTAGATGTGATGCACATGACATGCAGGAGGAATTATTCATACCAAATAATTCCTCCTGCCCATATGAGCTTCTGGGGGAGGTTGCAGCAAATCCACTGGACCAAACAAGCCAAGAGCTTCTGCTAAGCAGCTACTTAGCAGGAACGGATCCAAGAGCTGCGTGGCAAAAGGGAAGCGGGCAAAAAAGAAAGCTCAGGGTTATCCAAAAATCACAGCGAAAGCAGCTGCTGCGCAGGCCGAATGCCTCGAAAACCTTCCTCCTACCAGAGCAGCCCAAACTGAAGTCTTCAGCTGCCCAAAGCCTCTTTGCCCAAGGGGGATGGCTCAGCTCCCTCTGCGCTTTCCTCTCTTTCAGTAGCCCAGTTTTACCTTTTAGCTTTCATCAGGGCACGGCCCCGTTGTGGTTATCCCTTTGAGCACCAGGCGGGTCGGATCTAGATGATCTTGCAAGGTCCCTTCCACCCCAAACCACGCTAGGACTGTATGATGTGGGTTGCCACTGCAAAGCCCACAGAAACAGGAATGTGAAATCCTTTTTGCAAGGAGTTTTCCCCAGGAGCCTCTCTGGGCTAACGCCACATCGGCCTCGCCTACGGGTCTAACGTTACTGAGCCAGCAGCTCGGGGGGGGTCATTCTAAGCCCAGAAGGGCTCAGCCGGCCAGGCACTTCCCTCTGCAGTCGATCCCTGACAAAATTTAAGAGCAGCCCATCGCCGCAAGGACTGCTGCTCCCGCTTTCAGCAGCTCCCACCAGCCGCCCGGCAGCTCTTCCCCCGCGCGGCAGAGGCAGCACAGCAGGATGTGCTGCTCAAGTATTTTTGCAGGGCGTCTTAAAAGCAGATTTCTCTGGACTTCCAAGGAGATAAACAGACCTTAGGCCAGAGCCAACCTCCCTCCTGGCAGCTCAAGTGGCACATTTTATTCTGCAGGACAAGGACTCGGAGGAGGGTCAGCGGCCCCGCTCGGCTGCTGACGGTGTCTCGTCAAGCCAGGGCAACCCAGGTGCCTGGACTGCGCATTTCTGAACTACCAAGCGCAAAACAATTGATTTTTGTTTCTACTTTAATAAATGAGTGGGAAGTTTCCGCTACTTGGATCAGGAGATGCTCTGAATATTTATGTTATTGTTCACCGATTGGAAAAAAAAGTGCTATAAACGAACATATTTGGTGACCCAATTTCAGTGGCTCATTACAATTAGATCAAGCTAATTGCCAGTCTTGTATTTCATTTGGCAACTTGTTAAGCTAATTGAACAAAATAAAACTAATGAACAATTATAATGAAGTTTATAGTTAGACCACTGGAAAAAACTCAGTGCGAGAATATTTAAGGCATAATGAATGTTCGGGAGGTTTGGGGCAGGGGAAACAGAGGTGTCAGCAAATCATGCCACTCTCTCCCACCAAAATGCTTCTTCCCAGGAGCTGAAGATCTTGGCATATTACCTATTCCCAGATTATGTCAACCTGGCATTTTCTTAATTAATAATTACATTAATGCCTTTAATGTACATACATGGCATTTACAGTGATCCTAAATTCCAGAATTAGCCTCTTAATGAGGCAACTCAGAGTTGGACATCATGTTATAGCTGTCCTCAACTCCATCTTTACAATACAAATCAAAGTCTCTATTAAGGACGCTTTTATAACGCTGAAAGTGAAAACCAAGTGTGTGGTGCAGACAGAGGAGTTCACACAACCCCGACAAGATGCTCTGTCATGTCAATACACAAACCTGCCTTTCAAGTTCAGGCATCAGGGAGGCAGAAAGGGGGAAGAACAGAAAGAGCAATGCTCTCCCTGTGATTAGAGCCATTTCTTAAAAACAGAGTTATTTTCATCGCATTCAACTCCTACATAGATTTGAATAAACCCATTCCAGCTTCCTTTCACCCCCTGCTGCTGAAGCACAGAGAATTAAATACCATGATAAAGACACCAAGAGTGACCTTTCGGAGTTTCAATTTACAGGGTCAAGCAGGTACCCACGGAAACCTAATAGAATTGTCACATCAGACTCCACACAGCTTAAAAACTTCTTTTCCTCCAGTTTGTACATGAACATAATTATTTCATATAGAACTCAGCAGGACCTGAGGTTTTACATCAGGGAATAAAGGCAGAAACTCTTAAACCAGGGTGGAAATGTGTTCAACCTTTTCTCTTAGATGTCTAGAGGTTTCTAGTGCTTCTTGCGCTCTGAAATCAAGTACCAGTTTCCAGCAGGAGCCTGTGGCGCCAAGTGCCATAAATGCACAGGGCAGGGACAAAGCACATGCAGCCCGGATAACCAAAGGGTGGGAGACGAGGAGAATCATCAACGGAGAAATTAAACGGTGTGGCACGGATCACACTCGCTACCTGTAACCACTGTGACCCCCAGCCCAGAGCCCCAGACAGTAACTTGCTTCTTCCCGTTTACATAGCTGCTTCGCTTTCCCAAAGATTAAGACAATAAACTGATTCAGGAAAAAGTTTTATTTGTATGAGCTATCGAAATCTCTGTCCCCGCCGCCCCCCCCCCCCCAGTTTTAATTCCAGCTACATTAGGAGAAAAATCTGTTTTTGCAGCCCTGTCTCAGTGTTTTTATGCCATCAGAACCAGCTGTCACCTTCTCAATCTAATTACAGGTTTCTCCAGGGGAGTGATAAGATCCTGGTATCAGTGCAGGTTTGTAGCTGTCTTTGGCACGATCCACGTTTCATCACCTTACCATCAGCCTTCTTTGGGGTTTTTTTCTGCAGGCGTCTTCTCATCTGCCCTCCTGGAAGTGCTGGCACAAACACACTGGGGCCAGGGCCGCCCTGCCTTCGGCTCGCGCTGCTCAGAACAGGGTCCGGTCCCACTTCAGCACGGGCAGGAGAGAGTTTTGGTGAGGAGGACGCGGAGTGCCACAGCCACGCACTCCCCCTGCATCCCTTTCTGCAGAGATGCAGAGTTTATTGCTGCTGCGTCACCTGTGAACTTGCCGTCTCCTCCTTACGCTGGCGCCTGGAAGCCCAGGGGGGCCCAGCCCTGCACAGGCACACGGTAAGAGACAGCCGCCGCCTCCGAGACAGCGTTACCTGACCAAACCAGGCGGAGGAAGGACATACGTATAGTCAGCCCCTGTGTACAGCCACGGCACAGAGACAGAGCTACCAGCAGAGTCACCCGGAGCGGGGATGGGATGAGCCGAGCTCTCCCCGTGACACCCAGAGCATCCTCCCTCACCCTGGGCAGGACAGCCGTGCCTTGCCCCTTGAATCCGAACAGCCCCGGGGCTGCCACCCAGCAGCATATGTAACCCCCGTGGGTCACAGACGTGGATTATTCTCATTACACCAACCCTGGCAATACCTGCGTGTTTTGCCTATTGTATGAAATTAGAGAGAAATCCCTCCATGTGCTTTCCCTGTTAGGCAAAGCACCTGGAGAAAAGCTATCAGGCCTTTTTCTCCCCCACCCCAACAGCCCCAGTAATCCAATTCACACCAACGGAGTTCAGTAATGCCTTTCACCAACACATGTACAGAGGACAGAGGACAGCAGGCTGACAGGCTGATCTCTCCCACTGCTTCCTCCCAACTATTTCATCACTTGGTAATGACGACAAGGGCCCCCAGTGTGCTAAAAGCTCACGTACACATGCCGGGGTTTATATGGGCTTGTGCTGGTCTGGGCATTTCCTTCCTAATTTCCCTCCCCACATGCACGCACGCACCCTCTAGTAATAAAATGGTTCAGGAAACAGGAGCAAACCCTGAAGTGAAGCATGAAATAGGCTCCATGGTTCCAAATAGCCAGGTCCATTTAAAGCCTTGCTTGGCATTTGCATTATAAGGACAAATCCTGTACAAGAATCTCTTTTCATGCATTATGCTCTTGCATTAATTCATGAAGTGTCATGTATCTAAGCATATTTTGTTATACATGAGAACTAGGCAAATTAAAATTCTCAGTCAAGTATCATGTTTGCACACTCAAGGCCACCTCCTTAGGTCCTATCGAGGCTTAGAAGTCACACCTGTTTAAACTCAGCTCACCTTTTAAACCAAGTTAGTTAAACTAACACAAATTCTCATAGTTTTCGTCACGCAATTTACTTCAATTTAGCTTTAACCTCTTCGTAGCTAATATAAGCTGAAGAGAAATACATCTAGTTTAAAGGGAAATAAGCGTGCTGCCAGAGAAGTTAATCACAGTTGAGTGCTGGGGGTGCAGCCACCCACTTGCTGAACTGCCACAGTCTGTGCCTGTCCCAGTCCCATCATCCAGGTGCCCACAGGACCAGCTGCACCAGGGAAGTGCCATCAGTTTAAAATCCACTGCAAGGGAAGGAAACGCAACTCCACATGTCAGTGAGCTCCTAAGAAACACTTTTTCCTACGCAACAAAAGGTGCTACAGACACAGGCAGAGATCATGAGAGGTAACAGCATTATAAACAGACTGGGACTCTCCTCCTCTGGCTGCTCTAGAAAGAAGAGCCCAAGATAAACTCTGATTTTCAGAAAGGGAAAGAGCCCATAATGCTAAGCTGGGGCTTAATTAAAATTAGGCTGTTTGAACATGACCCTAGAGCTCATTCCATTGAAAAGAAATTTATCGCTTAAGTGAGACTAAGAATCATATAGCTTCCAAAACGTTATTTTTCAAAGTACCAAAGCCAAACTGAACAGGCATCTCCTGGGAAGGGGCATTCAGCTCCAGCCTCCCAAACATCACAGCATCCATGGACCGCAGAGTGAGGAGCACCGCCGTGACCTCCTCCAGCTTTGCTTTCTCCTGCCCCAGACACCCACATCCCCATCCATCCACTCTCAAACCTTCACATGGCTACTGATTTCAGCTCTCCTCTTGACCAGCTCTTACCGCCCAGCTTAGAGCTTGCCCTTATAAAACAGACCTCTCCTTCCAAGGGTGAGGTCTGAGCCATTTTCCATAATTCCTCATCCAGGGCTTTGCGGAACAATGTAATATAACCAAGCCACATTTCTAATGGCATGCAAACCATACAATGAGAAGAAATGCTCTCCTGTTCCTTGGCAAAACACACGCTGTAGATCAATAGGCTACAAGTGTTAGAAACAATCTCTTTGTACAACTAAAACAGAAAACACAGGAATATATCCATCGGCAGGACTGTTACCCTGCAACAACCAATTCTTAACTTCCTTTAAATCACTACAGAAGAGGGAATAAAACTGAGAAAGGTTTTTTTTTTTGAGCAGACTCCTCATTAGCAATGTGAACCTCTACATGTATACTTTAATATGCTATTGTAAACTAATTAATGAACCTGGAGATGTTTTTTCCAAGGGACATTATCCTTTCAGCTGGAATCTCAGGCTGAATGCTGATAAGCCTCTTGAACTTTGCAAAACCACTTGTCAAAAGTAGTAAGATGAGAATTCGTTAAGGTCTTCTAATTAAGAAGTACAAGGTCCAATTAAGCTTTCACTAATGTGCTACATAACCCCGTTAAACAATGGTATGCCAAGGATTTTCCCACCCCCACCAACTCTGTTTTATTACTTAAGTTCATCTCCGACCGGTCATTTGGAAAAATTTCTCTGGCCATCAGAAGCAATGATGAGGAATTGTGTGGACAGCTGCAGCCTGCTACATTAATACTTTGGGACGTCTTATTGTTCTGCAACTGAAATTGTTCCGAGACACTCTTTGACCCACTAATAGCATTTCAGAGACTGCTTCCCTCTCCTTTGCATAACAGTCACTCCCACTTTGCACACAGATCATGTAGAGCAAGATGCTCAAACTGATGTTGATTATCTCATTATTTGAAGCTAAAAAGGCCCCTAATTCCCAGCAAGGAAAATATGTGCGCTCTCATCAGCCCCAAAGCTGCCATACTGGACTGTGGCCATGCTTCCCAGCAATGCGCACCCTGCTTTTATTTCTGGAAGAATACATTGTATGACATGTAGCTTTCTCTTTCTACAAAAGATGTAGAAGAAAATTAAGTTGCATCTTGTTGCCATTTAAGACCCGATTATTTAAGAGCTAAAAATACCCTCCTCACAAAGGGAAAAAGATGAACCAAGCATTTCTGGATTTATCATCTCAGCTCTGTAGGACACAAGATCCAGCCAGCAGACAGACGCCTCAGGAAACCAGTAATAAGCTAAAAGATTTAAGCGGCAAAATTGCTCAGTGCAGAGCTCCAAAGATCACCTGTAGGAAGACCAAAGCCTTCATATGTACTGAAACATCTCTGATCAGTCTCAAAGTTGGACAGAGGTTAAGTGCTCAGTAAAGTGACCCACCAGAAGAAAGGGAACTGCAGAAACAGAGAAATGAAGCATTATTCAAAACAACTCTTCTTCCAAGTCAATGTCTGTTCCATGCTCTGACCCAAGCACAAGCACATCAAATTTCAAATACATCCGTTGACAAACATGTCTTTCCCACCTCACCCAAGCTCTTGCATCTCTGAGCACCAAGGAGACAAATCACAGAATTTAAGGGCCTGATTTTGTGCTGCTCCTGCACTGTGCTCCACCACCAGCCTTCTCCAGTAAAGGTCTCCCACATTTGCAGAAGTGCTCGCTATCCACCAGCCTTCTCCTCCCTCAAGAGCCAGTTGAGCACCCAAGATTCACACGCTATCTAGGAAGGTATTTGGTAACTCAGTCTTGATATTTAACCGCACCAAAGCCATGGCGCGCACCAGCTGGAGCTGCACCTACCAACATGAGGACTATGGCAGCACTTGCACCCAGGGATGTGACATGGGGAATATCATTCCCAAGCATCTTCTGCAAAGGTTCACTTGGACACCATCCACCACCTGGACACCATCTCCCTGCCAGAACATTCCCTATAGACACCGGTTTTCCCCAAACCAAAAACCCTACAGTTTTGTCTCAAGAACAAACTCGTACACTGGTACTCCTTACTAACGCATTTTAAATATTATTTTAACACCCATTTACCTGTGTGACTGACTGCTCTGCCTTGTAAATGATATCCTTTTAAATATGTATGCATTAAACTGAAAGACAATAATGGCCCCAGGGAAGTTGCATTCCATCAGGCAATTACCTGTGTTTTTAAAATCACTGAATAAGTAATTCACACAACCAATTTCTCTTGCACACAACAATAAACAATTTTATCAGCTATGCCCTGCTTGGGCTGTTGTGTACCAGCTCATTTTATTTGAGAACCACCACTAACCAGGGAAATTAATTGAAATCATAAGGTAGTAGGAGGGGGAATGTACCTGCTCTAACAGGAGCTGACAAAAGCACATTTCTAAAAGGGGAGCGATAAAACTACGTCTCTCAATGAGTCAAGGGCAAATGGGCTGATTCCATCACATAATTCAACAGTCACTCTCAAATTTACAGAAGACTGAGAAAAGCACCTAGTCTGAAGTACCTCTGCTCTGAAGTCCCTTGCTGTTGAACACTGATGTCAGAGCTTAAAGCAATTTCCAGAACTAGCTCTATCTGCACGCCACACGTGCCACTAAAATCTGCACATGTAACCTTCCAGGCAAAACACTGAAGCCCAAATTATATACTGGCAACAAAAAATGAAGGGGGCTACACATTCAAGGCACAACTAGTTATACATCAAAAGCCCTAAGGCATCAAGTCCTTCTGGATAAGAACACCTGAGGCAGGTCAGCACTCCATCAGCTCAGACGCATTCGGCAAGGGTTACCCAGCTTACACCTTAGGAGCACCGCAGAGCTCACAGGAGTTTTTGTTGCTAACCCTGCGGTACCAGGAGCTGCGCTACCACGCCAGACCTTACCATTGTAGCCAAACATCTGGGAGCCACCAGTTTGCAAGGACCCCCTTGAAATTGCATTTGACTGCAATTACCCTATGCCCAAGCCCTGGAAAGAACACAGCTGGTTTATAACCTGGGATGGGAAGCAGAAAGAAAATGTGCTCTGCTTTTCCTTTGCAAACTGTGATGACTTTAGCTCCCTGCTTCCACACCAGTGATATTTTGAACTATCTCCGACTGGATGGAGTACACAGCCATGTTCACAGCTCCATGGCAGTATCCAAAGAAATGGGTCACTTACACGACAGGTAAGCAAAGATAAATGCAAGTTAGATGTCTGGAGGAGATTTGAAATGGGAGGAGCTGCACTCAGGAAGTCTGGACAGTGTTCCCAGATCTGCCACAGACTCCTTTCAAGTGCAAGGCACTTCACAGCCTAATGCAAGTACCCCCTTACCTCTCCCTCCTCCCTGGATTTCCATGAGCTGTCAGCATCCAGCACTTTAGAAACTCAGACCCTTAAAACCAGGCGAGGCACGGAAAGGTCATTTGCCCACATGGTACAGTTTGCACCACCCATCAAGGCTTTATGCCTATAACGTCATTTTCAGTACACAGATCAATATATAAATGTATCTTTCATTGTTTGTAACTGCAGTCTGGGAAAAGCTTTGCAACATCTGACACTTGCAAGAGATGAAATTATATCCGTTAACAAAACTTTCTACAGTGTTTCCAGCAGGATAATGGATTAAAAAAAGCAGCCTCTAGGCGTTGTGTATGTTTTTAATGTGTCTATGCTTCTAAACTATCTTTAATTAATGAAATATCCCAAAATTACTTATTAATAAGGATCTGTGGGCTTTGTAAACTCCAGACATTTTGCATGAATTAAAGAACAATATAATGAAGTTTTAATGAATACAAAGTCACAGTTAATGTAAAATTTATATATAGCATGCCAGAGGGGAAAGGAATTTAAAAGTACTTTTAATCATAGGTTATTGGCAGCTGGATAGCTCATTTTTACACTTTTCTAATGGGTGCTTGGTATTTATATTATCACGTTTATCATGCCAGCATGGTACAGCATGGTATATTGTCTGACTTGGTACAGTTCAGAAAGTCAAATGGAGACCAGCTAATTTAAAGCCTCATCTGCTAATGAGGTATTTCTGCATCCTGCAGTGAATGTGGAGCTGGTGTCCACAATGACTGTGTTCTTTTGATTCAGTCATAGACCACCTGAGAGGGGCTACTCCTCAGCTGCATTTATAGGCAGTTTCACTCTTACCAATTATCACCAGCAACATTTGACACATTCTGCAGCAGCAGTCAGCTTGTTGCAGCTAGCGAGCTGAAATCTATCACAGCATGGAAGAAATACACGATAAACTTTTACTAGCTGCAGCTTAAACACGAGCATCTAGATTTTGCCCTAGGAAATGGGGTACACCCCTTTCAGTGCACAGATGTATCCCTTTTAGCAACATTAACATATCACAACCTACAGCTTCTTACTGTTCTGACAAGAAGGCACATTTTCAGCATACTTTCTTCCACCCCTGTTCACGTGTGACCTCCTCAATGAGCCAACCACGCATACGTAACTAGCAGCAATGTCTTACTTGTCCTGGGCTCCGCATGAGAAAACAGGATAAAACTTTCAGGGAACAGTAATTTTGTAGCAGGATGGACCTGGATTAAAATGATTAAAATCAGTAACAAATTAAGCTAAAGATGATTCCATGACACCCAAAAGGAAAATAAAAATAAGACAATAACTTAGTGAAAGTTGAAATAGATGTAATATATAATATATATATAAAGAATCAATTTATTTTAATTAACTTTATCAATGCTGAAAGCATTCCACACAACTGTAAGTACATCCATGATTTTAATGCATTAAATATTTAACCCACAAAATTCAAATAGTGCAGGAGATACTGAATGCCAGAGGTTCGATACAACTACTGCAACTGTATTTTATAAAAACAAAATGTTCTAGTGCTTCCATTTTACTGTTTTAGTATGCTCATTACAGTATTTTTCCCTTTATAAACTGGAAGGATACAGAGCTAGAAAACATTTTAGTCTTTCACTTTCAACATGACATTTCATAAAAAAAGTTACAAAACCCATCAGCTTTTCATAAATGAACACACTGGAATTCTTCAGCTAACATAACACGGTATTGTTGCCTTATAGCCAATAAAACTCCAAAACAAGGAAGCAAAACGCTGTCTTCAACTGCAATAATGTTAATCCAGAGTAATGACAGTAAATTCCATGGAAATAATGTGGAGTTACACCAGGAATAAGGAGGAGGTGATTACTCCCTCACCTTCTGAACCCCCAGAAGCCTATCGGCTAAAAGCTTAAAACAATAGGAAGGTTACATCACAAAATGAAGCAGCAATTACCTTTGAGGGTACCATGAGATATTTCAAGACTGAAATTATTCTCAGTCAAGTCAAATGGGTTTAGTGCATTATGATTTGGCTTTTAAAAACATTTAAACGCACACTACATACAGAACACTTTCATGTTTCACAGTCAAATAGTTAAAATCACTGTATATTCCTCACAGGTGACAAACACGTGGATTGAAAAAAGTTGCTAAAAATCCAGTTTAAAAAAAAGAAAGCAAACCTTCTATGAAAGAAATATTCTATCTGCAACTGTAACTTATGCTATTGGTGCACCCGTTTTAGGGGCTGCTGATGTAAATCTAAAAAAAAAGATGCACTCAGTATATATAAAAATCAAACAGGCAAGTTCCTCCTCCCAGGCTAGAAAAGACTCCAAGATATATGGCATATTTAACCAATAAAAGGGAGCTAAGCTTTACCCAAGCCTTTCATAATGCACTTAATGAAATATTTTTTTCTTTTAAAAGAACCACTGGTATTAAATAGAGCTTTTTCTTTACATACAGTATTGGTATATACAAAACAAACACAGGACAGAGACAGATGCAAAAAAACCCAAACAAGTGAATTCAGAAGTTCTGAAGCTCAGGAATATTTTGGTACAGGTCCAAAGCCTCTGGGTTTGAGAAAGCTCCCCGCTGCTCAACTTCTTTCCCTGCAATTATTTGCTTCACAGCTACTTCCACTTTTTTCCCATTTACTGTATACTGAAAAACAAAACCAGCAGTGATAAAATTACGCTTTTCATGTAGCAGCTTTATGGAAATATTCATGAAACCCCCCACCAATCCCAGAACTCAAAGTTTAGCACAATGTCTTTCCTTCTCTGTTACACTTGAGGCACCAGAATTGTTCTTCTGAAAGTCACTTGAAGAGTAAGTAGAATTCAAGGAAGAGTTTGTATGTGATTTTAGTTTATTAATGCTATAGGAGTTTTACTCCTATTTCATAATACTGTGAGAACCCAATCAAGCTCCAACTTAAACCAGTGAAACCAGATCAGAATCATGGTATAAACACTAAAAATCTTTCATGTTATGTTCCGAGATCCATTTTTCAAACAGTTTTTAATTTTCTAAGGGTGGGCTCAAAAAACAAAGCCCAGCTCCGTTAGGCTTTGGGAGAAGAAAACCATGACTTACATTATCTTAGATGGACAGCCTTTTTCTAATAGGGTAAAGTGAAACACTGAGCTTAAACGGTCCTCTACATTTAAATGTTTCAAAACAAACTGTAACAAACAGAGGCTTCACCTCCACTTATAAATCACACAAATTCTAGTACATTGTATTACTCAAAGTAAGGACACAGCCGAAATAAAACCCTAATTCTTCTCTTGCGACAGACCACTAACTTCTGACTAGTAAAGTAAGGTAAGGAAGAACTACTCCAAAGTTAACAGGAACTGTCAAGGCCTGTTTTAGATGATGATCTCTGCTTTTATAGGCACCAAGGCTTTAATACCGCCTTCCTGGGGCTGGTACCACTGAGAAGTTTTGGGGGATGGCAACTTTGAAAAGCTGACCTCCAAATATCTCCTTAGCCTTGTCCGTCTGCTCCAGGAACAGAAACCATACTTGCTTTACTACTGAATCTGCTGATCGAGGAACCCAGGTTGTTCCTGGCCTCCAAAGCCACTGAAACTCCTTAACTTCAGGCACCACCATTTTCCATTAGAGATCTTTCAGAAGCAGGCTAAATCATCCTCTCAACTCAATACACTCTTGCAATATTGATCTTGATAGGAAACCAAACATCCTTATTAAAACTACTGAAGTCATGTGCAATCCTATCCTCCTAAACCACCTTATCATAGAATCATAGTATCATAGAATGGCTTGGGCTGGAAGGGACCAAAGGTCATCAAGTCCAACCCCCCTGCGGTGAGCAGGGACACCTTC
>JAVKLA010000088.1:18393565-18404079 GCA_034782735.1 Sagittarius serpentarius | reverse complement strand
GGATGGCATCCCGTCCCTCAGGTGTGTCAGCCACACCACTCAGCTTGGTGTCATCAGCAAACTTGCTGAGGGTGCACCCAATTCCACCATCTATGTCATTGATGAAGATATTAAACAGTACCAGTCCCAGTACGGACCCCTGAGGGACACCACTCGTCACCGGTCTCCATCTGGACATGGAGCCGTTGACCACTACCCTTTGGATGCGACCACCCAACAAAACTTAGGTAACCTCCCCGTCAGGGAATCGAACCCCGGTCTCGAACCCCGGTCTCCCGCGTGACAGGCAGGGATACTCACTACTATACTAACGAGGACATTAATCAACCGCTCTTCCTCCTCAGTAATTAGCAACCTGATTTTCACAAGTGCTCAGAAGCCATAACACCTCAGGGGCCTGCAAGGGAACTGCCCTCTTTTAAAGAGATCAGACTGTTCAGCAACACAAATTTGTTTACTTTAGTCAGTAAACACCTTGTGGATGATGACCAGAATGCTTATCTGGTCAGGACAGGACTAGAAAGATTTGCACTAAGAGTTTGCAATGTGTCTTTTAACACCTAGATATCTCATTAAAAACCATACTTTGTATTACTAAAGTCCTAATCACTTCAGCACAGCTATACTATTTCTGCCATCATACAGTGTCAGTACACAGTCAGGATTAGACTGTATTTTCAGATGAGGATTCAAATACATATCTAAAAGTAGCAGAAAATAGAAAGAGGTTTCCCTTCCAAGCAAAACTTTCAAAGAACGATGGGAGACAGCTTTGATCACTTTGCCACTGGTATATTTACCTGAAAGGTAATTAAAATTCACTCAATTGTAAATTCACTCGAAGTGTGAACTAATTAATGATCTAAGCAGGCTTTCCTGAGGGACAGCCCATCACAAACACCTCACTGCCATCAACTTTGTGCTGAACATTCAGGTGATTTACATGGTTTACAAGTTCAACACTTCATGCAGAAGCTAAGTTGCAGCCCAGAAAATCGACTTCACCATTTAACAGGTGCAGGGGATTTAACACCCATGCAAAGATGACATTTTGAGCCAAGTATTATTTGCCAACAGCAGCCTGAAACAGAAGTAACTCAACAGATCAGAACCAGATCGCTGTGTGCACTGTGGAGGCTGGCAGTCCCGAACCCTAGACCACTTTCACATAGAAACGTGCACTGGCAGTAAATGGGTATCAGAATATCAAATGATTGGTCTGAAGTCTCAACTCTCTTCTCCAGGCGCACTCAAGTCTATGTGCAAATGGACTTGAGACAACTACACTCTGCACCCCCATTCTGCTGCTCACAGAGCTGTTGAGGAGACTCTAGCATCAGAGAGAACTATAAAAAACAGGCATTCCAACTAAAGAGTTCATACAGCAAGGAAGAGCACTGTAGAGTAACACAGCTCCAGAAGACTAAGCAGGCAGAACCTTTAGCTATACAGATGTCTCTCCCCTCCTCTCTTGTAAGCACAAAGATTTTATTTTAGTTACTACTACAGTTAAGACAGTGATAGAGCTACATTTAAGTGGCTAAACAGATGTAAAAGTGAAATGGTTTACAAAATGATTTTATGAATTTGCTCAGTGCTCTCAGCTTTCATGAAAATGTCATTCGAAACTGGAAAACAAAACCAAAATAAGCTTATAGGTAGCCAGAAAAGCTAAAGTTAAATTACCTTTTTAATATTTTCCTTTAAAAGGCTTAAGTATATATTACCAAGAAAACGCAACACATTTATAAACTGAGAATGGGCATTTTTAGGTATTGTTAAAAAACAAAAACAGGCTTAGCTGAAAAGGAGATGAAATGGTGTTGCTAGGCAACATAGACAAACTATTTATAAAGCTCGAATACACTTTTGAGATGCTAAAACTTCCACGCATGTGGGTTTGAAGAGCAATGACAACTGCTCCTTAATTACTACTCAAGGTGACAAAGAAAAAAGCAGGCAGCATTTTTCATGACATACCGGGATGCCTTTGGTTTCTAGAATGAGGCTTGGAACATGCCTGGCAGAAAGCGCTATACGTATTGCATCTCGAATTCTTTTTACCAGATCCTCGCTGAACGCATGGTTTAATGCCATCTTCAGAAAGAGTATCACCCTCTCCTCCCCATCTTTGTTGTACTGAGGGACACAGAGGCTATCAGAAACTTCCTCAAAGGCTTCAACTGAAAATAAAGGAAGAGTCCTTATTAGCACTTGCATTTGCATATCATTCCGGATGCACTTTTTTTCTGGTTGCACCAAAACAAGTATCACCTCCCCTAGAGCTGCAAAGGCAAAACAGACACCTTGGCTAGGTTGTTCTATGACAAGTTTCCCCTCTGGGTGCTCTGAAATTTTAACTCCTGCTCAGGTGAAAATCCAGGTTTAAGGACCATAATATATACTTAGGTCCAGGACAAAAAAAATTTTGCTATAACTTTTGGGACAGATCTCAAGCTTTTAGACTAAGCCATTTTCTTTGGCTTTCCTCACAATCCCCACTGCTACCTAGACAGAAGACTAACATGCCTGATCACACAAGAACTAGGAGAGGCAACAGGTCCTTAAGTCTCAGATTAGCACCTTTGCAGGCATACAGTCTCACCACCTTTCACAAGACAGACCTTCTCTGAAATATGAAGCACAAGCTCAAGAACTTCTAATTATTAGGAAAGATACAACAAAAAGAGCTTGTCTTGGAGGAAAAAAAAGCCTCATAAGGTAGGTATTCTCTTATAAATCTGCATTATGTAATTAGTCTGCAAGGCCTTATTATATGAAAGCAACATCTCATGGAGAACACATCTCAACTAGTCATCTCCAGCCCTACAGATACTTCAGGAAAGCAACCAATTTCAAGTCTACAAAATGGAATTTTACCATTAATGCTAATATGTTCTGTACTGTCTTTCATTTGAAAAATGGCAAGTCTTTTATTACTTAATCCTTCCAAACACCTTTATAATGCTTACATTTCAGATTTAAGGCAAGCTGAAAGAGGTGGAAAGTTAATTTCATACCTATGTTATAGATTTCAGAACTTCCAAATCTTACTCCATTTGGATTTAATGTACCATCACTGAAAATCACACAAACACAAAACAAAGAAGCATTAAAACGTGATTAGAGTTTGATGGAAAGAGAAAAATTGATGCAATTAACCAAGTCTCTACATTTCATGCAGTGAATATGCAGCCACATTAGAAACAGAATTTTAGAAGAATTTGATTCATAAAGGCATTTTGCTCATTAGAATGAAGTTTGTACAAAGAACCTCAACATTATTCCTTCACCTTTCCTAGTCCCTCCCCTTTCCACTAGCCTACAAATACACACACACACACACACACCACTGAGGACAAAACAGACCAAGAATCTTTGTAGTACTCCGCCATACTGCCATTGCGTATCATTACTTTCCAGTCTCCTATAGCCGGAATTTGTGTTTCATGTATAGCAGCATCACACCTTATGTCTGTTGAGTAGGTCTATTTGTGACAACACCAGACACAACTTCAAGGCATTCACTCAACTTTGTTTCAAACAGCAACTTTTAAATGCAAGCAGAAAATTTAGCCACAACTGTGATCTTGAATGTCTATGATTGTTAACACAAGCGCAACTTAATACCTGACTTCCTATAATTAAGTTTTGCTGTAAAGCGAGTCAACGGCAAAGCCAAGATCAGAAGACAAGTTTCCTGATTCACCACCTTGAATGTGCTGCACTCTCAGACTCTTATAGGTGATTATAAGCTATGGACACAAAAACCAAGTCCAATACTGTCTTGTGTTCACATATACAAAAGTGGAGTAGGACTCTGAAATGGGCTCCCTTCCCTCTAATCCAGCTACTCTGCGTAATGTAAAGGTTGAAATCCACAATACTGGATTTAACAAAACGAGTATAAAGCTAACAGGCATAATGGAGAATCATGTATGTTACGCTCTAAGGTGAAGTTTGCAAATTTTAACACTTGTTTCCTCAGAACATTTTCACTAAATACTATACCTGCGACCCAGCATGACAATTCCTCCTGTTTTAGGATTAATTTTGCAGTAATCACCATGGGCCCAAACACCTATTAGAGAATGACAGAAGTTAAGCAGCTGATTTCTTATTCATCCAGTCACAGCAGACATTTGAGTAACTCAACTCACATTAACTTAGTAAAATACATACAAAAAAATAACGTATCTGATATACTTTGAGAACTACCCAAAGCAAAAGTAGCAGTACTTAATTACACAAACAATCCACATTGCATTTACTACAAAGAGCTAGCACACACAGAAATAGCTCACACGTTACGGTCAAACCCTAGGTTATCTGCTAATTGCTTGTTTGCATGACTATATAGCATCCCTTAGAAAACAGATGAATAGCTGCTCTGAACACCACATTTTGACAAAACCGGAAGAATCTTCCACAAAGGTAACAATATTCCCACCAGTCTTTCTTGATCCACTTTTATGATGTATAATTCTGTGCAAGAAGCTTTCTGGGCTTGCACAATAGGTCTCAAAAATTGCCTAGGGAACTTATATGCTTCATGATCTTGATTTGTGTTAATGTAAAATCAGGTTTGACTTCTCAGACCTAGAATAATTTTTGTATTATTTTTAAGATTGATACCGCTACAGCAACCTGCCACAAACAGAAATACAAGCCAATTCCACTCAAATTTTTCTAAAAAAAAAACCAAAACCCCAAACCTCAATTATTCGCACATGCATGTGCACACAAGACCATTTTCTAACTTAACTGTTACAACCTTAAGCCCATTTACAAGGGAAGACAGGAAAGGGGTTTCAGACAGAGTCTCTGGACCACAGTCATTTCAGTCTAACAACTGTGTCACACTTTTTTCCCCCATTTATTGTTGCCAGGCTTACATGCCGACTGCAACTTCCACATGCCCTCAATTTTCCTATAGGATTATCTCCTGCTGCATATCCTGACTTCTCTTGTGAATCCACTCTGTATCACTGTTATTTATAAAAAGCTTCTGTCTCCAAAAAGAAGCAGCTTGAGGTCCTGCTCCTATAAAAGACCCTGCCCAGCAGGCAGGAGGGGGTTCAGCATCACTGCGTCACAGCGTCCTGGTTTCAGCTGGGATAGAGTTAATTGTCCTCCTAGTAGCTGGTACAGTGCTGTGTTTTAGTTTAGTATGAGAGGAATGTTGACAACACCCTGATGTTTTCAGTTGTCACTAAGTCGTGTTTAGACTAAGTCCAGGACTATTCAGCTTCTCAGGCCCAGCCAGCAAGAAGACTGGAGGGGCACCAGAAAGTTGGGAGGGGACAGAGCAGGGACAGCTGGCCCAAACTGGCCAAGGGGGTATGCCATACCATGGGACGTCATGCCCAGTATATAAAACTGGGAGGGGTTGGCCGGGGTGGGTGGATCGCTGCTCGGGAACTAACTGGGCATCGGTCAGTGAGCGGTGAGCAACTGCATTGTGCATCACTTGTTTTGTGTATTGCAATCCTTCTATTATTATTGTCACTGTATTGTTATTCGTGTCATTGTTTTTTTCCTTTGTTCTATTAAGCTGTTCTTATCTCAACCCACGAGCTTTACCTTTTTTTCCCCCCAATTCTCTCCCCCATTCCACTGAGTCAGGGGGAAGTGAACAAGCAGCTGCATGGCACTTAGTTGCTGGCTGGGGTTAAACCACAACACATAGGCAAAAGCTCTGAATGAGCGGAATCCTCCACAATTATTAGGAAGAAAGACTCTTGCCCACAGTTCCTGCTCCTTTACTCTTACCACCACTGGAAGACTGTATGCATGCAGAATATGCGTGTCTGAGGCAGCATGTACTTAAACCTCATGCTAATGAGGCAGCAGGTCAGCACTTATCCCTTAGGATTTGCTCCTCCAGCTAGGTACAAGCAGTCTGGCAGAGGTGCAGTAGCACTTATTAATGGAGGATTGCTCCCTGACCTATTCAGCACTTCCATTTCACACTCATGCCAAGCAGTCTTTGTCTGCCCTGCAGATTATCAGGCTGTTACAGTCTTATCTGCCTAATGAAAGCAGGAGCAAAATGGGATCGGAGCTTTCCAGAGATTTAGTAAATTTATTTGGATCCATATTCCAAACAACACACTAGAAAACAGAGTGAAATATTATGCAACATGCCATGGAGTTCTCACCCTGGAAATCTACATTCAAAGCTGCACCTGCCTATCACTGGGCAAGAATAAACCTGTACCTTCCTGAGAGCAGCAATACAATTTATATCCTTGGTCAGTTTGAGCAATATCCAAAGCCCTTCATTACATACCTGGGAATTTTGAAAAATAAGCCTTTCTGTATTTGTTTCCATTCTCATCATTCCAGAAGTGCGTAGGCTGACAGGGAACAGGCTTGGTACAAACCAGCTCTCCACTTTCACCCCAAACTGGTTTTCCTGTTTACAAAGAAAGAGGCATTTTCTGCATTTCCCTTCTGTAAACAATAGGCTACCAAAGCAAAGGGCATCTGCAGGTATTACTTACATGCCAGATGCTGATGTAGATATGAGAGGAGCTATGACGGGTGGTCTTACCAGCTTGTGTTCAGTTCCTAAACTCATCCCTATCTTAACCTCAGTAACTTCAGGAGAGTTACACCACAGGGTGTAAGCCAGCTGGCATCCACAGCAACACAGCTAATTAGCTCAGGCACCAGAGGCTGGAATTCGGCCTTGATGAGCTTTCGCAGAGTAATGGAAGAGGCAGGCCTCTTTACACGTTGATTATCTTCACTAGAGTCCTGTACAATCCAGATCGGATGGATCCAGATGCAGGTTTTGCAGAATGTTTCCAAAGTGAAATCACCCATTTAACAGCTGACCGTTTACCCATCTGATGAATGAAACTTAAGGTCCATATGTAACTACCATATTTCGTAAGTATGCATAATATTTTGGATAATAGTTACCTTCATCATTCCATGCTTCTACAGCCATTCCAAGATTTCTGGCCTGAATTTCTCCTTTGTAAACTGGAATTGTAACATTCTGACCCATGAAACATGAAATGATATCTGTCCCACCTACAATAAAAGTCCATTTAGAGTACACAGCACTTTTTGGAAAAAGCAAAACTGAAAACTACGTAAGAACTCTAGAACAGCAAACTGCCACCTCTGCCAAATGCTTCTGATCTACATTAAGCAGCAAAGAACAGACAGTATTATCTACAAAGTTATGTAACTTTAATAAAAGAAGGTTTTTCTTACTTTACATGTCTTTTATATGGGTATGCCCTTCATGCAGAAATATTCCTTAAGGCGTAACTTTGCTTCTTCCAACAGTTTCTTTAATCTCATTTAAGAAAATTTCCACTTATATGAGAGTGAGAAAATAAACAGGCCCTAGTTTACAGACTTGGATATGTAAGATCACTTAGAAATGTCTTCTAGTTTGTTTTCATTACAGTAACCAGTCAAGCTATTCTACTCAATATTTACCTAGCTTTTACATCTTGTTCTCACTAGCACTGGGCAGGGGGGAAGAAGGGAACCATGTCTATAGGATGAAGAGTTACCTTAATTAAAGTAGATACTGTCAAAGTGCTTACCGAACTAGAATATTTATAGTCTTTCTAGGACAAAGTAGAATAAGACAAATTAATCGTGTTAGCTTTCCTTAAGAATAATCTTCTCCATTTGAGAGTATTAATGTCTATAGTAGCAAGTTCAAGATTCAGCATTACCCTAAGACCAGAGTCAGAGGTGACTTCAGTAGGAGAATAGTCAGACTTCAAAAAAAAAAAAAAAAAAAAAAAATCAAACTAAAGAGAGTTAAAAGCCCTTTGAAAAAGTCAGTCCTTGTCACAAAGCAGAATGAAGAGTTCTGTGGTAGACCTTATGTGAATAGAAGAAGTTGCCTCAGCTAGCACTCCTCACAACAAACTGCACAGTATGGGGGCTTGATATTTCTCTAATTATATAATTTACACAAAAAAAACCCCACTGTCTGCAGTGCCAATTACTTGGCACAAAAGAACTGAAATGGGAACATGGAAAAACCTCTCCAAGAGGTATTTTCTGCTGAAGTCAGCTATCTGCAGAACAGTATGTTCTGTAGGTTAATAGACTCTTTTCTTGATCTCACCCTGATACTCCTAAGGACAGCCAGTCAAAATAAATGATCCTACTTAAAAACAGCTAAAACCCAAAACATCCACCACGTCAGAAACATTCCACCTAAAAGCCTTTGAGTGTACGAGCTTCATTATGGCACACTGAATTACGCAGAAAAATACAATTAATTCCAGTTTAACGATAACCAACCCAAATGATCCAAAGCTTAAGATTCCCAAATATACAGCAGCAAACAAGCAAGAAGGAAATGCACAGGCAATGAACAGAACTAGTAAGATGCATGCAGCATAAAAGCATCACCTGAAATGGATCCCAGGAGCACACTGTTTTTTATGTGTTTGTAGACATACTCATAGCTTTGAGATTTGAGCGGTGATCCTGTAGACAGTATAGTGTGGAGTGTTTGGAGATTGTGTGTTTCACCTTAAAAAGGAGGAAATCAAGATAGGTTAAGGTGTATTTTTTACAAGAGTTTGTAACTATTTATCACTACAATCCAGAATAATTACATAAAGGACTTTGTGACAAGATACAGGGCCAGAACCTGGAGAGGACAGGTAGGAGGGAGGACAGAAGGGATTCAATAGCTTTTTGAAGCTTACATGGTTTTAAATTTTTCTCTTCTAGCACAGCCAGCCACTTTGCACCTGTTCCAAGGATGGTGATCCTGGAGGGGAAAAAAGTTTAAATGTTTTGCATATTTAAATATGCTAAGATTTAACAACCTGCAGTTCCCACTGCAGTAAGCAGAGACTGTTAGACACTCTGTATATTGATTAGTCAAGCGATGCAGTCTCTTAAAGCTTTCTAAGTGTAACGCACATCCCTTTAAGCAATCAAAATGAGTCAGATCATGTCATTTCTGCAGCTTTGAAACTTTTAATTCTATCTTTAAATACTAAGCAAAGCTTTCGCACCTCGTGGAAAACGTTCACTTTCATTTACAGGAATTCACAACTGCAGAACACTCCAAAGACATCACAAAATGTTATTACATTTACTTCATTAATGGGCGATAACTGCCACTAAGCTGTTTAACACAAAATCGCTGCCTCGTTACACTCTCACATACAGAAGTTTTGCCATTTCAGGGCACAGTTTAACAAATATTTCACTCTGAAGACAGCAGCCAGTTATTTTCTCTTGGATACCTGTTCAGTTTCCACTGATGAAAATCCGAGTTGCAGGTGCCTAACTGAACATGCAATTTGGCCTAGCTAACTGAACAATTGGATTCCGCCCTTGCAAAAAGGGCAGAGTTCTCCGATACAAGATAATTAAAACTTGAAACAAAGGCTGTACCCCTTCCCTACTCTATCAATGGAAGTGCTAGTTCAGTGTTTCTGCTGACTTTCAGGAAGTCCTCTTGCCTGCCTTCTGCTATTTTATATTACAGCAATAAACTCACTCAAGAAAGTGCATAGAGACAGATAAGGGTAAGGGATACAGTCAGAGTGCACAGAACATACGCAATACATACATCAGTAGAGCTCAAAATAAGATCCTCCTATCTTTGCTTTTACTCCAACGGCAAGATGGAAGGTAGAACAGCTCCTGAGATAATACAGTTTCAGACATAGACAGTGCCATTTCAACACTATCAAAAGGGATGTCTTCCTTTGCATTTAGGTGGATGACAATTACTGAGAGGCTGCCACCTCTTGGGTAGGGACAGGTTATTTGCACAAACACACTGGTGCATACAGCCATTGATCAGGTACATGGGAACAGCACCATGAGTGCCCACGGAAGTATACTGCTCCTCCAGTTATGTACCACAATAACATGAACTATTTTTACTCGTGTAATATTTTACTTTCCTTCCATGCTTCAAATTTTTGCTTATTCTACAGTTAGAATACGTAATGCTTCTCTGTTTATTTTTAACCTCTTTGACACATCCTCTAAGGCACTTGTAGAGCCTAGTCTCCTATTATTTCCATCCAAATGCTATATAATTGGTGGATTGTGACTAAACACAGTTCACTTGAACAGATCTTTAATTGATGTCCACTTGAATAATTCTTGTCATACAGTACGAGATATATTGATGATACTATAAGAATGTTATCTGAAGGACAGTATAGTACATCTTCAGAGAAGGTAGTCTTAACATGTTGAAGCCTTTTTTTTAAATATGTAACATATGACTGAGTTGGGAACAGACTGCATTATGAAGTACCACACAGATGGCCACCGCTTTTAGCACCAGATTACAAAAGTGAGACATGCAGACACATTTCAGTTATCTTCACTTACTTTTGGCATGTAGAAACAATGCTTAAAAATAAGCTGTGTTATTTCTTGATCCTAAGTTTTTGCCTGTTGTTCTACTGGGGTGGGGTTTTTTTGGGGGGGGGGGGGGGGGGCCCATGTTAACTTTTTTGGTTTGTTTTTTGTGATTTTTTTTTGTGGAA
>JAVKLA010000088.1:18361678-18393465 GCA_034782735.1 Sagittarius serpentarius | reverse complement strand
TGTCGTGGTTTAACCCCAGCCAGCAACTCAGCACCACGCAGCCGCTCACTCACTCCCCCCCCCCCCCCCCCCGGGGGGGGGGGGGGCACATCTTAAGTTTGTGGGTTTGTTTTGTGTCATTTTTTTTACTGGAAGCATTCTGACTAGGCATTAACCTTCAATTAAAATAGCCAGAGACAAAATGTCAGTCTTTAAATATTACATGTCACAAAAGACAGAGTGAAGTTTAAATTATTAATTATCAAGAGTCAGAAAGTGAATCTTTTGGCATCCACTTTCCACCACAAATGAATGAATTTTAATTACCAATTAAAAACTGAACTCCTATTTTACCAGCAATATCATTCAGATCTACTCCTTGCATCCAGTTGGCATAACAGGAAAGTTACCAAAAAAAAAAATAATCTCAGTTTAACCAGTGTACAATGCTAAATACCACCACAGGATTTTATAGCTCTTTATCTGATACCTGCCATTTCTCTAGGCTTCAAGAGAGGGCACTGTGAGCATTTTTAGGGACAAAGAACTGTGTAAAACAATTAACAAACAGCTTGACAGGGAGAATTAGGCACTATAGACTAAAAAGCAAAATATGAAAATATAAGCAACCCTGCTGAGCCTTTCTAGTCAATTTATGTGTTTAAGTCAAAGTGCTATATGGAGTCTTATGTTGAGCTGCTTGAAATAAAGGATTCTTATTTTCTTAGTTCTGAGTGTGCTGAGAAATTACTCTTCAGATTGCTCCCAATTACTGCCTTTTGAAAATGCTGCTCTTGAAAACTGACTATTGAACCAAAATTCTTTGTTTGCCTGGAATCCAAATACTTGACTCAAATCTGAAACAATCAGCAATTTGTCTCTTCTGCTCTCTCTCAAAGACTGCTTTAGTACAAAATTTTAAAAAGTAGTTCCACTCAAGGCTAAGCCAAAAGATAAACTACCATGCTACATGCTAGTTTCTGACCAAGGGAATGATACCTTTAATGAGGTTGCTGTTATTTTAACAGCAGCAAGGACTATTATCCTTCCATTTAATCTTGCTTACATACCCTAGTCTGTCAGTCAAGTCCCAGAGCACATTTGGTGATGGAATTAGAGGAGATCCATCATACAAGACCACTGAAGCTCCTGTAGCAAGTGCAGTCACTAGCCAATTCCACATCATCCAGCCAGTCTGGAAAAAAAAATACCTACATTAGTTTCTATCTTTGTCAGCTAGCTGTCTGCTTTTCTGGCAGCTCTGTCACAGGATCAGGAGTGTTGCTTGCTGTCATATGCTAGTAGAGAAGCTACAGGCAACTAGGAAATGATGGACAGGTGTAGCTCTTGGCAGAATCATCTGCACCAAAGCAAGCTCCCTGACCTTATTCAAGAGGTGCCATCTTCCCATCCACTTTCCTCACCCAATGTTTTCCTGCCCTAAGAAACTGTTAAACCAACACCTGATTTTATCCCCATCTCTGCTGATTACATCTAATTGTATTATTTAGGAATCAGAAAATAAGGCTGGAGCACTGTTTATCCTCTCACCTGTCCCAAGACTGCATCAGCTACACATTCCTTACGGATGTTCGTTTAACTTCACCTTACAAATATGTAATGAGAGGGGGATTCCATACTTCCCTATACACATACCTTTAAAGCATAAGTCAAGAGACAGGACAAATTGTAGGACAAGGCAATTCTAATGACTCCTCCACTGAGATACTGCAAACTGACTAGCAGTTCAAGTTCAGAAAGGAACTCACAAGGAAAGACATTCACCTTCCCAAGCCATTATAGTAATAGAAGACTCAGGAATAATATTTTTTACCACAGCATTAGGGAAAAAAACATACCACATAACTGAACTCCTACACAGATCAGTTTTATTCCCTTTCCTTTACTAAACTCGAGTTGTGCAGTCTCTTTCCTCCCCACCAGAACAGAAAGATGTAACAAATTCTCATCTTCAGTGTGGTCTAGGCTTGCATGAAGCAGGAAGGTAGAGCCTGTTTTGCAGGTGGTATCGATGAGGTAGGTAGATCAATGAACATAAGACACTGTAAAAATCAAATTTCCTCACTAATTAGATCAGAAACATTTAACATGGGTTTGACCTTCCTTCAGAAAGGTCCCTGTTGCATTTTATTATTCCACCTGATTTTTTAAAACTCAGTTAAGTAGAACAGTCCCTTGCAGAACAAGAATTAAAAAAAAAAATGTACTTGCAGATTTATATGAAAAGCTCTCCCATCTTTGTAAGAAAAATATTAAAAGTGTTTCTAAAAATTCTTTAACTCAGCCACACTTGCCGTTGTATAGTACATAATAATGTCACTGCTGGTCATGTTGCCATGAAGAATGTGTTCCTTCAGATGCTGTATTAGTGTACCCTGAAAAAAAAATATTGTGAAAGAAAAGAGTTCACATAAATGAAAAGCAAAACTCTGACAGCACATTAAGACTTAAAAAACCTAAATTTGTCAATACTTCGCAGGACATACTCCAGGATTAAAGGCAAGTATTTTCTTTAACCACAACTGAAGTAAATCCCAAGGCCTATCTACAGCAGCAGCAATTGCATTCTCCATTTTCTCACATAACTTTTCAGCCTCTCTCATTAGACCCCAGCAATTCCCACTGCACATCACTTTTAATCCATGGAATAAATAACTTCCTTCACTCCCAACTCTACCCAGCCATCAGAGTTGCATAGTGCTCCACGCAGGCTATAATTTTAACAGCATGCTTTTACCAGTCAGATTTTCCAAGATAAGCGCTTTGACAGAGTTTCATTTTTAGTATATCTAGGCAACTGGGAGGAATGAAGGACCTAGATAGAGCTGCTATAAACTGCAGCAGATGCTATACATTAGCACTATTTATCCAAACTATCTATGAAGATCTGGGAGACAAAAGACCTAACTATACACATCTCTTGTAAACATTGAAGTGACTAGCAATGTGAAAAATCTCTACTGCTCAAAGCACCAATATTAATACTGCAGTTAAATATACGATTTCTCTCTTTTGTTGGAAATGCTAAAATACCTTTCTGATCATCATTAAAACAGAGCTTGTTAGGATAAATGAATTTACAAACTATTTCATTAAGTCACTTCACTGCGTGACAAATTAACGTGGTCGATTTTAAAACAAAGAGGGGTTTTGCATTTATGCAAGGAGTTACAGTGGAACTATTAAGAGTCTCATAAGCATGAAACACGATTTATGCTGAAAGAAAATAGATTACAGATAAACATTTGAAATGAAAAAGGAGAGTCATAAAACTGGCACACACTTCGGGAGAAAAGGCAGAAAACATTAAATGAAAATAAAGGAGTAAATCTTATTTTCTCTTTGCAGCTCAAAGGAACCAGGTCTGAATTCACCTGCTACTGTTTGAATACACTAAGCTGTTACAATGCTGCCACCTAGCTAAAGCCACCATTACCTACATTTAAAAATTTTTAAAAATTCAGGATTTAGAAACACTGTGTCTTAACTTAATCGTTAATGTGGCCAGAAGAATTGCAGGTGTTAATACAATTATTCCATTTATAAAACTAAGCACGTTGCCCCTGCAGGAGAATCTGAAAGAGCCACACAAAGCAATGAAATGAAAAGTCAAATTCAATTAAAATAAATACTGGCTTTCTTTTTGCTTCATATAGTTGTTGCTATTTCACAGTTTTGGAACCAAAAGGAAATTTTTTACCATCACTTCAGGTAGAGGCTATGAACTACTCCGCTGCAAAATCTGGTTAAGTCTCAGTCTGGAAACAAAAGTATTGTGGTAGAAAGCATAGCTGTTCTAAAGAGCTTATGGCCCAAGATGCTCTCTCAAGTTTATTTATAGGACTTATTTATAGGGCTTGTATGACCCTCAAAATAAATCCTAAGCATTTGGCGTTTCATGACATAGATCTGGCAGCTGATAAAAACCTACTGGTCTGCTTGTCTTCATTGGGCTTATCATACAGCTGAGAAAGTGCTGAGCATCTGGAGTGTCAAAAAAATCAGTAGGCACGGCTGCTCCTGAGCCACACTATCAGCACATAAGGGACCAGTGCTAAGCACTTACACAGCTGAGAGAGAGCAGCTACTCATGGCTGCTGGTCCTGGTCTCAAACCAGCAGCATTTTCTATACAGCATTCAGAAAGAGTCAGAGCACGAAAAATCCTCAGTGATTTGCTAGTTACACCTGAAGTCCGTAGCAGCACAGCTATTTAAGCCCAGGTCGTGCAAGTCCTTAAGACGGATAGAAATGAACCGATTAGGATTTTATTAAAAAGAATTCTCTCCTTTGATAGCTGGGAATATCGAATAACTGAAAAGGGGCCTGTGTGAATGAGGTAAGAAGCAGAGCCAATGGTTTTTGGACTTAAAAATAACAATTACTCACTAATGTTTTTTAAGTATTAGAAAGAACCCTCCAAATGTCTTTCTGTAGCCCACCCAGCTGTTCAATATGATACAGCTTTGCTCCTACGACCAGAAACATCTTACTCCCTCTGAGGCACTGCTTTTTAAATCATCTCCCATGACCTGACTTCGTTTTCATTATTTACCATTGTTATTTCACTGTGTGTCAAGAAAACAGAACATGTGCAGAGAAAACAGACCAGAAACATACTGCAGAATTAGATAAACTGAGCTGCAAATTTAAAGTTGCCTATTAGCATCTATAAGATCAGTACAGTAACAAAATAGCATTGAAGCGCACTGCAAATAAGGAATAATTGAAGTGTCTTCACTGAAATGTCATCTCTCCTTGCATTTTCAACTATCAAAACCAAACTTTGGTGAATCTGAGGCTGGAAAATGAGACAAAGACCATGGGCTAATTCTGCTTTTGTTGAAATCAATGAGAATCCTCCTATTAATTACAGTGGAAACAAGATCAAGCCAAGAACAGAGGAACCCAATCAAGTGTGCAGAAGACATCTAAGAATTTCTTTGCATGGATTTTATTTGTAGGCCCTATTCAGACCGACACTTATAAAACATGCAAACTAAGGAAGCCTCCGATGCAACAATTTGCTTTTAGGCCAATCAGAGGTGTTAGCATCAGAACTTAAGGAGGGGGCGGGGGGCAGAAAATCACCCTGCAATACCAGAACTACAGAGCTGCTCAGTGGGAACACAGAATCCTCAAAGGTAACATACCCTATTCAACAAACCATCATTCTCTCCTCCCCAGCAAGGTGAAGTAGTCTGTACCTAAACTCTAAGGCAGCTCTGTATGAACTCAAAAGATGATTCAGATGGAGAGCAGAGGCATGATTAAGGGCAAGCTAAGCAGCCATACAGGTAACATGGGAAGATAAAGAACTTTGCAACAGGGAAAAGTCCTGTTGTCTGATGTATACCCGCATTTCTCATCTCCCTACTGTTTATCATGCATTGCTGAACAAAACACCTATCCTGTTTTTGCTAATCCATCTCTGCAAGTACTTAACCAGTCTAAAGCCAGCACAGCTTCAAAACGGCTGTCAAACTTCAAAATATACCTCCTTCTTTCTTCTTCACATGCATAGGATTTGTGTCCCAAAGGGACCATTTTATATGTCACATGCTGCCTGGTATAATCTCCTACTGATAATATATGAAGCAGAGTGTTCACAGGCAGCATGGGATTTGTCTGTGGGCAAATCCTCCATTCCTTGCCATCAAAGAGAGGCAAGAATATAGGCACTATGAGTGTAACATCAAAGTGATCCTGCCCTCAGGCTACCTAGATAGCTCTACAGCCAGTCTCCCAAGATGCTCATCCTGACTTTCAGAACAAACAGCAGAAACAACGGACTGTGGCTAATAGTTGTGCAGTTTAATTTATAAAAGTTGGTACAAATGTGCTAGACAACACATTCTGCCTGCCTTAAGGGGAAAAGCCTTGCCTTTTATTAAGGCGTGTACTAATGGTAGAGTTGAAGTTTCAACACTATGCTTGACAGCTGGAGTCACTTCTGACCTTTAATACGTTGCCTGGGACAACTTTTAGAACATGAATAGTAAATGGAAAGCATGTGGGCATGGGTGATTTTGACAGTAACATCGTAGACACCTGTAGTCACAACAAGACACTGCCTAAAGCTAAGCTTCCATACAAAGCAAACCTTACACCCAAAGAGACAGCTAACTTGGCTTCCTTCCTTATAAAAAAGATTGATGAGGATGACGTGCTCTGAACTGGTAAGACACAGAAAGTAAAGTTTAAGGTCAAAAAAAATTCTAGATAACAAAAATTGCAAGCTCCCTACAGGCCTCAACTTAACAGTGTCCAAAAATCAGTTCCAAGCACCCAATTCAAGTTCTTTGGCCTTTCTTCTACACGTATCAGTTGGGCCAGTTCTACTAGTGCTTCTGAGACTGACATTTACTGCCAGGAGATAGCTGAAATCTGAAAGGTCTCCACACCAATCTCTCAACCAAATTATTTTATATCCTTATTAATCCATATTTTCTTTCAAACATTCACTTACAAATACAAACTTTCATTGCAAGTTACTGAAAAACTGTCAGCAATCAATTATTCCTTGAAGTACATTATGGTACGATACTGTTAAAGAAAAAACGTAACCCAGGTAGTTAAATACAGATAGTGCAGGTCCAGGAGGGAAGACATACCCCTGCTGAATGAACCATGCATTTTGGTGCCCCTGTTGTGCCTGACGAATACATGATGAAGAGAGGATGACTGAAAGGCAGCTGTTCAAACTCCAGCTGGGGGGCCTGGTCTCCTTTCCCAGTAGCAAGGAAGTCTTCTAAAAAGACACTGCGGGGCAGGGGGCGGAAAGGAACATTTAAAAATTTTTTTTGAAAGCATTACCCCAGCCCATATATAGAATTACCTCTGTATCTAATAGCTCTTACAATAAGCTATATACTCAAACTACGAATATTATTTTTATTCCTAGTCTTTTTACTCTTTGAATTGCTAGTTATTTTGTTTCTTTTTCAGTTTCCAAATAAAACATTAGTATAATATTGAGATGTAACACAACAAAATCAAACCTACAAATTGCACCTAAGATCAGCTGCCAGTCTTAACAGCTCAAAGCAGACTGGAAGAATCTGACCCTCAACACAGTCTGGACCTTAACCATTTCCAAAACGTATCTAAAATACGTAACCCAGACCAGTAAATAAGCAAACGAAAGGTCTCTAAAATGACACTTAAGTTATTAATTATTCATTTCTGGAAGCCACTACTCCCTGCTATATCCTATTGAATTTTGCCTTCATTTGAGAACCATTAATACCAACAGCGGTTTTGTACAAGCAAAACATCCGCAGCTACATACTACTTCTGTTTTCAGTATGAAGCCAGATTTCTTAATGTGGGTCCAGCTAAATCCTAGCTTTTGCAAGTTCAAGAGGTCAGGCAGTTTCAATAGCTATTGGCATCCATCTCAATCCCTAGTTCAGTCACAGCTCACAAGCTCCCATTACCTGCTTGGAATCTTAGAAATATCTATGGTTTCTCTTGAGGAGACATATGGAATCACCACCACTTTTTTTATATCTGGAAGCCCTGGAAGAAGGAAGAAAAAAATTATTTCCTACATTCAGTTATATAAACCAAAGGTCTTTTCTGTCTGACTGGATTGTACAATGTAATGCAGTAAGTAACAGAAATAATTCTGACACACCAAGTATTGGATATACTTTTACATGTTAAGAAACCCCAAAAGACTAAATTGTTACCTAAGACACAATTTCCTCAGTATTGCCAGTCTCTTAAAAATACATGTGTAAATCTGCATGCTTTAGTGCTGTAATACCTCTTCATTTGTTTTCAGCAGCACTTCACCCGGGCTTAAAAAAACCCAGTATCATCAGTCCCTGTTCCCCCACTTACACTGCTGACTAATTTATGATGATATATTTAAGCTAAGATAGCAAAAGACTGTTAGAGTTACACAAAAAAATGATTAGTTTTTACTCAAATCAGTTCTGAAATTCTAAGTGGCCACAGAGATACTGTAAAGGAGGAAGGACAGTGGAAGCTGTCAAAAGTATCACTTAGTGGCAGTGCAGGCTTTGAGTGCTCACAGAACTACAGCATAACTAAGACTAGATGGTATGCAGTGAAATACCTTTTACCACACTAAGCAGCTTTTCCAAGTGGTTATGTTCTTTGCCATTGTATATAACAGCTTCAACAGAGAAGATGAGCTTAGGCTGAATTTGGGAAAATCTATCCAGTACACCCTAGGGACAAAGACAAAAACAAGTTTAAAAAATGAAATTAATTGCTACAGTAGAAAAACCCACTGGATGCTAAACACAAATCTCGATTCAAGCAAAGAATAAGGACAGGAATTAGCAGAGCAATTGTTAAAAGACTGCCTGCTTGTCTTTCACTCACCCAAGATCTTCAAAGCACAGCAGGTTTGTAACAATCTATTTCAAGACCCCCAAATGTATCAGCCAATAACAAAGATAAAGTCACCACAGATCACAGAACATTGTTCACTGAAGGATCAAGTTCACAAAGCTATCTAAGCAGTTAAGAATTCATCTTGAGAATCAGACTTACAGACTCATCTAAAGAGGATAAGCACCTGTGATGTGAGCAGGAGTTAGGCACTTAATTTACTTGAAGGTCCACAAGACTCCTGTCTGCATCTGCAGGCGGGTGCTCTGTATGCCCTTGTCAGCTGCCCCAATGCTGCTTTGACAATGGACTAGTAGTCTGACAGTCTGTGTGGGGGGAAAACTGAAAAACAGTCTTCTGGAAGATGCATTTATTATGTGGTGAGGTGGCACCTCACAGGAACTAGCAGCTTTGTTCTGCTACGATTAACAAAGGAAACTGTATACAATTAACAAAGGAAACTGTACCACTGATTTTTTTACCAGAACAACTACATATTGAAAACACACATACATACTGCCAACAAAAAAACCACCACAGCTCCTTTAGAACCTCTGGGGCAGGACACATTCAAATGCTAAATTTTCAGGTGTCTCCTCCAGCTTACACTGTTTTCAGGAATTTACCATAGCCATTATCACATTTGAGAGAAAAACCCTTCTGGCATTTTTTTTTTCCCAGGTACACTGCATGCAGCAGCCTACCAGAAATGGATCTTTTTTATATTCAACAGCAAGCAGCAAATCCTTTTAGTAAAAGCTCTCGGCACACAGTAATGTTCATCCCTCTCTAGCTACATTTTGAAACATTAAGAACTACAAGGCTACTCAATACTGTAAAATTGTCAGCTAGCTATTCAATAACAATCTCCTAAATCATGTTGTAAAAATCAGGACTTCAGTTATGTACTTGTTCTTCCCAGCATTCTTTATTCTTGTCTCCTGCCTTGTTCTCTACTTTGCAGCCAAAATGAGAGAAGTTATTACCAAATCAAAAGACCAATACAGAAACATGACAATCAACTAATCTCTATTAAACTCCTCCTTTCCAAGCTGGGCTGGTCAGGATTGCAAGAAAGCCTACTGCAGAAGTACAGAGGTCCTGTCCTGACACCTTCTCCATGGTGACTTCTTAGGAAAGCTCACTGAACGCCACAGGTAAGGTACAGAGATATGACTAGATAAATATACAACTGCCTCTGCTGAATATGTCACTTAACAGCTTTCTCTCCTACCACCCAAAGATACATTTCCTTTTTCTTTGTTCACATCATGAGAAAACACAGTGGCAATGCATTGACACCTAACTTAATTAGTTTAAAACAAAAATCACCAGGATCTGTTTTGGTGGCAGAAGTGGTTTTCAAGAAGCCCCTAATGCATTAGCTACACTCAGAAATGTGGATTTAATCAACACATGAAAGTTACTCTCTAAGGAAGTATGAAATCAAGTTTCCTGCTTTCCTAGGTATGTTACCCTACCTACTTCTTTGTACCGTTTTCAAAGAACAGACTAAGCTGCCAAATTACACACAGCGTGTGTGCGTGCATATACAACTTCACACTGAGCACTGAGCATACATACCCTGTATCCATGCTGCCTGATGTTTAAAAATTAAGACCAGCAAGAGGACTAAGGGTACTCTAACAGAAGAATCAAATCTGAAGAGAAGTGTGAATCAGAAACAGATGACTACAATTCTCAGGGTTTTACTAATCCTGCTAACACACCCAGTTGGATTCATTAGCACTGGCAGGATCAAATCCCACAGGGCAGCCTGGTATGATACAAAGGCAACACAAACAGATGGAACATGTAATTGCTACACTGGAACTTTAATCCAACCAGATGGCTCAGCAAGGAATTGCTTTCATGAAAGGCTCAGGTATACCAGATATGGCTCGCTCTATTCTAGGAGCCTCAAATCCAGTACTAAAAATTGTGCAGGACCCCATGAATGGAGCTGCACTGACTTTGCTAGGGCTCAACAAAGGTTTCTTGCATAGTTCTAAGAGCAAAGCCTCTTGTGAACTTACATATCCAACAATTTCTTATGCACAGGCCGCAAAAAACCACTTTCATATTAATACACATAAACGGATAACAGGGACTGGAGAAATGAAGCAAAAGCTGCCAAGAGTGGCATCCTGTGTGGGAGGGAGCTCACTGGTTCTCTGACAGCAGACTTCCTGAACGCTTGCGAAGTCTTTGGATGTACGGCATTCAGAGCCTGCGAGGTGTAGGCAGTTCTGAAAAGTGACATTTTTAAGCTTCGCAAAACATACATACACAATTGGATTTGAAATGTTGAAAACGCTACACTATTTCCCAAAACACAAACAAAAATCTTCATTTATGTTAACAGGACTAATGCAACCACACAAAAGGAAGAATATCTTTTCCTTAGCATGGAAGTCAATATCCCTGAGGACCTCTGCTGATGTCCCTCAAGATTTTGCAGTCTGAATTCATGCCAACATATGCTGCCAAGCCAAAGAAGAATAAATGATATTGATGGCATTGCTGCTCCAAGGCTAAGTTTCATTAAAAAACTATCATAAAAACTAAATAAAGCTGAGCACTGAAAATAACAGCACATCAACATGGACAGAAAACATACCAGTACTCTGCAACGCAACCAAAATGAACAATCTTCCCCCAGATGAGAGATCAAATCACACTGCAAAGAAAATACTCCATACTGCCATTTTCTGAGCAAGCAAAAAAATATTTGTAGAACAGATTGATCATTACAGCATGTAATGATTTTTTTTAATCTTTTTCCCCCCAATGACACAACCTCAAGTGCAAGAAAGTGGAGTGCTGCTGCCCTCTAGCGCTAATCCAGAGATGACAGTTCCATACATCTAGCCAGCTACTGCTGTTAAAACACCGAGATTGAGGGTGTATATATTACCTAAACACTTCGGTATTTTCTGTCTTCTGCAATGCACAGACAGTACATTCTCCAAACGCTTTCATGCAAACTTTACATAGAAGAAAGGTTCAACACTCCATTTTAGAAGTGATTTGTATCTGTTGCTGCTTACGATGTGTGCTAAAGACTTTCCAAAGAAAGTAGAATATATTCCCAAAGCTTCCAGGGCACACTAACATCTGTCTGGATATCATAGTAATTCTTACCATATCCTACACATAGCATTTATCCCTACACTAGAAAGAGTTAAAGAGGTTAGTGATATTAGCCTGAATTTCCTCACTTTGTTGGCAAATATAAAGCTTTCTGGAAAAGACCAAGTGAGGTGCTGCTCAGTTTACCCACATAGGAGGCAGAGAGACTACTTAGGCAAAGAAACTGGCATGTGGCTAAGCAGCCTGGGGAAAGATTTGGGAAGGAAGGGCCAAGCCCCAGACAACTCCATTTGCACGTTTCATATAACAAAAGCTCACCAAGACTATGGATTCCGCCTGAAAATATCCCAACAGCAAGTTAGCTGAAGATACTCAAATTAGTATGCTGAAAGTCATTACTGACAACTGAAAGCACGGGTTTTCGTTCCGTTTATGGTAGCTAGAAAAAAGTCTGGTGTACTTGGCTGTGCCGGGAGATGGCAGTAAGCCTACAGTGAACAGAATCTGCCACTTTACCAGCCACACCTATGTCTGAAACACAGTGATAGCTTTTGTGCAACACGCAATAATGCTACTCACGTTAATGCCAAAGTCTGGTGATGTTGAACTCCAGATAGCACCAATACTTGCAGCAGCCAGCATGGCTTCCACCGCATGAGTGCTGTTTGGTAAGTAACCTATGGCAGAATTTGAATTGTTAGAGATGGAAGAAAACTAAGAAATATCAGATCTTACAGTAAATATAAAGTATACAATAGCCAGTTTAGACAGATTAAAAAAAATGAAAAATCCTGGACTGAAGCATCCTTTAAAGTTTTCCACACAATTATGTCCTCCTTCAAAGTCAAATCAGTCACACAAGTAATTAGAAATAATTCCATTTATAAAAACAGTTGTATCGGGTTTTGCATCCACAAGGTTACTCCCATTTTACAAATGTTTCTGCTTAACGAGACTTTCAGGATAAGAGGGCAGCACACTGAAAAGAACGGGGAGAGAGAAGTTGTTTGTGGATTGAATAGGGTACACGAAGACCAAGAATACAGCACCATGCAAGGGAATAGAGTAGGTCTGTAGAAACAGCCGTTAGAGAAGAAACAAGTATCTGGAAGGAAAGATTATAAATACTTAGTTCAAAAGCAGAGACTCAGCTTCACAAAGCTAAACATCCTCTGGCAGACACTGCCAGAATCTTAAACAAGCAAAACCACTGTCTCAGCTGATAAGGGAATAATACAGTGGGACAAGCCTTGGAACATTCCCACACAAATGTAGCTCTTCAGGTTTATCTCATTAGGTTTATCTCAATCTGCAGCAAGATTAAGATTTTAAATTGAATTTATCGAGGCATACAGAAGAAATTGATGTTAAGAGATTTTCAGTGGGCTCAATTTGAGCAGCTCTCCAGAAGGTACTAGGTGACTGAGATTGACTCTCAACCGATCAGAATCCAACCAACAAATGAAAACATGCAACTGAAATTCACAAACAACACTGAAGTAGATCAAAGATCCAGAGTTTCAGATCATCCTCCTTAAGCAACAAAAAGATGTCCAAGTATTTTTAAAAAGGCACATGACAGGCCTAATTGCACTACTTGGACATCTAATTAGAATTCAGTGTTTTAAAGCAAACTTAAATGGCTATAAAAACGCTTTCCAACCTGTTTCCAACCTGTTTAACAGATCTTGGACAGCAGTGCAAGTTGCACATGCTCCGCAAGTATCTACCAGATAGCAAAAAACTCACTAGTGTTAGGGCCTTTTCAAAGACAGACATTTAGGGATGTACTTTTCAGGGCAGGAACTAAGATCACAGATCTTAGTAGGAATTTCTGTTATGTTAACTTTATCAAGTAGAAGGGTACTGAGCTTGATTTTTGCCAGTTTGTCTACACAGCTTGAAAAAAAAATCTGTCCTTTTCCAACTTTGTAAAAAGTAAACTTTAAAAGTAAGTCTTAATTTAAACTGAGATTTTTCTTGACAATTCAAAAACCAGTGAAATCAGTTTCTTAGACCAGCTCAACCACTTCAGTTGATCTGTAAGCTGCTGTGCTTTTGGGAGTAGCAACTTTGAGAACAGCATTATGACTTAAGCTCAACAATTTCTGGAAAAAACACAGCTGTGAATAAAAACCTCATACCATGTTAAGACATAAATTACTCCCTAGAACTGCCTACAGTTTGTGGTGTTTTTTTCAGTGAAGTTCTTAAGTACGTAAAGTGCAGCAAAACCTCACACCCGTAAAGGCATTATTTATTTTGCTATTTTTCCCTTAGGGTCAAAGTTTACGATACAAGGCTCAGTATCCCGAAATTTTAGTGATTTCTTCTAAGAGAAATCTTCCTCCCTGAACAATACATTGAAATATATGAACCAGAACAGACTAAAATGTCATTGTGTGATAGAAGCAGTTCTTTTTTAATTGATGGCAAATATTTCCACTGCGCATTTCTTGGATGGGATTATCAGGGTGCCAGAGTGCAATGAAAACTGAAAAGCGTCTCTTTATGCTTTGGAGCAGTTATTACCTTGCCATAGCTTACAAGCATCAGTTCTATTATAAGCAAGTTCTCCTTTTCACCCCTCCTACAAAAGCCATCAAGGCAAGAACACAAGTCTCTGCTTATTATTGTGAGCCAGACAATTAAATCATTACTTTTGTTTGTCAGTTGGCTTTGAGGTGCTGTTTGAGTTGTGGAATCAGCCAAAACTGTCAACAAAAGGTATGAAACATGCAAGGCAACTTACTCTGCATTTCTGTATCTTTACCCAGTCGTTGCAGGCAGTCAGCCTGCTTGCTCCCTGGGATTTCCATTTATTTCTCCTAATCGCCAACACCAGGTATTGCGAGAAAAATGTGGTTCTATTCTGGAAAAAGATCCTCCAAACATAGCAATGTAGGAACTCGTGTTGCTTTTCTCTCAACAGCTCCCAACTCTAAATCACACAAACTACTTCTCTTGTCAGTCTTTCAGATTAAAACTGCATTCTCTGAAATAAAAATTATTTTTCCCTTTCTCACTTCAGGGATTCTGCAAACCAATTACAGCAACTGTCATGCATTTGACTGTGCCCAATGAGATATCAACCAACTCCTCAAAGCATTCAGTAGGCTGACACAGGTCATAAGTGTCTAAAGTGTTGCTGACAAAGAAGATAAATCCAACCTTTTTAGCTGGATACACATCAGGGGTCACAGAACAGTGACCTATGTAGAGAAGCTCTGTACTACAGAATAATGGTACACCTAGTTTAAACACTCATATGTTTGTTCCTATATTTAACTAGAGCCTCCATGCTCCTTGATACGGGATTTCAGCTAAGGATCAAAACTAGCATTTAACATGGGTAAAGTTAACAGAAGGTACTTCTCTATCTCTGTATCTTAACTTACCCCTTTCTTGAAGCTGCTAAAAAAGATGGAAACTACCTTCTGTTTCTAGAAAGAGAAGAATCTTCATATCCTCTTTGGGTGAGATAGAAAGCAATTGAATAGAGGGTTCAAAATACAGCATTTGGGAACCCAGCAACTCGAAATTCAGAGTATGACATACCAATGGTCCTAGCAGCACTCCTCTCCATAAGGACAAAGAAATAAAAACTTTACTTTGACATAAAACCTGGTACAAATCTCTACGCAGGACAAGTGTTATCTTAAAAACACTGCATGAATTTTTTTTTTTTTTAGGAGGCACTTACAGCCCGATCTGCTCAGGACAGCATTTTCTGTCAGTTGCTATTTACTTAATAATCTAGCATACACTGAGATTAAACTTGGATTTGTTCATTTACTCTACGGTACTTTACCAACAGAATAGGTGAAAACTGTAGTCCAAAAGTCTCTGGTATAATCACGTTGGAAACTATGTCAAAAGTCTCATTTCTCAGAGTGCTGAAGACACATGCCCTGCAAGCATCTAATGCCTTCATAAAGTAGAATAAATGTGTACTCAGAAACAGAGGCATCCAAACATTCATAGTCGTCTGAATGAAAAAAAACCCAAACAACCCAAACTCATACCCTGCAAAGATTTAGTTCAAGCCTTAAAAGAATGCATTAGGAGAAACAAAACTGAGGAGCTGCAACTGAAATACCTTCTCAATGGCTTGTACTATTGATCTATACCAACTCTCAAACAGAACAGAAAATTCAAAGACCAGACTTCCAGTTTCTCTTTGATGTTAATATAGCATTTCATACTCCTGTAGGACATCCTACCTAGCATTACTGTAGCCTGAGACTATTAGTAACATGCTAATCTTCTTACAAAGCTAGCTTTAAAACCCACGTAAGCAACTAGGTCTAATACAGTTACTATAGATAAAATAACAGCTTTAAACAATGTAATTCATTGATGTTTTGTGTTCACACAAAAAATCCTCCACATGGGGAAGATGTTTGTTTTTAACTGCTGACCTGTAATAGAACAAAGCTGGCTACGGGGATATAATAGAAGCAACCTATCCAGAGATGAAAAACACGGATACTCCTAGTTTTACTTTATTCCTGCTACAGCCATTGTTATTTGCCAAACAGATGGCCAGTGGGAGACCAGGAGTACTTCACATGGGATCTGCGTAGCTTGCATGAGGTATAGTATCTGTCTCTTCCAACTGTTCAAGCATCTTGACAGTACTGCAAGACATCTTTAGAAAAAGAGATGTTTCACCACACATCCGCTTCAATTATGTTTACAAAAGTTGAGTGCTATCTCCTTAGTGATGAAAAGGGAAGACTAGGATGAAATCAAGCTGGAGAAGTGCTGACATTGCTGCTTGTCCACCCACATTCACCCACCTCTCAGCTTTAACATGCTATTCCTGTCATGATGCAACCATAAATCGTATTGAACAAACAAGGGGATATGTTAAGTATAACGAAACGTTAAAGTAGTCTTGTCTTAGAGGCAGTAAAGCATGGAGATGTCATTCACAAGAAGAAAACAGTGTTAATGGTCTTGTATAGAGTTCTAACAGCTCAAGATTTTAAAGTGATTTTAAGAGAAAGTGGCAACAAAGGGCACCAGAACTTGGCAGGCTGACTAGGTGTTAGGCAACTATAATAAAATTAATAAATTATCTCCCTTCTATTTAAAAGCTGATTTTTCAGAAGCAGTAAAAGCATGCCCAGTATTACTGCTACAAACCACATGAAGAATCATCCTTCCTTCTGCCACCTGCTATCATTTTTGCAACAAACTGGGTTCCAGTAGATTTTGGCAAGCTTTGGAGAGCCTGATCTTTGATACCACAAGTGGGTGTATGACTCGAACTTTCCCACCCAACACTTAACATCTCTCCCCCATTTCTATGTGGGATTTGGAGAAAAGCCCATAGCTTCAACCTCTGACCGTGATGTTACAGTTTAGTTCTTCCAAGGACTGCCAATATCCTATGGCATAAGAGAGAAACACATTGAAAGAAGTTGAGACCCAATTTAAAAATAAATATATATAACCTCTAAATAGTTATATTGCTGTTAAAAAAAACCCATCAGATTTCTTTCACAGGGAAGCTTCTCCCTATACATGGGCTGCTGCCCAAGGCAAAGCAATCTGTCAGTCAGGAGTCTAGGACTAGGCACACCAGGGGAAGGGAAGGAGGGGAAACTGCACAACAGCTCAACTGATGAGAGCTGATACAGGTTCATCCGACTGGAGATGAGAAGGGAAAGAGTCTCTCACCAGCCAGGGTAAGAGGGCAGGGTGGAAAAAAGTAGAACGTGAGAAATTGTCCAGAAGGAAAAAAAAAAAAAAAAACATGTGAAGACTCTGGATAATTTTAAAAGCTCTACCTGAGCCCCAAAACATACCATGATTTTAAGGAAACAAAGAGATTGCCTAGATTCATTAATCTTGTGTTAATAAAAATAAAGGGCTTTGTAAGGACTCCAAGCACAATGCAAGCCTGCTTCCACAAATAAGCTGTAACTGCTCAGAAAGACATGCTTAAGCTATTGAAATGCTCAAGGGGCCCAGCACAGATACTTGGTACCTGCAGCAGCTGGGCAGAAAGGTCTCTGCTGTGGAGGTGCCAGACAGGAAACTTTTGCTCCGGAAATGCACAAAAAGGCCAAGGGGAAAAAAAACAAAGCTGCAGCTTACTCAAACGATGGGAGCTTAATTCCAGAGATTTAGGGAGCTGGGATCCAAATAGTTTTTTCATTGTGTTTTGAATGTTGGAGGGGTAGTGGCGATGGTTGTTTTTCAGGTTGAGTTGGTTTGGTTTTGGGTTTTGTGGTTTGGGGTTTTTTTGGGGGTTTTTTTTGTTTTTTGTTTTTTTTTAAATACCACCACCACCACACAGCCAGAGACTGCAATTTATGTCTCCTCTTGAAATCAATAAAAATCCTTCCAGGTTTCCTACTGGTGTCAACACGCGCATTTTCTCTCCCACGAACAGGACAAAATGCATGGTTAAAATCCTACTCTTTCTGTGGAAGGAAGCCCTGACATTAAGGATGAATTTGCAACAGAAACTTGCAATTGCCACCTTCTGCAAGCATGTAAAACACCTGCATAAATAAAAATAATCAGTATCTAAAGCATACTATTTTATTCATACAATCTTATGTTTTAAACTACACTAATTTAACTAAGAGGTGAGCCAGCTGCCAAAACAACAAACAAGATTCAAGAGTCAGCCAGCATCCAGTTGTGCTAAGCAAACTGGAGTCACTAACTAAAAGGAGTTATTATTAAAATTGTAATAGCATTATTAGCTTAATTAGCAGCACCACTGACTATAGTTATATTTCAATAGCATGTTTTCTCCAGCAGAGCACATTTCCCCTGCATAGTATACCTTACCAAGAACTGCTCACAAGATGAATACAAAATGACAGCATCATACTGTCTTATTTTCCCAAATGCAATGTTTCTAACTGGTTTTGGTTAGAAAAGTTCTAGCAGTGATAACCAAGTTGCAGACAGGACTTTAATTTGCACCTTGGAACACAAAACTCATGTAGACAAAATTCTTTAATCTTAATTCAGAATGAATATTCCCTTTACATGTTGACTGCACCTAGTCATACTTAAACATTAGTATTACATCTGTTACCCTAGTGAGCAGTATTTTTGTCCCAGAGATTAAAAACCTCTCATTTAGCAGACATCAACATGTAAAGTCTAAGAGATGGACTTTAACCTGAGAATTAGGACAGCAACAAAGAACAGCAGGTTCCTACTCACAGAAACACACCAAAGCTACAGCTGTTGCTACTCACGAGTTTACAGCTCCTGTCCTCCCCCATCGTAGTGTGTTCACACACCGTTTTCATTCGAACAAAATATGAGAACGTACCCAGTAATTACTCTTCCACATTGCCCACTTTCCCACAACACGTGTCATCATATTACAGGATCTGAAACTGGTACAGAGCGCCCTTTTTGCCACTGACACATTAGATTTAATCCTTCAGTTTAGCATAAAGAGCAATACATATGGAAGAACCATTTTGAGCTCTGTTATGACTTTTGTTACTTATAAAACAGTAAGGAACAGTGTTAAATCCCCACAAGCAGTCTACAAAACAAAGCATTTGGATTTGTTTGCACACACCAGGAGAAATTTCACTGCAAAAGTCAAAAAAGAGTGCATTTGGTGTGCTTCACAGTGACAGACAACATTTACAGAAAGCATTAAAAGGGGTCAAAAACCTGACTAGGACTTGGGTTTCATAATGTCCAAGTTTCCAGTTATATGCATAGTTATGTATTGTTTTACCAATGTGTTTGGGGCAACCTTTTAAAATACATGCAACCCACTTTTACCATTTGACATACACATCACAGGACAGGTAGTAAGAAGCACTACACTTAAGTTCTGAAGATGCAGACTTTGTAGAGTGTAAGCTTTCCTATTCATTAGTTTGGTTTCAGACAGAGGCTGCTGCTCCTCAACAAGTTGTCAGATATGAACATGACAGTGTTAATACTGAAAACAGAGACAAAATTAGAGCATCTTAACTTAGTCTTCATTCAGACAAACCATCCTGACTTTGCTGGACGGTTCATGCCCAATGAAGGATTTAGCTCTAATTCCATGTAAAAAAACAAGCCAAGAGCTGTGATAATTATATGTTCAGTTACCAGTTCTGTAAAATACTCATACCATATGCATGAAGTTTGAGCTCTCGAGTACATTTTACATTTGCAAGTCACATCTGTGGATTTAAAAAATAATAATGCATACCCTTCTGTTTTTGAAGACATGGGTTCAAGTTCTGGTTCATAACATGCAGAAAACAAACCAAATAGTTTCATCACTTTGGGTTTGCATCATATAAAAATTTACACATACTTAGGATAATAGCCAAGTATTGCTCAAAGAACATGTGATTCCAGTAGTAAGATGGATATGCCCATCAGCAGAACTACCAGGTAGGAGCAAAGGAGCTTCAAGGATATTGCAGCTTTAACTTGCACTATACTGACAAAACTGAAGAGCGTACATTACAGAGCACATGAAGTACAGAGATGAAGTGGCTCAGCTGGAAGATCAAAACCAGCAATTTAGAAATAAATGGACTGACGCCAGCTCAAGTAACTCCTTTCTATGCCTGGACTGTATACTATACAAGCTATTCACAAGACAAAAAACTGTTTATATAGAAAAATCTACATGACAGTCTGATGACAAAGTATTACTCCAGAAAATTGTGTGACTTGCTGAAAGGACCACAGGATTTAACTACTAAGCTCTGCATTGATATGACTTGAAAAGTTACTGCACACCAGCTGCTCACTACCACCATTCTGGAAGACACTACTCCCAAAAGCACTGGTGGCAGAAGGTAGTATACATCTATTCCTCAAGAACTACGATTCAGTGCACTGTATTACGTGGGGCCATAGGGTCAGTTGGCACCAGAACAACCAGCCTGGGACCGTGATTTCCAAGACTGCCCCTGGGTGAATCTGCCAGACCTTGTGAGTCGAGGCTCAGCTAGATGCAAAGTCTCCATCACTCCTGTTTCCATGGAGTGCTTATGAAGCCAACCTTAGTGAAGCTATGAATGAATTATTTTCCTTCCCCCTCCAGTGCTAGAAAACTTGCAGGCTAATCCAGGTTCCTTCCCTCTAGGAGTCTATTTCATACAAATGTAAACTCAGCAGCATAAGAACCTTTTCTTTATAATGTTTCTGTGAAATACTATTTCATATTCATGTTTCTGTAACCCTGACTACTCACTTGCGCATTTCAAGAAAATTTCACCTCCTGTCCTTTAAAAAGTTACTCACCCACAACTCTGTCTCCTACTTTTATTCCCATCTTCCTCATGGCTGCAGCATACAAAGCTACAGCTTGTCTCAGTTCTTCAAAAGTAACTTTCAAGATTTCTTCTTTGCCTTCCTCTGAGGAAAGAAGATTAAAACAATCAGTCAGAAATTATGCATTGCAACATGCATAGAGTCCAGTCCAAACAACTAATCCTGGAAGAAAAACAACACAAGGCGTTTTAGGAGAAGAGTTTCCACTAATAATTATACTTTATACTTTTTGTGTTTCAGGTTCTTCTTACGCTGTACCAAGCTCTTCTATTTAATGAGAATCAAGCATGAATCAGTAGTGCTCTATCAGTAAGCACCAGGACATTTTTAAAGACAAACATACATCAGCAAAAATGCAAACTATTCACTGGAGAAAGCTGTGTCTTCAACGAGCATTCATGATAAATAGATTGCACTCACCAAGGCTACTTTCTAACATGGAAATAACCACCTCATTTTCCCTTTTTGCTCAGTTTTCTCATTAGGTCTAGGAAGCAGCATCAAGGTGCCAACTTTAGGTTTTATTACAGCAAGTAACTGTTGACTAGAAAATCATGCACATATAGTTCCTAAGGTCTGACTTTCAACATGCTTTTTAAACATCTGCATTTGCCAGCATACCACAAAGCAAATAAACTAAACTGGATTCCATTCATCTCAGAAAAGACCTGCAGAGTGTTTTCATTTTTGTACCTGATGTCAGGTAAGCTGTTAATAAATCACTCATGAAACAAAATAAACAAATCTAAATGTTATGGAAAGCAAAGTTTATCATCTTAAAGGTCCCTTCCTGTACTTCCTCAATGGGACTCCTGCAAACTACTTGGCCTGTCCATTTCCAGTATCCAGCACTTCTATGAAAACACATATGCCAAGGATGTCGCAACAAAAATGCACCGATGCCCTGGTACAGTGGGTCCCTGCAGAACAGCTACCATCAGTCTGACTTCCTTATATAGGGAACAGTGTTTTTTCCTCTTTTGGCTTCTCAGATTTCTGTCCCAGTAAATTTGGACTTACACAGAGCAAGAGAGCAGGTTGTGATGGGAAACAGCACAGAAGTCAATGTAACATGTAGTTCATAAGCTGAACAGGGACCAACAGATTCTGTGTTCCCACAGAACAACAGGAAACAGGACTCTGATCTTGCCCCATGATTAAAGCCCCCAGGAGAAGGGAGTCACAAGTAAGAGATTCACAGTGGGAACTAGTGGCAAGTAAAATTGTTTCGGAAAGTTACATTTACATTCCTGTCCTCTATTACACCCGCTTTGCTCTCACAGAATCATCTCTAGTGAATACATGAATCTGACACAGGTTCTCAGAACATTACTCTGACCTAGCAGTGAGGGGTTAAAAAATACTCTGACTTAAGAGATCTTAAGAAGATTAAAAACAGCAGAAGGTCATGAAAAGAAATGCAGGTAGATGTCTGCTAACCACAGAGAAGTAAATGTGTTTACTCCAGCACTGATAACAGTATTCAACTGGAAAATAATTTTGCTTCTTTGGGTATCACCTGTGATTATGCAACACAAAACAGTGAGTCTCTGGTACACCCCATGACTTCCTAACAAGAAATAAGATCTACAGGGACAACATACTCCCATGTCAAATCAAATAATTCACTAAGTTAGTAATAATTCCTGCAATAATTTGAACTGAAAGTATGCAACTCCACTTTTTCTCAAGTTGCATGTTTAGCTTTTAACATTAACAATTCAATTGTTAATTCTACATACATTTAGAGTTGACTTACTAATCAGTGTTTGGCTTTCAGCTGTTGCACAAGATGTACTTAACTACATTGATTTTTTTTCTGTTAAATAATACATTAGGAGCTTTTCTAATGATCTCAAAATTCAAAAGCAGTGAGTTCATCACTTTGAAGCCAGCTTTCTGTTACAAGCCTCATTTCTATCAGACTTCTCCAGATCAATTCTTATTGCACCAAAACTTGGCCACAAATTTTCCCATTCTCTCTGAACTGGTAGTTGATTTTACATATATATGATCAGAGAGGCTTATTTCAATACCTCTAAGCAGTAAAATGCAACTGAGAAGTATTTCTTTCTTCAGCAGTAAGCTATCAGAAGACAATTCTGTTGTCTCTTTTTAAACAGTTACCAGAACAACAGTAATACACATGTAATTCAAAAACTGATCTCCATGCATCAGAAACTAAGACTTAACACCTACACAATCAATCCATAGTTCTGCATAATTTTCTCTGCTAATGAGCTGTAAGACTACACTGTTTATTGTTAATCTATCTTATCATAAGGATTAGGTCCAGCAAAAGAGAAGCTCAGAATACAACTCCCTAAGGAAGCACTCACACACCTGCACAGAAGCTAATCGCATCCAAGATTAGAATCATTTTTTTAAAGTTACCAAAGTCAGCAGATATAGGGAAGGGACTTTGTTTTAAGATTACAATCCTCTTTATGGGTACACGCAGATTTTACTAGACTTAGATCTTCTCCAGTGTAACAAAAAACTAAGACTGAGCTTTAGTGTTCCAGAAAAGTTAAATTCCAAGTCTTCCATGCACATAACTGTCCTTCCTTTCTGTATTGTCAAAAGCAGAGTTAATTCCTACCTACACACCACAGTCCTTAGTATTCCTAAGATAAAAGGCACAAGAAGAGGGTGGAAAGGACAATATCAAGCAACAGTGCCAAAATACTTCCTGAAGGCAAGCATTAGACAAGTGTTTATGACAAATGTGAAGTAATAGCTCAAATATTGAGCGATTCTAAACACATGATCTCCACTACCTTAACACAGTTAAGTACATTCTAAGAAAACTTCGTTTAGTTTGCCAAGGACTTTTCAGAACTACCTATATTCCCAGAGCATGTTTTGTAGAGCTGCACCACAGATTCTGTAGAGTCACTGACTTTATTTTCTTCTTTACTCCTCAACCAAGCCAGTTTATTTCAAGGTTTCATAAAAAGCAGAGCTGTTTTATAAGGCCTAGTCCTTTGAACTATAAATAAACACAAGCCATTAATTTTTTCTTACTTGCTGCATACAGTGCAATCTTGTCATTGTCCTTGTGCTTCAGAAGATTTTCTGCATAGTTCAGACGGCTACCTTTAAACCATTCCGGGACATCTGCAATACTTTTAGATGTATCAACCACCTGAAAAAAATAATAATGCATTCCTGGAAAACTAATATAATTTGGTTTTCAGAGCATTGTACAGAAATCAGCTAATTAATTCCAAGCTCTTTATATGCTCTATTAGGCAACAATCATTTCTCCCAGCTTACAGACAGCAAACAGACACTAGATCCTGTAATAGTTACAGGCCTGGAAAGATTAATTATTTGTCAACTGTCACAAAGACATCATTACAACAAAACTAGAAAAAGTTCCTTGCTGACAGTTCTACCTTCAGACCAGCCTTAAATACACAAGTGAAGCAAACCACTATGACTCCATCCAGACCACAAGACACATGCAAACCACAGTGCACACTGGGGTTTTGCCTCTGGGAAGATTCCGAACAAGGACCGAGCTACAGCACATCGTAGCTCTCTACCAGGCCATGCACTCCTGCCTCCCTGTTACAAAAAAAAAAAAAAAAAAAAAACCAAAGCGTAGGAAGGCACAAGTACCCATTCTTCCTCAGCATGAGTCACAAGGTACAGAGACCAACATCAGGAACTTAGGCAATGGTAATTCAAATTAACCCTAGGCTAAATAAGTAAATTGTATAGTTAAATGTAACTAAAAAGTTCAAACTTTATTCCAATTCTCCATTTTTTAGGATTAAGTTGCAGTAAATATTTAAGTACTCCACAGCTTCATCTAGAATGCAGAAGTACTGCTACTAATAAATACTGTGTTACAAACTGTGAGAGTGCACATTTCTACCATCCTTGATTTGCTGTTGTCTAAAAAGGGGGTTCAACCACCTAATAAGCCCATATTAAGCAATTCCCCATTTAGGGCTAAGACATGCAGAGAATTGAAAAAATGTAATGAAAAGTAGTCACAGAAATATGTTCAGCTGGAACAGCTTCCCTTCATCTTATACTAATTAAGTCTCAAAATATTAAATTACCCTGTGATAAGTCACAGATAAGACTATACCTTTAACAGTAATAGGCAAAGAGCCCCTTAGCATTAGCCACAAAAGTATGTAAATTCCTTGCAAAATGGCCCACTGTTTAGAGATTCAACTGCCCAGCAGCACATGTATTTTGTAATCTTTAAATTTAAACTATTTTAGTTTTGTTTTTGAAAGCTTCAGTTTATACCCTCAGGTTCTCCCTCATGGACTGCACACGCATTACAGAAAGAGCATTCCTTCAGACCAAGCAAAAGGCTCTTCTGAAAGCCAGATAGAACTCAAAATACCTCCCAGTCCAGAAAATCTAGTATTTTTGTGCTTCGACATAGGCAATGCATGTATTACTGGAGGCAATCCTAAAATTAATTTATAAGAGAAGTTAAAACTCATGTGAAGTGCCCTACTGTATTACTTTATTTCAAATGAATTTTCTAAAAATGGGAACTCAAGTAGATTTCTTTGCTTGTAACAATTTGCTAGAACCGAGTTACAACATTTACAGTTTATCAACTCAGGCTGCAGAAATTTTTTTTCTATACCAACATATATTACTGCAGCAAGCAGAAGGCACTCTTAAAACTGACTCATTACTGACTTCCTTAGCTTGAAGAAAAGCGAGCAGAATGTTTTCAGCATTTTCCAGAACAAGATCTAACATAACCCTGTTTTTTCTTGAGGCAGAACACCCCTTCAAAGAGCATCACTAGCATAGGGTGCTGGACTCACATCCTTGATGCTCCGTTATTTTCTACTCAGGTAACACCTATGACCCAGTTAAGCCCAATCTCTTTGGTAGTGGTACTTCGTTATATAACAACCTAATCTCTCCCTTAGAGGTAAATTCTCAGAAAGCAAGAGAAACTGAAGGTCTGCCAATTATTCAGCGGAAGATCCCAGTTCCAGAAGTCTATAAAAATGCAGAGCTTTGCAACAAACATTTCACTTCATGCAGTCCCAAGAAATGCTCACCAAGTCTAGAGGAAAGGGAAAGAAGTGCAGTCTACAGTACTGCTGACTGCAGCCCTCATTTAATGAGTAAGGCTTTACTCCTACTCACAGCAGCACTAAGGCATACAAGGCTGATTTGTGTGGTTAGGTGAACGTGCCAAGTATCAGCTGTACTCCCATGCCACCAGCTCCTGTTCTACAATTGTTCGTCATAGCAGCTAATCAGTGACTACTTCCCAAGCCTCAACGACTACAAATAAGCACCACATTAGCAATATGCTCTCTCCACACCTCTACTGCATTTCCCCCTCCTTGAAGTGGTTTGCTAGTTGTGCTGTAACCATGCATTATCATACCCCAGAGATTCTGCTTATCCTAAGCAGAGACTGTACCTTTGAGAATGAATCTCACCATTACCACGAGACAGATAATTCTTGCCTTACGGTGGTACACGTGATTTTCTGTATGACCTGAAGAGCAAAACAGCATGCCTCATGAAAAGCAAGAGAGCAGATACTATCAGAACACTCAAAGCAGCCCCTCCACCAGAACAGCTGTCAGGTGCTTCTTGTAGGAAAAAGAAGAGTAAGTTTAGACTATATTCCTCATTTAAAATCAACGGCTACTTGTAACTTCACATAATGCCAGTGCTGCCGTGCCAGGACAGCTTTGTACACTGCAAGTACCTTTGTTCTTTTCAGAAGTGACACAGATATCAATTGCTGTAGAGTGACATGAGCATGTCTACATCAAATACTTAAAACCTCTACTAAAATTAAACAAAACACTGGCTGCCTGTATAATACATACACAAAATTTTAGTGTTTTTCTTAGAATGACCTGTGAAAGCAGAAACTGTTCCACTGGGTAGAAACAAAGGAGACAATTCTGGTTCATGAAAAAATTTATTTTCCTCAAAGCATAATGCTTTCTTCCAACAGGCAGCAGGGATCAAGTTGTAAGACACTTGAAACTTTTCAGCTCTTTAGCTACCACAGAACAGCTCAGGTACTGTGATTAGCCTTTCCTCCTGACACTCAACAGAAATGGACCAAAGGTAAGTCAGCTTTGAGGCTCAGCAAAGCTGGAGTCAAGCCCTGAAGCTGACACTATGCTGACACTGACAGAAGTTTAGAAGCAAACAGCAACATCCATAAAGAGCGAGTCAGGTATCTTCTGCAGTACTTGTCTACCAGCTGACTCTGCCTCTGCCTCTCCCGTTTTAAGATCTCACATCACAGCAAGACCCTTGTAGAACAGGCATGCAGGGGCCTAGAACCTCACAAGTAGTCTAGTTAAAGCCTTCCTAGACATCCTCATCTTCTTGCTTCTCATCCTCAAGAAACATCTATTTTCAGGCCACCTTCAATCTCCCTTGCAGTTCACAAGCCATCAGTGGTGTCTGGAGGGGCAGACTTCCAGAAATGCCAATCCTGCAAGGCAAGAGAAGAAGTGTTACTGTCCAGCTTCCTCAGTACAGATAGAAGGGTGCAAAATAGCTCCTCTGAACTGCTTGCTCAGGATAATTTGCATTCACGTGGAAATTTAGAAAAAGCAGCCTTGCTAGCAGCACAGAATATGTCAAGGAAATAGACAGTATCCCAAATACAATCTGGCCAGATTTTGAACTACCATCTATAGAAAAAAGATTAAGTGTTTACAGTCTTCAGACTACATACTTCAAAAAGCAGGCTAGTTCTTACATTCTTGCTAAATTCACTCTTCTAAAGGGTCACATTAACACACCTGAGCACACAGTTTCATGGCAGGAGGAACCACTTGATCTATCACATCATGCAGTACAAAAGTTTGTAAGACAGGAAAATGCAAAAGAAACTTACCAGTTACCTCTGCAGAACTGCCAGTACTCGAGTGTTCTTGGAACAGATGGCCTCCAGGGATTAAGACACAAGTCCAGTCCTCTCCGTACTAAGTCCCAGGAAGGTTCCTCTGCACCATGCTTTTGAAGGAATTAGTCCGTGATCTTCCTCAGATGGAAAACTGCAGGCTGATGTTGATATCCTATGCCAGGACTGTACAAGGGCCCCAGCTTTGTCCTCCATTTGCAAGAGGGAGTCACCTTTATCTCAAAGCAATGCTGTGGCATGGTCTGGTATTCCACTTGTGATTGCCTTCAACCACTACCATTCCCTCAGAGATATTTCAAGCCTACATCTGATTGCAGAGACTTCTGTAACCAGTTCTACAAAACTAGAGTGAAACAGGTGTGCTTATGAGGTAACCTGACTCAGGGAACATAAATATGAACTTGACTGTATGCCAGCATTTACAAAATCAAGATGATATTCTTCCAGCATAATCCTAAAGCAGAAGGCAGTATATTGGCAGACTCCTCACAAGCAGCCAGGACTGCCAAGGTATCTGAGAGCACATGACCACAAGGACACTACAGCAGAATTGTTTATGACAACAGAACTCACAGATTTCACTGTCCTAAAGCATATCAGCAACAGACCACCACCATCCACAAGGAAATTCAGGACTATACACTTAAGAGTGTTGCAAAGGTTCCAGGAACAGGTCAAAAGATTGATTGTAAAACCAGTTTATCTCCCCTCTGTGTTGCACTTGACTGTTTAAGATAAACACTTACCTCATCATACAGGCGAGAGCATACGATGTTACTGTACTTCCAGAACTCTGCCCAGAAGTCTGAGAAGGATTCCACTGACCACTGGTATAAGTCGTCATAGTTGGCTAGAATTAATAGATATCCATTAGTGTTATGCAGAGAAGTACAGGAATTTAGACAAGCTACAATTAGGGATATCCTGGATAAAGAAAATTTGTGGCTAAAGATCCAGTAAGACAAAACTGATCACACAGAGTAAATCACTTCTCTGTTCAAGGCAAGTGACTACGGCATCAACAGAAATAGTCTACTTGAACACTCAAACAGATGGCATCATTTCACCTGACTGTGTTACAAGCCATTTGCCACCACAGAGACAGGGCCCTTTAATGACTCTGTGCAACATTTACGCCCCCTTCCCCACCAGTGAAACTGAAGATTAGGCAGCAGGACAGTCCTGCTTGCTGACACTTCCACTCCCTATCATATCATCAAGATGATGCTTTCACACAGCAAAAGATAAACAAGTCTTCCTGACAGGAGACATTTGCTGTATGGTTCTAGTCTGGGACCAAAGACCTCCGGTAGCATGGTAACATGGAGATTAGATGCACTCGTTATCTAACCGTAACATCAACAGCACTGTTAGAAAGGAAGCATGCATTATTTCTCAACAAATAAGGGGTCTGACAGATTGCAGCTTATCTTTTCATGCTAAAGCAGCATGAATGAGGTGAAACAAGAGGTTTACTAGGTAGATATTAAAACCATGACCTGGCATTAAAAACATGGAAGTGAGCAGTTTAAGTCTTATACGACATGAGACAGGTGAAGTAACCTGAGGAATGCATACAAAAACCCCACAATTCAAACTAAATACTGAAACTCAGTGTGTAACAGTTCTAGGTATGAATAACTGAAGCTGATTCCTCATCACCAGCTTAGAAGTGACATTCCCAGGTTATGTCCATGCTGTCTAAAGCTCTGCTAACAGCCAAATTAAATACAAATATCTGCCATCAGTGACAGTAGTAACAGTTTTCTGCTCTGCCAATTGTGCTTCCTGTTTGATGCTTTCAGCTAAATCACTTGAAGTAATTTTCTCCAATTATCTTTGGTTTGTCATCCTGTTATCCAGCTGATTGCTTCAGAAGTCATCTTTGCATCATCCTCTTCCTACAAGGAGAATATCTTCCAGCTTTAGAAGAGAAAACACATTCAAAACCATCCCTACACTGTTACTCACACTTGATCACTACAGCCACTTCCCCACCCAGTCTGTCCCTTCCACATCTTATTCCACTCAGTCTTTTCCATCAATATGGGATTACTGCCTAGGCATTACTGACACAGTAAAGACAAAGGCAAAGACTCTTCATAACTCAGCTTTTTCCTACATACTGCCTCAATCTCAGCCTCCCACATACCCTTTTTTTTTTTTTACACTCTACCCAAGTTACTCCTCACTATTCTGTATGCTGCACATCAGCTGGTGTGGGGATAAGATGGTACCAAAAGAAAGTTCAAGCTTCCATCTCCTTCAAAAACCCATTGTACTGCATGCTCTGAATCATTTGATAAATGCAAAAAGCTACAAGTCACCACTAATTTGGTTTCTTACAATATGAAGAATTTTTTCTGTCATCTATACAGTTTGCCTCCAAAGGAGCTTTGGAAGGCAAGCCCTTTGGTGCACAGGCCTGTTATTCAGCAATTACATGTTGTACCTTATTACTATATTTTCAGGGTTGGGCAGAGCCATGCTATTTAAAGGGTTATATTGCCCTTAGCTCTCCTCAGATAGTCCACATCTTAATGTTACATAAAGAATCCATTCTTAGTTGTTGAATAGCACACAGACCAATGAACATCAGTTCAGATCTAATGGAAGTTGACAAAGGTTTCTATATATGCACAGGAATCCACTTTTGGTGCAGATAACCACTTCAAAATGGGGTTAAAAGAGTTCTAGTTGTTACAGCCATAAACGTGGGCAGCCCATCTGAAACTGCATTCAATCTTGATCATATGAGTACCAGTTACATGACATTTCTACCCAGGAGTTAGCTAAAATCCTTTAGTAACTTGCTTCCTATGTAGCAGGAGAGCTAGGCACTCTACATTTGTGTTCAAATGGGAAATCCCCCAGCAGTCAAAATAATGACCTGCTTGCTTACATGGCAGTTCCCAATCAAGGTGCATAATTGTTTTCCAGACATGAACTGCTAAAAGCACTAGATACACTGCTACTACTCCAGAATGTGTCTGCTTGTACCACAGACACATTTATACTGGACTGACAAACTTGTCAGGCCACTTGCCAAAACTATTCCCTCCATCCTCCATCAGACAAATGATTACAGGAAAGCTACACAAGCAACCTGGTCCCCAAATACTTAGGGCGGACAGCATAAAACAAGCTAGTCAGAACTGGAGGGTTTGACCCCCACATGCACTTAAGTCCACCTGGTTCATGATGTGAATCAGCCCACACAGCCAGCACCACTGACTCCTGGTATCCTGTTAGCGGTCATGGACAAAACAGAACAATCTGGGTCGGAAGACACCTCCGGAGGTCCAACTCCCCACTCAAAGCAGGGCTAAATTCAAAGTTGACAGGTTGTTTCCAAGTCAGAGGACTGCACACCTGTTCACAGCCATATAGGTATTTCTGAATGAGCACGAAGCAGAGCCTGAAGTTCAAGAGTTTGGGCAGATGCACCACAAAAAGCCTTGGCTTCCATCACTGAACGGACTTTCACTTCCCAGCGTACTTCGAAATTACAAAGATGTACTCTTCACAAACATGGATGAGGATGCAAGCACAGCCTTAACTCAAGCCTCACACACCGATGTTGTTGAAACACCACATTAAGGCTTACCTTAACCTCACAGCCACGATGGCAATGATCCCTCCCTCCCACATCCCCTTAAAAAACTAAGTCATTTCAGTATTGCTACTGGCCACAAGAAATCCCTGCAAGCAGGACCTCAGCTACACACACGCGCAGTCAGGAGCACACAGCAGGTACGAGTGCCGACGCTCCCTGGGCTGACACCCAGCAGCAGTAACAGATAAGACTGTTTGCACTTCTCATCAGTGGGTACCTCCACACTAAGCGAGATGCTGCACCGGAGGCCCCTGCACGAGGCACAAGCAGAGCATCCCACTCGCAGCCTGCACCGCTTTGCCCCCTCCTGACCCCGGGGGGATGTCCAGGCACCCCACGGGCACCTTGCCCCCTTCTCTGGGGTAGGGGCAGACAGACGGCCCACAGCCCTGCCGCGGACCCGCGGTAAAACCAGCCCCGGGGAAGCTGAGCCCCGCCGGCCGCCGCAGCCGCAGCGCGGCCCCGAGCGGAGCCCGAGGGCCTCCGCGCCTGGGCGCTGCCCGCCCGCCCGCCCGCCCCCGCCCGGCGCTTA
>JAVKLA010000088.1:18348079-18361280 GCA_034782735.1 Sagittarius serpentarius | reverse complement strand
GGAGGGGGGCGAGGGGGTGGTCGTCGCCCTCCGGGTCCCTCAGGAGAGCGGGAGGAGGCGCAACCGGTGCGGAATGAATGGGAGGCAGGCGCGGCTGGCGCCCGGCCACGGCACGGCCGAGCCAGGGACGGCGGCGAGGCCCCTCACGGCGGCGGGGCCCGGCCGCGCCCTGACGGGGGTCTCAGCGGTCTCTCGCCTCAGGCGGCAGCGACCTCCCCGACCGGGTCCCTCCCGCCAAGCGACCGCGTCCCGCGCCCCCCGCCCCGGGACAGCCCCGGCCCGGCGGTTTCCACCCTGACAGGAACCCCGCGGCGGGACTTTGTTTAACCGCCGAGTTGTAAGAGGATTAAACGGCAGATCCTGCCCGTGCCCCCGCGGCGGCTGGTGTCGTGCGGGCCCTGCGGCGTCGGGGCCGTCGCCCGCCCGCCGAGGCCGGTCAGGGCACGGCCGACAGCCGCCGGTCTGGACACCGCAGACCAGCCGCTTGGGTCCCCGCCACCGCTAAAGGTCATGGAACGCGGTGTCGGCACCGGGGAGGAGCCATCGCTTCGCGCTTTTCAAGGCACCTCTGCGAAATTACCGCCGAGAGGTCTGAAGAAGTCCCCGCTGACAAATGTCTTTGACCCAATAATGAGGCAAGAAACGCGTTTCTCCATAGCCTCGCTATCCCTGTTACACTTTTGTAACGCTCTCTGCCGACGTTTTCTTGCACCTCGGATTAAACTCAGTCGCCTCTCTCCTTTCAAAATGTAAGGTTTTCCTCTTGCTGACAAGCGCTACGTCGCAACAGCTGACTTTAGCCAAGAAGTGGTGGTAATGAAGTACGTGATAACAATGCGCAAGTCACCGTGTATGTATGCTGCTTATATAACTGTTATTTTCAGGGTTGTGATTTCCCTTCTGATTCATAGAAGCCTCGAAAAATACGAATTTGATGGTAAATTGTACAGGCATAGTGTAAATATGAAAGTAAAATACATGTAGTAGATAGTAGTATACTTGCTATAAATGTCATTTAGATTTTTGTGCTACTGGAATACAACTACTTTTTTATATTTGCAGGCCATGGCAACACGATTTGAACAATCCTGCGATTTTTATTTGCCTCAAGAAAGACCTTGCATATAGCATATTTTCAAGTAACTCTCTCCGTAGCCTAGAGGACCTGGAGAGGCTAGGGGTGGAATCAGGACACGTTATCTGCTCTTATGCGCCTCCCTCGCTTTGGCAGCAGTGCTCGGAGAGGTCAGCGGAGATGCGCAACCTGCGGCACGATCACCCTGCCAAAGGCCCGAGGTACGGGAGGGACGCAGGACGCGTGCTCCAGTGACCGGGCCCTGGCTGGTTTCACTCTGTCAGCTGGGCTTGGGAGCCACACACTGCCTGCGGAGGAGAAAACAAACTACCTGGAAACTCCCATCTCTCTGCACGCCCATGGAAAAGATAACTTTTGTTTTTTGCCCTTCGGGTTGTGAAGATATTTATTACGGTAACAGTGTTAACCAGTGCGGATATATATACTTGCTTGGGACACAAAGTATTGCGGTACAGCTGTCGGGGTCAGATTTTACAAGGGTACTGCCTCCCACCCTGCACCTCGGCCCTCTGCGAGGGACCTCCAGGGCAACTCTAGCCCTCCACGTTTGCCCCTGATTGATTTACAGCCTGTCCCGCTCTGGGGTGTAAAGGGAAGCTTTTGGTCACGTTTTCTACAGTTCTCCGAGAATTACACCTGATAAAAATACCTTGCGAACCTGTCATGGCCGGTGTTGATGCACTCCCTGCGAGTACTGGAAGCAAATCCGTAATTTCCTATTTTTACCTCACTTTTGCTTCATCCAGCCCTTCTCTGAGGCCGCCCGCACCCCTCCCTGCCCCGAGAGAGTCACAGCTCCGACTTTTCTCGCCGCCCCCCGGCTCAGGAAGCTACCGGCGACGCCACCACCCGCCGCCGCCCCTCAGGCGGCGTGGGACCGGGCGGCCCCGCGCTGCGGACGGATCCCGCGCGGCGCACGGCGGCCGCGACGCCGGCGGGCCTGATTGGCTGCCACGCGCCTGGCCCCACATCAGCCCAGAGCCCGCTCTCCTCACGGCTAGGCTGACGACGGAAGAGCTGACACCACGGAGAACCAATTGGCGCAGAGGTTTCTCAAACCCTCTTCTCTGCCGACCAATGAGCGGCAGGATCAGAAAGAGGTGTGCCCAATGGGAGGAGAGCTCTCACCCTGCTCGGCAGGAGGGGGTGAGGTCCCTCCGTGATTCCCCTCAGCGCTGAGGCGAGCCCGGCGTGGCAGCTCTGCGATGCCAGTATTACCCGTTGTAAGATAAAAAAGCAGCAGCAAACCAGCAGCCTTCCTCCACCCAAAGCAACCTGTGCATCTAAAAAGAAAATGCGCAGCCAAATCACCTGAGAAGGGACCCAAAAGTCCTCTCACTGAGCTGAAAAAGGCGTAGTTTAAAATGGACTGACCCACTTACTGTTCAAGGAGGAAGGAGTGCACTGGGAATTTGGTAATAAAACTTGGGCTTTTAGGAAAGCATGACAGAGCTTCTCATTTATTAACAGCACTGTTACTATTGCATCCTTCCTTAGAGTGGGTTAGGCCTCCATGTTCCTCGCCCTCATTCCAGTTTTGCCTTATCCAACCTTTTTTCTTTCTTTCAAAAGAGACTTTGGAAAAATGGGAAGAAAAAGAAGGAAAATTAAACAAGCCTTTAAAGAGAAAACGGGCATTAAGAGGACTGCAGTGACTACTAACCATAGTTTGGAGACTAGATTAGGATAGCTGGAGGAAAATAGCCTGAATAAGATTAACAGGGATTGATCATTTTCAAATCTTTTTAAGCCTTGCTTTATACCTACTAACAGTAATAATAGGTTAAAAATTAAATCATGTTTTCTGCTTCAGATTAGATTAGGGGCCCTTCAAAAGACACTTCAGAATCAATTAACAGTAATAACGATGATGATGGCACTACCTCCTTTGTCGTCTGAGGTAACTAATCTGTAGTCAGTCTGTGAAATTAAAATGAGTGATGAAATGCATGGACCTGTAAGATAAAAGTTTCGTAATAATATCTCACGGCAATCTGTGCAGTATGCTGAGGCCTGACCACGATCCATTGATCCAACACCTGGATTAGGAAATCTAAAGATTTTGGAAAGTTTAAGAGAATCTTATATTCAGAGTGGCCACCAGCTAGTTAATGAGTCTGTATAAGAATAAGAAACTTCTGGCTCATTTGACATCCATGACCTCTGCAACCTCTACATGGTGTCAGGAGTACAAGTAACCAGAATCAAAATCAAAAGCACTTGCAGAAAGGGGAAGAAGAAAGAAAAGGAAAAGGAAAAGAGAAAGAGAAAAAGAAGAAAAGAAGCAGTGACACATTGCAAGAAATGCCTCACAGAGCTAGCAGCAAAACGTGAAGAGGAAAGGCCTAAAATGACAGGAGGTCTTAAAGCGATCAGCTATGACAAGTTGAGGCTGTGGGATGAAGTAAAGACAGAAAAATAAGGGTAACTGGAGTTAAGGACTGGTCCACAGTAACACCAGTTGGCTTCCTTTAAGGCTATGCCATTTTTTTCAGCATAAAAATTATTTTAAAAGGGAGAACCCTATGATCTGCTAAAACTTTGACATCTAGAAGACCTCAATTTATTCTAAATACTGTTGTTAAAGTCTTATATCTTGGTAAGACATCTTACGCAGTTTCTAGTGCAGATCAGGAAACAGAGAAGTACTCTCATGCTGCTTCTGTAAAGTAAGACCCTCAGCAGAGAATCTTTCCAGAAACCTCACAGTTGCCCTAATTAAAAAGTTTAGTGTGGTTGAGATCAGTATTTCGTGCCATGATGCAATGTATTCTTTGAGCAGACTTGATTTCATTTATTTAAACGAGAAGGGTGAAATACTGTGTAATTTCATAAGAGCTGTGGATTTGGAGAGATGAACATACCTGAAACAGGCTCATTGAGTCAGGTCAGGAAATCAATTAAATACCAGGGAAGATTCCCAAATTATCCTAACCTCTTATGAAGGACAACCCTGAGTGCAGGCTTCCAAAGGCAGCCGCTAAAATAGGCCTCTCAGAATAGATGGAAAGAAACAACAAGCACATTGCAGAAGTGATTTTGAGGGGATCCCATGATGGAAGCTCACGTAGAGAAATAAGAACATCCCCAAATTTGCAGAAACAAGACCCATTGGACCAGAAACAGCACAAGGGGACCCAGAGAAGGCCATGCCAACTGGAAGCAAGTCAAAGAATTGTAACTGGCGCAGAAAACAACACTCATGACAGTTAATTACATTACTGTCGTGTTTTTGCACTGGAAGGTTCTTTACAGGCAAGAAATGCCCCAGAAGCAGACGTTTTACTGTGTGGTGGGAGACTAGGCACAGCATGGCCCTAAGGGCAGATAACCAAAAACCTCATAAGAACCTCAAAAATACCTGTCATCAATTAGCAACCCATTTTGGAAGAGTATGAGATAGACTTCAGAATATACACAGGTATCATTAACATATCAGCAATTTCAGGACCACCTTAAAGGAGAATGAAAGCACCATTTATAAATATATAAAGAATCTATATCCTACTGAAATCAAGTAAGATCCTAAGTGCCTTCCTGGGTCTGGGCCCAACGCTTTCAGGGCCAAATACAAATAAATACTAAAAGGTCTAGGCTGTTCTGCTAAATGTGAAAATAAGTGTTTTGGCTAGACTAAAACCAGGAAAAAGGCCATAGCAAAGATGTCTGTATATTAGATGTCTACTCAACTACTCAGCAACCAGGCTTAGGGCAAGCCATGAGGTTTAAACATCCAGGACACAGGGTATAAAATCAAAAGGAGGTACTTCAAGTTATTCCAGTGACTGGGAGAGCTAAAAGCTGCACCTCTGACTCTGTGGGAACTCCCCAGGAAGGGGACAGTGAAAGCAGAGCTCTGCCCTGTAATTTTCAGAGCAGAGATCCTGAACGGTGCGCAGACATGGTCAGGAGCCGCCTACACCTTCCCAAGCACAAGGAGAAGCTCTGGGGAGGGTGTCAAGATCCCCTGTGCCATGAAGTTGCTGTCAGGCAATTTAGCAAACATTTTCTGCCCCAGCTCACGTCATCAGTCGGTGCAGAATCTACACTACAAACCTACAGATCTGGTTTTATATTGCCATCATTGCGCTCCTATCTTGTCTAACTCAGGCTCCTGTCAATTAACGATGAATCAGGATGTGCGCTGAAGGCAATGAAGTACTTCTCTATCTCCTGGGGATTCTTACTTCTCTCTGTTAACATCCTGGTTGGGTTTCACTACCCAGCAGGAGCTGGTAACATTGTCTAATTTATACTTCCCAACTGGTCTTTTGTTAGCCTAGTTAGTCAGGAAAAATCCACATAAAACCTGTCAGAAGAGGGAGTTGCACCATTAAGTGTGCTGGATTTCAGCATATACATCTGAGTCAGAGTTTCTCAAGGGTAAAGACACGAGAGTCCTTCAGAAACCCTTGACCTGAAGCTGATAGTGTACTGAAAAGATAGATGTCATTTTTTGATGTTAGACTTCTACGTTCCCTTCGTCATTTGGGGATTGCGCCTGGGAATCTCGTCTGAGAGGGATACCCTCGCAGAAAAGGCAGCTCGCTGTACTCTCTGTAAAGACTGCGATGAGTCTCAAGAGCCCAAATACATAGCTGAATAATTTAAAAGCTCTGCAGGAGAGGATCTGGGAGAGAGAGTTGACCATGAGTCAGCAATGCGCCCTTGCAGCAAAGAAGCCCAACAGCAATCCTGGGCTGCGTTAGTAAGAGCATAGACAGCAGGTCGAGGGATGTGATCTTTCCCCTTGGTTCGGCCCTTCCGAGACCATGTCTGGAGTAGCATGCCCAGGTTTGGGCTCCATGCTGAAAGATGGATATTGATACTGGGGCGATTCCAATGGAGGCCCCTGAGCAGGGCAGGGGGCTGGAGCACGGGGTGTCTGCACCTACCTGAGTGGAGGATACCGGGAAAACAGAGCCAGAACCTTCTCGAAGGTGCACGCTGACAGCAGGAGAGTCAATGGCCCTACGCTGAGATCTGGGAAAACCTGATTAGATAGTAGGGGGAAAATTTTTTTGGCAGGTGGATTATTAAATACAAAATTTAGCCTGGAACAGGCTAAATACTGTGACAGGTCAAATACTGGAAGAGGTTAAATATTGGGATGGGTTAGAGACCGGGACAAGCTAAATCCCGGGTCAGGTTGCTCGGAGGCCGGACACAGCAGTTGACTTGAATAGACGTTTTTGGCTCGGGGGCAGCCGCACAGGAAGACTTTCGGCTGCCCCATTTCAACCTAAATTCTTACTTTGTGATTTCAACAAACCCATTGCTTTTAAGGGGGGGGCGGGGGGCGGTGCACTCTGCGACTGCACCGGCCCCCTCCGCACCGCCCCCTGGCGGAAGGCGGCGGAGTTCGCGGCGCGGCCTCTAGGCGGCGCTACAACCGCGGCGCTGCCTGGCGGCGGGGCGCAGCGCGGGCGGCCATGGCGGCGGGGCGGCTGCCGGCGCTGCTGCTCCTAGCCCTGCTGCTGGGCGGCACGGCGGGACCCGGGGCTTGGGCAGCGCGGAGCCGCGGCGCCGAGAAGCAAAACAGCCTCCGCCGCGCCGCCAGCGGTCTCTACCAGGGCGTCAGCGGCCTCTTCGGCGAGGACAACGTGCGGGCCCTGCAGAAGGTGAGGCGCCGGCCGCTTCCCCCGCCTCCCCCCCAGCCCCTTCGCTTCCTTTCCCTTCGCGCCCTCTCCCCGCGCCGTTGCTCCCGGGGGTGACGGGGCGGTCGTGTGAGGCAGAGCCCCGCGGTTGGCCGCCCCCCGGCGCGGTGCTTGGCGCTAGACCCACCGCGGCCTCGTCTCCCGTGCGAGCCCGGCTGCGGGTGAGGCGGCGGAACGGCTGGAGCGTTGCTTTGGGAAAAAAAAAAAAAAAAACAAAAACAAACAAAAAACCGGGAGGCGAGGCTTGACGTGGAGCAAACTGCAAAAAATGTTAGAAAAAGGAAATCTCTAAGTAAAGGTTATTTTAGGTGGAGGAGGCAGCCAGGGCAGACCGCTGTCGGTGAGGAGCCCTCCAACTGAAATATGCTCTGTCTGCATAAGCAGAGCATCCTGTGTTTGCAGGGCCACATACGAACTTGCAGGAAGTAAGGCATGCAGGCAGACGGACCTGTGCATTCCTCTCTTCCTTCTCTCCTCGGCCAGTAGCAAGAACTAATAAATACTGTTAAACTGACGTTTGGGTGTGATGCTGGGGACATCTCTCAGTTGCTCGATAAAACTAATTCTCTCCTTTGCTTTACCAGTGTCCATTGCTGGTAATAGTTTTTTCTTTAAACTTTAGAACAATGGTAAAGCTAATAAGGTGCATTTTAAAATCCTGTCAACATAAACATTTACATGCCAAAATACCGAGAATAAGGACAATTGTAATAAGTAAATTTATGATTCGCAGAGTTAAAAAACATTTACAGAGTTACTTTTTTTTCCTGAGGGACTTCAAAATAGCCTGCAATTCTTGTTTAATGAATTATAATTCTACTCATGACTAGTAAGCCTCAAAGTGTGTTTAAGGAATTGAGGTTTGGTTTGGTTTTTTTTTTTTAATTTTCAATTTTATTTCTCAGTTTTTCTCAAGGTTGACAGAGAGGTTTGTGAATGGGGTGGATATATTAATGGACACATTCTGGAGAATATGGACTGATTTGTTAGATGTTCTTGGAATTGATGGTAAGTGTGATGCCTGTTAACTCTTGAACTATATCAGCCTGTATCGATGTTTACAAGCATAGGCCGAGTGGGAAAATAGTTACAATTTATCACGCTGCATTAAACATCCATCAGTGGTATCTATCCACTTCATGTGGCTTTCATTTTGCTATTGGTACCTTCAAACAAGAGGACTAAAACCAGCCGTTCTATTTCTGTACGTGTATCTACAGGATGTCTATAAAACGCATTGTAAGTTGTGGTTGGTTTCTTGATGTCATCATTAAATGGATGCACACAGCCAGGAACGGTGCAGGGAAGTAAAGGACTGGAAGAAGGAAAGGTGCAACTGAGAGCCTTCAGAATGTAACTTTTACAAAGCAGGATCTTTAGCCTCAGTATGAACTTCGACCTTAGGCCCTACAGTAGTTTATCTTTAAAGAACCTTTAGCACCTCTACTTTAGAGGAATTAATTCAATTGCATCATTGGAGCTGACCCAGTGATTTGAAAAAGGTCCATCCAGAAGTGGATGAGGTAGCTTTACCCCTTACTTCAGAAAAGACAGCCGTGACCCCGCTGCATGACCCTTTGAAGCTGTGCTTGCATTTTTACCCTTACCACTTTGACATGCACTCATTAATATCCTGTAAATTTTCCTTTGTTTTTCAGCCTCCAACTTGACTCATTATTTCAGCCCAGCAGCAATTGCCAACAACCCGACCCGTGCTCTTCTGCTGATTGGTGCCATTTTACTTGCCTATTGGTTTTTATCTCTCTTCCTTGGATTCTTCTTCTATCTCCTGCACATGCTGTTTGGTCGCTTTTTCTGGATTGCGAGGGTTGCCCTTTTCACTCTCTCGTGCGTGTACATCCTCCAGAAGTATGAAGGTGACCCAGAACATGCAGTCCTGCCTCTCTGCTTTGTTGTAGCAGTCTACTTCATGACGGGGCCAGTTGGATTTTACTGGAGAAGAAACAGCAACAGCAGCCTTGAGGAGAAGATGGACCACCTCGATAGTCAGATCAGACTTCTGAACATACGTCTTTCTAGGGTGATTGAAAACCTGGACAGAGGCAGTGACCAGTGAACCAACCCCTACAGACCACTGTACACCAGCTCTAGAGAATTCCTAAGCACTGTCTCATTCGAAGTTACAAAGCAACAAAACATCACATGGTAAAAAGTGTGCTAAGTTATAACTTTTCATCATGTGTAAGACTAATTTCTCTAGATTATACACTCAGCCATTATACTTGTAGGAAAAAAAACAAAACATCTACAAAATTCAGCTGTATATTCAGAGGGTTTTATCCAGTACTAGAATTTTCTCAGTAGATAAACACTTACTTTTACAAGCATTTAAAACATCTTTTGTAAAGTTTTTATAAAAAGCAAATTGAGTAGTCTTTCAAATATTTAAATTGAGCTTAACATATGCAAATTTGACACTTAAAAAGTTAAAAAGAAAAAAAAAAATCTCAAGCTACCAAACACTTCCATTGAGAAGTAACTGCTGTGGGTCCGCATTTTTTTTCAAAGTTGCGAATGTTCTTGGTTTATTATTGGCTTATTTCATTGCCTTGAAGTTGCCTTTCATAGAGTATCAGATGAGGAATTTTCTGGTATCCAGGCCAAAAAATTCACACCATAGCTTTTAATAGGAGGTGGGGAATAAGGGAGAAGGAAGATTTTATAAATTTGAAGTCCTTAAATGCCAGTCCAATATAAGGAATTGAGAAGCGCACGTGTGGCATTATTTCATGGGGTTTCATCTCGAGAACTTTAATTGGGTGTCTGAAAGGAAATCTGTTTTAATAAATTGACACAAAGGGAAGAGATGCAGCCTGGCAAATTGTGGTTCATATTTGATCTTCACAGTGAAGCATTTTCCGAGCATAAGTGCATAGAATAAAACATGATTTTTAATCTCAGGACCCGCGTACTTTCTCAAAAAAGGCAGCAGTTAAAACACTTGCAGTTGTATTGTTGCTTAAAGCTTTCTCAGGACCAATAAGCGGCAATAAATTATCTTCAGGAAGATCTGGATTTTTTTTCTAAAATTGTAATAATTTTATAGGAGCTTTTTGCTTGAAGTCTGTGTCCTCGCTATATTGGGTTTTGGGGAAAGTGAGTGACCTTATGAGGTGGCGGTATTAAACAGTCGCATTTCAAAGTGATGTAGGAGCTTAGAAGCAATTTTACTTTGAAGGATTCTATGTATTTGTAACCTCAGAATTAACTAGCTTGGTAGACTACCACTGGCTTTGTAAGGTTTGCTGAAAAGCATTGAAACAAAGGTAACCTCAGGGAAGAAAGTCCAGTAAGTGGTTTAACTTGGTAACCGGTAGCATCCGAGGGTATAAATTGGGGGATGGGAGGGAAAGCATCTAAACCACAGTGATGAGCACAGTATCGATACCATGGGAGGTAAAATGGACCACAGCCGAAGAACTACGTATTCCATAACTTCTAAACGAACAAGTAAAGAAAAAAACGCAACCAAAATCGGTCTGTGATAGGGACTGGCTAAAAAGGAAGGGGAACAAATAGGTGATCCGCATGCTGTTGCTTCGCCTGTGAGCACCAGCCCCAGCGGGACTGGCCAGGCGCAGCTGAGCACAGCTTGGTGCTTGGGCTTCGTGTTTTGTTGGGTAGAGCTTTTGTTGGATGTGATGCTTAACTGAATGTAACTGTGGGCTGAATTTATTTTTCTCTTTATGCTGAAGTTTAATACTCTTCTTAGAATGCGTGTTACTTGCCTAACCTCTTTTGGGCTGTATGTGGCATTTACATGAGGGATTATTTTAAAATCCATGTTGATGGCCTTTACTCCAAACTGTGATCACTTAAGTTCAACAAGGTTGAAGTTCATATGCAGTTGGCACTGTTGTAATCCATTTTAATTTTTTCGTGTTATTTGTAAATCCCCCTGCACCCCTTTTTTCAGGAAATACACCTTTAGAGTTGCAAAGTAACTGCTTTTCCTAACTTAAAAGTCTTTCCCGTGAACAGATAAGTACTGTGGCAACAAATAGTCCGCTTTGTAAAGCTGAAAATGTAAATTACAGTATATTCCTTTTTACAGCTCATTTTTCATAGTATTAGAGAGTCTTCCCTGTAAACTCGGTTTTCCCTACTGTTACGCACAGAGGACTGGGCTAAAACACCAACCTGGAAGTTAGGAATTGATTAGCAAAGCTTGTCAGGTCTTTATGTGTTTTGGTAAATTTGAGGCCTGAGGACCAAAGTCTGCAAACCTCGCTCGTGTAAGTGGCTCCGTCGACTTCCACAGGACTATCTGCATGAGTCAGTTTTGCATAGATTGTATTTTATGTAATCCGTATCTAATGTTGAAGTTAAAAATACTGAATCGTTTATATAAAGAGTTGTCTATGATAAAGATTTCTTTTAAAATAACTATATAAAAGTTAATTTGGATTATAGTTTCTCCCTGTCTCGCTCTAATCATTTCTCCGAGTTTTGTAAAATCAGCCCTCTTGTATTAATACGCTTGGTTTTGATCACCCTGCTGCTTGAAAAAAAGTATTTTTATATTTACTTGCATCCCATGTATAGCAAAATGTTATGTGAAAAGCGGTATATATAAAATCGGATATTTTTAATCAGTATTTTTCCCAGCGCTCAGTTTTCACCTTAGTCACAATCAGAAGTAACAATTTTTTTTTAAAGCACAATCTAATCTTCAATATATATACTTTAAAAATGCTCTGTATTTTTAAACATGCACTGTAGTGAAAGCGCTTTTGGGACATGAATGTAGTATTGTACTTAATCTCTTTCAACTTTTGTAAATAGCTTTTACGAATATTTTCCATACCAAGTCACCTAGTTGATCCATCGAGGTTTTTGCTCTGTCTTTTAGAACTTGTTCCGGTGACAGTGGTTGTACTGCTTTTGTGTTGCCATTGGTAGGAATTCGCAGAGACGTGCGGGTATCGCCTTGTCACCCATGGATAAACCGAGACACAGAATCTGACAGACTCGCCCGAGTTGGTGGCAGAAATGGGAATAAAACCCAGATCTCGCAGCTCCCAGCCTTTTGCTCTAACCACTAGCAGCTTTACGGAAGGTGGGTAGCAGCATCTATGCACTCCTCTTAACGTCCGCTTCCCTCGCCGTCGGACCTGGTGCGAGCCGCTTGTGGAGCGGCAGGGCTTACCTGCGGGGCAGGCGGGCGGGGGACACGGCCTGTCTGTCCTCTCCCCCAGCGGCCGCCCATCCGGAATGGTTCCGATTGATCCACCTTGCCGGTGGCGGCCGCTGCCTGAAGGAACGTCGCCCTCTGTAACCAGCTGACGTAACCATTTAAGATGGGCCGCAGGCTGTCCCGCATCAGAAATTCCGGTAGGGTCTTGAGTGTTTTAAACTTCGTACTTTGAGACCTAATATTTGAAACTACCGTAGTATTTTCAGTACATTCACGTTTTTGCAGAACTAACATCCGTAGCAATTTCTTTGGAAGTAAATGCCTCGCCTATAGATAACTGATCTGTCGTATTTGGAATGCAATGCTTTTAAAAGTGGTATTGGGTGTCAGAGTGCAATGTGTAAAATCTGGTGTAATTCAGTGCTGTACTTAATAGTGCGTCCTTCAAATCGTGATTTGCTTTTAAAGACTTGTTGCATCGTTAGTGTGGAAAATAGGCCAGTATCAATCTTCGCTCTTCGATGGTGTAGAAGTTTTAAAGTGTGACTTGCCTCACGTACTGATCCGTATTTGGCAGCTAATGACGTAAATGACCATAAGTTCTCTGTGTCTGGGAAAATAAAAGGTTTTATTGTATCCGCATGTATTTTAAACTTTTGGATAATTCCATCGAACGGTGGTGACAGCACATCTAAGAATTGATCTTTTCTTTTTAATCAGAAATGGTATTTGCTATGATAGCACTCGATATCGGCACTGATGTTAGTGATTCCACGTCCTGTTTTGTACATCAGATTTCAAGATTATGGTGTTTAAGTTTGTACAATTGTGTTTATGTAAAAAACAATTTGGTCTGAAGAGATGATGTATGTATACTTTTGACATATGATCCATAGGGAAATAGTAGATTCTACTGATAATATTGTGAAGTAGTTGCAAATATATCAGACTTATTTTTTACAGAGCTATACATGCCTTTATTTATTACTTATCTGACCACCCGATCAATGTACGATGTAGTTAAATATTTGTAGACCGGTTTCACAAATCAACTATGGTATTGTGACAAAGCTTAAAATAAATGTTTACTGAAACTTTGCACTGAGAAATGAGTCGCCTCTAAGACTTGGCTTTGCCGGGCGCCTCCCGGACGGGGAGTCGTGGAGCCCGCCCGGTTGGCCGCGCCGGGGCGTTGAGGGCCCCCGCTCGCTTGTGAAACGCCCGGGGGAGGCAACGCAGGGGCGGCCCGGCCCCCGGGCAGGCCCCCGGCCGGAGCGGGCAGGCCCCCGG
>JAVKLA010000088.1:18324444-18347883 GCA_034782735.1 Sagittarius serpentarius | reverse complement strand
GCCATGGGCCGGGCGCGCCGCAGGCACAACTGGAAGGCGCGGCTGCCGCAGGGCACCGCGCAGCCTCCGCCCGCCGCCGAGCCGCTGGAGCTGCCGCTGGAGCTGGGAGGTGCGGCGGGCCCCGGGCCAGAGGCCGAGTCGGGGCCGTTCCCCTCTCCCCTCTCCCACTCCCCCCTCCTCGTTATGTTCGTTATTGCAGACTTGGGTTGTTAACGTTGCCAAAGCGACCGTAGGGTCGCGGAGGTTAGACGACCGTATGGTCGTGTCTTTATGTGGTTTTATTTTGCCTTTATTGCAAGCACTAAAGTTATTTTAAAGTATCTTTCAGACTTTGCATTAATAGCTCTACGGAAGCAATCACTGCATTTAAGCAATTCTTTATCAAAGTAATTACTAAAAGTATGTTTAACATTTGCGTTCTCAAATGTTAGTCTTAAAAATCCACCTTTATTATACTATTTTTATTATTCAAACTTTAGTAGTACAGGTTTTTAGGATTAACAATTACCGACGTTTGGGAGAGGCCAGAGGCTGCAGGGTCACCCCGAGACACACTGTGTCCTGGGCGGCTCCTCTGCCCCCTGACCATGGGGGAATTAATGAAAAAGGCAAAGATTTCATAGCGTTGTTGCGTAAGTCAAGGAAAATTACTCCCACAGCTATAGTAAGGACAGAGTTATTGAGTCCCCAGCTTCATGGTTCAGTTTTTTGCCCTTGCTGATGATGTGGGATTTTTTTTTTTGCCTGGGGGTGAGGGTCATGTTTGTTTAAAACAGCTAAATCTAGTATGGTTTGTGATAAGCCTGTTAAGCAGCATGCTGAAAATAATCCACCTGGCACAGGTGAATAATCAAACACATGCTTTCAGATGAAGCAACACTGAAGGGAATTGATGGAAGTAATGCCCTGGTCCTGCCAGCAAAAAAAGCAAAGAAGAAAAAAGTAGCGTCTGTTGTGCAACAGCAGAAAAAACCCCTAAGCAAGAAACAGAAGAAAAACCTGCATAAAATTTTAGAGCAGAAGGAAAAGAAAAAACAGGTACGTTGCTGCTTGCTGGTAACTCCAGCTTGGTGACTTCTGTTAAAACAATAAAGTTAATTTAATATCAGCGTATGGAAAAGGTCGATGTTAACAAGCAGCTGTTGAGGTTTCCCTTGCGCTGTGACTCTGGCAGTCCCCGATACGTGATGTAATTGCGTTGCTGGTGTGAAAAACCAGAGGTGGAGCGACCACTCTGCAATGCCAGCGAGGGGTGTTTGGGATGTGAACTCCGAGGGGCGTCTCAAGGATGGTGAGATACTGAGTTTTAAGAGTTTGTGTTACAAGAGTGTTACCCATCCCATTGCTGCGTGTTTTGACAAAAACATGCCACAACCCATGGACTCTCGAGTGTTAACTTTAGCAGGAAAAAGCATTCCCCGCCTTTCAGTGGATCAGGTGTTGTGGGAACACAGCATATCTGGGTCCTGGTTCCCGTTCTCTCTTTGACCCTAACTAAATAGATGAGTGTTGTGAAGTGCATCGCTAGCAGAGTAAATGATATCCTATTTTAAAAGCATTCTGTGAAACAGATTGTATGAGAAGCCCCATCCTGCTGCAAAACGCAAAGCGTGGTGCACTCCAAACTCTGCTACTGCCAGTGTTTCTGAGATATTTATTTCCAGCTCTTGTATATTTTCTGTATACAAATAGAGCTTTTCTGTCTTTGTAAAAGCGTCCCAGGCAAAACTCCTGTTCGTTTTAGTGTCCGAATAATGGTTTAGACAAATGAGCTCTGTTTCTAGAGGCAGTTTAAAACTGCGGCTGTCAGACCTCCGGCCAGCGCTAGGTCCCACGTGAGGGAGCTGAAGGGAGGCGTCCATTGCTCCAGCCCTCGCTCCAGCCCTCACTCCAGCATTTTAATTCAAATCCGTTTTCTTCGCTGTTGTTTGAAGGGTGCAGCTGAGCTTTTCATTGCAGCGATGAAGGGTCAAGTCTGCATTTCTATTTTTGCTCTAGTGCAGGGCTGAAATATTCATCGGGGAGGTCTGACCACACAGCAGCAGGAACGTCTTTACAGTTTCCCAGCAAGATTTGCCAGAGCACTCCCCTTAAAACTCAAGCGCAAATCTTGAAATGATAATATTTCCTGGTGAAAATAAGCACTAATTTTGGTTGTTTTTTCCAAATAGCGAGCGGAGTGGCTGAACAAGCTGAACGAGGTCCAAGCTTCTGAGGTAGAAATGAAACTTCTGTATACTACTTCCAAACTGGGTATTGGAGAGCGCATGTATCAGACTAAAAGGTAAAGCATTATTTAGACAGAACCATTCTGGTTTATCGCTGTGGTTGAAAACTTGCTAACCTTCTTACCTTTTTTTGCTTGATTTATTTTTTTTTTTCTTCTTACTGCATACAGGTTCTTCAGAATGGGTGGAGTTAAATAGTTTTCTGTTTCTATCTGATAATATGGTAGTTATTTTCTTGTTTGACTGACATCCTCTTGAGAGTATGTTAGTTAAAATAACTTGGTTTTCCCTTTCATAAGGGATGAGGTGGGTGACAATTGCATATGCATACTCTTACAAATTATGCTGAGCTACATAATTGGTGGATAAAGGTTTACTTTTTTGTTGTATTTGAAAACATTGACCGATGCGGTCCTTAGTTACTGAATTTATCAAGAGCTGCATTTTGGCAGAAGTTGAAATAAATTAAACTACAGAGATGTCTTCTGAAGAAATGGATAAATATCATAGGGCATGCTTAGATACGAATCCAGCAATGAGGTCAGCCAAGGGTTTACCTAGCAGAGTTGTGGAAAAACTCCAAGAACAGAGATCCTTGGAGAACTGGGTTATCCTCTCTGAGTAATGTCTTTTCATGCTGCACTACACCCAAGGTGTAGACATTTTCCCTATTTGAGTAAAACCTGGCTTCAGGCTCAGGTAGTGGCTTTTGATGATGCAGCTTTTCTGGTTTGTGTGGGAGATGTGTCTGGCTTGAGGTCCTGGAGAACGCTGACCGAAATGTAGTTCGCATGTTGATGTTTTGTTTTAGGATGATACAGGAGCCAGGGACTGCTGTACCTGAAAAGATCAGGAGCGTCAGCGGTGCAAACAAGAGAAGACACAGCTCAGATTCAGAATCGGAGCCTGAGGAAGAACCCAGTAGCTCTGAGGAGGAGAAGGAAGAGCAGAAGCAAGAAATTGAAAAGTCCTCAGCCAGTGATTTGAACCCTGCTGAAAAGCCAGAGGAAGGCACGAAGAAGGCAGTGGCTCACCAGCAGCTGGCTGGTCCCAGTGCGCCGGTTTGCCAGACAGCCTCCAACAAACCATTTTGTAAGCCTGCAGTTTTCATTCCAGTGGACAGGTCTCCTGAGATTCAGGTGAGGCTCTGTGAACAGGAAAGTGCTTGTCAAGGGGGTTGGAAATTACAGTATCTTCCGTCAGATTAGGTCACTGCAGACACTATAGCTTTATCTTGTGTCTCTTGTGAATACTGCATGGCAGCAGTGTGCACTTAGGGTCCTTGTTCTGGCAAGTTGCACATGCCTGAGCTTTAAGTCTGTCTAATCTAACAGAAGGAAAACTAGTTTTGTTGTAGGGTATAAGCATTTGTCTCTGGTTTTAAATACAGAATCCGTTAGCAGTCTTTTATCGTTCTTTGCTGGAAAATCTTGTGAAGTCACTTTTAGCTCTCCCATTATGCTGTTTCTTATGCTGGATAGTTTTATTCCGTTTGCTGTGGGTGGGGCGTTCTGTACCAAGGGGAAAAGCTCTGCATGTGTCTGAACAGACGAGACAGAGTTGAAATGAGTTTTTCCTTGAAGTGCTGTATTAATAAACTCCAGGGACTCTGGTTTCACAAACTAAAGTGCAGGGCTTGCCAGCTGCTTTCTGGGAAGCTGTTCTGATGACTCTAGTTCTTGGACATGCTGGTGTGATACTAGCTGGTCTGGAGCTTTTCGAGCCACAAAGCTTGCAGAATTCCTTTTTGTGGGTTTTACAATCTGAGGAAAGAACCAGTTTTCAATCCTGGGGAAAACAAAAAGGGAGCGAGAGACAAAACAGCACAACTAACATATGTTTTTTATATTATTTAGGAAGCAAGACTAAAGCTTCCAATCCTTGCCGAAGAGCAAGTCATCATGGAAGCCATTAGTGAGAATCCCATTGTGATCATATGTGGAGAGACGGGAAGTGGTAAAACCACACAAGTACCTCAGTTTCTCTATGAAGCTGGCTATGCCAGGTATGAGTCGTCTTCTATATGCAGCAAATGTAATTAGGAAAAATCAAGCTGAGCTCAGTCACTTCTGATTTTCTTTCTTTTCTTCTGATATGGCTGACCTGAACCTGATCTTTTCTGTGCAGTGGTAGTGGCCATGTTGAATGGGCTTTTAAAAGATCTGAAAGGAGTAAGACTGACTTGCAAAAGTCTCCCCACATAAGCAATCTTTTGAAACCTCTAAGGTAAAAATTTCCTTTAAAGCCACTGTCCTGTTATTTGCAGAGGGCCTTTATTGTCTGCCCATCTCGCATAGTTTAACCTCTGCTTGCAGAGGTTTGTTTTTACCTTTGCAAGAAAACGTGCATATTTCTTAAGAACATCTTCTAAAGTAGCTGTGGCTCGTCTGGTGCTATTGGTAACATTTATAAGCTTGGGCACCTCATAAGATGCTTCTTGCAAGCTGCATCAAGGTGCACCCAGCTTCTGTGCTGCTGCCGCCCCAGCCTGAGTTTCTTCTGAAAGGCACCCTGTTGCCAGAAGGATGTCCAGGGGGACTGGAGTTCAGTGAGCTGGAATTGCAGAAGCAACATTTGGGGAAAAAGTTCCTGTGATACATGCATCTTCAGAACAATAAACATATAATAGAAGGGTAATCCCAAAGCTTTCTTTCTGTCTTTTTCTTCTAACTACAACTAAATGTGATACTGTGTGAGTGATGCTACTTCATTCTTTAAAACAAGCAGCCCAACAACCCCTCCTTTTCTTTCCTTCACCCCTTTAGTTCAAACGGTACTATTGGGATCACCGAGCCTCGGCGTGTGGCTGCAGTGTCCATGTCCCAGCGAGTTGCTAACGAAATGAACTTGTCACACAGGTGAGGAGAAAAAAAAGCTGAGACCTTGCTAGGAAGGTAATGCTGGGATGCTTTGTGTATGTCATAGACTGAAATCAAGACTTGCACGTTGCTTGTGCAGTCTTTGGAGAAAGAACCGTGGGGAAGTTACTTACAAACTCCTCTGTGGGGTTGTCTATTAAAAAACGTATGCAGATTTGTGGCTACTAATGGTTGTAAGTTACTCTTTAGAGAAAACTTTGTGGAGATGGTATGTGAGACGAGGTCCTAGTTTGTCTCCGTGCAAGAAAGCATCCCATAACAGTGAAATAATTCAAAGTGACATTGCTGTATATCTCAGCTTGTAGCACTGTGTGTGTGCTAGGCTCTGGGGAGCTGATGGTGTGCTTTTTGTCTTGTCATGGCATCAAGTCTTAGGCTGAGGGCTGCCTCCTGGTCTGAACGTGCATTTTCTGTTTCTCCTCATGCTTTTTCTTGTGGCTACTGTGGTGTTTCCTCACAGAGTGGTTTCATATCAAATCCGATATGAAGGCAATGTTACAGATGAAACACAAATCAAGTTTATGACGGATGGTGTGCTGCTGAAAGAAATTCAGAAGGTAAGTTGCTGTCTTCAGTGTTATAAAAAGGAAAGTGTTTTGTATAGCTAGGAAGAGAGGCCAGTTGCTTTGCTTAGGTTTGTTGCCAACCTTTCAAAGGAAAATCCCTTTCAGCACCAGAGGTGTATTTCATCTCAACCCTTTATATTCCTGCCCAAGTCCCTAACTGTTAAGTTATCTTGTTGTGTAAAATGAGAGCAAGGAGGAGTCTCTCGGGAGCTACGCTGCTTCATGTAGGGTAAACGCATTGAACTGTGGTCAGATGTGTGGGAGAGGCTACAGCTGTGAGGATGGGGGGGGGCAGTGTTTGTGTAGCCATAGGTTGTCTTGACTTAAAGATGTCCTTGGGTGAGGCTTCGTGTCGTGAAATCAAATCTCTCTCTTCAGGATTTTCTGCTTTCAAAGTACAAAGTCATTATTATTGACGAAGCCCATGAAAGGAGTATGTACACGGATATCTTGATAGGCCTCTTGTCTCGCATTGTGCCTCTTCGTGAAAAGGTAAGAGAAGCAATATTCATGTATTAGACGCAGATGTGCTGGGGAGGGGAATGTTAGACATGAAGAGGCTTTGTGGAAGGAGAGACTCTGCGATGTGGAATTTGATGTAAATCTGATGGAAACCGTGAAATAATGCTCAGATAATGTGTTTGTCTTTCCATACGATCAAAGAAGCACAGAGCCTACAAAAAGGGGGAAAACAGTACATGTCAGTACCAACAGAGAACTTTTCAGGCAATATCCAATCAATTTTAGACTTACAGTGCCACGAGACACATGTAAATAATTAAAATTAGCAGCCTGTCAGAAAGCAAGACGCTTACTGTTGCGCTGGAACAAGCTGCCAACAGCAGTGCTTAGAACTTTGTTTTGGGGCAGGCACGGAGTGTTTGGTCCTGCCTGACGCTGGGGGCTGGCGGACTGCAGGGCAGTGCTCGGCATCCGCATTTGGTTTACTTAGGACGGAGAGAGAACGCAGTAGTTTAGAGGCAGGTCACTGTCAGCGTCAGGATTGCCAGCGTGGGGTTTTGTGTATTTTAAGATGCGTTGCATCTGAGGCTGTGCGTATCCTCTGTCACTTGACACAGTGCTTTTGCTGTCTTAGATTTTGAGTGCTTTGGTGCAGAAACTTGTATCCGGTCCTGCTCATAGCTCTGGGTTTGTGTGCTGTGTAGCTTACCTGCCGCGTGCTTTCAGGCACAGAATAACACGTTTGTGTCCCTGCAGAAAGGGCTGCCGCTGAAGCTGATTGTCATGTCGGCTACCCTACGTGTTGAAGATTTCACCGATAACAACAGGCTGTTTTCTGTTACGCCTCCTGTTATTCAGGTATCGTTCTCCTCACTGGAATCTGCGTCAGATGTAACGGCTGAAATACAGTGAGGGCTTCCTTTATAAAACCAATTAAAAAAATAGAGGTACTCTAATCTTTCCATTTGGTGCTGAAATCTTTCAGATACCAATTCAAAAATAGTTACTTTGTTTAGACTATTGTTTCTTTTGAGACTTGGTGTTTTTCTTTCCACTTTTATCAGAAAACTGCCCCAGCAGAATCTGATTATCCTGAAAAACTGTAAGTTACAGTTCAGGAGAACTAGCAAGCCTCACTCTGAGTTGACGATCTGAAAGAGAGAAAAGTGTTGGCTTCTAGCTTGGTTTTGTGGTGTTGAAGGTAGACAACACTGATAACTTCTGTGGGTCCGGTGTTTTGTAGGTTACCAAAAACAAGCACTGAATACAAATACAGGGTGAGCTTTTCTAGTTGTCCAGTGAAAGCTGGAATGATTGTGCTGGGTTACGACAGCAAACAAACTCTTTTTCTGTATTTCCTTTCTAGGTAGATGCAAGGCAATTCCCTGTAACTGTTCATTTTAACAAGAAAACTCCACTAGATGACTACAGTGGGGAGTGCTTCAGGAAGGTGTGTAAAATCCATCGAATGTTGCCCTCAGGTAAGGTCACTGGTGAGAACCTGTCATATTCTTTACACTTAACATGTCTAAAGTTTTCTGGGTTGTTTTTTGGGGAGCTTTTTTTTCTTTTCTTGTTTGTTTGTTTTGGGATGGGGTTTTTTGTAAGTTAAACATTGGACTGCAATGATGTATTGTGTGCTTTTACTTGGAAGGTTTTTCTTGTGAAAATTACCCTTCAATTAAATCATAGCATTAGGATGCTTCTTGAGGGAGTGGTAGAAGACAGATGCAGTCAAACACCCTGTCCCCCATTGTTAAGTCACAGTATATTCGACCTGTCTTTTATCAGTGATGAGATCTGAAGCTTTCCAAGGTGAGTTAACTATGCTGGGGCTGAAAGTGATTTCTTCTCTTGCAGGTGGGATTTTGGTGTTCTTAACAGGCCAGGCAGAAGTTCACTCTCTCTGTAGAAGGCTAAGGAATGCCTTTCCATTCCAAAAAACCAACGCTGCAGGTAATGCTATAGAATAAAGGAGTGTTAAGCTTTGGATTTGTCCCACTGTGAAGTGAGCTTGCTTTGCACCTAAAAATAAGAGGTTTTATTTTAAAAACCCCAGAATCAAGGGTTGGGGAAAGGGCTCATTGTGGATGATTTTGATGACTGGTTAAGTTTGTGCTGGTTTGAGTTTGGGGAAAAGGTTTGTGTGTATGATGCCTTCCAGTTCCCCAGAATCGTTGCATTTCTTCACTTACTCTCTTGCTTGTGAACTAAAGTGGAAATGCTGCTGCTTGTTGGTGACTGTTTACTTTCAGGGCAGTGGAATTTCCTAAGATGACTTTAGAAAGTCAAATTCTAATATAGCTCAGGTAATTGTCTCCTAAACCTCAAGGCATACAGTTGCTGTGTGTGCTGCTGTTGATCCTCTGTATGGTTCCTAAATGGAATTATAACATTAAACTTGCGTGTCATCCCTGTCCCCTCTGCCTTCAATCTGCCTATTTGCTTCTTTCACATCGTGACACTTTCTGAATCCTCCAGAAGATGGGAGTGGGACCAGACTCTCCCCACTGCCTTTTCCAAAGGAAAGCATGCTCAGCTAACAGTAATTTCCCTGGCTTTTTATGTAGGAGGAGACGATGACAAGGAAGAATCAGTGGAAGAAATCAGAAAGTTTAAGAAATCGAGGAAGCAGAAGAAAGTTATGGTAATGTGTGATGGCTAGAATTCCTGCAAGAGACAGGAAGGAGCAGGTACCTCCCTGCAAAACAGTACTCCTGTGTAGCTGTGTTTCTCACCAGGCTGTTCTAGGCTTCCGTGAAGCCTTGTAGCCTACGTACGTCCCCTCAGGAAATCCAGTAGTACTTCCCACACTGATAACTGCTGCATTGTGAGCAGCAGAGTGCTAAAATGTGTCCCTGGATATTATGGGCAGGAGATTGATTTCAGTTGAGTACTGACCATTAAAACTGTCATGGAAGGAGTTTCAGACTTTTGCTGGCTCCAGGGCTGCTCCTCATCTTGCCATTTGTTACCCAAAATTGGGACGGATGCATCTGAGAGGAAGTGTAGCATTTCGCTTCCACCCAAGTCCTGCATGCGCTTTGTTAGTAGGAGATCTTGATGTTATAGATACACTGTCCACTGACGTTAGATCCTGGTAGCTGACAGGGCCTGAAGTAAAGAAATTTTACCCTTTCCCACTCTCTTCCAAGTGAAGAAGCTTGGCTTGGCACGAAATGTTGTTTGAAATACTTGGGTTATTCCCCCCTAACTCACAGTTACCAAGTGCTGAACCTCAGCCTTAAAATACTAATGAAATCTCTCAATCCCTCTGTCACCTTCAGGTCAACAAATGTTTGGTGTAAGTGCTCAGCTTTGCTTCCAAAGCAATAAAAAGTGCTGTTTGTGTCCCCCCCCTCTTAATGCTCTGTGGTCGTCTTTCCTGTCTTCCTCAGACACTCCCCAAAATTGATCTGGACAATTACTCTGTTGTACCAGTGGATGAAGGAGATGAAGACAGAGATGCTGAAACTGATGATGATATTGCAGGGTCTGATACTGACCTTGATTTAGGAGATGGAGACTCAGAAGAAGGTTTGGCACTTAAGAAATAAAAATTCTGTATCTCCTGTCACCTGTGAAATGTGCGACATAAGCTGGTTGTCCTTTGCTAAACCGGTGTGATAACACAGCCGACCTGTGTCATGGAAAAGCTATTAAGATTTTCCAGCTTCAGCTTTGTACCAAATACTTTACTGGTTTTAAATGAAGCGGTGTTTGTGAAGACATCGTTGGCACTAAGCCTGGAAGTTGACTTACCGTGTATTTAACGATGTTGGTTTGTTTCTTCATAGACGAGAAATCTGATTCGTCCCTTCCACTCTATGTACTCCCGCTCTATTCTTTGCTAGCACCAGAGAAACAAGCAAAGGTAAAGGATTTATTGTCATGATGAGTAAATGATCCTTATAGATATGCGTGATCGTGGTCTTAAGTCACATGTGCTTTATGAGTTAAAATTTCCACCTTGGACTGTCCATCAGTGGCAGACTTGAATGGCCCAGTGGGCAAGCTGGGATGGGATCGGGGCAGGCCTTGCTCAGACTGGGGTCTCCCTCATGTGCCAGTTCAGCAAGTTGGGAGAGATGAAAAGTGACAGTCCTGCAGCACGTTAAAATCAGTCATGGCCCTGGGGCCCGTCAGGATCACGCTGCTGTTTGTACAAATTCCTGCGTTGCCTCTTGGGCTTTGGAGGTGGCAGTGGTATGTCTAAATACGACTCAACACTGGTGTCTGCTCCACCTGGAGCCCCTGCGGATGTTTCTGAGGGATTAACTGAGCTGGTTAGCTGGAGACAAAGAGTTAAGCCTTCGGTCTCACTCTTGGGTTTCATCTGCAATGCCATATGCATTGTCATGCCTTTGCAACCCATCTGAGTTGACTGCCTGTCTTTTTTCCATTGTTGGCAGGGCATTTCACATGCCCATCTGTTTCTTGTAGGTATTCAGGGCTCCTCCTCCTGGCACGAGACTCTGTGTCGTAGCCACCAACGTGGCTGAAACATCGCTTACCATCCCAGGCATCAAATACGTAGTTGACTGTGGAAAGGTCAAGAAACGTTTCTATGACAAGATTACTGGAGTTTCGTCTTTCAGAGTCACCTGGATATCTCAAGCTTCAGCTAACCAGCGGGCAGGTCGGGCTGGCCGGACGGAACCAGGGCACTGTTACAGGTTAGCTACCTGCCGTGGAGAGGGCTAGGAGAAACAAAAAGCCCAGCGGGTGTCAGTGTGAATTTGACAGCTTCCCTCATCCTGCTGCCCCTTTCGCGAGGACCTAGTGCTGCTTGAAACATTTTGGATTTTTCTACCCTTCATTCAAATAGGAGAGGCAAAGCCAAACATGAACTGTCACTGGTGATGTTGGTTTGACAGTTTGGCTTTTTTGGGGGCCTTTCTCTTGCTGAAAACCCTTATTTTGGTGGCCAAATTAGCATGGATTGCCCTCCAGGCCAAGTCAGCCTTTTGTGAGTAAGGTGGTATGCCCCAACCATGTAAATAATTGCATGGTTATGTAAATAGTAGCCACAGCTGCCTTTTTTAAAATCCCTTGCCAGTTTTTCATGCATATTTTTTAAGTTAAAGATTTCTTTTAAGTCTTTAAGCAGCACTTCTTGTCCACTAGGTTATACTCTTCAGCAGTCTTCATGGACTTCGAGAAATTTTCTGCTCCAGAAATAACAAAGCGACCGGTAGAAGACTTGATTCTGCAAATGAAGGCATTAAATATAGAAAAGGTGAGGTGTAAATTGGCTTTGTGCTACAGTGCTCATTAAAGTGGTTGCCCCTAGGAGCCAGAAACACACACAAATGTCTGTTGCCGTCATTGCTTGAGGCTGTGCCTTGTGTTAGAAATTAGGATCCTGGGACTTGATTTTGGTTCTGTAAATTGCAGAAGTTGCTATGAGTTCCACCAGGCCTTAACAGACATGTTTGTTCAGGTAATAAGAGCTTTCTTATATTCTTAGTAGTGAAAAAAAACCTGTCCAAACAGGGGTTGTGTTTTGGAGATATTGAGCACTTTCTGAAAGCACAATACTTAAAGTTAGGCCTTAAAGCAGCCTGCCCTAGGTGGTGCCTGGAGTCAGTGGCAGCTAAGGGTGACGCTGGTATTCCTGTTTCCTAATGTTTTTGTTCTGAGCGTTTCCTCCCATTGTATGTCCTTTCCTCTCACTCCTGGCAAACATCCTAAATGTTTTTCTTTGGTATATGTCACCAGAGGGGAGGGTTTTGCTCCCTTCCAGGACTTCTTACTGCGTTCAGACTCTGTTTTTCAGTGGGAGCTGTGTTGGTGATGTACTGAGAGGCATTTTCTCTTGGTGTCCGTAGGTAATCAACTTCCCGTTCCCAACACCACCTCCAACAGAAGCACTTGCAGCAGCTGAGGAGCTGCTGATAGCCCTGGGTGCCTTGAAGGAACCTCCTATGACGGGAAGGTAACGTCTGTGGTCCCCCACAAATTTCCTCTCAGCACTTCTGCTCGGCCTCCACTATCGAGGCAGTGGTCACTGCTGTCCTCTCACCTGCTTTTCCATCTCGGCGCTCGCATCTGAGGATTTGCTTTTGTACAGAGACTGGCATCATTTTAACAGTCTCTGGTTCACCTGTGTTTGTTTTACTGGCCCTGAGTGTGTTTGAGCAGGGAAAGACTGTGCTAGGAGTGTGCCATGCAGGGCAAGCGGGAGCTGCATGAGGAAGAGGAATCTTCCCCCCAGCTTTTGGGACCAGCACGTAACAAAATCTGAGAAAACACATCATATTAATTGGGCCGCCAAAACCAGAAACACAGACTTGTTCTAATGCAGAAGTTACTTCGTTACATGACTTTTCTCTCCCTCCCCCAGGCTGAAGCAGCAGCTGGCAGCAAAGCTGAGTTGCCCTATTAGTCCCCTGGGCAGAATAATGGCCACTTTTCCTGTAGCCCCCCGCTATGCGAAGATGTTGGCATTAAGCAGGCAGCACGACTGCTTGCCGTACACCATTACCATAGTGTCTGCAATGACGGTCCGGGAGCTTTTTGAAGAGTTTGACAGGCGAGTGAGTTAGCCTGACATCCTGTTTACAGGATGCATCACCTTGTCACAGCTGATGCCTCTCTTACGTTGAGGCCCCTCTGCACGTAAGTACGATACTCATTTATGCTGTTTTGTGTTTTTTTTCTAGGCCAGCAGTGAGTGAGGAAGAGACGGCAAAACTGAAGGGGAAGAAAGCAAGGCTTTTACAGATGCAAAGGATCTGGGCTGGGCAGGGGCCGATGCAAAAGCTAGGAGACCTCATGGTGATGTTAGGTATCGCAGACAGTGATTTCCCAGTACTGTTAACTTCCATTCTGTTCTCCTCTCTGTCACCCCGAGCTCTCAGCTTTATACAACCAAATGCATCCTCGTGCTGTAGGACTGAGTCCGGCAGTATATTTTCTAGGCTGTTCTCAGGGCAGCCTGTCAGCGTCCCAGGTGAATGACGAGTGGGAGCTGTGATATGCACATCTTGACTATGACAGTACTGTCCCACAGTTGGTTTGATTAGGAGAACTGATCGGCTAACTTGTTTTCTCCACCTGACTGTTCGCTTCCAGGAGCAGTGGGAGCCTGTGAATATGCTGGGTGTACCCGTAAATTCTGTGAAGAAAATGGGCTCCGATACAAAGCCATGCTGGAGATCAGGCGCTTGAGAGGGCAGCTGACAACAGCAGGTAAGTGGGTTTTGAGAGGAATTGTGTTTATTCTCTTTGAGGGGGGTGACAAATCAACTGGGCTGTTTGTTGCAACCTTTTCTTTTCTATTGAATCTTAACTCACGTTTTTCTCCCTGCAGTGAACTCAGTCTGCACTGATGCTGGCCTCTATGTTGATCCAAAGATGAAGCCCCCAACAGAAGCTCAAGCGACTTACTTGAGACAGATTGTGCTGGCAGGGCTGGGGGATCATGTTGCCCGAAGGGTTCAGGCAGAAGAGCTCCTGGATGACAAGTGGAAAAATGCCTACAAGGTAAACAGCTTGATTTGACTGAATTTCTCTTCCCTTCTGTGGCAGAAAGGCACTCCTGTGCGAAGCCTGGGCTTCTGGCTGCGTGCAGCCCTGGGGCTGTGTGTGCTGGCTTTCTACAACTTCTCTCCTTAGAATTTTAAGTTTCCAGTGTTGTAATTTCCCAGTCCTCATGTAGGCATTGTTATAAAAGAGCTAAGAAGTAGCATTAGTCCATGTTGCAAAGTGCTTGATGTCTCCAGAGAAGGTGAAGCGGAAAATTACGGGGTCATTAAAAGCCTCCATCACTAATGGAAACCATATAAATGTACATCTGAGAGAGGCTGAAATTCAGTGCAAGCAAGAAATTGGATTGCCAGTAACTTACCTTACTCTTGCTTCAATCTTCTCTGCTTTCTGAAAGACTGCTCTCCTGGACGACCCAGTGTTCATCCATCCAAGCTCAGTCCTCTTCAAACAACTCCCAGATTTTGTGGTGTATCAAGAAATTGTTGAGACTACAAAACTGTATATGAAAGGTGAGACTGCTGCGGTCCCTACTTGTTCTGCAGGTATGGTGAGGAATTCAGAAATGCCTTAGCAGAATGTTTCCCGTGCCACGGTGACTGAGCGATCTCCTTACAGAGTGGTCAGGCCTCCTGGGATTTGGATCCTTATGCCTTCTAGATCTGGATCAGGGGAAAAATTGGCCTGGTTTATTCTTTGTCTAGCAGAATTGGCTGGAGCAGAGCTCAGCTTCTGAAATAGTTGCTCTGCACCAGCCCTGTCAGCAATAGCTGTCTATTGCTGGTCTCTGAACAGAAGAATGTAAAAAAGTTGACTTGAAAAATGAGATGAGATCCTGACCGTGCATTGTATTCATGGGGCTGCTAGCGAGTGGTAGCCCTTGGCAGCGAGCCTGCATTCAGGTGTGTGTTTTCTCTTCCCAAGGTGTGTCTGCAGTCGAACCCGAATGGATTCCTGCCCTGCTGCCGCCGTACTGCCACTTCGGGAAGCCTCTGGAAAATCCTCCTCCGTCTTACTGCCCCGAAACAGGCCGAATTCGATGTCACAGACCAAGTGTCTTTTGTAAGTGTCTTGAAAAGTGTCACTTGGTAGTTTTGTCTGAGAGCTGCTCTATAGTTACTGTAATGCTGCTTTTAACAAGACTGTCAGCAGCCTGGAAGGGTCAAGCTCAGCTTGGACTGTTCAGAGAGCTTAACACTGGTTTCAGTAGCTCCGTGGGATTCGTAGCGTTTAAATACCAGCATCTTGCCATTGGCATGGGCGTTTTCTGCCCATCTGCTCCCCCTGTAAAGGAGCAAGGCTGGCTGGGTGGTGGCAGTATCCTCGCCACTTCTCTTAGCACCTGTGTTGTCACATCTCCCTTGGAAATGTACCCTCCTCTTCGAGCATTTAGGAGACTTGGTGTGATCTTTCTTTCCAGATCGAGTTAGCTGGCAGCTCCCTGCTGTGGAAGTTGATTACCCAGAAGGTATTGATCGCTACAAATACTTTGCCAGGTTCCTGCTTGAAGGAAAGGTGAGTGTGTTCCAGCTGCGTTACTTCCTTGATGTTACCAATAAGTTTTTAGCCCGTGTTTTGGAGGAGATGGGCCTTGTGGCTTCTTTCTTTGTGTGTGTGCCCATTCCTCACAACTGGCTGGTGGCTGGAGGAGTTCGCTGCAGTTGGTGGGGTGGGGAATGTATCTTTAAAATACGAAACAGTGTGAAAATCAGCGTTTGGGTGAAAGCAACCCCCAGATTTGAGACCTATTTTTGCAGAGGAAAAAAGCTATAGTTCATGTCTTCATCCATTCGGAGACACGAGAGTCATCTAGCAAGCCAGTCAGACAAGATTGGTATGGAGACATGGATGGGAGAGAGATGGTAATAGAGGATATGGGGTGGAAATCTGTAGCAGTCCAAGTTCACTGATGCTTGTCTCCACAGGACAGTTGATTTACCTTGTTCGTTATATACTTGTTATAACAAATCTTCCAGGTCATTGAAAAGTTGCGTTCTTACAGCCGGTGTCTGCTGTCCAGTCCCCTCATAATGCTGAAGACATGGTCCAAGTAAGTCGTTAAAAACAAATTTAAGTTTTTTGTCTCCACCGAACACTTTTAACTTCCTTTTACATTAAAAAAATTCAATGCTGGGAAGGGTGTTCTAGATAGTCATCTTGGCTGTAGCTGCAGGGAGAGGAAAATGAGTTTTCTCACCGAGAAAAATTGTGCCCCAAGAGAACTGGGCTGTTGTGAGGACAGTGTGGAAGAACAGGCAATGCGCTGGTCACACTGACCTCTGCGGGCTGCTTCATACAAATAGATTGCTCGCACGTGTAAGAAACTGTCAGATGAGCGCTACTACTTTCCTTGCTTTTCTTTGCAGTTTGGCCAATTATACTGTCTTTGTTTCTTTTCAAAAACATGTTTCCGACAGACCATGTTTTTCTTGTGGTTTTGATTACATTTGTAGAACTGTGACCTTCAAAAGGACTGTCAGCTTTTGCTTCCCTTGCTATCCCCCCCGATATCCTCTCTTGTTTACCAAAATAACCTTTCTCTGAGTTCTCTGTGAGTTTTCACGGAGTTGGTAGAAGCAAGGATTTTGAAAGATTTTGTTAAAAGTGACTGATGTCACAAATTGTTATCCGAGGGTCCCACAATTACAAAGTATTTTCCTTTTTTAGTCAATTCAGAGTTCTGCATGGGACCTGTGAATTCCTTTTTGGTTTATTGTGTGCTATGCAGCTGCATAGCAGACAACTTCATGCTGTCAGCAGCAAGAGCAACCTGCTACTTCTTTTAACAGCAGAAAGTTGGCGGGGGGGGAACATACTGCTTCTAGTGAACTTTCTTGTGCCAATGACATGTCTCTGTATCCAGAGGTCATATATTTCTACATCTGTATTTAGGCTGTTAAAAATACTAAGAGTATAAATTCAGAAAGGCAGGCTGAGTGCTGTAACACTTTGCTAAACTGTGCTAATGAACAGTGTTTTATTGCACCATTTTATTTTGGACCAATTTAGACTTCAGCCCAGGACAGAATCCCTCCTGCAGGCTCTAGTTGCAGAAAACTGTGATAATCGCGATGCTCTACTGGCTGCATGGAAGAAAAATCCTAAATGTAAGTGTTTTGCTTGCTTAATTATTAGTCATGTCAGTGCAGGCTTTGTAGTACCTCAAGCGTTGTTGAATTGTAATTTAAAAAATGGATGATTTCACTTGATAGGCTCCAAATATTTGCTGTTTTTTCACCAGAAACAGTAATGCTCTGTGTTTGGTTCTTGTGAAGAACTGGAGTCCCCTGTGCTTTAGAAAGCAGCATTTATTTATATTTTAAGTTGGGTTTTTTTTCTGTCTTTCTAACCACAGTTAAAATGTTTGGTTTGGGCTTTTGAAAAATTGGACTACAATGGTATTGTCAGTGGATACAGGAAAAAAATTTTTTCAGGTAAAATGGATTTTGTTCAATACTAGGGTCCCGGATTATAAGAGTTCTTTATAAAAGCAGCAGCAGCAAAGTGATGCAGTGATGGCTTTCACAGTAGTTCTCCCACACTTGATACTTTTATATCTGCGTGCAGGTGTCCAAGCTCCAATGCTGTCACAGTGATGGACAGAAGGTTCTTGCTCTCAGCCTGGGACCAGGGTGATGCCACAGGACCTCATCTTTCCAGCAAAACTGCTCCAGTCCCTGACTCCCATAGCTGTCTAATTGCTCCTCTCTTTCATTCCAGATTTGCTTGCAGCCTATTGTCAGTGGATCCCCGAAGCTATGCACGATGATCTAGCCCAGAAGTGGCCACCAGTAGCACTGGGAAGTGCCTGACTCTGTTCTTGATGGGACTCCTTTTCTCCAAGATGTTTCAAGAGCTTGGGTTTCCTTGGAAATCTGATGACACAGATGGACTCGCTGTTAGCAATACCTTTTTGTAAGCGAACTGGGTGTTACTCTGGTTTTCTGGGAAGCCCTCTGTGCTCCCAGAAGCCCTACCAGCTGTTTCACTGGTATTTTGTAATATTAATGTTTGGATAATTTTATCCATTGTATTTTACAGATTTTTTTTTTTTTTTAAATCTGAAGTTTCTCTTTGGACTATATTAGTCATAGGGACTATAATAAATATGTATAGTTCTTGGTTTGGATGGGAGAAATGTATTCCATGTGGGATGCTGCAATAAGCAGAATTTCAGACCTTTGTGGACCCTTCCTCATGCGTGACTGCAGATCCAAACGCAGACTGAACCTTTGGTCCTCGTGGTGGGTTGACCCTGGCCAGCAGCTCGGCAGCATGCAGCCGCTCGCTCTCTCCCTGTCCCTCCGGCAAGACAGGAAGCACAGAAGTGAGAAACATCGTGGGTTTGAGATCAAGGTAGTTTAATTAGTAAAGCGAAGAAGACGAAGAAGAAGGAAAAAAAAAAATCCAAATGATGCAAAGGCAGTCACTCACCACCTGCCACACGATGACCAGCTGGTATCCGAGCATGACTGACATTATCTGGCACACGCTATCCCTATGGCCAGCTCAGGTCAGCTGTCCTGGTTGTGTCCCCTCCCAGTGTCTTGCCCACAGCCGGCCTGCTCATGGGGGAAGGGAGCTGTCCTGGTTCGGCTGGGAATAGAGTTAATTGTCCTCCTAGTAGCTGGTACAGCGCTGTGTTTTGGGTTTAGTATGAGAGGAATGTTGATAACACCCTGATGTTTTCAGTTGTCGCTAAGTTGTGTTTAGACTAAGTCCAGGACTTTTCAGCTTCTCAGGCCCAGCCAGCAAGAAGGCTGGAGGGGCACCAGAAAGTTGGGAGGGGACACAGCTGGGACAGCTGACCCAAACTGGCCAAGGGGGTATTCCATACCATGGGACATCATGCCCAGTATATACACTGGCGGAGTTGGCCGGGGGAGCTGCTCGGGCATAGGTTGGCGAGTGGTGAGCAATTGCATTGTACACCGCTTGTTTTGTGTATTCCAATCCTATTATTATTGTCACTTTATTGTTGTTACTGTTGTCATTGTTAGTTTCTTCCTTTCTGCTCTATTAAACTGTTCTTACCTCAACCCATGAGCTTTACCTTTTTTCTGACTTGCCCCCATCCCACAGGGTGTGGCGGGGAAGTGAGCGAGCAGCTGTGTGGGGCTTAGTTGCTGGCTGGAGTTAAACCACACTGGGAGAAAAAGAGAAAGCCTTGACTCTTGCACGTACTGCTCAGCAACAGCCAAAACACTGGTGTGTTATCAACACTGGTTTAGTCACAAATCCAAAACACGGCAGCATATGGGCAGCTGTGAAGAAACCGACTCCAGCCCAGCCAGACCCAGTACAGTCTTTTCCTGCTTGTCTAGGAGTTTGCCATGAGTTCGGAGTATCCATTAATCTTGCTTTCAATAATTGTTTTTTCAAATCTCTCCTCATACCTGGCTTGGTGCTGCAAGCACTCGGACCTCCTGGTGCCATTGCTCTGCCAGTACTGGTTTGTATAGTCCGGCGCTCCTGAGCCACCCTGCATTTCATGGGCTGCAGCACTTTTGGGAATGCAGCAGCTTTTAGGAAAGGGGGCAGACTTTAACCATGCCATCTGCTGATTTTGCAGCAAGAAATGTAGGTAGTCCCAGAAGAAAATGTACAGCTTGAGTTCCGCTTTCCTTTCACCTCATCTTTTTCCTCCTTGGTAAAGCCTGCGCTCACACTGTGTTAATTTGCTGTTGCTTGTAATACCACCATAGGAGGAGGTGTGGGCAGTGACCCTCTTGTCCCTATGTCCTGGAGGAAGCTGGTGCCGAAAAGGCTGGTGCTCCTGCACCCACCGCTCCCACGCACTTCAGGGGCTGCAGGCCAGGACCCAAGTAAGTGGTAAAAACACCTAATGCTGATGAAACAGCAGCTTCTGTTTTCGAGCAAGAAGGAAAGTAGCCTGTTGTCGCGGTGTGTTTATGACGTAAATGCTGCAATGCCATAGTGCTTAGCAGTACCCAGGGGCAGGGGGGTGCTGTGAGCGCTTGGCGGGGTCCTTTCTCTAGCAAGAATTGCTGCAGAAGTTTGCAGACTGCTCTGTGGTTATGGGAGGGAAGAAAAAAAAAAAAAAGGAAACTATCGAGCTTGTTTGCAAATAACGGCTCCTTTGGGGAAACAGGGCAAGAGAAAGCAAAATCCACTGGCTTCGCAGGTTGCGGCGGGCGGGGGAAAAAAACACAAGTGGAGATGCCGGGGATTGAACCCGGGGCCTCATACATGCAAAGCATGCGCTCTACCACTGAGCTACATCCCCTGCTTGCCGCTGGGTGCCTGCGCAGCTCTTACAGACCCGCTGCGAGCCGCACGTCAGGCCCCGCGGGCGCACCGCTCCGCTCCGCTCCGCGCCCCTGCCCCCGCGGTGCGGCCCGGCCCGGTGCCGGCAGCAGCGTGTGCGGGAGCGACGCGGGGCCTGCGGGCAGCTCTGCCTGGGGCGGGGCCGGCCCTGCGGGAGGCGGCTGCCTCCTTATAGTGGATGGCGGGAGCAGAAGCCTACGTGCCTGTCCTCGTTAGTATAGTGGTGAGTATCCCCGCCTGTCACGCGGGAGACCGGGGTTCGATTCCCCGACGGGGAGGCTACGTAAGCTTTTTTGTCCCCGGCTGACGTTTTTCCCGCGCGGCCGCCGCGCAGGAGATTTGTCTGTGACGCGGGAGTGGAACCCAGGGGACGCTCCATCCACTTTCCCCCCTCCCCGAGGCGGGGGCAGCCTTGGCGGGGGGGGAGGGGGGCGAGGTGAAACAGGCAGAGTTGCTTTTCATTCCCGGGGAGGGGGATCGGGGTCCGCCGCTTTTCCCAGCACCCTGCTGCTGGTGTTTGGGGGGTTGCCTGGGGTCCCATCCCCGCCGCGCGGGGGGTTGGAAAGCCGTGCGAAGAGAAGGGAGCGGGGGGGAGCCCTGAACGCCCCAGGAACCGGGCGCTGCTACCGCGTGGGTGAAACCCGCGTGGGGAGGGCAGAGAAGGGCCGGGGCCACAGGCACCCACGGGAGCGCTGGGCGGGGTCGTATTAGCGGCCAGGGTGGGGGCTTCTAGCCGCCGAAATAGCTCAGTTGGGAGAGCGTTAGACTGAAGATCTAAAGGTCCCTGGTTCGATCCCGGGTTTCGGCAAGGCTATCTTTTCTTTCGCCGTGCGTGTGGCGGCGGGTCCTTTTGCCGCCGAGCGGAGCGGGGCCGGGTCTCCGGTCCCCGCGCCGGAGCGAGAGGCGGCTGCCCCGGATGTCACCTCTCAGGCGTGGCGGGGCTTGGCGGTAGGATCCGCTTCCCCGCGCGGGGTGGGGGGCGTGTGCGGTGATCCCTGCCCAGCGGCTGGCGCTCGGGTACCGCCCGGCCCGCCGGCAGAGGACACCCGGGCGTCCTCGTTAGTATAGTGGTGAGTATCCCCGCCTGTCACGCGGGAGACCGGGGTTCGATTCCCCGACGGGGAGGTTACCTAAATTTTGGGGTTTTTTTCTCTTTTTTTTTCTTTCCTTCCGGCACGGATTATTTCTCATTTCCGAAGGAGGAAAAAACAAACCAAAGCACAGTTTGGTGTGTGCGAACCCAGAGCGTTCCCGTACTTCTAAGGGTTTCCTGAACTCACACCTTGCTTTGTACACCGCTCACAGCCCGATCCCGGGCCTGAGAGGCACACGGCTGCCCGTGTCCCCGCACGGCGTGGGGTGCTGTCCGCGCCCAGCACCTCTCTGCCCTCCCTTCCCCGCAGACACCCGCTTCGCTGCTGCTCCCGCCATCCCGTCAGCGAAGGGAAGCGCGGCCGCCGCCGCCGCCGCGGGGGCAGGGGCAGGGGCAGGGGAGCGCGGCGCCGGCGGCCCGCGGACCTGGCGGCCGGGCAGGGCGGACAGCGCGGGGCAGGGGGATGTAGCTCAGCGGTAGAGCGCATGCTTTGCATGTATGAGGCCCCGGGTTCAATCCCCGGCATCTCCAGGAGACGCCCTGTTTTTCCGCCCCGGGATGCATTTTATCCGGGATTAAAGTTGCCACGGCGCATTAAACAGCAGAAAATTGCGCCGTGAACGTGGCGCCCGGAAAGGCTCACGGTGGGCAGCTTCCCAGGGGCACAAAATAGGTTTTTTCTGTCAGTCGGTTCTCCTCCGGACTATGCAAACACACAAGATTCTTGCGTCTCTCTGGGTATTTCATTGCCACGCTAAGGCCCTGCAGACACAGAGCAGCCCTAAAGGAGGAAAGAAGCACCAAACCCTGAAATGCAGGGTACGCCAGCCTGCCAGCCCCGCCTGACACCTTTTCACCCCAGAACCTAGCAGAGTTGCCTACGTGCAAACCTGCAGTCGGCACAGAGCAGGCTCAGGGTGTCTGCACCCCATTCCCAGAGCCTGAGCCAAAGGGGAAGGCACAAATGCCTGGAACACCGCAGGTGACTGCGCTCACTGGCTGCGATGGTGCAGGAGCTTTTCCCTGCCTCTGAGCTGGCTCTCCCGTGTCCGCTCCCCTCTGCTGCCCTGCTCCTGGGCAGCCCCTCGGCAGCAGGACCAGGCTTCGCTGGGAGCAGGTTGGGAGGAGCTCTCGGGAAACAAGATCCCTGCTTTGATCTCCTCGGGTTGGCCGGGCTCACACGGTTCTGTCTCACCCAGGAAACTCTTCAGAGCCGTGAGAGCTGAGAGCTATGGCACAGAGAGACCAAAGCCCACGTAGAGCTTGAAACCTTTTATCTACTCAGTTCAGTTACCAGCTGTCTTACCTTCACTGTTCAGCTATCAACGGCGTATCCAACGCCGTCTGGTAGGGAGAGCTGACTAGCGACAGATGTAAAATGACATTTCCTGCCAGAGTGGTTAAAATGCTCCTTGTGCTATTTATTTACTTGTGTTACTTCTGGTTGTTATTTTGAGCCAAATGTTTGGCTACAGCATTAGCAAAGTGTGAAGATCCCTGTTGTAAATAGCTCCCTGTACAGGATCTCTCTGGGCAGCTGTACTTCTGGAGTATAGCCTGCACATGAATACAAGACAGAGAAGGTTCCTGCCCCAGAGAGTTTGTAGCAACAGGGACGAAGCAACAGACTTTTTGGCACAGGAAATCAGTATTTGTCAGTATAATAGGTCACAGTCTGTTAGGACCGACATCCTACTGTTCACCAAGCTTGTCTTGAAATTGTAGCAAGGGTTACTCATACGGGCAGCGTAGGAGAAACATGGACCCGCTTTGTTCAGAGAAAGCCCCTCCCAGCTCTGGAAAGCACTGCTCTCCTGCAAACCAGGCAGACTTATTTAAGGACTCTTGCATGAGGGCCTAACATCTGCCTTGTGATCTGAATATAACACAAATCTGAACTTTTAGGGGTGTGCTGTTCCACCATTTGATTCAGACATCAGCTACAAACTCACCCAGGATGCTCAGTGGTTGGCTGTCTACCCTAATTAGATGAACAACAGCACTGCATTATCTTAATTTCTTCTTGTTACAAAACTCCACCTTGTCACGAAATACATTGCCATGTGCCTTTTTGACTATTTTCAGACCAGTCCTATGTGCTTGCTTTGTAAATAAAAGAATAAGCTTAGCATTGTTATTCACTTTCAGCTGAGGAAGACCTAAATCTGAAAGGCTATTCCAATCTTTTATGTTTATACAACTCCAGATGCACGCAGTATAAAGCACTGAGAGTGATTCTAACCTGAGAATAAACGAGGATTTGGTATTGTCGTTTTTTTTTCTCCCTAGTGTCCTGGTTTCTGCTGGGATAGTTAATTGTCCTCCTAGTAACTGGTACAGCGCTGTGTTTTGGGTTTAGTATGAGAAGAATGTTGGTAACACCCTGATATTTTCAGCTGTTGCTCAGTCGTGTTTAGTCTAATTCAAGGACT
>JAVKLA010000088.1:18296687-18318332 GCA_034782735.1 Sagittarius serpentarius | reverse complement strand
GGCCGGGGGCGCTGGAGGCGGTGCGTGGCTGGGAGTCTGGTGTGGGGCTGGTGTGCAGCCAGGGCCCGGTGCAAAGTGCAGGGGTGATGGTGGTGCAGAGTGGGGTGTGCTGGAGCCAGGGCGCAGCCAGGGCTGGTGCATGGAGCATGTTTTCCTTGTACAGTGTAATCCAGAGGAGCGTGAGACAGCTGAGCACCGAAGGGTCTCTGCTTCAGTGTCGCTGCTGCAGCTCTGAGCAGCCTCAAAATCTTCGTGCAGGCACATCTGGGCTGGGGATGTTCCACCTTTAGTAACAGCAAACGTGCCCGGGCTGAATGGGCTCTCCTCCCTGGTCAGCAAGGGCTTTTTGCAGAGCGGGAGTTGGCTGGGAGGACGGTGCTGGTGGTGCTGGGCTGAGCATTGTGCCGAGCGGCGGCCCTTCCTCCTGTCCCTACTACCTTTACCTGCAGCACTAGTTGTTCCTTTCATATAGGCGTGCAGACTACCAGGCTCAGAGGTACTCTGGTGAGATGCTTTCCAAAGTGGAAATGGGACAGACGGGGTGCAGGAGTGCTCTGAAGGAGCCTTGTGCATGTAGCAACCTCCAAGTCATCCTCTTCTCCTAGACTGAAAACCTAAAGAGCTGCCTCTCTGAAGACCTCAAGAGAGGCCCTGAGGCCAAAGGGGTGTTTGCCCCCCATGGTTAAGATGTGGGGCTGTGGATGGAGTTGTTGGTCTGTTCAGTAACTGCCGCGCAGTCTTGGGAAGCAGTGCTCCTGTCCTCGCTGTCAGGGCACCAGTTATCCTGCTGTAACAAACCGTCTGGCTCATTCCCGCATTTAGCCAAAACTTTTTCTCCCTGCCCAAAGGAGACCTGCCCCCTGCCTGGACATGTCTTCAAGCTTGCGCCTACCCGGGTCAGCACCTGGAAAAGTGCTTTTGACGAAAAAGGTGAATAAACGCCCCGTAGCCAATGGCTGTGGTTACGTGTGCCGCAAAGCCTCTGCTGAAAACAAACTTCTAGTTAAACGTGTCCTCTGGAAGCGCTGCTGGCTGGGCAAAGCCAGACAGTCCTGTGGCTTAAGCAGTAAAAGTCAGTCTTTGTCCAGTTTCATGGATGTCAGGAGCTGGTACTTGCAAAGAAAAGGTTGAATGGCTCCTGCGGAACAGGAGTGACATTTTTGGTGGAAAAACCTTTCTGCCCTCTTCTTTTTAGCCAACCCTGATTCTTTCCACTTGATTAGCTAATTCCTAAGAACTTGCAGTGAGAAGAGGAGGAAAAGACCAACCCTTGCTTCTCCTCAGCTCTCCCTTCATCTCAAGCCCTTGGTCTCTACGTCCTCAGCATGACCCAAAACGGTCCTGAGCTTTTTATGAGGCTTAATGTGAAATGGAAAAAAGAACTGAGTAATGATGTCTAGGGTGGTGAGAAATATCCAGGGCCTCACTGAAACTCCTGGGTTGATCTTCAGAGTGGAGTAGGTAAGAGGAGCTGGGCCTTGAAATGCTGGGGTCAGGCAGGTGAAGGCTGGCTTGCCCATCCTGGCTTCCTGAGCTCTGTCCAGGTGGTGTATCCTGATGGAAAAGCACTTAGTGGCAAGGAGGTGGAAGTTTTGAGGATATCTTTGAGTAAAGTCTGTAAGGGAACACACAGTAGAAACAGCAAACTTGGAGCCTGTCTCCTGCCCCATTTGCAGAAACTGCATCTGCATCGGCAGCTGTCCTGGCAGCTGGGCTGCCTGCGGCATTGGCCCTGCAAAACCTGGGGACATTGCTTTTCTGGAAGCACCTGGAGTGCCACAGACCTGCCTAAGATACGAGCTTTAACACGGTGAGACTGCGCCGTCTGGGAGCCTCTTGCGTTGTCCTGCCTGAAAGCTGGGAGAAGACTGACAGCACCGTCTTTGCTGTCTTAGCAGGGTGAGGAGCATGATGGTGAGAGGATGCGGAGAATGACACTGAGGTTGTGGTTGCACACAGCATGACTGCTACTCTCAGTCTGAAGAGGAAACCTCAACCCTTGGTTTTACTGAGCAGGATGGAGAAGCAGGATTTGGGCACTGTTGATGGAGCTGCTGCTCTTCTGGTGCTGTCTGGAGGAGACGGGGCGGTAGCCAGTCCCTTTCAGTTCCTCAGGAACAGAGATCAGCCTGGTCAGGAGGGGTCAAACATCTCAGTGACACTTTGTAACCCGTCTAAGTGAAAAATATTCTATTTTTATTTCAGACATATGACCATGTTTGTTTTGACCTACAAGTAGCTTAATTCTAAGGCTACCCTGCTAAGTAGATCTTGCTTAGCAGCATCTGTGGAGTACCTAGAGCTGCTGTGCCCAGATGGGAAAGGGCTGAGAAAGGTAGCAGGGAGCTGGGCTGCAGCTCCATCTGACTGTGTGCGTATTATATAAGTAAATGCATATGCAATGAGGGATCCAGGGAGTGCGAGGCAGAATAAGCAAGTAAAGGAAAGCAAATCCAGACTCTGTTGGATACTCGGGAGTAGAGTTTATAAAGCGGGCTAAATAAAATCTGAGATGCTCTTGTCCTCAAACTGCTTCTTTGCCATGGATATCCTTGAGGCTGGCAGGACGGAGGCTCTTGGCCAACAGCAGGTGGGTGTTGACGTGGAGGTGGGAAGGGTTTGGTAGGTGGGTTACGCTGCACGGTGGAGATGTCTTATCAGGGACGGGGCTTCGAGCATCTGACCTTGAGCAAGCGGCTTGCAAAGCCCCGCTGCTTGCGAGTGGAACAGCTTCGCCATGAAATGGCTAAAGAAAGATGGGGCGTTGCGGGGAGGCCAGTGGCACCTTTTTCCTTCTCAACCCCCTGCGGTGGCAAATACGTGCACAGTCAGATCAAGCTGCTCCAGGGCAGGAGAGCCGTTGTGGGGCTGCCAAGCTGCGGCGGGATGATGCCCACGTGCCTGCACCAATTAGTGGATCAAAACCGCTTCCATAAGCTGGCTGGTTACTTAACCACGGCAATGGCTTGTTCTTGCAGAGGAAGGAAAGATTATGATGGAACAGACCCAGAAAAAATGCTCAAGAAGGAACAGGCTCTTGTCCATCAGGCAGCCCCTGGGAGGCAGGGAGGGAGTGGAGACAGACGTGCCCAGACGCCAGCTCCTGGGCTGGGTTGCTGTTGAGAGGATTAAGTCACATTTGGGGTCCTGCGGGCATTTCCCAGCAAACAGGACAGTGATATGGAAACCACGATTGTGCATTGCCTTTGACCTGCCTTGTGAGCAGCTGTGAGTCACTGCAGGATGGCAGCTCAGGGGAAGCAAAGATGTCCTGCACAGCGCTGTCGGGGCACAGCTGAGTTGCCATCCCAGTTCTCGATCTGCTTTTTGGGAATTTAGCACGCCTTCCCTGCTGGTACCCAAACAGTTGTGCGGATGAGTGTCATCTCTCACAGCCCTTGCCTGCTTCTGGCTGCGTGGAGCTGCCAAACCTGGCAGGCGAGCAGAGGCCTTCAGGACGGAGTTGTTTCTGCCAGGCAAGTCAAACATGCAGAGCTCTGAATAATTCAGTGCTGGCTTGTCTAGCGCAGAGTTAGCCTCCAGCACATCAAAACAGCTCCGAAATCCTGTGGGTAGGATCTGGAAAGCTGAGCCTGAATAAATAAGCCTACAGACATCCTGTGGCATGAGCTTGATGCTTCTGCATACATAAGAGTTCCTGGTTTAGATCTGGCTGGGTTTCAGTCTGCATAACAGGCCTGGCTCCTCTGGAGAGCCCCTGCTAGAACTGCTGCCTTGGCCTGGGCCTGATGTGGAGCCGAAGGTGGATGTGCTCAGCTGCAGCCACTGAGCCCAAAAGCTGTGTTTCCTTACTCGTTTGTTTGTTTGTTTTTTCCTTGCAGAACGTCAGGATCGACCCCAGCAGCATCTCCTTCAGCATGTGGAAAGACATTCCCGTTCCTTTCTACATGTCGGTGCACTTCTTTGAAGTGCTGAACCCCAAGGAGGTCCTCCAGGGAGCAAAGCCGGTGCTGAACCAGCGTGGACCCTACGTTTACAGGTCAGGTACCACTTGTGGGCCAGCTAGGCGTGAGCCCAGCCACCGTGCTGCCTGCCAGGCTTCTGGCTGACTCCTCTGGCAGGAGGGCAGGGCATTAGCATACTTGGCGCGAGTCCAGCGGCACAGGATTTTAAAGCAACTCAGATGTGCTCTAATTGCTCTGATCTTGCTGAAGCCATAAGTAGGACCTCTGGCCGCCGGGGTGGTACGGCTGCTCTGTGCTTCACTGAGTGGTGGAGCTCAGTCCCGTGCTGGGACCTGTTGGGCAGCCAGGCCTGGGCAGGTATGGTCCAGACACAGGCATGAGGGGTGTTGGCGTGGTGGTGGGCAACCCTCGTCTTCAGAGTGGACTTGTTTGATCTTCACTGTGCATTTAAGGGTCCAGCTCCAGAGCTGGAGTTACCTCAATATCGAACTTCATGGATTGGCCGAAGACCTCTTACCTAATGTGAGACCCAGAATCTGCCTAACATGAATGCTCTGGTCATGAGAACCGGTATGGAGCATTAAAACTTGGTCAGGCCCACCTACAGCAGGGCTGGGTCTATTTGCCATGGCTGAGGATGGTGGTTGAAGCCCCAGATGCTTCTCTGGACCTGAAACGTGAAGTGATGGTTGATGTTGAGTTGAGTGTGTGAACTTCCCCGCAAATAGCGATATTAAACACGTTAGTGCCTACACATGTAGGCAAAGTCAGGTCAGCAGCCTAAGCAAGCTCATGTGGGGAGATTACTGTTTTAATCCAAAGCTGTTGGAGTAGCACCGGGGGGGAAACCTGGCAGTATGTATATGGTCTTGTTTCCCATGTGCTTGCCAGGTCGCACCGTAAGACCATGTGGATTCTGTATGTTGTGATCGCATCGGTCACTTGGCTTGGGGAAAAGGCTTCACTTACCATAAATGAGAATAAACAAAGAGGCAAAGCTTATTAGTGTCCTTGTGTTCCCGCTGAGCAAGATTAGTGCCCTTCCCTAATATGTGCCGTTAAAGAGAGGCTCCACAATAAGGGATTTTCCTTTTGCTGGTGGGTTGAGCTGCACCTCTCTCGGGAGCTGTAACAGGCTTGCGATGCTGGGGACAACCGTGCTACTGTGGAGCATCGCAACCCCTTCTCGTCAGCTGGGAAGAAACACTTGGTGTCTGCGAGTTGCTGCAGAATCCCATCTGTCAGGGATGCCTCGCTCCCAGGCTGCCATCTCCTCCTGCTAGACCCCAACCATGGTCAGGGGGTGAGGTTGACACCGCCTGTTCTTCGGCAGACTGCCTCCCCGGCTGTCCCTTGGCTTCTTGCTGGGGTTCGGTCTCCTTCCTCTGCTCTTCAGAAGCAAGCCGAGGCCTGTGCAGCCCATCCTTGCTCCACAGGCGTTGCAGGGGCACTGCGTGGGGGAAGGTCTCCATGATCTCTCCCATCTCTTTGCAGAGAGTTCAGGTATAAGACAAATATCACATTCCATGACAACGACACAGTCTCCTTCCTGGAGTACCGGAAACTCTTCTTCCAGCCGGACTTGTCCAACGGCAGCGAAGATGAGTACATCGTTGTGCCAAACATTTTGATGATGGTAAGAACTTGCTCCATGGATGATGGGTACTGGTTTCTGAGCTGGCGGGGAGGGTGATGATGCCCAGTACTGACTCAAAGCTTACTTTCTTGTAGAGCTTAAAGCTAATCAAGCCATGAGGTGGGTTAAGCTTACAAAATACAGTTTTCTGCTTTGTGGGTGTTGCTTGTTGTGTTGGGTTGTTACCCTTCCAAAAGCAGAGTGTGCAGAGGGGCTGGCAAAGCACTGGGCTCGAGTCTGCAACCTTGTCTGAGCATCCTCTGGTGAAATGAAGCCAGTGAGCACTCAGCTGCCTTCTTCCCAAACCGGGGATAGGTGGTGAACCTCAGTTAGTCCAAAGGATTTCTCCAGGGCTGTAGAGCAGTGCAGCAGAAGGACCTTGCTGAGCACTGAAGATGCCTTGCTGCTTCTTTAGTAAAGATTGCGCTTTCATCTCAGAGGTTTGTTTTCTTTCCCAGGGAGCGGCTGTAATGATGGAAAACCTGCCAAACTTTGTGAAGCTTTTACTGAGCGGAGCCCTGGCTGGCCTGAAACAGGAGGCGTTTATGAACCGGACGGTGGGGGAGATCATGTGGGGGTATGAAGACCCTCTTATAGACACAATAAATATGCTTGTTCCTGGCCTGATCCCTTTCAAGGGCAAATTTGGCTTGTTTATAGAGGTGAGTAAACTGTTGGTTGGGAACACTAAAATCACAGCAATGTTGGTCTTGGGGATCGCGCAGACACTCGATCCCCTCACAAACTGTTTGGAGCAGCCATGCGTAGGTGGTGGTGGTTGTGTAAGGCTGCTTTAATTCTCCCCTCAGGCAGAAACGCATGTGTTGGAAGCTGTCGCTGGCAACTGAAATAAGCACAAGTTCAGTAGCTTCCAGTATGTGAAGTACCCCTACAGCTGATGAAGCATGCTAACTCATTAACATATTGCAGTCTTGCTGCGTATAGTGGATTAAAAATTAGTTTCTTCTCTCTGCAGCTTAACAACTCGAATTCGGGACTGTTCACAGTGAACACGGGCATGAAGAACATCAGTAGAGTTCACATGGTGGATTCATGGAATGGACTAAAGAAGGTGAGTGTCAGGCAGCAAACCTCTAACACAGGGGCAATGCCTGATCTAAAGCAAGATAAACGGAAAGCTCTCAGTGCTGTTGTATCTCTGGGTCGTAGGTTTGAAGGCAAGTTTCTACGGGACTTCAACGGCTGCGACTTCTGTTCTAGCAAATTGCCCGAAGGCAGCCATATGACAAGAGGCTTGTCATGAAGCATTAAGTTCAGCTTACCATTGGTGTCACGTGGACTCCCTTGAAATGCTGTTGGAGCTGGTTGCTTTTAATGGTTGGAGTCCCAGGCTCCTGTGGCCTGTGTTTAAGGCGTTACTTTAAATACCGTTGTTAAAGGGGTGCTTATTCTTCCCTTGTGGAATTCCGCTCCTAACTAAAATCAACTGAATCTACGGATCAGCCACTGCGGGAGCACTTGGGACAGGTGGATCTTGTCCTGTTTTTCCATTAATTGGGCAGATGTTTGAATGGGAAAGATCTTGGAAGCTCTTCAGTGTTGCTATCTCGAGCTGCTGTGGAAGCAGTGTAGAGCGGTGGATGTCCCACGCAGGGGTGGAAGCCAGCTCTCCAGCACGCTCGTCGTTCTAAGCTCTTCCCTCTACCTCTGCCCCGTAGGTGAACTACTGGCGGAGCAGCGAGTGCAACATGATCAATGGGACTGCGGGGGAGATGTGGCCACCGTTCATGTCCCCGACGTCGCTGGAGTTCTACAGCCCTGATGCCTGCAGGTGAGGCCACAGCTGGCGGCTTGTCCCTGTGCGGGTGGCAGGAGATGCAACACTCATCCTGCGCGCACAGAATACCTGTGCAGTGACACAGAGGGCTCAGGACTTGTTTCTGTAGTTAAAGTTCAGCTGCCGTTCAGTGTTGCAGTATCTGAGCTTTGCGAACAGTGTAGTTGTCCAACTGGCAGCATCTTGTGGCATCCATAAATACCTTCCAGAACACTGGAGAAGTCTAACTTGCCTGTGTTGAATCAGTAGAAAATAATCAGTCTAGATAAGATGTGGGAGGTGTGAGGGAGAAGTAAGAGTTGTCATAAGGAAATGCAGCTATAACTATTTGCGGAACTATTTCAGCTGACTAAATGCTTGCAGAAGTGATGTTGTGGGGGCTTGTGCCACCGTTTCCAGGCTGCTTCACTATTTTTACTGCCTACTTCGTACACTGCTGTGCATGTCTGTCCTGTATAAGAAAGACACCCTGACCTTAGCTGATTGCACAGGGGTTAAAGTACCCTGCAGAGCCTGCCTGCATGGAAACTCCCTGAGGCTGGAAGGAGGGGAAGCCAGGAGGCAGGAGGTGGCACAAAACCCTGTCCCCAGCATGGGGAAGATAATGTTAATTCAGGCTTTGTAGATTGTGCTGCAAAACAAGCAAGTGCTCATGCTGAATAGAGAACAATGACCTCTTCAGTGGAACAAGCAAAGTCAGCTGAGCCAAGTATTAGTGCAGGAATTCCTCTACACAAGGGACATCAGCAAATACTAAAATGGCCCAGAGCCAAGGACTTGCAGGGAAGTTTACTGGTAATCAGAGTTTAAATACGCATACCTGTTTCTGTAAAACTGCAGAAATCTAGGGAATAGAGTGTTTCCAGGCAAGGCATAAAGTGAAGTGGAGGAAACCAAGCTTGGTTTCTTAGTGCAGGAGGTTCCTGCTGGACAGTGCTGCTGGGGAAGTGGCTCTGCCTCTTCACCAGGCAGTGCTGTCTCTTCTCCCCAGATCTCTGTCTCAGCCTCTCTGCTAGTCCAGCTGGCTAGGAAGGAGTCACAAACATCAGCTGATAGACTAAGAGCGTATCTGCCTTGCTGCAGGGCTCATCTCCTCTGCTGTTTGCACATTAAGTGCAGCTGATGCTGAGATGCAACTGCCTGGATGTCCCTGCAAGGCAGGCAAGGCTTTATCCTGCTGATGTGCTGCAGCAGCCTCTGCCTCCTTGCTGGAAGGTGAGCACAGCCGAGAGGCATGCACGTAACCGCCAAACATGCCCTGAATCCCCCCCATCCTTGGTCCTGGTGTCAGAAGGCAGCTGTAGGAATAAGCATCCTCTTGGCCTGCCCAGGTTGTCTGAACCCCTGCGAGCCTCGCTCGAGTGTGAAGAGAGCAAACTTCCCTCCTGGAAACTTGCGTCTGTCCTGGCCAGCTGGTAGCAATAATGCAGCATAACATCACTAGCCTGTTGTATCAAGAAAAAAAATCTTGCTGCATAATTTTCCACTCCCCTGACAGCCTGTATGCTGGAGTTGTGCTGCAAAAGAGATTTAGCCAGTGTCCATCCCCTGTGACAGAGCACCTCGGAGCCAAGGCTTGCACAAAGAGGGTATTATCTCTTGGAGAGCAGCCCTGGGGATTAGTACATGCCTTTAAACAAATCTCATGTGGATACTACAGACTTGCAAGCCTGTGGTTTCTCTCCGTAACTAGTCCTGACCAACCCTTTATCTGTGTGTAAAACATGGAAAGCAAATGGTTTAAATACTCATTCTCCATCCAAGGCACTGCTCTGAGTGTTTATCTTGATCTCAAAGTCTAAGTTACGTTGCAACTGCATCTTATCCGGTGAAGATAAGAGCCTGGTTCTGGGCTGGGAACCTGTTGGCTAATCCTGATACCTCTCCACTGAAACGCTTCCAGATCCATGACACTGGTGTACGAGCAGTCTGGGAAGTTCGAGGGTGTGCCCACCTACCGCTTCGTGGCACCGAAAACTCTCTTTGCCAATGGCACGGACTATCCACCCAATGAAGGCTTCTGCCCCTGCATGCAGTCTGGCATCCAGAACGTCAGTACCTGTAGGCTCAGTAAGTCCTTTCCTCCCCGGGCCCTCCCTGCCGTACCAATATAAAACTGTGGGGATGTGGTACGAGCTTGGCTGTCTGGAAAATTGGCTCTGCTAGCTGCTGGAGTGCTAAAAGGTACCGCCGGGGTCTGTGTGCACGGCATTCTTGCTTACGCTCCAGCAGGCATCTCAGCAAGGAGGGAAAGAGGGAAAATCGTTGTGCCCAGAGTCCCCTCAGTCCACGTCCCTACCACAGCCTGGCGTTTGTGGGAATGCCCAAGGATACGGTGGGAGCGTTATGTTCTCCGGGCTGGGGAGGGAGCAGGCAGGGGAGCAAGGGTAGGAAGAGATAGGCCACGTAACTGCCAAATTAAATGTTAACTTTGGATGCGAAGTGCAGGACACGCAGGAGTGAGAATTCAGACTTAGTGTCCTAACCCATGTCAGCGCGCTACCACGGCATTGCGTGGTGCATGGGGGGAGATGGTGGCTTAAACACTGGGTCTTAACGCTCCCAGAGCGATGGAATAAGCTGCAGGGAGGGAAGGGAAGGAGCTTTCTGCTTGGGAGGAGAAAAGTATAAAAGCCTGTTCAGAACAAGTGCTGCAATAGCTTAAAAACCTCGGCAAAAAGTCTCAGATGGGTTCGGACGAGCTTAAGGTGTCTTCGTTCTCATCCAGATGCACCGATATTCATTTCCCATCCTCACTTCTACAATGCCGACCCAGCCCTGGTGAACGCCGTCGAAGGCCTCCGCCCCAGCAAGGACCAGCACGCGCTCTTCCTTGACGTGCACCCGGTGAGTGAGCCTGCCGGGGTCCTTGCCCCGTGGAGGGGTCTCGCCTCGCCCCGGGGCTCCAGCCCGGGCCGAGGAGGCGGGGGGAGCCTGCCACCGGCTGCGTGGTGGCCTTGCTCTGATCTCGTGGCACTGATTCGAGCAGGTTCCATAGTGCAAAGACTGGCGAGGACCTGTACAGATAAAGATGTCAAAGCCATAAACTAATTGAATAACTAGCCTGGCTTCTAGAGAATTGCAGAACCAATTATATGCATAACTGTTTCGATAAGCGGAGTCAAGTTCTTTCCACTGACTCAGGTCTATAACACCAGGAGGTATATCTAGCAGCAGCCCAGTTACATCCCCTGTCTGCAAACACATGAGAGCTGACCGGCAAAGTTTGAAGACCACGTTGCAGCTGAAGCTGTCACCACCATTTTTGGGCTGGCTTCTTCCAATCTTTCAACCTGCCCATCTCACTGGCTGCTTTTGCACTGGACTGCTGCTGTGTTACACTTCTCGCGTGTCTATAGCATAAGGGTGAAGTCACCACTCCAGTGGTGATGAGTTGGGGTGTCCCGAGCCATCACTGTCTCCCAGCTGCTGCTGAGGAGGGGACTTTGGGATCTTCCACCCATGGTCCGTGTTGCACGTGGTCAGATCTTCCAAACGTTCAGTGATGTTTGCTCAAGCAAGAAACCAGTCCGCCTCTTGAGGTGAAGTAAGATAAACTGTGCTTCCTATCTAGGCATTGGGTTCTCTCTGCTTTTATTATCACAGTTATGGAAATCTAATTAAGTTTATTACAGTATCAAACATCTACTGATAACAGTACTATATTCTTATCTAGCTGTAGTCTGCCGAGTACAAATGGGCAATCCGACAAAAACTTTCTGCCCTCAAAAACGTGTTGCAAAACTGCAGTGTTGTGAGAAACCAGTGCCTTAATGGGTGTCAACAAGACCAACTTTGTAGTGTGGTGTTTTCATGGTCATAGGGTGTTGCTGGACAGTGATGTCTGTTGGTTCCTAGTTACGAGAAATGTTTTGTCCTTTGCTGTGTGCGTGAATCTTTTGCACTGATGCGTTTCCATCCTGCTGCTGGTATGATGAACGGTAGAAGAGGCTGATCAGGCTTCAAAAACCACTGAAGTTGCTATTAAAACACGCTGCCTAGGGAATGGCTTACAGGTTACGTATGCTACTTGGTAATTTGAACTTGCTTATGTTCAGTCCCACAAGCCATGGGTCATACAACACCTCCCTGGTTCGTGCTGTCTGCCCGCCGAATGCGTGCTGCTTTCTGCAGCAGCCACGTCTGTTCAGGTTAGCTCTGTGCCTTCAGACCTCCCCAAGGGACGTGCTCCCTTCCGGATGCTGCTGTGTGCAACCGTCTCACTGGCCGGTGAGCGCTGAAGTGAAGGGGACAGATTGCAAACTGCCATGGGGACAGCGTTGTCCTTCTGTGAGCGGTCATCCCCAGAGCCTGGGGACCAGTGCTTCGTTGACCAATGCTTGTGCTTTGGTGGAACCCCCGCCCCGGTCACGCTCCTGGTCTTGTGTGTGGTGACTGCAGTGGATCTCTGGATGATGCAAACCATTGCTCTGGAAGGTGTCACCCAGAGCAGCTATGATGGAAAGCAAAGGGTGGCTCTTCTGCAAAGCTCTCCAGACCAATGTTGGTTTTGCTGATGAACTGGTTGGTCTCTTCCTATGCAGATGACGGGCATCCCCATGAATTGCTCCATCAAGCTCCAGCTGAACCTGTACATAAAGCAGGTGTCTGGTATAATGTAAGTAGTCATCTTTTAGAAATGTCCATCTCCCTTCCCCGAGCAGGGAGTGCTGCTGATGCTGGGGTCACTGCAGAGTTTCCTCTCCCCAAAGATGAAGTAGCTTTAACATTACCAGTTGCCGTGGTTGAGAAGCCAGCTGGCTCATGTGATGAAATGACAGCTATTCCAGTGACCTCCAACTGCCATCCTTTAGCAGCACCGCGTGCGGCTGCCTGTTTGCTTGGCTCCTGCAGCATTCCTGCGCCTGCCGGGACAGCCGATGAATGGGCTGCTCCTCCTGGTGAGGCACAGGAGCAGTTCGCCTGCCCTGGGCTGCTCCTCAGAGGGCGTTACATCCGACCCGGAGAGGCAAAACACACTCTGCCTTACAGGGTTGACAATTGAAGCCTGTGTCCGAAAAGACACTTCCAGCTCCAAGAAAGCAAACAGAAGGGCTCAGTAACAAAGTTGTGTGGTGCCAGATGTTAAATACGCACGAGGGTGGGAGCGTGTTCTTGCTGCTGTAGCGCATACACGGGCAGACAGCCCCGATGCCGTGAACTTGGCTGCACTGCCCTCCGGTACCATGCAGGTGACTGCGACGTCTTGGAGCTGCGTGAAGTTTAGCGTCCCGGTTCGCTGAGTTCATGTCTGTGGAGCCCAGATTTGGGATGGCACTTTACGGCTTTTGTCAGGGAGTTAAGCACAAATGGAAGCGTAAGCTCTGCTCTTGCATGAAAGGCCCAAGCTGGACCTGGTCCCTCAAGGGGGGAGCAGCTCACTGAAGCAGCAGGAATTGCTACCTCCTTGCACTGGTTTCCTGGCCACTGTCAGTCTGTCAGACCTGTCCCTTTAGGAAGAATTATGGCACTAATTGTGGCCTGATCAACCAGAAATGTAAGTGTGTGTTTCTTTTTTTTTTTTTTTTTTTTTCCTTTTTTTTCCCCCCTTTCCCTCCCTAGTCAAACAGGGAAGATTAAGCCGGTTGTCCTGCCGCTGCTGTGGTTTGCAGAGGTGAGCTGCCTTCCTCGACCTGATTCTGCAGAGCTTCTCCTGCAGGAGGGGCGAACTGCTTCCCCATCACCCAGTGCTGGGGAAACTCCCCTTTGGATAAAGCTTTAAGCCAGTCGGACTAATTAAGCACCAACAGAAGGCTTTGCAATACTTGGCTGTCGTTAATCCCTCTGAGCTGAACAAACCCTGCACTATACTTGGTGAACCTCTGGCTCTGTCCTAGATGTGGGGTTAAATAGGGCCCAGAACAGAGCTGCCAGCGTCCCCGTGCTAATGTGGGCCAGGGAGTGCAGCCTCCAGCTGTGTGTATGTCCAGCTGACTCCAGTGATTTAGTAAAAGCTTCTAGCCTGACTGAATCTTGCATAAATTCCCTAATCTGTGCTGGGAGGTGGTGGGAGAGGAGTTGTGCAGCTAGTCTGTCTCAGCCCTGGATGGGAGGGAAATGACACTGACAGTTTTGCTTTTTTGAGCAGAGCGGATCCATCGAAGGCTCAGTCCTAAAGCAGTTTTACACCAATCTGGTGCTGATCCCGTCCCTGATGGACTACCTGCAGTACATCTTCCTCGGGCTGAGCGTCCCGCTCATTATCTCAGCAGCTGTACTCATGGCAACGAGTCAGGTAAGAACTTGCAGATGTCTAATGGGAAACGCTGTTAGTCAAATCAGACTTAATCAGATGATGTAGATTGGGCTGACAATCTAACACTCCTGAGGAAACATTGGCTGATGCCACGGACAATGTCCTAATGGCGCCAGGTGCCAGCACGTAGCAGCAGGACTTCCTCGGCCGTCTAGAAATGGGGCTGCAAATAGATAACGTAAAAGCATTTCTGGCCGCCTCAAAGCACAACCGTGATGGAAGTGGGTTCCTGGAGGAGGAGGTATCTCTCGGCTCACCCACCTCATGAAAGAACAAGCCCAGCTCATCAGCCCAGCCTCCGCAGAAAGCAGCAAGTCTGTGCCATTGCACAAATCTGTGCATCTCTGCAGGCTCCCAGCCGTTTTCTAATCTGAACAGAGCTTTCTCGAGGGGATGGCGCTACTTGAGCGCAGCTTGGTCACGAATGAAATGCCGTCACTGTGTTCTTGCAGAAGGGGCGCCGACACCGTGGCCGCTTCTCAACTCAGTCTGAGCTCTGCCTTTCCCTGAAACTCACTTGGTTTCTCTGCAAACTGCTCCAAATAGCTCTGGAAGTTAAACCCTTAGGGCCTTTGTGGATCTGGGAAGCGAAGACCTTTGAAGCCCGTGGGGAGCTGGCAGCTGGGCAGAAGTTGGCCCGTGCTGGGGTGGGCAGTGCGGGTGCCTGGCTGGCACCCGAGTCTGATCTGAGCTGTAAGGACAGAATATAAAACAGCTAAAACACTCGGTGATGGAGATCTGTGGCTCCGGCTCCAGAACATTCGTCTGATAGCACTAAGCTCTCTAAAAGCTTTAACTCTTGAAGTAGAGATCTAGCTCCCTACCCTAACCCAGATCAAAGCAAGCTCATTTAGTTTTGCACTACAGTCAAACGGCTTGAGCTGGCTCTAAAGCTACAGAAGTGAAGAGGCTACTTGTGGGGATACAAAGGCAATGCTTTGGATGAGAGCGGGCTAAGGGGAGAGCACATGCGAGGGACTGCTTTTGCTCAACCTCCTGTAACTGCCCTTACTGAAACCCACTTCAAATAGCGCCTGGATTCTCGAAGTATCACGTAATTGGATTTTAACCAAGCCTGCAACTGCTTAATTGACTTAAACACATGATCCCAAATCCCCTTGTTCCTCCACGCACTTCCCTGCAGGGCGGGAGCGATGCTAGGGCCGAGGGCTCAGCGTTAAACCCTCACTGTGCTCCCGAGATGGTGAGGCTTTGTGTGCTGAACCTCTCTGCTCCAGCCAAAGCAAGTGGTTGCTGGCAAACAGACTTCACTCTGCTGCATAGCCCCGGCACATCTGAAAAACATCTGTATTTGCTGGGCAGCTCTTTCTAAGGCCTTACGCAGCCCTGGGCTGGCATTTCCGTACCCCGCTTTGTGTGAGTCTTAATGCCTGGTATCAAAGAGCCTTAGCTGTGCCAGAAAGGGTCAGGAAGAAAAGGTGGATTTTAAATTCACTCGAGTCAACTGAATATCTGCTTGTGAAATACCCCAAACCCAGGCGTAAGCCAGCTGTATTTGGGTGCTGAGCCAAAAGTGTCATGAAGTGCTAGAACTAAAAATCAACTGCAGGAAGTGCCTGACTACCTGGAAAGTGATTAAAAACCTTCAATGACCTTATAAATCTCTAAGGGAGCTGTGCAACAACACATGAAAGTCTCTGCCTAATGAATAGATAAGAGCTGGAAGACAGCAATTTGCAGCCAAGGTGTGTTCCTCATTTGATTGGAGTGTTGCTGATCTAGCGATGATTTCTTAATCATGCGCAGTCCTCCCTCTGGAAGTCACAGGCGAGGTCAGAGGGGACAGTGGCGGGCGGGGGGGGGGGGGGGGGGGAAGGTGTGGCCCTTCATGTGCCTGCCGGCGTAAAGGTCTCCCTGAACCCAACTCCTTCCTGGAGTATCTTGTGTGCCTCTGGCTTCTGGAGGGAAGTGTGCTTTAAAACCCAGTCCAGATGAGGTACTGTGAAACACTTAAATCTTAGTCTAGCTTATAGTGGAGCCAGTGTTTGAAATGCATCTGTTGGACCCGCAGTTCTAAAAAAATGCATAAATTTGTAGAGGTGTAAAACATGCCCAGATGCAGCATTGTAGCTGTCCTCTGCTAACATGGCCTAAAACCTGTGTGGTGACGTATTTAAAAGGCAAACAGACCATTTTAAAACTGGCTTGATGCTGACCAAAATCTTAAATAGGACTTCGTTTGACCTAGATTTTGAAATCTTCATTAATAACTAGATTCTAGTTAACAGTGATTTAAAATCTCCTCCTAAAATTGGAACCTCCATGGAAGTCATGTCCAAGTGCACCATAAACTAGCCTGATTGTCTTCTAGGAAAGATGCTCTTTATTTTGGAGTAGCAATAAAAAGGACTCAGACAATAATAAGGCCAACCAGGCCACCCCTGGCAAAAAGCTGCCTCCGGTTAAGGGGACGGTGTTGCGGGAAGCCAGACTGTAGGTGGGTACCCAGTCAAGGTAACACACTTTTCTCGCATCTTGATTTGATTAAACTTCGCTTAAAACCAATCAAACGGAAATGTTTACTGTCCACATCTACCGGACGTGCCCTCTTGGCAAGCTTTGATGTAACGATGTTGTCTCATGGCTTTATTCAGGGCAATTTAGATGTCTTAATACTCACGCTTAACCAGGATGCAAGCATGTGCCCTTGTTGTTTCTCCTGGTGTACCTGCTCTGCAGCCCTAACAATATCAGCAGGGATCAGGGCGAAAAGTAGGATTGGTGTGAGGAAACACTTTTCTTGCCTATTTCCCCCCCCTCCAAGTGTTTGAGATCCAGAGGTAAGTTTTTGAACGGGTAAAAACTCATGGGGTAACAGAGGTAGTCAACTGGTTGGTGTCACTCCCCTCCTGCACGCAGGGAGCCTCAATGGAAAGGCTTTCAAGAGGGAATTTCTGGTGTATAAAATATCTGGGTTTGTATTACAGGATCACAAAATCACTGGATCATTGAGGTTGGAAGGGACCTCTGGAGGTCATCTAGTCCATCCCCCCTGCTCAAGCAGGGTCACCTAGAGCTGGTTGCCCGGGACCATGTCCAGATCTCTCTTATCTCTCAAAATCTCCAAGGATGGAGATTCCCCAACCTCTGTGGGCAACCTGTTTCAGTTTTTACAGTTTTCACAGTAAAAAAACCAAACCAAACCAAAACATGTTTCCTAATGTTCACATGGAAGCTCCTGTGTTTAAGTCTGTGCCTATTGGCTCTTGTCCTGTCCCCTGGACACCACTGAGGAGGGCCTGGCTCTGTATTTACACCCTCCCTTCAGATACTTGAATACATTGGTAAGACCCCCCTGAGCCTTCTCTTCTCCAGGCTAAACAGTCCCAGCTCTCTTGGCCTTTGCTCAAGTAAGAGATGCTCCGGCCCCATAATTTAGTGGCCCTTTGCTGGCCTCTTTCCAGTAGCTCCATCTCCCTTGTCCTGGGAAGCCCAGAACTGGACACAGCACTCCGTATGTGGCCTCACCAGTGACGTGTAGAGGGGAAGGACCACCTCCCCCGGCCTGCTGGCAGCACTCCTAATGCAGCCCAGGATACAGTTAGCTGCCTTTGCTACACGGGCACACTGCTCGCTCATGTTCAATTTGGTGTCCACCAAGACCCTCAGGTCCTTTTCTGCCAAGCTGCTTAAGAGTTGGGCGACCCTTAGCATGTACTGGTGCATGGGGTTGTTCTTCCCCATGTTCAAGACTTTCCCCATCCTCTTGTGGAACCTCCTAAGGTTCCTGGCAGCCCATTTCTCCAGGCTGTTGACGTCCCTCTGGAGGGCAGCATGACCCTCTGGTATATCAGCCGCTCCTCCCAGTTTGGTGTCATCAGCAGATTTGCAGATCGCTAATAAAGATGTTAAACAGGATTGGGCCCAGTATTGACCCGTGGGGTACACTGCTAGTTACTGGCCTCCAACTAGACACGGTGCCACTTCTCATGACCCTCTGGGCATGGCTGTTTGGCCAGTTTTCAGTCCACCTCGCTGTCTGCTCATCTAGCCCATGCTTCATAGCTTCCCTATGAGGTTCTTATGAGAGACGGAGTTGAAAGCCTTACTTGAAGTCCAGGTAGACAATATCCACTGCTCTCCCCTCATCTACCAAGCCAGTCACTTAATCATAGAAATTTATCAGGTTGGTCAAGCGTGATTTCCCCTTGGTGAAGCCATGCTGACTGCTCCTGATGACTTTCCTGTCCTTCATGTGCCTGGAGATAGTTCCTAGGATTAGCTGCTCCATCACCTTCCCAGGGATTGAAGGGAGGCTGACTGGCCTGTAGTTCCCCGGGTCTTCCTTCTTGAACTCCTTCAAGACAGGAGTGACGCTTGCTTTCCTCAAGTCTTTGGGCACCTCTCCCAGTTGCCAGAATCGTTCAAAGATTATGAGGGGTGGCCTTGCTGTGATATTAGCCAGCTCTCTCAGCACTCGTGGGTGCATCCCATCAGGGTCCATGGATTTATGTATGTCTAGGTTGCTTAAGTATTTTCTGACATCATCCTCTTCCACCAAGGGTACGTCTTCCTTGTTCCAGACCTTCCCCTGGTCTCTGGGGTCCCCTGCCTTATCCAGCAACAGGCCCGCATGTTCCCTAGTCTTCCTTTTGTCACCTGTGTACTTACAGAAGCCCTTCTTGTCTCTGACATCCCTGGCCAGATTCAATTCTGTTTGGGCTTTGGCTTTCCTAATGTCGTCCCTGCATGCTGGGAGAGTGCCCCTGTATTCCTGCCAGGTTACATGTCCCTGCTTCCACCTTCTGTATGCTTCCTTTTTGCATTCGAGTGTGGCCAGGAGCTCCTTGCTCATCCACGTAGGCCTGCTGGCATTTTTGCCTGACTTGGGAGGGACCGCTCTCGAGCTTGGAGGAGGTGATCCTTGAATATCAACCAGCTTTTTTGCCCTGACTATCTCCCCCCAGCTGAAGTCACTTTGGATACTTTCCAGGTGGCCCTGGTGGTATCTTTGGTGCCCACGCAGAAGTAGGGGGTAACAGTCAAAGGGTCGGATAAGCCTCGCAGTCCCTCCGCAACACCCCAGATCCAGGTCCCCAGCAAGCAGCAAATGTCTCTAGATGACCAGTCAGGTGGGCAGATGGGCGCCTCTGTCCCCAGCAGCAGGGAGTGACCCATTATTGTCACTTGCTGCTTCCTCTGGGGGGTCTTGCATGATTTAGGGTTGGGGCAGGGGGGGCACATGATCTGCTTGAAAGCATATCTGGCTCCTCTTCAACTTTGAGGGTGGTGAACCTATTTTGTAGATGTAAGCTTTTAGGCGGAGCAGAAGCCTTCCTCTTGGTGCCAGAACGCACCAGCTTCCATCCTTCACCTTCCCCACAGGTTGCGCTTACCATTATAATAGGGATGGGTGCTGTCTGTGTCTCTGCTGCAGCTGGGGTCTGGGGGTCTTCAAGCTGCTGTGTCTCTGAGAAGACCCTGTCCATCTCCCTTTCATCGTCTCTGATGCCGTGCAGCATGCCGACTTTGTCCCGTAGCTCCTCCACTTGACGACACAGCTCTTTTGGCCGGGTGTTCAGGGGGTGTTAAAAGTGTCAGTGGGCAGGAATGGAAGTAACTTCATTTTGTTAGGGGAGGAGATGCAAAAATCTTCAGTTTAAGAAGCCCTCGGAAAAGGGTTCTTGGCCACGTGGAAGTCCAAGAGGGGTGGGGGGTGCGCACATCCCCAGGGGGCACGTGGTGACACCTGCGCACTGTAAGGGCTGAGCACGGTGCCACCGCCGAGTGCGCGGCTGTAACCGCTGTCCTCTCCTCTTCAGAGAACCGCTGCCGAGAAGAGCCCACGCCACCCCACCACGTAGAGCAAACCGCCCCCCTCCTCCGAGACAACGCCGCTCCTCCACGACGCTGACACGCTGAGCCAGGACGATGCCGAAGCCTGAGCCGCCGGCCCCGGCACACTTCCCACCGGGACACGTCAGTGCTGGGGGCAAGATCTGCTTTGGATCCCCAGAGGTCTCTGGACGGTGAAGTTGTCCTGGGCAACTCAGCGGAGACCCTGCACACCACGGCAAAGCCACGGGACAGCACTGCTGCACCAGCACTCCCGCACCGGGGCACGGGAGACCTCTCATCCAGACACCCGAAACACAGTGTTCGAGAACCCTTGTCCCCAAGGCACCGGCCTTTGCCACAGCCTCTCTCTCTCTCTCTCCCCGTGGGCCAGCAGGAATGAAGACGGTCGCTGGCTGATCCGTGAAGTTTATTTTGCAATTTAAAACTGCCTATTGCTAGGAATAACAGGCACTTTAATAGGAGCCTTTAAAATAAATGAGGTTTGTATACGTAGCACTGATGGGATTTAGTGATCTTTTTAAAAGCCACCGTTCATCTCGCGCGAATGGGGCTTGCTATCCTGAAACCACTTATGGTTTTATTGCCACTTGATGTGACTGGACTACACCGCAAATCAATTCTGGGTGCTGTCACTCCAATGATGTTTCTTCCCAGGGTACCTGGAGCCTGGCCGGGGTTGCTCTAGACTTTGCACGTGTTGGAGAGTACAGTGGTGACTTTGAAAGCCCCTGTTCTGCGCCATGACCTTGCGCTCCAGTGATTCCAGCCCACAGCCCTTTTACTTAGCCTCTCCTTGCTTTAGGTGGCTGCGTGAGATGAGCCTTGCCAAAAAACTCGGTGGTACATCTGACCTGTCACTCAGCTCCTGACAGTTGTCCCTGCTGCCTGCGGAGTGATCCAGGGGTCAGCTCTTCTGGCCATGCACTGTTGGTGCTGGGAGGCCGACGCGTCGCTCTGGCCGTGCTGCCTGCACGCGGGAAGGGAGCAGGCAGAAGCTTGACCCTGTCCTTGGGCGTTAAGGAAGATACCTGTGCTTTTGAGATGGAGGAAGCTAAGTGCAGTCGTGAAAGTAACTATGGCCTTAGCAGGTTTTGATTAAAATATTGCAGATTTCTGAAACGATGTCTTGGGAGATCTGGGGTGGGTGGGCTGGGGTCACTCTTCAGTGGGAAAGAAGCCCAAAGCCCAGGGCTATTCTTGGCTAACTCCGAATCAGTAGTTGTCTACCACACCTGCCTTCCGCGCTTCCAACCAGGAGCTGGGGTAGCCCGTGGGAAAACCAAAGGGGCCGGTGCTGGTGCCTCTGGCACGGACAAAAGGGAGTGGGGGGGGGTGTGTGTGTCTCTGGTCTACTCTTGGACCAGAGGCCTTGTTGCACTGTGTGTGGCGTGGGTGCTGTCGTGGTCTAGAAACCGTTGCAATTGTCTAGGACAGCCCTGTGTCTTTCCAGTGGGGTAAGAAGTACTTTTCCTCTCACACCTCTGTCCCTCTTGCTAGGCAGGAAGAGCACAGGAGCTAAAACCCACACCAGCAGTTCCTGTGCTGGCGCATTCCTGACTGGCCATGGCCCCAGTCCTGCAGCCGAGCTTAGGCTGTCTTATCATGGAAATGGTCGGGACGTGGCCCAGGTCACGGAGGGGAAGGGTGGCAGCTACCCAGAGCTTCGTCCGTAGGCTGAACTTGCCTAGGTGCCCAAAGCGTGTCTCGCAGGTAGGGTGGCACTAGCCAAGTCCCTTCTTGTGGCCAGTACTGCTGGATTATTTCTGTGGCAAGAGTCCTCTCTGAGGGTGATGCTTAAACCACAGCTGTGAACTCTCTCTGGCCTTGAATCCAAAGTTATCCACCCGCGAACGGTGGCTTACACAACCTACAGCCTCAGCGAGCGGCAACGGAAGCGGGAACAGGGCAGAGGCACCGTCTCAGGCAAGGCTTGACCCATCAGCTCACACGAATGAGACCCAGCGGCGTTCGGCAAAGCTAACGGTAGATCAAAGGTGACTACCCTTGGGCTCACCTGCTTGAGGCTTTAATGAGGTACTGGTGCTAATTGCTGGTGTACAGGTGAAAACAAATAAAATACTGGAAAACTGGTCCTAGTGCAAGCTTTTTTTTTTTTTTTTTTGGTCTTTGCAGAAGAATACGTTGCAAGAGCTCTTATTTGTAATACAGATCCGCCTGTTGCAGTAAGCCTTTGTCCTGGGGGGGCTGC
>JAVKLA010000088.1:18221902-18296254 GCA_034782735.1 Sagittarius serpentarius | reverse complement strand
TGGGTGCCCCCACGGAGACGGGGAAACTGAGGCAGGGATGGAGAGCCCCAGGTCCCGGCCCGCTGACGAGAGCCTGGATGGGCGCAGAAGGCCCAGCAGGCCATTAGGCTCGTTTCCAGCCTCAGCAGCCCCCGCTTGCCTGATTTACGCCACTGCCAAGCTGGATCGATCGGCAGAGCTCCCTGGCACTTGTCCCCCCTCCCCGCGTACTGGCTGCGGCCACAGCTGGTCGGCCGCGCTGCAATACGGTTATTCATCGGCTCGCAGCGCTGCAATTATATTTCTCCTGCGCTTCAGTCACCTTGTTGGCTGCTCGTGAAGTTTCCAATTCATTTCAAACTGCTTCTCATAACCCCCAAGTCCTTTCCTGGCCCTGGCTCATTCTCCCTTGCCAATTCCCTTTGCCTTTGTACATGGTGTTCAGGGCTGTTACGGCCCAAAGGCCGGCCAGGCACAGCCAGCGCCCCGGTGGAACGCACTCCCCCCACTGCAGGGGGGCCAGCACAGCATCTCCCCTCCCTCCCCTGCACCAAGCCGGGTTGAAGTCATTTACATACTCCCAAGGATTTTAATTGGCCTCCACAGGCTCAGTAATTATCACAACAATCTCATTTTACTGTGCAGAGCCTTGGGAGCCTCCTTTCACCCAGTCTGGTGCTTTATCACCGAGGGTGTCTCCAGCAGAGAGCAGTTGCCTTTTGGCCCGGGCAGCAGTGCAGGTGGGGGGGATCAGAAGGGATGGGGGGGGCATTTTCAGGGCTTGGTGTCTACTTTATTCCCCCCTTCTGACAGACCCTCCACCGTCTCCTCTGGAAGACAGACCAGGGATAACACAGCCCTCCCCATTTGCACGGGGGGGGGGGGGGTAGGGTGCTTTTATAAACCTGGTGTAACTGCAGCCCAGGAGCTGTTCCCATTCCCTTTCTCCAGCCCTATCCCACCTTCCCTGAAGCACCCCCAGACCAGCCATCCTCTGGGGCTGCAGGGCTGGGGAGGGGGCTCAGACCCAGCTCAGACCCTCCTGCACCAGGAGCAGCCTCTGTGTTATCCCCTTCACCTGTGTCCCAGTGCTCCCAGCTGCCCATCACTGCTTGTGCTGGGTTAAAACCCCGGCAGGCAGAGGAAGCTCTGGTGCGAGCCTGTGGTTTGAGACCCAGCAAGCCTTCGCTCGGATGCATAGCCGCTCTGCTTCTCCTCATCGCATCCAGGTTTGCGCCTGAGCACGCACAAGCTGTGGCTCCGGTCCTCTGCGTGCAGGACTCTTACAGCGGTGACAAAATCCTCCAGCAGCGCGGAGCGGTGAGTGAGGTTGCTGCTGCAGAGGTCGTGGGCAGGCGCGTCTCCTGGGGCAGAGCTGTGGCTCTTATTGCTTAAAAAAGCCTGCAACAAAACACAAAAAATAAGCAAGCAAACAAACAAAAGCAATGTGTAGCTGATGCTGTTGGAGTTATGGGGGTGGCATCATGACACTTGATGGGGAACTGTTTTTCTCCCTGGCAGCTATAGGAGACTGAGCTTTACGTGCATGCAGCTGCCTGTGTGGGACTGCAGGGCCCAAAGTCCAGGCAAGAGGTGCCGGGAGGAGATGAAGCGAATTGTGGCACCTGGTTTCTCTTGCATTTAGCCACAACGAACCTCTCTGACTGGGAGGAAATAGCTGGAGGGACGACAGCAAGCTTGTGTAATTTTGGAGGAGAGCCTGCATGGCCTGCCAGTGCCTGGGCACTGCGGGGTTTGCCTGTGCTCTCATGCTGGTTGGGTTTAATCCTACCTTGGGCAGGGATCTCTGCTGTCGCATAATGGTGCACGACTCGGGTCCTGGATGGGTGCATGTGGCTTAAAACAGCACCCCGCCTGCATGCGAGCTGGGGGTTCAGCCTAGACCCACCCCCCCGCCAGGGTGCGCATGGGGATCTGCCCTGGTTTAAGCCCTTTCTCAGTCTGACACCGAGCAGAAAGCGTTTCTCTGCTCCGCGCCGCAGTGCTGGCGCGAGCAGTGCCCGGCAGCCCTGGCCCTCAGCTGCCCTCTGTGCTTGGCCAGCGCCGCGCTCGGCACTGCCGTCTGCTGCCTTGGCTGCCGACCAGCCCGCCCGAGAGGTGCCCCGTGATGCAGGGATCTCTGCCCGCATCCCTTCCCTCGCAGCGCGGCAGAGGCACAGTGCCGGGCGAGCCGGGCATTGCCCCCAGCGTGAGCCGGGCCCTTGGGTACAGCCTCCGCGCGTGCAAATGTGTTGAGACCCGCATCGAGTGCGTTACCGTTGCAGAAAGCGAGTAAGGGCTGCTGGGCTTTGGCAGAGAAGTCTCTGCTCCCAAGTGTGCGTTGGAAGTCGGCGTTAAACTTTACGGCGTTGAATGCCTCATTTAAAGAGTGTGACTAAATGTCCTTCTGCCTCCTGCTCGTGAGGACACAGGAGCTTAATTTCATCGCTTTGCTAGTCACCAAAGTCAGGGCTGGACTATTTCTGGGAAAAAGACTGTGTGTGAACAAGCTCTTCCACCCAGAGCTGTCAGGGATTCTCCTGCCCTTCAAAAGGGGAAGGAAAAAAACCGTAACGTACTCCCTGCTTTGAGCAGTTCCTTTTCCCGAGACGCCCCTGTGTCCTGGCAGCGAGAGCTTTAGCCCATCGCACAGAGCATCAGGGATGCTCTCTTTGGGGTGCTGCATCCTTGCTGATGTGGGCACGGGGCTCCCCAAGTCACCCCGCCATCACCTTCCCATGGCAGTTCACATGCCGAACCTCGGCTCTGTCGGGGCAAACCACACCGTGGCCCTGTATCCAGTCCCTGTTTCCCTTTCCCATCACTGTGTGCGTCCATGTAGGGGGGTGCCCGGCGGGGAGGTCCCGCGGCAGTCCGGGGCCGTGGGGCTCAGAGCGGTGACGCGCAGCCGGCATGGAGCCAGGGCTCCCTGCACTCGGTGGCTCCCTGGGAGCGCTCGTTTTCTGGAGCAAGAGAAACAATTCCTAAAAAGGAGCAGTCAGATGGAAAATTGATACCAAATGGCGATATCTGTCCCTTGAGGAATAAAGTTTGATCTCTCAGCCCATGGTTCCTGGAGGCTAGGACACAGGCACACAATGCTATTTTAGAGGGAATTTTTTTTTTGTTAAGTTTATTATTTTCACCTTTTGTAAGTTCATGATTTTCCCAGACACAAGCTGGCTTCAGATTTGATGCTGATGGCACAGGCTGCCGCTTTGGATGTGCGCAGCGTCTGCAGGATGAGGAGGGTCTGCAGAGCGGTGCCTGGCCTCGCTCCGGCTCCTTCACGAGTCCTGCAGCGCCAGGGACCATCCCCGGCAGCTGATACCGCACTGGGGGCGTTTGCCAGCCCCACACGGTCGTCGTTGTCCTCAGGCAGAGGCAATCCCCAGCAGGCAATAGCCATCCTGGGGGCTGCCTGCCTGGTTCCCAGGTTGGCGATCCTTCCTGGCTTCGCTGTCCACCCCTGCGACTGCAGATGTGGCTGCTGAGCACCACTTCTGGGGGTATGCAGCTGAATTTCTGGGCTTAATAATGTTGTTTGTGGCTGCACTGCTCTGTTAAAAACCCTACCTCTCTACACGACCCAGCTGCTTTCTGTCTTTTCCATCTGAACCGGTTTCTGGACTGGTTCTTGCAGGAAACTGGCTGCTGAGCCACCGGTGCCAAGGACAGGAGGCTTCACCTTGTACCCGCAAACCGTGGGGCCGTGTGTTGCGGTGTCCTGCGGCACGCAGTGCAGAGCACGAGGCATTGCACGGGCCTGGCAGCATTCGGGGAGGGAGCTGAGCTTTGCAACTGAGCTTCCAGGGAAGGAATTTCCAGCAACTGCAGATCCCGTCCCCAAAGACAGCATTTCAAGGAATTACCCTCTCCCCCCTCGTTGCAGACTTCCTCTGCTTTTCCAAGTAAGTCTCTGGCTTGGGGCCATGTATGTAGTAACCGGAGCGGAGCAGATCCATGGGAATGTTGGGGCAGGGTGGGGGCTGGAGGTCTGTGCTGGCCAGGTTCGCAGTGCATGGCTCTTATCTGCACCAAGTGCTCCTAATTAAGATGCTGAGCCGCTCCCTCTTAGCCGTCTCCCTTGTGAGCACCGTGTTTCCAGTGTGCTGGATGCCACAAGGAGCAATGAAACTGCCTTCAGTGCCAACCAAAATCAACGGTGACTAGGATTTGTTTTGAGCACTATGTTAGCAAATAGCAGTTCCCAGTGTTGGTAACTCAGGACCCTCGCAGGCCTGCTCCGAGTCCAGATGGGCTGGGCATCCTGGCGCGGTGTGGAGAAGATCCCCCGTGGGGTCCATCTCCCCTGCCCCTCTGAGAACCAGCCAGCTGGTCTGACCCCACGGGGAGGCAGAGCCCACGGGGCAGTCCCTGCCTGCCCGCAGAGAGCTGCCAAACAGCCCCGTGTTCGCTCTTCTCCCTTCTCTAGAAGGTGCTCTGTGCACAGCACTGATTTCCATGCCCCAGCGGGGGTGGTTGGGGGGCTCTGGCCGGGCTCCGGAGGAGGTGACCCCTCTCCCTGGCAGCCAGAGCCGAAGGCAGGGATCACATTTCCCCCCTCCCTGCCTAAATGGTTCCCCGGGCGGGTGCACCCCCAGAGAGGTACCTTGTGGATTTTCTTTGCCTCATAAATATTCCCCTGCCCTCCCCAGTGCCCCTAGCAAATAAATTATCTGAAGCTACTTTTCCCCCTTTCAGAGCCTGGTGAAAGAAACCAGAGGGTTTAGCAGCCCTGGCTGGCTGGAGTAGTTCACATACCATCCACCCATTTGCATTTGATCTACTTCATCCTGCGTTAAGTAACCCTTGAAAGCCGCCCTGGGTTGCAGGCCCTCTGCATGCCTGTAAATCACTGGGGCATGTCACACGCTGTAAACAGCGGGTACATGAGCATGTCCCTCCCCTGAATCTGATCTGAACGGTCCCCCCCGCCCCAGAAGGAAACCATCCCTGTTAAATCAGAAATGCAGCTTGCTGGGCTGGGGTCATTCTAGACGGCGGGGCTGGGAGCGTGCCTGGCCCAGGAGGTGCGTTTCCACGTGGGACCCGAGCAGAGGGCTCCCCTCGCGGGGTAGCTCCCTAGGGGTGCAGTCTGGGGACGGTTTGGGTGTCCTGCAGGGACCTGCGTGCGCCTTGGCCTGGGTGCTCCCGCCTCACCCCTGCCTGCGTCCCCCACGACCTCCCTCGGTCGCCCATTAACTGGGGCTGCCCTGCGGCTGAGTGCAGTCGCAGCCACGTGCATCTTCTGCACTTCCCACCTTCCTCGGTTTGCTTTCCGTCACTGGAAGCCTCCTGGGACAGAGAAGGAGCCCTGCCCCATGCAGCAGCCCTGCCTCACCCCTTGGCCCCCACTGTGCAATAGGGTTTTAAGTCATTGAGCTTGTGCCACTCCAGAAGTCCCAAGTGCAGCCAGGCCAGGGGCTCTCTCCCTTGTAATAAATCAAAGATTATTCCCCTCTCCTCCACTGCCTCCCCCCAAAGGTCGCTACTGCTCAGCTGTGGCCTCACTTTAATTACAAAATAAGAGCAGCTGGAGCGGGCACTAGGTGCTGTTAATTGGCTTTCCAGGAAAGGTTTCAGCAGAGAAAGTTTAACGCACCAGCAATCGAGGCGCTTGGTGCCTCGCATGCGTTAGCTCAGCCTGACGCAAGCCCTTCGCCAGGTCCTAAATTCAGCGTACTGGATGGCATTTGCCCACGAGCCGCGGCCAGACTCGAGGCTCCAGGGTACTTTTCCCCAGCTAATTGAAGCCTCAAGGGCTCTGAGCTCCGCTGCCTGCACCAGGGTGGATTTTAGCTGCTGAGAGCAAATTCTAAGGGGGGATGCTGAAATAAAGCAGATGGGATGATTCTGGAGGTCAGAGTGAGGGAGAGGATGCCCTGCCAGGCGCCATGTGATGAAAACATACTTACTGCTCCAGCAGCTGTCAAAAGCCTGAACAGATGAGGCAAGGTGCCCAAGGAGTGTGCAGGGAACTCACTTACCTGGTAATTAATGGAAATCCTGAAACAAATCAACACGCGCTCCCTATGGAGAGCTTCACGCTCCGGTTTCAAACTGCCGATGGAGAACTGGGTATGGCTTGAGTATGAGAGCAGCAAGTGCTGCTGTGAAACGGAGACAGGACGTGGTCCCCACTGCCCTGTCGCTGATGGAGCTCCTAGTTATTTGAGGGATGTCCTTACCTGCCAGCGTGCTCCCCCATAACACGTGGCTGTGGGATGCCTGACCCTGCCTACGCCGTTAGGGCACTGCTAATTGCTCTGCCCCTGCAGCACACGGAGCGGGGGGACTTGCAGTGTTGTCTGTCACCGGCAAAGATGCCTTGGCTTAAGGCTGCGGAGTAGGAATGAAGAGGTCATGATGTGCCCCATCATCTCCCTCTGATCCTGCTCGGCTGAGCATGTCACAGCTGACTTTCCCGGTCCAGCCCTCCCGCCGCGCTGCACGGGCACCTACGCCCCGTGCCCCGGCCCTGCTTGATGGGAGCCTGAGCTGGCGACCAGACGTGCCCTTTTGTTTTCTGCTGTAGAGAAAGCTCATCCCGGTACAAAATGCTGTGCCATTTTTTTTCTTGCAAGTTAATTAAGTTGGCTCAGTTTAAATATTAAAAACGCTGTTCTCTGATAGTTTCCTCCTTCCAGAGCAGCGATGTGCCGCTCCGCAGTGCCCTCGGATGGGAGCAGGCACGCTTTCTCTGATTCGGGGACTTAAGGATGAGAGCGTGCTTCGGTTTCCCCTCGTCTTGTTTATTCACCACGTGCAAAATGGTTTTGCAAAACAAAATCTTGCAAGCAATTCGTGCTAATCAGACTTGCTGACAGCCCAGCCCTGGCTGCTGGGAGCATGGGCTGAGCTGTGCACGGCTCCGCCTGCTCCTGGGTGCTTCCAGGGAGGGGAACTGACCCCAAAATAGCAAAGGTGAGTGCGTAACTCGCCTCCTCCGTCTCCTGCCAGTAGTCAGCAACTGGCATAGTCCCTGAAGCATAAGGTTTATGATCCCTTCCAAAAACTTTATCTGAATGCTAACTATATTCTGAGGTATAGTAAATGCCAAATCCCTTTTGAAACTTCATAAAAATCTCATTTTAAAATATGCGAACGACTTTGCTGTCTTTCTAAAAAGCCCCCTGCTTCTCAAGATAAAAAAAAACCCAAACAACAAAAGCAAAACTAAACCAAACCACTTGCTACCAGATAAAAATATGTAGTCCTTGAGCCTGCATGAAGTGGTGCAGCTCCCCTGACCGCGCTGGAGGGGGGTCAGGTAAGGATCCTGCCCCTCCACGAGGGGCCCTTTACAGGCTGGACTAGAACAGATCCTTGAACTGCTGTAGTAAAATCTCTCCCAGATACCCTGACAGAAGAAACTGCAGAAACTCTGCCTGAGGAATTGGTGGGCTCTCGCTCTCTTTGATATCACTCACGTTATAATTAAGAGATAATGTCAATAGAATAAAACATTGTCTCAGGATAATGGTCTCCTGCTGCTACAGGAGTGTCAAGGCGAAGTCAAATCATTTATCAAAAATGAATGTTGAGGCAAGTCTGGGACGTTTGTTTTCACAGCAAGGGGCATTAATCCTGGGACAACAATATTCCAGCACTTTTATTCCTCCCGCACGCGGTGATTGATGCCAATGCATCACCGTGCCTGCGAGCCACGGGTACGGCTGAGCGATGGGCTCTCATTGCAGCATTATTGACCAGGTGAATTTTGACTTGTTGAAATACATAATAGTAAATCGAGGAGCGCTGGATCATGCGAGTGTGTGCCAGTAAGTGTGATTTTTATTTCTAAAGGCGAGTAGTGCCGTGTGTGTGCTGGCTCTGTCCGGCCAGGCTGTGTTTCAGGGCTGTGGCTGCCTTGCTGCTGCAGCTGCTGGAGGGTTGCTCGTTCGTTAACCACCCAGGGCTAATCTCAGGACCTGCTCCCATCCCCAGCCCGATTTCACACTGCTTTGGAGGTTTTTTGGGGCCCTCTTCTGAACGCGAGGGCTGGCTGTGCCCCTCTGGCTGGGATTGCCTGGGGTCTTGGCGCGGGGCTGAGCGCCTTGCGGGCTTTATGCATTTTTGAAGTGCTGCTGAGTATAAATACCCACTGCCCAACCGAGGTGAGCGTCCGTGGATCCGGGTCCTTTGGCACAGGCTGGGGCAGCCTCAGCCCCATCCCTGGCACCGTGAAAGGCCGGGGAGGCCGGGGAAAACTGCTGCTGTCTGACGCAACACCCGCTGCAATCGCTGCTGCCTCCGGGGCTGGGGAGAGGAGCAGCCTCTGCAGTCCATCCTCAGTTTGCATTAGGACAAGTTGCAAGGTCAACACCTGAAATTAAAGCCGTGTAAGTGGCAATTAGACTTGAAACAAAGTCCCAGGAGGGTGTACAAAAGCCCTTCCAGAATTCTTTTTTTTTTAATTTTTTCCCCCCCTCCTGGATTTGTTAGTGGAGAGAAATACCTACCTAGCAAACATTTGGGCTGCAGAGGAACGCGAGTGCTTTGTACCGTCTCCAAAAGGCAAATCTATTTTTCTGAAGCAGCCGCCGGTACCTTGTGCACAGAAGCTGCCTGTTGGCACAAGGACGTTTGGTTCTTGCGAGCCCCTGGCCCTGCCCGGGGATGGCCCCCGCTGCCGATGTGCTCCGTGCCTTTTGCAGGAGAGGCGCGGTGATTAGGCTGGAGCATAACTAACTGTGTTTTATACGCAGGGTGGTCCTGGAAGAATTAACTGGAGCTGAGTTTGACTTCATTACATAGGGTTACTCTTAAACTGTCCCTAGTCTGAAGGACCCGAGTGGGATCCCAGCCCCATGGTGGCAGGCGGTGTCCGGACAAGTGATCTGCTCGGTTAACTTGTCCTCTCCTCTCCCCGGGGCTGCTAATCCTCTGTTGCAGTACATTGCATCAAGATGCCGTCAGCAGCTTGGACACAGGACAGGGCTTGGGATGCACGTGGACTTTTGGGCGCAGACTCTGCCTTTTGAAGCTCTGGGTGGTCCTGGTCTCCCCGCAGAGCGGGGGGAGCTGCCCCCTTCCCAATAACTCCCAGCTGTGTGTCTCATCACCTGCGCCGAGTTGGTGGCAGCGAGGCTGCACGCCGGTGGGTCGTGTGCGTGTGTGTGTGGGGGGGTGTCCGCAGAGCCGACGGCGCAGGCAGCGCACGGTGGGCAGGAGGAGAAACGCCCTTGGCGTCTGAGGAGCAGCAGCAGCAGAGATCTGCAGAGGCAGCCGGGGTCAGGCAGCGGCTGCGCCGGTGCGGTGACGGTCAGTGCTGCGAGCCTGAAACCGCCTGCAAACGGCTTTCGCGTGCTCTCTATCCCCGGCGTGATGAGGTGCAGCTTCACTGGGGTTGGGTGAATTCTCAGTTGTTTCTGTAACCTTCCTCTGTAGATGACTGCCCTTACGGTGGTGCTTTGCCTGACGCTCAGGGCAGGCAAGTGCATCCCGCTGGGTGCATGGGGAGGGCAGCTCAGCTGGGGCGGGGGTGCGTTTTGGACCGCGTTTTGCTCTTTTCTCTGGCTCGCCGCTTCTAGGAAGGGGCAGGGGCCGTGGAGAGCACAGGCTGTTGGGAGAAGGCTGGGACTTTCTGCTGTGGCATGGCTTGGGGCACGCCAGGGTTGTGCTGCCCGGCAGCTTGCACCGGGAGAGCCCCATGAGCGTCACCCCTGTCAGCGTCGCGTGAACAGCCACAGCAGAGGAGGGAGACTGGCTCAGACTATTACGGGAGGAGACCGAGAGGCGCAGAATGACATAAAGGGCCCTTAAAAGGCCCAGAAAGTGGCCGGGGAGAGCCCCCCCCAGCACAGCTGCTTCAGGGTCATCCTGGCCGTACGACGACGGCGTCTTGTAAAGCCAGGCACGCCAGGGTGGGCTGGAAAAGCAAAAGACGTGTGTGCCGCGGCATGCTGTCAGGCAGTGTGGCAGGGGGCTGCGTTTTGGGAGCAGGGGGGATGCTGCTGCCACGCTCTCCTGGCCTGGGTGCACCGCTCGCACCACGCTGCAGCACTGGGATACTCGAAACACAGCACAGAGCTGGCCTAGAACCTGCCGGCTGCCAATACAGATGCATTTTGTTCACAGCTGGCTTAAAAAAAATTAAAAAAATTTAGATTCCTAGATCTGGACACGCAAATCCGTGGCCTTGGTGACTTTGCAAGAGGATAGTGGAGATGGAGAACTGGTTCTGCAGCGGGGACTGAGGACACTGAATCAGGAGTTTATAACTGTAGTTACTCTCCGGTGTAGCATTGGACAGGTTAACTAAAAGAGGGGAGGGAAGAAACTAGGTGTCTTCTGGGCTGGTGTTAATCTCTGAGGCCAGAGAGCTCCAATTTGTTTGAAAAGGGACGATTTCCACCGCCGCCTACTCACTGACCCTCGGAGGGTAGGCACCCAGACCAAGCTCAAATATAAGATGGGTACTTGAGGAAAAAACCCAGAAGACAGCCTTGCCCTGTAGCTGCCAACCCCAGCATGAGGCATAGCGAGCTCCTGCACATGCTCTTATCCTGGCAGCCGCAGCCGTGCGGCGATTTAGCCAGGAAATGATTCACTCCAAAGGAGGGATGCTCAAGGGCGTCCCGAGACCCCGGAGCACCCTGTGCTGGGCATCGGAAAAACACAATTGCATGTCAGGGTCTGCATGTGCAGTCCCTCTCCTGCACCGAGGTCTGTTCCTCCTGCAAACACCAATAAAGATGTCAAGCTGATGCGTGCGGGGAAATAAATCACGGCATTTTTTTTCCTGCCCAGAGCATCAAGGTGTTTTCTGGTGCAGCGTAAGGGGGAGCAGAGGAGAGGCGGGCTGCGACTGCAGGTCTGAGCAAGGGCTCCTGCCTGCTGCCCGCGCCGGGCACGGCCGCTCGCAGCCCCTTCCCGCCGGCACTGACTACCGTGGTCGTGCACGGCCGCTGACCTGACCCACCCTGGGCATTTGGGATGTGACCGCCAGCTTGCTGCAGAGGGGCTGCTTGTCCTGCTGGGCTGCCCATCACCGAGGCCTCAGGGCAGATATGAACGGGAACCCTTACCCGAGAGAGGCTCTGTGTCCCCTCAGTGTCACTGTGTGCTGCAGGAGGGCCTGACGGTAAGACATTGCCACTGCCTGATAGTGGCCAAAGAGAAAAAACATAGGTGGAAAACTTAAAATGATGAAGTGCTTTGCGCCAGACCTTTGCTGTCAGTGTGAAGCAGCAAGCCCTGATTTAAACAGCCCCTTCGGTAACCGACCTACACCGAACAAATCCATTTACAGTGTCTTGTTTCTCCTCACTGTTTAACTACCAGAGTTCAGAGACGATTCCTTAAATGTTAATGGTGCAGGAATTTGGAAACTTTCCCAGAGTTGCTAGGGGAGCCATGCAGGAATATGTCTGCCCTGCTTGTGCAGTTCAATTTCCTGCTGAACATCAGGCGGGCTGTTCTCGCCTACTGCTTTGTAATTAAAGTGCTGAAAGACCATCACTCTTTGAGGCTGATGGTGCTCAGATTCACCCCCTGGGCGAGGTCCGGCTTTGTGCCCAGCTGCAAGGAGGGCAAGTTGCGAAATATATAAAGACGCGGTCCCAGCCTGCTCTCATCCTGCTCCTGCTGTCCCATGGCTTGGATGGGGACTGGGGACCAGGCTCCGTACCCCGGGACAGACTGTTTGATAGACCCCCACAGTCCAAATTTGCATCTCTGCTGCATGCCTTGTGCTGCCGTCTGTGGGCACCGTCCATGGTGCCCGCTGCTCAGGGGCCAGGGTGAGGGTTTGCCCCCATCCCTCGAACAGCTCGTTCAAGGGCTCAGCATCAGGAATCCGGCAGGTGAAGGTCTCCCACCATGGCTGTGCGTGAGTCGGACGGCCGGAGTAAGTTTGGGCCATACCTGAGGGTGTCAGTACTTCTCAAGAGCCCTTTTCCGGCAGAGCGTAGCTAGCTTTGTGCACGTTAAAATACAGGATTTCCTCAAAGCTGAGCTCGGGGTAAGGAGCCTTGGGCATGCGTCAGCCTGAAAGGTCGCCGTTTCTCTTCCTCCTGCGATGGGGCGAGCGTGCATGTAAATGCATCGAATACCTGGGGCTGGAGGGCAAAGGGCCGAGTCCCACGCCTGGGCGTGCAAAGCCTCTTCATCAAACCGCACCTCCGTGCCCGCAGCAAAGGGGTGGCCGTGCCCGGGGGAGCATCCTGGGGCTGCTGGGGTCCGTGCTGAGGGATGCCCTGCCAGGGTCACCAGCACGTCCCAGCTGTGGCGGGATGGGGTCGGGTCCTGGTTCGGGAGCAGGGGGAGCCAGCCGTCAGCGCCAGGGCACCATGCTCACCACGGGTGTTGCTGGTGAAAATAGGGGCTTTGAAAGGAGCCGCAAGAGTTGAGCTGGCATGTGCTCCTCTGGCTCTTTTGGCTCTGAACGTGGATCCAACTCCTTCCGCCATCTCGTTAAGAACAAGTGCTTGGCCCAAGTTACACGGCAAATTTTGACATTTAAAAAATTGATGCCTTTTTCTGCTCATAACTTAAGCTGTCTAGTTTATCAGAGACATATGGAAAGTTTATTACGTTCTTATTACAGATCCGGCCAAGTGAACTGGCTAATGAATGTGTTGGTTTGTTGGTTTTTTGTTTTGCTTTTTTTTTTGGTTAGGACTTGGCATGGGGGACCTCCTCCGAAAGGGATATCTTTGGGTCGAGAAATAAATCACACGGAGTTTTTTCCTTCTGCCTTAAGAGTTCAGCTCGGCAAAATCTGCAGCGTGTCTGATTTGGGGGTGGGAAGTGAGGCACAGGCAGAAATCAAGGGTTTGCAGGAGATTTATTGTGTTGCCCCATGACGACCCCAGCGGCATCCGGCAGCGTGGCACCCTTGGCGCTGCCGCCTCCCCGCTGCCGTCCTGCCCGCGTTGCGGGCGGCCGGCACGGATGGGCTGGCAGGAGAAAGTGCACAAATTCATGGGAAACCGTCGTTCTGTTGCTTAGAACAACTCGCGTTTTATTAATAAGGAATAGGGGCACAACTGTCCCAGGGGCCGGGTGGGTCTCGGGTGGCCTGCAGCGGCCGGGGCTGTGAGGGTGCAAGCTTGCACGCGGTTTTTGGTGGCTGAGGGAAGTGTTAAACTCTTCGCAGGCTGCTCCGGGCGAGCTCAGCTGGGTGCCAGGTATGAGAGAGTGGAAACGCAGCCTCACGCTGGCCGCCCTCCAGACCCCGCGGCCGGGGGACGCTCCCGTGCTTTGCCGCCGACACAGAGCTCCCGTACCCACCGTCCCAGCGCGGTGCGGCAGCCGCCACCCCGAGCGGCCCCTTTCCCTAACCCGGCGCCTGCCCGCGCCCGGCTCTGCTAGTGTTTTTAGGTTGAAAACGGCGTGTTTCTGTTCGGTTGCTGTGTTTGGACTTGTGAGGATGGCCTGTGTGTGCCTGTCCCCTCCTCCCGTGCATCCTCTGGCTGTGCCTGGTCCTCTCGTCCTCTGCATCCTCCGACCCTTTCAGTCCCAGGAGTCGGAGGGTGCAACCCTCCCGTCTTTCAGAGCTGATGCCACAGTTTCACACTTTCCAGCACAAACCGTTTCTTGTGCTCAGGAGATGTTCCATCCCTTCCAGTGATGCCCTGGTAACCCTAGTGCAGGTCTCCCTGGGTCTCAGCAGCTCTGGGCACAAATTTTGGTTTTTCCTTCGTAGGAACCACTCACTTCAGCTTTGGGCTCATTTGATTCATGAATTCAGTTGGTTATAACTGATATTATTGTAAGTTTTCCACTACTCAAAATATCCGCCTGTGTCTTTCCTTTGCTGCTCTGCAGTTTATAGTGCCCGCTGGGACGATGACAGCAGCACTGCAGAACGCAAGTTTTTTGGCTGGGCTGTTAGAGTTTTACTGTCTTGCCTTGCATAATGCGGAGATCTTAAGGCCAGCTCCCCCGCTTGCCCTGCTTTAGAGCTGGCATTTCGTGGCTCGTTGTGTCTCTTGGTGTGTCACCTCATCTGGTGGCCATTTCCACCCCCCACCTGCCCCCTTCGCATCTCACGCGCGGTGTGTCGCATTTCTACCATCTATAGGCAAAATCTCTTCCTCTGACTCACTACTTGGTGCTTTCCCTCCGCCCCCCCCCGCCCCCCCCGCTAACTTTGGCATCATGTCCTCACGCTGGAAGCGTAGGGGGTAGCACATACAGGGCACTTCTCCGGGAGAGGTTTTTCTCTGTAGCACACTAAGGATGAGCCTTTCCTGGTTTTTCTCCTTTGCTATTCACTTCTCCTACATCTACATTCTGCTTTTGTGCAACGTAAGCGGTGTATTTCCCTGTGGAGTCTGGTAAATCATCTCTCCTCTAGGCTCTGCTTCTTCCCTGGGTCTCCTTGTAGAGCACATTCACCGGCTTTGAACACGTTTGTAGGTCTTGGCAGAGCAGGAGCTTGCCTGCAAGGGTGCTCAGTGAGCCAGGGATGAATTTTACACCGCGTTCTCTCTGCAGCCCTTTCTCCTTGTGGCTCCACACCCCCAGCGCTGGCTGAGCCTGAGGTTACTCTGCTCTGTTCCTCACCCCTGCTCCTCCTCTACATCAGCTTAGTGCATCTCTTAAACTTGGATCCTCACACATCAGCCATCTGGTGTGGTTTAGCAATACAAAGAGCTATTGTTTGCTCCGGAATCTGTGTTCTGGCGAGGTAGCTCTGCTTCTGGAGCACTCTGCGGGTTCTCCAAGGGTCCTTCTGCTCTGCTGGCAAGCGCAGGTGCGTTTGGAGCAGCCTTTGTCCCTTGACAAAGGCACTGCTTGGATTTTCTTCTCGTGTTTTGCCTTGTCTAATCATAATCCTGAGGTTTCCCACAGTGAGCCTGCACTGCGAAGTGCCCTCACCCTTTGGCAGGGACAGGGCCTGGGGGTGCTCCTGGCTATTTCTTCATGGGAGCAATATTCTGAGCTATGGGCTTGAAGTCTTAATGTCCTTTCTAGCGTTAAATCTCTTAACGTCCTTTACTATCAAAGCCTTTCTCCAAGTCAGGGTCTGGGTCGAAATGCAATGCCCAAAACGTGCCCCTTGGGAAGCTGTGGGGACAGGAAAGCAAGGAGTTAAAAGCAGAGCCCTGTTGCCAGCTGGGGACACTGGTGCATGACAAATGTGGCTTTTTTGCATTTCCTTCTGCAAATGAGCCCATAGTCAGCCTAATTTCGGAGAGAGAGACGCCTCTGAACCAGAGTGACTCAGAGGAATTTATTTTGCGAACCGGGCGGCTGCGTCTGGCAGGGCTGCGGCAGCCGCTTGCAGGTTTAATTTGTAAATGCTGACACACGGCATTTCCTCACCGTCTCGTTGGGAAGGGCGGTGTGTCTGCCGGCACTTCCAATTTGTCACTGTCAGGACTGGCCCCATCTCCTGCTCGTCTCTGAAATGTCTTCTGATCGGTGCCGGGGAAGTTATTGGCACATAATTTATCATTTAATATTACCAGAAGGGTTTATTCTACAAACATCCCCCAAATGATTATCCAGATTATGTTAGGTAGCTCTTCCCTTCCCCTGCAAAGACCTCTCAAAGCATCTGTTTGGTGCTCTGCTGTAGTGCTGGGGAGGAAAACTGCCCTTGAGGCAACATCTCCTTCACCGAGAAGCCCTGATTAACAGCCAGCCGAGGCTGCCCCAATGCGGCACCTACCTACGCTCGCGCTCTTGCAGAAGACGTTGCATCAGGGACCTTTTCCGGACTGCACATTCCCATTGGCATATTTCGTCAGGCAACTGGGGGAAATGTTTCCCCAGACCTTATTCCTCTCTACGGAGAAAGGATTTAGGCGTGAATAAAGGCCACCAAGGTGCCTGGGCGCCCCCGGATGGTGCAAGGGGGCTGGTACTGGGGTGCTGTGGCCCCAGGCAGAGAGGTCTTCTGCATTGGTTATCATGGTGGTGACAACTTGCTCTCGCAGATGAGTGCTGAGATGTGTGGCACCCAGGGGGAAGCAAACCTGTCCCCAAAGGCTGGCACAGAGATGGGGCAGAAGGCACCCGGGCCTCTGTCCTGGTTCAGACGCTTCCAGCGCAGACGGAAGGGCTGATCCTGATGATCCCCAGTTCCCGCCAGTGTTCAGCGGGACCCAGATGCTGCAGGAGCAGCGCTCGGGCTGTGGTACAAGACAGAAGGAGGCAGCTGACTTGCAAGCAGCTTTCCCCAATTAGCAGCCAAAGGTGGGATGTGGCAGCTGCTTTTGGGGCAGCTGCTTTTGGGGCTAAACCACTGTATTTCTCAAAAGGGACATCGCAAAAATGTCTTTGCACGTGCTCTTGTAAAGACCGAAGCGGATCTGCAGGGTGGGACCTGCAATGCAGTGAGCAGCCCTGGTCCTAGCCCCAGTGCAAGCGCAGTGGGGCTGGGTGGGTGCCACGCCAGGATGCACCAGCCTGGCCATGGGCACCCGCACGTGCAGGATGCTCTGGGGGATGCTGGCAACACCCAGAAGGACCATGCCGAGCACTTTCCTCAAACTGTGGCTTTCCTCCCTGACTTTCTAAACCGCATCTTCCTGCAAGGTGTCCAGTACCTCTGCAGCCCCGTTGCACCTCGGGGCGCTGTTAATGCTTCCCTCTGCCAGCGGGCTTGGCCAAGACGCAGCGCCCAGCGCAAATGACCCCGACCGCAGCGAGGCCGAGCCCCCGGCCGTGCCACATCCCATGCGGGGATGGGACGCGCTCCCCTGGCACTGCCCCTCCAGCTCAGGCTTGTCTCGGCCGCCGCTTCCTCCAGCTCCCCCCGGCCTCCGCAGCCGCAGCCATGCAATCAGTTAAAACCACGGCTGGCACCTTGACTCACACAGGGCAGCTTTTCTTGGAAGCTGGCTGATGGTTTTATAGTTCTGCTTTATTAGAGACATGAAAGTGACTTTTGTTGTTGTTGGTGTTGCTGTTTTATGAGCCAGATTTCAAAGGACGCAGTTACGCACACTAGGCAAAGACCTGCTGGCATCTCACGGGAAACTGTGGAAAATCCCTTCCCTTCAGAGCTCCTTGCACAGCTAGGCTGTACTTCTGTCATTTTGATTGAAATTTCTGATTTCTGGGGAAGAGTGCAGTCAAGCAAGGTCTTTGGTGCCTGTGGTCATTGCTGCCTTCCTTGGCTGGGCATCCTCGTCCCCCGTGACGTGGCGGGGGCGGCCACGGAAGTCACTGTGATGTTGCCGATGTTGGATGATGGCTTCAGGGTCAAAGAGGATGAACTTATGGGAGACAAAGGAGCCGTTCCTGGAGAATTGTCTCAGGAAAGTGCAAAATGGCTGGAAAAGGGCATGTTTTTCCCACGAGAGCCAGGCAGTGCTCCTGCTGCGGTCAGCTCCGGGCACGGCTGTGCCTTGCCTCTCTGTCTTGCCCCATGTCCTCTCTCCAGCTGGGTCGTGGCTCTCTGATGAGGTCCCTGGGGTGGGGGCTTGCTGTTCCTTAGGGACCTTGCACACAGGCCCTGGTCCCAGCTTGGGGAAGGAGGGATGCAGGGCAGGTACCTCCTAACCGGGCATCCCAGGAGCGGTCAGGCATCTCCTCCGGCAGACATCTGTGCCAGGCTGGTCCTTCACACGTCCTCCCAAATCTCAGGCTGTTCGGGAGGCAGTGGTGTGTCCGCAGCCGCCTCCCTCTCCGCGGGGCCCGGGAAAGGCGCCCGCTCCCCTTCCTGCCCGCCGCAGCTGAACGCAGCGGGGGACCCTGCCTGAAACGCAAGCAGGGCTCTCGCTGGGTCAAGGGGTTGGTTCCCATCAGTAAGCATGAAGGATCGATGGTGTTTTGGGGTTGGGTTTTTTTGATTGCAGAGGGATTGTGCTGACAAGAGTTGTGCTCAAATGACAGTTTTCCCTGTGTCCCCCGAGCTTCCCGATGTAGATACTCCCCTAAAAATCCCCACCGGCTTCGCAGTTTCTAAAAGCAAACAGTGGGCATGGGGCAGCTTCCCGAGAGGCGACGGATCTCTCCTCCCTGGCTTTGTTCCGCTGCTCTTCCCCAAGCCCGTAGGCGCGGGGAGCCGAGCCCTTTATCAGCTCCTGTACACCAGGAAATTTTGTAAGTGTCTGAGAAGACCCTGAGGCTATATAAAAGTTCGACTTGTGATTCATTTCCTTCCTATTCAGGGATAGGCTAATTTGAGAGTATGCACTGAACATTAATTACCTTCCTTGCCATGGTTTCCTATTCAGGCATCCTTTCCCAGATGACTTTCTGCTCACTCAGGTCCAAGGCCATAAAAGCTCCCCTATTAGGAAAGGAAATATTTTACATCAGGTTTATACTGTATGCCTGAGGTCATCAGAAGTACAGATCGAGTGGCAGAAATACATACTGTGCTCTCTCCTTCCAGCATGAAAAATGAATCAATAACTCATCGATTTAAATTAAAATGTCTGCCTTGCAAAATGCCTCCGAGCGCTAATATTTGCAGCCCCCGTGTTTTGCGACAGCAATTGGAAATCCGCTGCCCCTGTAAAGCGTGCAGGGATCCAGCTCTGCTAACAGCATGCAATTGCTGACACCCAGGAAAAAAAAAACAAAACGCTTTCCCTTCCCCTGGAAGGATCCAACAAGGTGAACTTTTGGAAATTGCCTCTCCTGGCACATGAATTATGTATCGAACAGGCAACGGTCAATATATCTGAGTTCTTCACGAGGTAATTAAGAATAAATGTGGGAATTCAGGCAGAATTGTTGCCCTGCGTGGGAGGCGAGCGTAACCGTACGGAGCCGGCTCTGAAGGGAATGGCTTTGCGGTGGGGATGCTGCGGGGATGCAGGGGGATGTACGGCTCAGGGAAACCCCGTCGGTGCCTTTGCCTCTCGCTGTCTGTGTCCTGCTGGTGCCCGGGCACCGTGCTGGACCGAGCCCCTCTTTGCATTCCCGCCTCCCTCCTGACAGTGGGAATATCCCACGTTTTCCATAATACATTGTGTTATTTGCTGCGCTGCTGTACCTGTGTGTGCTGCCAGCCCCGGACAGTGAAACGAGCCCAGATGCGACTCTCCGAGCCCGGACGGGGTTATTACCCCCAACTCGCTGGGCTTGGAGGGAAGGAGGCTGCGTGCTTTAACTTGTGCTGTCTCAGGTATCTTGGGATAATATTGACTTCCGTGAAAAAAATCGGAGTGTTCCTCTCCACTCAAATCTCTCCTTGCGAGCTAATTAAAAAGTAGCTGTATTAGCGAACGTATTTATGGTCATTAGCAAACAGTCAACTAACTAATTTTAAAGATTTATGGTGTTGGCAGCAGGTAAATTACAGTCTTCGGAGAGTTTTCTTGCAAATGATCTGAAGTAAGGTTTGTTCTAGCCTCAGGGAAACATAAAGGAAATGCATTTAATGACCGCAAATTGTATGTGCTGATAGTCTCAATAAGATATTTAATGTGTACTTGCAGTTTTAGCCATTGGAAATGTACAGCAGCTTTAATAGCAGCGAGATGGCTGTGTCTCCTCTCTACCCCTCAGCTGGTTTGCTCTGGGATCCGCCGTCTCCAAGCAGCTCATGAGGCCCCAGGGGAAGGATTTCCTCCTCTTACCTGGTTAGGGAAAAGCTGCAATGTATTAAATATAAGTGTGCGACTGTTGTTTTCCAGATTTGGTTATAAAAACCTGCTAGTCTCCAACCGTGACATGTATTATGGTCTCGGTTTCACAGTTAGAATAATGTTTAGGTTGGCAATGGAAGCCCTGAGTGTGCTTGCAGAAGAAAAGACACTCGCTGCACTCGCTGGAAATGGCTTTCAGCTGCTCTGGTCTTTATTTCTCCTCTGGGCAACCCTCTCCACCCGCACTGACAGGTCACCGCAGTGTTTCCCCGGCACGGCCGAGGTTCGGGGCTGCGTTGCAGTCTTGGATGAGACGCGTTAGATGGGCAGAAGGTGGGGGACGGCGTCTCCTCCAGACCTCCTTTCTCCAGGCATGGTGGCAGGGGGATGCTGAGAGCCGCCCGGAGCTGGCAGGCTGGTTGCGAGTCATGTGTGGACTATTAAATCCCCACTTCTGATTTTTTCCCCCCAAATCCATGTGTGAGGAAGAACACCGAGACTGATAATGAACATCTCTGGGTCCAGAGAAGCCGTAGATGGTCCTAAATGATTGAAGAAGGCAATTTCCCTAACGGAGCTGCGGGCCCCTGGCAGTGATTAGTGCCTGAGCAGAAGCGCATCACTTAGCTCGTATTATTTAAACATAAGATACTTGAGCAAGCGCACAAAATTTTCTTTGCTGTATATTCTTTCCCTCGTTGGAAAAAGCCGTTATTTACACATGCAAGTGCTTGTGGTGCGTGTGCGAGCTTCCTCGCCTGCTCCTGGACCCGCACGGAATATAAATGACCATGTTTCTCCTTGGTAGCAATGACTCCATCTGAGGGCTATCTTCCCTGCATGTTAACTGTTAATTATAGGATACATTTATATCATTAAGGTTTATCTGCGGTCCTTTCCTTCCCCCTGTTAAATCGCTAATGCGTCTCGCACAGATTAATTCGCTAGACCTCCCCTCCTTTTCCGCAAAGGCGGTGGGCAGCCACGCGGGAGGGATGCCTGTTGCTGGTGAGAGCGGGGCTGCGCTGGGCTGGCATCTGGGAGGACGACCCAGCGTAGCCGGATGGCCGATGGGCCGCGGCACCGGTGTGCTTGGCTCATTGCCTGCCGAAAACACTGCGGGGAGGGGATGAAAAGTGGAGACGCAGTGGTCCCCTGGGCGAGAAAAACGTGCTGCGTGGCATGGGTGAGGGGCTTTGGTGTGAGTCCTGCTGCTGCGCGAGAGGTGGAAAAGCTGCTGCTTTCCCTTCCCTTAATGAAGAGGTGTTTCATGGGTCCGGGAACGTGCCTGACGCCGGCAGGTTATTAAATAAGCAACACGTTCGCTGGGGGGGGGGTGCCTCCAGGGACGTGCCGCTTAGCTGCGAGCGGGAAGGGCTCCTCTCTCTCCCCCCTGCTGCAATTAAGCTCTTGTCAGCCCGAAGCCGCCGGGGTGCGGGGGGAGATGGACGGCAGTCCCGGCAGTCCCCCGGCACCTCCGGCTGCTGGTTAAGCAATTTGTATTTCAGCTACCCGTTAATTGGCATAAGCCCTGGCAGGGGCTGCTTCCCCGTCCTCCTGCGACGGGGCCAGCCCGCAGGAGGCTGCCGCGGAGGCTCGTCCTCGCTGCCGGAGGCCGAATCCTCCTTTTCTAAGGCAATCAGAGGGCTCTTCATGCCTTTATTTTGGGGCACCTGATTTCTCAGGCATCACGAGAGGGCTGCGTTTCTGCGCAGGTCTGAGGGCTAACACGCTCCCCGACGTTGGCGTGGGTTTGGGATGTCGGGGACTGGCCCCGAGCGTGCCCTTGCAGCAGGGCAGGTCCCAAAGCTGCGGGAAGCCAGGGATTCATCGCCTGACTCTATGTTTATATGGTGCCTGTTTATCTTGAGTTGCAAACAAGGTTTTCCTGGGTTTAGAGAACTTGTCTCTGTCTCTCTCTGTCTTCCCCTTTTCTTTCTTTAACTGCTGATGGTGGACTTCTGCCATGCCTGAAAACCTGTTCTCATAAAAACATTAAAGGGAGCAAATTATTTAAGAGCTGGGAGCATGGGTGGGAGAGGAGGCAGAAGGCCAGATCTGCGTTTTTTGGCCATTAAGCTGCATATCATGCTTAATATAGCAGGTGATATCTTCAGCCTCCCCACAAGTTCAGGGCAAGAGCCAAGAAACAGAGAAACTGGTTCTTGTCAAGACCGACTTACTTTTACTAGACGCTGCCTTTAAACGTATGCTTTTAAATACGCAGCCTGAGCTCTGTGGGCGTTTGCTGGGGGAATTGCTCCCATTGCAGGGGATGCGTCCACGGGAGACGGCAGTCGCCAGGCAGATGCTGCTTCTCCTTTCCTCCCTTTCTGTGCCGTGGGAAGGCAGGACACGATGGCTGGTCCCACGCCTGGCCAGGCGAGAGGAGCTCTGGGGCACCCCGGGTGCTCTTCCATGGCCCCTCTGCGGGCTGCAAGCGCCGTCTGGGTCTTGGAAACACCAAGCCCGGGTGTTTCCCCAGCCCCAGGGTCTGTGTCACGGGGCCAACCTTTGGAAAAGGTCTTTTGGTCATTGGAGGTTTAAAAAACCAACCCAACCCTCCCCAAATCCCTGCTTCGTTAGGTATCCCCTTACCTCCCCTGGGCTTTGGGCCTGGGCTGAGCCAGAGGGACCCAGCGGGTCAGTGCCCCAGACCAGCCACCTCCCAAGAAGCCAAAGGCAAAACTCCTTGGACTTTGGATATTTGCAGGTTTTTCAGCAAGTTTCAGATGTGTTTGTGAGAGCGGAGAGCCCACTGGGTGCCCTGGCTGGAAGGGAGCTGCGCCAGCCCTCGGTGCGGGTACGGCTACCGCGAAGCAATGGTGTACGGCGACAGCCAGACCTCGCAGCCGCCTCGCGAGGCGGACGGTTAAAGCCTGCGTATCTTCAGGCCCCATTTGCATTTTTGCTACAAAAGCGATCATAAAAACTTCAGCACAAAAATATTTACATGCGTTAATAAACGGAGACGAGCTTGTTACGTGGCTGCTCTTCCAAACACAGCCGGGTGCCCGGGGAACGGGCTGACTGGGGAGCGCCGCCTGGCCGTCCGTGAGGGCCGATCTGCCAGATCCCTGCCTCTCCTTTAGAGGATAACTCTTGCACTACGGAAAGCCCGTTCCTACAGCCAGCTTATAACTCCTTTAAACGTTTTGGCACCGGGCTCCACCGCGCTCTCCGCGTGTCATCATTTCTACGCATTTCCTCCATCCATAATTCCACGTACGAGTGCACCTGGGTGCCAAGGTTGCTTAAAATATTCCTGCTTGGCACACGTGCGTGTTACAGCTTGAGAGATGTGCATGTTCCAGAGATGATGGCGATACGGCAGAAGGCACATGAAGCAGCGAGAGGAAACCTAGCGCGTCAACCTCCAGACTTTCCATCCGGAGCCGTGCCTGGGGCTTTTCCAGGCCTCGCTAATTGGAGGGAGGGGATGTTTCCTTTACCATCCCCAAGGCCTGAATTCAGCGCCTGCCTTCCTCCCTCATCCTCGGCTGATACCTTCATTTGGTGAAAGCAAGAAGTCAGAGGTATCCTCTTAAATCCAGCACGCTGGCTCTTCTCACCGCCTTCCCCCCCCCCCCCCCATTTGGAAAAGGCAGAGGGGGAGGCTGGAGGGCTTGTGTTTCGGTTTGCGTCTTACTGCACCTTTGCTGTATCTGTGCCTAAAAAACGAAAGTTTTTTTCCCCATCATGAGCTTTTCCCTTATTCAGAGCAAGCTTTTCACCCTGGGAGCTGCACCTCATGGTCCCAGGGATGCTCCGCTGTCAGTGCAGGGCTATTTACACCCCTGTCTGGCGGGGGATGCCAAGGCAGTTGTTTTTCCTAGGAATTCAGAGCAAAAACTCCCCCAAAGAACCAGTTACCCCCTATTTAAACCACGCTGCTAAAAGCCAGGCTGGGACCGCTTAAACCAGCCCTGATCATTTTACCGTGCTCCGTCGGCTCCGCTTTGGCATTGCTGCGGGCTCCGTCCGGCCGCCTCGCGGAGATCCCGGCACCCGCGGTTACCGTTTTTGGCCAGCGTGCCCAAGGACTCGGAGGGCTCTCCCTGGGGCAAGAGCTCTGCTGGCTGTCCCTCTGCTGCTCCACGTCACTCGGTCCCGTATTTGCAGCCTTTAAATAGGTTTATTTTCAGCATTAATAGATTTTTGGGTTTGGTCTTTTTTTCTGCTCGCAGGGATTCATGAAATTTGGTGATCGGAGCAGCTGAACGAGGAGCTGGGGAAGCGAGAGTTAAAAAGGATTAAAAGGTGGTGGTGGGAGCAACTCCAGGGCTGATGCGTGGATGAGGCAAAGCCCCTGAGAGAGGGACAGGAATTTCCTCTGTGCAGCCAAGAGCAGGAGCTGGCCCCTCTGCTTTTTAAATCATCTCATTGTGGAAATGACCTAAAAATTCCCAATCCCACAAGGTACAGCGTGGGGGGAGGAAGACAGGGAGGAAGAGAGGGAGGGTGCTGGCGCCGGTGCCGGTGCCAAGAGGCCACGGTGAGGGGCAGCCCTCCCTCGGGAGGAGACAAGCCCGGGTGAAGGGGGATGAGGAGCAGCACAGGATCGCAGCCGGGGTGACCCCGATGCGGGGCAGGATCCGGCCCCGCGCTGCTCTCTGCAGCAGTTCTGCGTGAACATCTCTCACTGCCAGGCATTTTCAGGTTGTTTTTTTCCCTTCCCCCAAAACCTGTGCCTTCCCTCGCCATCGTCAATCATTTAGGCTGGGGATGGGAACTTTTATCTTCATTTTTGTCCTTGAAGAAGATGTCATCTCTCCGGCGTTAACACAGGAACGTTGCCTTCTGCTTGCCAGCACTTGCCGTTCCCTCAGAGCCTCCTCGGTGGCAGCCACTGCTGCAATAGGGTTTTTTGGGGTTTGGGTTTTTTTTTTTTTTTCCCTTAGTTTCCTGAGATTTTCTGAGGCTGGGCTAGGAATAAGGGAGCTGCTTTGGGGCACGGGCAATCTTCTTCACTAAACGAAGCCTGTGAATGGGGTAGTTCATTTGGCAGCTTTGAGGTCTGGTCACCTCCGCCTCCGATGGGACCCAAAACCCACGTGGGTGTGTTGCTGAGAGTGTATTTGGTGGCTGTTTCATGCCCCAGCTTCATCTTACTGCTTAACCGCCATCTAAAAGAAATAACGGGCTTCTCCCCAAAATGACGCTCCTAAATTTAGCCTTATCTCCCTGCTGTGCGTTGCGCCTGGGTTCAGGGCTGGGCAAACCCACAGGCAGATGTCGAGCAGCTCCACGAACCGTCCCACCGCCCCGGTGTCACCTCTGGTTTTCAATCTTTGTAATTCTTTGGCAACGGCATCCCTGCATATTAGCTTAACGCGTCGCTAGTGTAATATCCGTGATGCTGATTAAATTAAAGAAAGGATTCCACTAGAATTGGAATTCGATTACATGTGTTAATCCCCCTTTTCCCCCCGCCAGAGGAGATGTTATGGGGAGCGCGGTAGGTGCTCTCCTGCGGCGCGAGGCTTTACCCAACGTGCGGCGTGAGCGGCTGGGGAATTAAGGTGACAAGAGGAGATGCTGCACAGTTTGGTTAGTCGAGAAAAAGGAACATTTCCTTCCCAGACAGGAAAATCCCACTTTATACTTGTCTCTAGTCTTCAACTTAACAGGATTTTGCTCATTTATCTCTTTAAAATAAATTATCCTCTTGAAAATATTTGTTGTGCCGTCTCCCCCATGGTACTGATAGCACAGATGGAGCAAAAAGGCAGTGGTTTCTATTTATTTATTATTTTTTCGATCCCAGGAAAGCTTGGGGCTGACTTCATCTGCGTCTGGGGAAACGCTGGCCTAGGATGCTGACTTTAGGGCATGGCGGGATCTCCTGTCCCGTACCGATGAGGCTTTCATGGCATCAGGCTGGGTTTGGGCTGGATTGAGCAGGGGGAGAGCAAAACCAGAAAGCTTGCCTTGGTCCTCTCCCTGAAGGGGAATTTCCCTTCCTGACCCATGCCTGGGAAGTGGCATTCAAGGTTTTTTGAGCACTTTGAGAGCTCCTGGTAAAAGGTGCTATCAAAATGAAAAATGTGATTTTTCTCTGAGTGGCCCCACCTGTGACTCATCCGTCTCTATTAGGGCAGAGAGTCGGAGTGAGTTATGGGAAGTCCTTAACCTCAGGAGATTTTTTTTTTTTCCTAATTTTAGGGGTATTTTTGCTCACTGGGGAGATCTAGCAGAGTATTCTAATGGAAAAAATTAGTTTAATGCTAATCTATCGCAGCATTTATTAAAAGGAAATATGTTGCACTTCAAAGAATCTGTCAAAGGCATGAATTTAGAAACAAAAAAAATGACTTTATCTGACCATAAAATCTTGTCAATGCATTATCTGTTTGCGGTGGGTAGCCAAATTTGAAACTGCATTCTCACCAGGGTGGTTGTTTCCATCCCCGGTCACGGAATGAGATAACTAGCTTTAAAAAAATAAACGTAACTAATAAAAAGTCAACATTTAGTTTGGCCTAAAAAATGGAAACCTCTCTCTTCTGTGAGACCGCTTGCTCCCCAAGATGCTGCTGACCTCAGGGACATTATTTTTAGATGATCTCATTTTTAGGCTTCTTCCCACCAGAGCGGGATGGGGCCAGAAAGCAGGATCTGTCCCCAAAGCACCGCCGGGCTGCTTGAGGAGCTTGTTGGCGTTGCTCAAACCCATCCTGACCCATCTTTACCGGGGCAGGAGGAGAAGCAAATGCTGTGATGCTCACGTTGGCAAGTCCAGAGGGACGATGCACAGGGCAGCATCTCGTTGGGACTTTCTGCTCTGGCCTTTAAGTTATTTAGTTGATGGTTTTGGAGCGGTTTTCTTTAACTTATGAAGTTTGTGTGAAAGGGTGTTGAATTAAAGCAGGGTTTTGCCAAATCAGAGCACTTCCCTGAAAGCTCGAAATGAGTTCTTGCTTTTTCTGCCTATTAGAAAGAATTTTTTTTTTTTTCTTCAGAGGAGGGGAAAAAAAAAAAATCTATAAATTCCTGGGTTTAATCTGAAACCAGAAACCAAAATATTTCTCCTTGCTGCTGGTTGTTGTGAAAAGTCTCATTCGGGGACAGGGAAGCGTCGCTGCCCTGTGCTGCCGGTGAGGGTTACCCTGGGACAAAGCTCACACCGTTTTCCACGTCGAGAGGATGGAAATCCTGGCTGAGAAACTCTGCCCGTGTCCCCCCGAGACTCTGGCACGCCGTAATACCCTATATTTAACTTCAGAGCCCGCTTAGGCTAAATAAGAGCCCTTTGATAGGGAATGGGAAAAGTTAAACATATCGCTTGGGTTTAGAAGCAGTCATTAAATATTTGTTCCCATTCTGTCTCTAGCTCTCTGTCAAGTCTGTTTAAAGGGATATAAATAAGCCCGGAGGGGCTCTGCGGCCACGGTGGCCCAGCCCTGCCGGGGACAAGCCCCCAGCTTTGAATTTTTGGAGGGATTTTGGCTCCCCAGGTTTCTGCTTCCCCCCTGCCGTACAGAACTGCGTGATAAAGCAATAACTCAGCTTTATTGATTATGTCAAAGGCAGTAATTCAAGAAAGCTATTTAAATTCACAAGAGGAAGCTATCGCAATTATAAGTGTCTGCAGCAGATTATTAATCATTTTTGTTATGGCTATCAAGCCACGAGACAGACATTTTCTGTAAGGCTTACGTGAGCGCCTGCTTTTCAGTAATGACTTGGGTTTCGCTCGCTTATTGGTTCATAATGCGGAATAAAAAATAAGCAAACTGTTCTTTATCTAAATCAATATGCATAAAGCTTTATAGGATATTGCTACAGGAGCGTATGAACTTCCAGTGGTTTAAACTCGTATTCTGTTTAATCCATCTGAATCCCAGCGCTAGCTCCGTGCTCCCCTTCCCGTTATTTCTGCAGCGTTATTTCTGCAATAACACTGCGATTTGTGGCAAAGCGGGTTGTTTTCTTGCGGTATTTGCCTGCACGTAAGCATCCGTGAAAGACTAAATCCAGACCCCTCGCTGTGGCCAGCGCTCCCGGAGGAGGCTTGCTGGGTCGCAGAGCCGGGCGAGCTCCCCGGGGCCGCACCAGCAAGTTGCACGTGGCCGTGGCTGTGCCATGGTCCCAGGTGGGGTTTTGGGTCTGAGCCTGCGTGTCCGGCATTTCGCATCACCCGCCGCTGCCCAAAGCCCTGCACCATCCTCTTCCTCGTCTGCCTTATCGATGCCTCAACCCCTGCCCAGACTCCCACGATGTGCCGCAGCTCCCGGCGGTGGGGAAACCACCCGTGAGAGATTCCTTCATACCAACAATATCCAACAAATTAGAGGAAATTTAGGCAAGGGGAATAAAAACCAGAGAAGTGATGGAGAGCGTGACTGACGGGAAATGATTAATAAGCAGTCGAGGACCCGTGTGGGAAGGGGGAGTTTTGTCACCGGGGAGCTGTGATGGTTTGCTGGACGGGGCTGGGACGCCGGGGAAGGGAAGGGGCAGAGCTGGGTCTCGTGCCTCCGTGGTGCTTCGGGTGCGGAGGATCCCGGTCCAGGCGATGCCCCGCTCCCCCCAAGTGGAGCTGGCCCCGGGCCCTTCCTCCCCACCTCCTTGCTCAGGGTCTGCTGCAGATGGATGTTTTTGGGGCTGGTTATTGCCATTCAGCTCTCCTGTGAATATCTGGCTCTTCCCGCCGGGGAGAATGGGCTTTTACACCACTCCTTTAAGTTATTACTTACCTTTGGTTACCAGCGAGACCCCAGAGCTGATAACGCTGGCAGGTTAAAGCCGGGCAGCCTTGGCTGATGGCCAGCCCCCATTTACAGCGTGGACAGTCTTTTTTTCTTCAGAAAGGCAGTTAAGCAGAACATTTCTCTATAAAAAGCTGCAAAAGAGATCAGAGCAGCTCTCCCTCTCCTCTTCCATCTCCTCTGCTTAGTGACCTAGAACTAAATGTTTTATTATTAGAAGGAAAAAAAAAAAATTATGTTTTTTATATATGTATTCCAGGCAGGTCTTTGACACAGGGTTTTGGGAGGGCTGTTCTCTACAGCAGGACGAGGTGATGCTTGCATGGGTCACTTGCTGAAGAGGACAAGAGGCCTGACGCATCCTCTCCAGCGGATGAAGAAGGGTGGGGTTCCCTGTAAGCACAGAGTCAGCTCCCCACTTTCACCTGCTGAACGGGGGCTTTGAAGCAGCAGCCTTGGTTTGGGAAGGCGAGGGGCTGGGCGGGGCTCAGCGGCCCTGTGGAGCGGGATCCTCTGTGGGACCAGCGCTGGGTCCCCCATAAGGGACCAGCCCTGCTCCCCTATGGGCTTCTGAGGAGAGCCCCAGGGTTTGGTTGCTTGTCTCGTACAAAATCAGGATGGTGGGGCAGGAGGCACAGGCCAGTCAGGGAGACGCTGTCCCGATGGACAAGCGAGCCTTGCCCTGGGGGGTCTGGGCCAGGGGACCTAATGTCCTCCAGAATGCAGTGACACACCGCCTTTGCGCAATCCCTTCCCTCCCCCGCTCAAAGTTGTGCTGGTTTTGTTTAAAAGCCTCATCAAATGTTTGTTTTGCCTGAAAGGAAGCTTTTGTTCTTCTTCTGGGGCCTTTCGGTTATAAAACCTCTTAATTAAAAACGTCTCTCTCCTGCTCTGTCCATCAGGAGGTTATGTCAAGGCGCATCGGCACCGAGGTGCGTATCGGGGTGTCTGCGGGGGTGGCGAAGCCTGCACGTGCGAGCTGGGAGGGAGACAGGGCTTCAGGCAGCGACGGCTCCTCTGGGCCCCCAAAACGGCTCCAGCAGCGTGAACTCTGATAGAATCATAGACTACCTCAGGTTGGAAGGGACCCCTAAGGATCGTCAAGTCCAACTCAGCGGTGAGCGAGAATGTGGGACAGGTGACAGGAGCCTTCTCGGGGAAGGACGGCACTGTCTTCCTTTTGGGTCTAATTTACACTCGGAGGAAAAAAGTAATTCGTAAAGTGGTCACGTCGGCTCAGGTGGCCAATGGGTGCGTGACCGTGAGCAAGCAGAAAACAGGGTTTAATTTAAATGAAAGGTCTCTTCCTAGAAAATGCTCTCTGCTGTTGGTGACAGCCTGGGTGCAGCACCCCCGCAGCCAGGTAGGGCTTTGGCTTTTTCTCCTCCATCAGTATCAGCTACTCTGTGGCTGACAAGTGGGCCCTTCCCTGGGCTCTGCCGCTGAATACTCCTATACGATCGGAGAGCTAAAAATGGCAACGTAGAGGCGAGATGTTCCTCACCTTGCTGAGCGCGGGTTTTTTTATTTTCGCTCTATCAAGTCAGCTATAAACGGCTATTAGAGATTCTCCTGCAAGAGCCAACGTACAAAATGCTTTGGTTTCTGTCCCGGTTATGGAGCGGCAGAATAGAAAGAATTAGTGCTGCGGTAGCAGATGTCAGGCAGGGGTTTTCCTAGGGGAATGGCCTGGAAAATGTATTTGATGGTTGCCTTGTATTTCTGGGTGCAGAGCCCGCAGCCCCGGCGAGACGCTGATGATTTTCATGTTAAAGACAGCTATGTCTGCGTTACGTACACCGCAGGGCGGGCGTGATTGCAGTGCTGGGTCGTCGTCTCAGCTGGGCATTGCGGTTCTTAATCGAAGAACAATATGCAATTAAAAACTTGTCTCTCCAGGCGGCTCCTGGATGTTGAACCCTGCCCAAGAGCAAATGCATCCAGGACAGGTGCCCTGTCGGTGGTGGTCGATACTGGGGTTTCCTCTCGGTGCTGCCCACGTCCAGGGCATGGCGAGAGGTGTCTCGAGGCTGTGCTTTGGCCACCCCCCCCTTAACTTCCCGGTACAATGCCGTCTTGATACAGCATCTCCATGGAGGAGCCGGTGCTGGCACATCCTGGCAGGTTTCGCCACGGTGAATTCGGAGCTGTGCTCCCCAGCACTGCCGCTACCACGTGGGCATGGGTGCGAGGCGCTGCCTTGCTGGCTTTTCGTCTTTCCTGTGTTAATTTTCCAGGAAAACCTTTTTTTTTTTTTTTTTTTTTTTAATGGCAAGCACTGTGCCATGGACCAGCAGAGCTTAGCTGGAGGTTTCCAAGAGGTGTCGCCTAACTTGTATTCGGGTTTCATGATGGGTGACAAAGAGACGTAGTGTAATATTTCCTGAGCTGTCGGTGCTGGGCTGCAATGGGAATGGAAAGAGGAGCGACAGCTAAAAACTGCGGTTCCTTTGGGGATGGATTTCGTTTCCTTTCCTAAAATGTAAATGTCTCTTAAATAAACAGACTCGGCTTTATCCACCTAGTTTGTCTTTCTTTGTCCTTTTACACCTTTTAGTGCAGAGAGGAATGGGTTGTGCAGCACAGACGGGAGGAAAGCCAGGCTGAAAAAGCGTGGCAATTTCCCCTTTCCCTTCTGTAACGGTTGCGAAACTAATAGCCAGATCCTCCACTTTGCAAGAAAACATCTCAGAACTGATAGATGCTGCCATTTTACTGTGCAACACTTGGATCGTATTTTTATTTGTGCTATACAACCTCTCCCTTCCATTAGCACCAATGTTTTTAGGTCTCGTTTTCACATAAATTTTGCTGTGCTGGCTCCCAAAGGGAGAGATGCTTTTGGCTTCTCCTTGCGGCTGCTGTCGGCATGTCTCGGAGGAGCAGTCATCCTGCTGGGATGCGCAGACAGATGGACAGCACTGCCAGCCCCAGCAGCGAGGGCGAGATGGGAAGAGCCGAGGTGAGAGTTTGCAGTGGGTAGGAGGAGGATCTGGAAGTCAGGCAGGAGACGTTCTAGATGGACTGGGCACCAACTTCATTTTTCTTTCTTTCGTTTCATGCGAGATGAGGACTAAACGTCGCGTATGGTCTCTGCTGCGCCAGTTCTCGAGATGTAGGGAAAAAAAAAAAATTTTTTTTTTTAAATTACTGCAAACATCCCCCGAACAGTCTGTTCGAGCTGGAAATCTCACCGCTTACTTGATATGACCTTTTTGGCTGTGGGGAAGGGAAAGCGGGTTTCTATTTCTCAGAAATAGCAAACTCGTATGACAGGAGGAGGTGCAGAGGGAAAACGTCTCCCAGAGCAGCCCAAAGGTAATAACCCCGTTTCGCAGCTAGCCCTACCTCTGATTTCTGCCGGTGGTGTCGGCTGCCGATCGCCGTGCCCAGGCGATGCTCCCGCCTGGTGATGCTGGCACATCCGCTGCAGCACCTTATCTTCCTGGGCGTGAAATTTGGCAAGTGATGGCTCTTTGGGGGGTCGATGTGTCCCTTGAGGGGTGTCTGCTGGCAGAGAGCTTCAGCCAACAATGCTAGAGGGAAAAGTACACGTTTGCAGGGATGTGGCGTCATCCCTTGGTGGTGGGAGACTTTCCAGTGAGTGTATGATGGGCAAATTGGGGCGACAAACCCCCTTTGGCAACAGGCCGATCTCCAGCGGGGACCTGTTACTGGGAACCGAGAGTCTCCCAGAAAAGAGCCATGGGAGACCCGGTGTGAGGAGCTACCTCTTCCCTGTTCTCTTCCCTTCTGCCTGTGAGAAAGGATGGGAAAGGTGTAAAAAGAGTGGACGACACTTTAAACTGAAAACTGTTAGAAATGTCTTGTGTTTTGTAGGATTTAATGAAAAAAACCCTTTCCTTCCCTGCCCTTTTTTGCTCTCAGCTTGCTCTTTAAGTCTGCCTTCCCCGTAAGCCCGGGCTGTATGCTGCAACCTGTCTTCAAGCCTACGGGAAGCAGGTTTCTCTGGTCTGTGGGCAAGCTAATTGCATCAGCACAAGGACCAAAACCACAGGGATTTACCCCAAGATGAATGACTGATCTCCGTGGCCCAACTTGGTATTGTTTTTATTGCTCTCCTGGAGCTCCTGCAGCATGAGGAGGGAGCAGGACAGACCTTCCCAGGCACAGCCACACGGCCAAAGAGGTTTCAAAGGAGACATGCGTCCGAAAACCCCCTGGGCTGGTGGCGAGGGTTTGCCTCCGGCTAGCAGCCAGGCACCGGTGATGGCTCTGGGCACCTTCGGTGGCTCTGGCCACCCCACGGCACGTCCCCAGGGCTGTCCCGCAGGTCTGCGTGCCTGCCGGTGCGTGCATCCGCAGCGGCACAAGGCGCTTTCTCTTTGGCAAAGCGATGGGGTAATTAATTGCAGGGCCATTGTGCTGCGGTGGCAGGCTCTGATTTATAGCCCAGGGAACAGCTTCTGGTTCAAAGTGCACATCCGTTGTGTTAATGCTCCATGATCTTTACCCCCTTGAGGAAACGGCAGAGAATGAGGAGATTATTGCCACCAGACTGGGCTCCTGGTATTACCATGATAAAGCCGGCACAGATGAGGGGTGGGCTGTGCATACAGAGCAGCTTCCCCTCCCTGCAGTAAAGAGCCCGGCGATGTCTTCCCCCAGGAACGGGGCTGGCGAGGGAGGGTCGGTCGGTCGGTCGGTCACACAGTTCCTGTACCCAGCTGCTGCTTGGGGCCCTTTTTCTTCTTTTCTTCCCCCCGCGCCATCCCTTTTTGTCTATTAATTGTGCTGCTAAAAGGCACTTTAGGAAAAGGGTGTGATGGGACAGGCCGGGGCCGGGGGAAAGCCTGGTGGCTGCCTGGCTCCTCTGGGGCTAGGGGCTTCCAAATTCCTCCTTTTCCCAAAGGAAAAGGCTCGGAGGCTCAGAAGGGCAGGTGGATGGCGAGCTGGTGTGCAGAGTATTGCCGATCCCCAGACGTCTCCTTCCGGCCCTGCTCCTGCCAGCCGCCAGCCTGACCCTCGGCTTCTCCGTTGAGCAGCTTTCGGAATGTGCTTTTCGATGTGCAGAGTTTGCAAGCCTGTCGAAGTCATTCACCAGGCAGAAAACCATCTCTTTTTACTGGACCTTTTTACTGGACTAGTTTTCTGCTGGTTTCATCAGTCCTCACTGAAGCTTTTGAGGGTTTGGCTTTTCATCCCTGCTGAGGACGCTTTCACTTTTGGAAAATAAAGGGCCACGTTTCTGGTCTGCGTCAGGTTCGAAGTAAGCCCGGCGGTGACCGAGGCTTGCCAAAAGGTCTTGGGTCAGGTCATGAGAGCGCTGCAACGACCCGAGTGTCGCCTTTTTTTGGCTGAGCTGGGTACCCGAGATAAAACAAACCCTGCATGGGAAACGCACCCTGGGCACCCCAATCCGCCCGGGCTCAGCACCGCTCCCCACCGTCGCAAGGGTCCTTTGCGAAAACGGTACCTTGGTGGGGAGAAATGCTGCAGCCAGCCCCGGGGGACGAGGACACGGGCCTGTTGCGGGAACGTGTGTTGGGCAAAGGATGACGTCAGGTTTGTAGGCTTGCGGGGTAAATGCTAAGAGGCAAGATCTTTTTTGGAAACACTCAGCAATCCCTGCCTGAGATTTCATTTGGGAAAGATTTGTGGCTGCACTCGGGTGATTTGGGGGAACTTCATCATTATCTGACCCTCGGAAAGCCACTTCTTGTTGCAGCTGGTTTGGGGTCACCCTGCTCTGCAGCGGTAGCTGCAAGGGGTCCCTGGGAAGCTCCCGAGCACCTTCGCTGGGCCCAGCCATCCCTTCCAGGGGCCTTGTCCAGACTCCGGGGAGACCAGTGGGCTCAGATCCTGGGTCGCTTCCGCAGGATTTGGATCAAGCCCGAAATATTCAGTGCCTTGAACAGGAGGGCTCTGCACACTGCTGGGGTTTCTAGGTGTTATTCTAATACTAATAATTAATACAGTGACGTGTATAATCCCATGCACAGAGAGCTGAAGCGTTCCCCAAAGCTTCTTTGCATCATAAAACTCCTAATCAAATACAGAATAGATCCCTGCCCTCTCCCCATAGCTTTAATCCTACTTCTCTTCCAGAACTAAACAGCTTTAAATTCCTCAGCCCCTCGTGTATTCAGCTGCAGAGGCAAAAACTTTGCCATTTTTAAATCCTCCCCTAGTGCCAGACCAAAATCTCTGCAAACACAGACTCCATAATCCTCGCTAATTTATCAAAGGTGCTCCTGAATGCTAATTTTCCCATGCTGTGCTCCTGGATCAGAATTACAATTGATTGACTATAAAATGATAATTATACACTGGGAGCTTTGCATTGTGTAAACACCTTAAATTGATTCTCCTGCCCTGCCAATTGTGAAATTCTTTCCATCACATGCTGGCTTTATCTGAGATCGAAATGATTGTGCCTTCTAAAAAGTTTTCTACCATGTATGGATTTTCTTGTTAAAAGCAGGCAGGGAGCGTGCCTTCTCCTCTGTGCGGCGCTGATGCTGGAGCTGCAGAAACTCGCCCTGAAAACAGCAAGTGGAAATGGAGGTTTTCCAAGGAGTCTGGGTGCAAAATAAGGTCCCTGAGAGGACTGCTGGCTCCAAGGGTGACAGATGAAATGGGGCAGTGGCTTGGGTGCTTCCTCAGGCGCTCGGTGGGAGCTGCTGGAGGTGCTGTGCCCGGAGTGAGCCCGTCCCATGCATCTGGAGATGCTCCTGCTACTTCAGAGTATCAGTACAAACAGAATAGAATAGAATAGATCGGTTGGAAGGGACCTACAGTGATCATCTAGTCCGTCTGCAATATTGCACGCCCCTTCGGCGGGCGTGGTTCATCCAGGGATGCCCTCCCCAGGAATCCCCTGGTTTTCCTCCAGCCTCCCGTTTCTTGCACACACGGGACTATCCTGCACTGAAATAGCAATTTCCTCTGCAGAAACAGGCTCTTAACTTTAGACGTTTTAGGAAAGGCTTGTTTTACTTCAGTATTTGGGCTATAAAAAGAATCCCACAACCATAGCGGTGAAGGGGAAAAGCCGCCCTTCGATTTCTTGATACATCTGTATTTTTAGTCTCCTGCTTTGAATAGAAGAAAATATTCCTGCAATCTGTCTTTGGACTTCCATGTTAGTTCACATTTCCCATATTCCAGGGAGGGCTCGCTCTGTGAAAGGCATCAAGAGGCATCCCCAGACGGCCAAACCATCTGGAAAACCCAGAAACCTGGACTGAGCTGACTTGAAAACAAACTTCCCTTTCAATCCTCCCGAGTGCCGTTGTTGGCCTTGCCAAGGGCAGCAGCCACGACGGCTGCTGGGCCGCTCCGCAGCTCCTCCGTCCCAACCTCCGTTAATAGGACTCTAATGTAGCATTCAGAGGACCGCACAGCTAAATCAGTATTGCAGCAGCATCATTTATTTAAATGCACGTGAACGATGGTCTTTAACGTCTGTTTGGCGGGCGCACGTGCAGCAGTAGGATGCCGCGGTGGGACCGAGGATGGCACCGGGGTGGCAGAGCCGGGACCGACGCGGAGTTAATGCACCAGATCCCCAGCGTGACCCTGCTGCCAGGCGAATAAAAGCGAGAGCAGGCTCCCTTCCCCTCGTCCCTCTCCTGTTTGCTCAGACCTTGCCGGCTGATGGCCATCCATCTCTGTCAGCTGGCGGGGAGCCGGGCAGACGGAGAATGAGCCTTGGGGGTGGGTGTCGATATTTCAAAGCCCCGCATGTGCTCAAAGGACAGAACATCCTATATACGGGGCCATAGGGGAGGACACCGCCACATTCCGCTGCCACAAACGATGAGCAGTGGCTGTGGTCTAGAAACAGAGGACCAGAGGGAGAGAAAATTAAAAAAGGAAGCTAGAGAGGTAATTAAGTCTGGCTTATCCACAGTCCCCAGGGGCTTGCACTCGCTGGGAGGCGGCGGCGTGGTCTGCCCCGCAGAAAGCGTGCGGGGTTTCGCGGTGGTTTGCTCAGCCCGGAGGGCAGGACGGGGCGCTGAAGGACCTCGGGCTTTCTCCGAGATGAAGAGTGCAGGAATTTTTTGGATTTTTTTTTTTTTTTTTTTTTTTAAAAAAAAGCTGCTGTGTACGTCCTGAGGTTGTTTTCTGTGGTTTCTGTTGGTGGGTAACCACTGGGCGTACTCAGAAATAAAGCCAACCTCACCGGGCATTGGAGGCTGTTGGGCAGGCGGGGGTATCCCAGTGCAGGGCTGAAACAGGGGCTCCTGGGCACACTTGAAGTGGCTTTCCCCTACGAGCAACCCCTTACGCTTCTGAATTTTTGGAAATCTCTTCTTCAGTTGTTCCCTAAAGTATTTGTTGGATGTCTTCCTTTTTTTTTTTTTTTAAGCTTCTTCATCCAAATTCTTCGCTCTGTGATTCCCCTAAGGATTGTGTTTGCATTTGGCAGGGAGGGAGCTGGCTTGGTAAACATAGACCCTGGTGAAATGAAGCCAGAGGGCTTGCAGAGAGCTCTCTGTACCTCTGTCTGCAGCTTGAAATTGTCTTCCTTCCTGTCTTACCCATGTAAGAGACTTGGTACGCACAAATCCTGCCATCCCGCTGGCTGGCAGCGGCTCTCCTCGCCAGCGTTTTCCTTGCTGGAGGACCACGCTTCGTTATTTACTGCCTTGCCGAGTGCGCAAACACAGCGTTGCATCGCACGCCTGCCTCGGCTATATGGTCTGGGAGGGGCAGATAGCTCCAATTTAGCGATGTTGTTAGCTGAAGAAAGGGTATTATTTTTTAGCAAGGGCATGTTTGCCCATGCCGCTTTGGAGCCCCAAATCGGTCTCCATCCCCTCCTCTGCTTTCTCTGCGACTGGTGCAAAAGCTCCTTCAGCAGCGCTGGGGAGGGCAGGGGAGAAAACAGCCCCCAGCTCCTCTGAGGTGCCGAGAAGAGCAGCGTGGGTAACCTGGAGATTAGGGGAGGAATGTGAACAATTTGGGATGAGCTGGCAGGAGCGAGGTGCCGGCTGGCACGGCCAGGGCTCCCTTCCGCCGGCTGTGATCCCCAGGGCCCCGCGCCGGCAAAGCACGGAGCAGGGCACGGTGCACCAAGGGGCTCTTCCCCCCTCCCCTTCTCCAGGACTGCAAATGTGCGCGGTACTCCCGTAAAATCCTTTGGCCCCATCACCGAGCCAGGCTAACGAGGGGAACTGTGCTTTTTCTTCATTAAATGCATGGCCAGGCCTTTTGCAGCATCTCCCTTTCTCTTCCCTCCCTCCCCTCCGGGGTGATGTTGAGCCCGTAACCAGGCGGTAATCTAAATCCACGTCACAAAGTAAATTGACTTTTATCCCACGATCGCAGCTCCTGCCTCTTCCCTTCGGTGGGCAGACTGGCTTGAGCAGCAGCTACCTGCGGTGCCGATGGGCTGTTTCTGTTTGGCTGGGTTTTCCGCGGGCGTCCCTAAGCCCAGGGACCTGCTTTTGCAGCAGCGCCTGGGCTCCCGTGCACCGCGCAGATGGGACCTGGGCACCCCAGTGCTGCGCCGAGGGACCCGTTCCACCCCCGAGCTACGTTTAAATTCAGCTTTGTTAAGGTGAAGGCATTGCCCAAGTGTCTGGGTTGCATAAACGTGTGCTAAATGCACACGGAGGCACTCCATATCCATTTTAAAAGAGCAGAGTCCGTCCCGGCAGCACCGCGGTGGGCCAGGGTGCCCGCTCCGAGGCCACGTGGGGTCCGTGCCCCCCAGCATCCCATCTCGGCCCCGTATTAAGCAAAGTCACTGGGTTGGGTGGCCTTTGTGGCGCTGGCCTTGGCTGGGGAAAAGGATCATATCCAGGCTCGGTGTTTTCTCCGCAAGTCAGCGTGTTCTCAGCAAAGCATTTTTGCCATAGTCAAAATAAACTGATTTACGTACACAGTCCTTTTATTGTTACAGGGAGTTTTAATATGTGGCTGGTCTTTCACCTCCTTCAAATGACTCATCTTTGCGTGCATCTGGTGTCCTTATTTCAGACTAATGATTCATAACGATGGTAACGCACGGAGAGCGAAGGGAGAGGTGCAGGATTGGTGCCTCCATGGGGAGACTCGCGGGGTGAGTCACGGCAAGCCGCCAGGCAGGACGCGGCATGCCGGGCGCTCCGGCTTCCCAGGGGAAAACCGGTGACTCGAAGGCGGCAGGAGGCTTAGCCTGCCCCGGCGGTGCTGGCATTGCCCGGGGCCCAGGGAGCTCCGGCTCCAGCCTTCACTCCTTCCCGAGCCGGTTATTCATTGGTGTAACAGCTGAAAGCAAATCTCGTGCAGTATCGGTGGGCGTTTTAATCACCTTTTATGAACTATCTTGGTCTTCAATCCCTACGTGCAATCGGTTGCTTAATCCCACTGCGGGTGCGGGCAGTGTGAGATGCCTGTTGCCCCCCCACGGCTGCGGGATCTGCCCCTCGTGGGTTTGGGCACCCCTGGGACTTTTGGGGAAGCGGTTTCGGTGCCCTGGCCGTGCCGGTGCTGCCCAGGTCCCACCGCAGCCCCGTGCCACTGGCGGGCAGGCGCCGGCTGCTCCTGCCGTGGGCGTTGAGAGGGTTTGCAGGGGCTGCCCCGGGGTTATTCACCGCCTGAGCTCCGTGGCAAGTTGAGCAAAAAAATAGATTTTTCTCTTCATTTTTTCTGGCCAAAATGTGGAAGAAAAGCCACAAGCTGCAGGCGGGGGTGTCCAGCGGCACAGAGCTGGGAGTGGCAGCTGCCACGGACGTGGGCACGTGAACGTGGTCAGCCCCAAACCAAGGACACCTGACACCCCGAAAAGGAGGGAGAGCCTATACTGCAGATATGAAATGCTTTGGTGCAATAAGGAATTTCTGAATCCACTGTCTAATTTCACCCAAATTGCCCCATTCCCAGTCCAGGGGTGAGAGAGCTGGGGGGGGGGTCCCTCTGCTCCCGCACCTCGGGGAGGAGGGACAGTCCCGCACAAGAGTGGGAGGAACAAATGCAGAAACAAGATTCCAGCTGCCTGTCATAAAATGACTTCCATGAGCAGATAACTCACATCTTGCAGGAGTCAAATGCGAGGAGCTAAGTGAAACCGTGGCGTAAGCCTTTCAGGCTCAGTGTGGTTGCGGTGGGGATGAATTTGGCCCGGAGATTTTTGTTCAGCTGCATCGAGTTACCGGCCATCTGGCTCCGCGTGCTGTAATCCGCGGCTTCTCCAAGCCCATATGGGGAAGCAATATTTTTTTCGCTGTATACGTTATGTTTCCCAGAACGTATGGCCCATACATTTAAAATATTTGAGAACTGCCTCCTGTACTAGCAGATAAGCTGGAGCAGTGGCACCGAAGATTTCTTTGGAGGAGAATTTATTTCGCTGTGTTTTGGGTGCCTTTAAAACGCGATCCCGGGAAATGCAGAGCTGGGAAGGGAGCGGTTGGCTTCGCGCCCCGTGCCCGAGCCAGGCAGCGTGCCGAGGCACAGGGCAGCGGAGGGGCTGGCAGGGCAGGCACTGCCTGCGCCCGCTCCCTAATGCCGATGCTCTAATAATAATATGCCTTTTTTAACCTCTCCTCTCTCCGTTTGCAATGATTTGAGGACCTAAGTCCCTGCCTGTTTGCAACCCACCTGCCCCTGGGTTGAACAGAGAGGTAACACCAGGCACGGGAAAGCACGGCTGAGCCCAGGGTCAGCCCAGCCTGGAGGTGGAGGCCGGGGCACCCCGGGCAAAAAGGGCTCCTTCTCCATCCGGCAAACAAGCCATGGCTTTGCTGCACTCTGCAGCCCCGTATCCACGAGCCCTGGAGCCGACCCGGCCCTTGCCGGGGACGGGCACTGCCTGGGCTCGGTGCCTGCCGGCAGGGTCGGGGTGTTTCAGCCGTCTGTTTTGCAGTGGATGTGGCAGAGCGTCGTGAGCATCATTCTCTGAAAGGCACTGGCTCCAGACAGGGCTCTGATAAAGACCAAGCGTTAAAAAATATGTTCATGGCATAATTTTATACCCAAAGTACATGGCGGCGCACTGTACAGCTTAAGTGTAAGCGCATGATTTCATATTACTTTGAATATATGGACAGCTTAGCTTATGAAATGTATAACTCATCTGGTGTATGGAAAACCAATACATCTTCCATATGGGCAACAAATCAGAGATGATTATCCTCAGGGAAAAAAAATGGCCATGCTGTATTGAGTATTTTGACTTGGAGTAGGCGCAAGTTTTCATTCCTGCTTCATGACTAAATTTCCTAAGCTGAACAGTCAAATAAAATGATCTCACTCCCTCTCTGTGCCATGGCACAGGTTTGCTGAGAGCTTCTTGCTCTGCGCAAGAGCTGGGGCAGGCGGGTTTCCAGCCGGGGAGGGCAGCGGGAGCGTTGTCATCAGCCCCCAGTTTGTGTTTGTTCAAAGGCAAAGGGTTGTTGGTGACTCAGCGCTGGGTTTGTGGCTCCGGCAGGACGGACCACGCTGGTACCTGCCAGGGTGAGCCAGTTCTGAGAGCCGTGGTTTGGTGCCGATGGTGGGGAGAGGGTGCAAGGTGAAAGCCGAACTCCCACCGAACAGCCAAGCCCTTGGCCGAGGATGCCCATCCCTGAAGAGAGGGAAAAGCTGGCAGGGTGCAGGCAGGGTCCCGCTCGCCTCCTCCGGTTTTGGCATCCGAGGGCCACGGCCGCTCGGACACGGTTCCTCCTCCTGGTACCGGCTTGTAAATATGTCAAGCTCAGAAGATGATCTTGTTATGGGAAGATTATGCTAATGAAATGTTTCCTGAGATCAAACTCATTTTGTGTTCAAAAGCATTAAAATAAATGGCTTCTAATTGAATCTTATAAACGGTCCCCTCCTGATAATGAGCTGCTATTAATTATAATTGAAGGAAGGCAGAACGTAAACACAGCGGCAGTGCGGGGCGGCGGGGCGGTGGCACGCCGGGGCGGCCGCAGCTCCACGCTGCCCGTCCCTGAGGGGTCCCAACCTTCCTCCCCCCACCCCTCCTGTGCTGCCAGGACCACGGTCCCTGGGGTGATGCACAGGGGCTTTGACAGGGACGTCCCCAACTGCCTGGGGACATCCCAGGGGACCTTCCTTGGGTCTTTGGAGAAGAGCAGAAGCAGACGTGTGCACTGAGCTTCTGCATATGCCGTCCTGCAGCCTTTAAAATCTCAGTCCTTTATTACTACTATTATTGTTACTATCTTTTTTTTTTCTTTCCATAGGCCCAGACCCCTGCCAGGCACAGCGTGTGCTGTCCAGCCAGGGTGACCTCATCTGCTTCAAGGCAGAAAACGGGCATCTGAGCTCAACCAAAGAAAATTTACAGGAATTCATCTGTCAACAGGGACGTTTCCATTTAATAAGTGCTCAGTTTGAGATCACATTAGGCCTTCAATTATTTATAAGCTGAAATTGTACAACTTCTCTGTTTGGGTCGAAAAAAGAAGAAAATGTCTTTTGTTTTCCCTCCACCTGAGCCTGCCAGATGAAACTCAGTGGGGCCACGGCAGGCATCCCTGAGGGGTGATGGGGGTGACAGCCTCGTGGGACTGTCTCCAGTGCAGAACCGGAGGGGTTTGGGGTGCCGTGAGTACGGGCTCAGCAGAAAAGCCCACCAAGGATCCTCAGTCCTTGGCTGCTTTTTGCAACGGGCGCCCGTGGCCATGGGCTGGGGTCCCCCCAAATGGTGGGGGGGGTAGCAGTGGGCGCTGAGGCACCCTTGGCACCTTCCTCCTTTTTTTTCCCCCTTTGATGTCTCTATTTAAAGCACTGCTCCCTCCGGCATGCCTCTTCCCACGTGGCTGTCCAGTGCCGAGATGGTAGGTGGGCGGCACGATCCGGGCTGGGATTTGCTCTGCCCACCAGGCTAATGCCCTGCGCATCGCTCCGCGGTCACTAATGGCCTTTGCTTTTATGTCTCGTCTGCTTGAAGAGATTAAAAGGGAATAATTAAAGAGCCAGCAATACAGCCATCGATAAAATTGCACTGGTAATGGTGGGAAAAAAAGTACCACCATAAGAATATAAAGTTCTACTGACTTGTGCACGGCGAGGGAGTGCTCCACATCCGTGGTGCGTTGGCAGGAGTCATTAAGCCGGGGCAGGCTGTGCCCGAGGAGCTGCGTGTCCCCGGGGCACGCCTGGTATCCGTGCATTTAGCTGCTGTGAAATCAATGAGAGCGACTCAGCTTTCCGAGCTGGAGCGAGGCGGCTATCAGACAGCACTAATGCTATATTTAAAAATGCGCTCATCTTGCGCAGTCAAGGGGAGAGAGAGGAAAAATCCCCAGGAAGAGGGATCGCTGCCTTCCCTGCCTTGGCGTGCCTGTTGCCAGCAGCATTGTGTCCCCGGGGTCACGTCACCTCAGACGTGGGGGGAGAGGGGGTCCTGCAGCCTGTCCACAGCCCAAACCTCCCCAATTTCAGCAGCAAGGGCTGCAGAGGGTAAATGCGCCGGCACCGCAGAGGGGAGGATGTTAACACAGCGTGAGAGATGCTTACACGCTTGTAACGTGGGGTGAGGAGGACCTGAGGGAGGTCCCGGGGGATCCTGGAGTGGTGGATGCGATTTCAGAGGTTGGCTCGATGTTGCTGTGCGTGTTTGCAATACCCAGAGGAGGCCCTTTGGGCTGCCCCATTGCTCGAAGGTTTTGTGGCTTTTTGTGGGGATTAGGGGCCGGGAAAGAGAGGGCTCAGGGTGGCTACGCGGGGACACGTGCCACTCCCCCATCGGGATGCTCAAGAGCCGTTTTGGCTAAAGATTCTTGTGGTTTGAGGGAAAAATTTTGCATCCCCTTGGGTTGAATTTTGCTCTGTCCCAGCAGTGATTCAAACCCACTGTGAACTTTGGCACGAGGTCTGTGCACAAAATAAAACGAGCTCTGCTTACCCCACGGTGCGTTCTGGGTAGTTTCCCATTTGACACCACAGCCCATGTTTATTTTCCTGGCCGTGGGAGGCTGCGGCACCGGCACCTTTGTCCGCCTGTGCTCCGATCTGGGGTGAAACCCAGCTTTCCGGGGCACAGGGATGTGGGGAAGCCGCCGAAGTGACGCACGCCTTTGTCTCCGGCAGTTCATGGGGATTCCCCCCGCTGTTTTAAGGCTGGGAAAGCCAGTGCTAACGTGCTAATTAGATTTAACACCCAAGCTAGGAACGTGGCAAATTAGCCAAAGCGTCGCGGTGTTAACCCCATGACGGGGCTGGGTTTGTGCACCCCTCCCCGGAGCGACCCGGGAGGCAGGAGCACGGCATGGGTCACCGGCACGGCTAGCCGCAGGGAAAATCTTGAGGCGCTGCGGTGCGCGTTAAGCCTATTGCTCTACTTCTGATGCCTCCTAAGGCAAATCTGTCTGTCGGGATGACACTCTCCATCCTGCATCCCTTTCCACCTCTTTCGGTGAATGAACGCGTGTGGGTAGCGAGGTGGGGAGAGGAGGGCAGGAGCTAGCGCTGCTCACACGGATCCCCATCACGCGTATCCCACGGGAGACAGATAATCAACCGCTGAGGTTCCTACCCAGCTCCCGGCGCTGCCCCAGCCCCCGAGTGGAAAGCACAGAGACCCCCCCCTCCAGTAGCACCCCCCGACCCTGGCAGCACAAACAAGAGACATGGGGGGGGTGGTGGGGTTTAAGCAGCACATAAAAATCCCGTTGTGCACTGAATCAGCTGCTCGCTTCAACAAGATGTGGCAGGGACGGTAATTGTATGTTGAGTGCTCTCCGGTTGATTAAGAACATATTTATTGAAGTTTATCTACTGTAATATGTATGAGTCTCTTATTAGAAAATTGCTAAACCTCAAACACCTGTTTAACAGATCATATATATAACCCATTACATAGTTGTTAAACCACACTGGTTTTAATTCATCAAACGCGAATGCAAAATCCATTCTAAATTAAATTCATTTTGAGGCACTTTAAAGGAGGCATTCCCCGCCTTCCCTTGTGCAAAGAGGATATGAGCACCGTATTTCCCAACAGCGACGATGTCTCAGGATAGCTCTACCCTCCGAGTGCAAATATTGTCCTTTCTTGCTGGGCAACCAGCTCGCCAGAGATGTGCAAAAGAAGCGCTCAAGTGTTTTCCTGAAAAAACAGAACTAAAAAAGCTCAGTGTTAAACCCAGCGATGCCACCGCTGCCTGACCCTGTCTGCAGATACCTGGGGGAGAAAAAGGGCAGGGAAGGGGAAAGGTGGATGGGCTGCGGGCAGGCTGCGCGAGGGTGAGGGTCGCTAGGCCCAACACAAGATTGAGATGGTTTGCATGGCTCTAGTGCTTTTTGCTCTAAATCAGCAAATTCCCATTTCGGCCTCGAAGCGCCGCTGATTTACATCCCTGTGAGGGCAGCCCTGCCGGGCAGCCCGCGGCCGCTGCTGGAGCCCCCACAGGATTAGCCCTGAGCTTTTATTTGGTGGGTTTAAAGCCCTTAATTCCCCCGTCCGGCTCTGCTGCCCTCGAAGCTGGGCCGGGCAGCGCTCGCCTGACGTGCCCCACGCAGACGGAGTAAATCCCGCTCCCCCCGGCCCTGCGGTGCCGCACGCGATGAGAGGTCTTTGCTTGCGCGGAGCTGATCCTTTGTTTTCTTCTCTTTTTATTTAATTGTCCCATGGGGGAATCGCTGAGTGCCCTTCATTTTGTGATGCAGAACTGGTGTTGACACGCTCCTTTATTAAATGAGTAAGGGTAAGGCCCTTGGAGACACTATTTAAATAAGGGAGAAATCTTGCTGCTGGGATAGGAATGAATAAATACACGTCGGGCTCTGGTAACCCATTTATTTCCATCCTGGTCCTGTGAAAAATTTTGCCAACACGGTTATTTGTGCAAGTCTGCAGCAAACTGGGCTGTGAAGTTACAGAGCCTCCATCCCGCCAGAGACACAGCCCTGCAGAGACACAGCCCTCCATCCCACCGTAGACGTGTGGTCTCCATCTCCATCTTTGGGGGATTTTACAGCACAATGTTGAACAGCCGAGTGATATCTATTATCGACATCAGGCTGCAGCCTCGTGTCCTGGGTGCGTGGTCCTTTACCCACTTTTCCTTTTTTTCGGAGCAGGCAGTTCGCTGTGTCCTTCCCAAGGGCAGGGATGGCTGGGTTGGCTCAGGGGCTCGAGCAGAGGTGGGTGTGGGTGCAGGCAGGGACCCCGAGATTGGGAGAGCCCGACCCAACATCACCATTGCTGCGTTTCTGGCCGGTGTCTGCACAAAACCAGCACAGCCAGGGTGTTTCTGCCCTCATTCCCTTCCTCCCCTGCCAGCTCCACAGGCAGCGAGAGGGCAGGCTGGTACCCGGCTTTGCTGCAGCCCCCGCTCATAGTCCTCCAAGGCTTTGGATGGTTTATCAAGGCTTTCAGCTCTAAAGTCAACATAAATCAGACAGTTGGCAGGCTCTCCCTTTCTGTCTCTCTCTGGTTATTTTCTGTTCATGATAAAACAATGTGGAAAGGAAGCACGCAAGCCAAGGGGAGGGTGAGAAGAAACAAGATCCCTTATCTAATGCGTGCCTGAGCTGCTCAAATGTTTCTGTATCAGCAATTATTTTGCCTGGCTTTGGGTTTTCACAAAGCTCTTGAGCCTTGCAAATGCGATCTGAGATCACGCTGGCAAAGCACAGACCCAAATTCTTCCCTTCTCTCCGAATCTTTCAGTAGCCTTTAGATAAGACTCGTGAAACATCTCACGTGCGCACCAGCGCAGGGGGAAACGAGCTGGAGGAAGGAATTTGCCGGGCTCTGGGGAGATGCTGAGCATCTCCAGCACTAACCCCCGAGCCCCCAGCGAGGGCTGTCCCCAGTCCCCACTTGCTGGACTCATCAAAAACTGGGCAGGATCAGGCAGCTTGAGGTTCCTGACTGCTGTGAGTGAAGATGGATGCATTCCGTGCAGACGACTGCAAATGCGCTGTACGTTGAGGCATTGCACTCTGTGTAGGCTTGCACAGTGAATGTGCATTATAGGGGTGATTTCTGTACACATATCCATGGCTGATGGCCCAATCGTTTAGAGCGCGAGCTTATAAACTTCTTGCCAAGTAGAAAGAAAGGAGAAAAAAAAGCCTTACTATTAATAGGAAAGGAATAATGTCTCTTCATCTATGTCTCAAATCACCTTTAAAGTCATACGTATACGCTACATTTCAACTAAAGCAATATCCAGCGCTCAGAAAAGCAATATCCCTAAGCTCTGCTCTAGCTCTTGTGTTGATTTTGGTATTTTTAATATCGCATCCAGACAACGGAGCCTGTCAACCACTATGCGAAGCGTTCATTTAACTAAGCCAATTTAAAATGTGTAACAATTATAAAGAGATGGGCTCAGATGAGTCAATTTGTCTCGAGTGTTTTCTAGCTGAACTTAATAATATTGGAGATGTGAGAGAAATTGGAAAAAAATTCACCCTCTGTGTTCAATTCTTTTGAGAAGTCGAAATACCTAATTCACTCTGGCAAATGATAAATGTTCCTCCCCTCTTCTAATTACATCTTGCCTTAGTCACAGCGGTGTCTAGTAAATCTCCTTTTGAGACTATACACATCACATACTGTCCTTGTTTTAAAAAAAAAAGGAAGAAAGGAAAAGTTCTTGATTAGATTTTTTTTTTTAAGAGCAATTCATTCTGCTCACACAGGATCTGGAATTGGCTTTTCATGTTGCTTACCCCCTTCATTGTCGCTACTCTTTCATGTGTCACATCCTTAAAAAACCCTGAAGTTTTACTAAAAAAAAAGTGGTGGGCTATGGAAGTCGCTGTGTGGGTGTCCCTACGGGGAGCTTTATAAACACGGATGGGAGGGAGAGCACGAGTGCATGCATTGATTTTAGCGTTGGTGGTGATTTAATTGCTGGGACAAATGAAGGGTTTGCATTTCCACACACAGGAGATGCACTTTGCTTGTGGGCAGTGCCTGTGGTTCAGCATACGTGCAGTTGTTCCCCCTTATTTGAAATTGTTGCCATTTCAAGGCACACTAAATTTTAAGAAAATGTTTGTAATTAACAGGAAATTCAAATTATCCAACCAATAAGGATTCCAGTGTAAGAGTCATTTTTGGCTCACTGGCTGGGCTGCCTGAGGGGAAGCCATTCAAACCCTCCAGCACCCCAGGTGCGATGGCCAACGTCCGTCCCCCACGAAACCTCAATGGCCAAGTCATGCCTGTGGGCAGCCCCGTCACCTGCAGATCTGCCCCCCCAAAAATCTTCCATTTGCATTTTAAATAGACCTGCTTTGGGCTAAAATGCCCTTTATAGATGTCATTTATCTTCCTAATCTCTTACCTGCCCGGAGATAGTCTCCGTTACATTGCAATTACAAAATTTATCAGCTAACGTGCTATTTTTAAAACATTTGAGTGGTTTCATTGCCCAGAGTGGGTGGGAGGTGGGTTTGCCATAAGGGCTGGCTTCCCCAGCCCGACGTGGAGATGAATCAGCAGGAAAAAAGAGATAGATTTATTTAAATTTCCCTCAAAAAGATAGACTTGAGGCTTGCTGGTGGGTTTTGATGACAGCTGTGGGCTGAAAGCGCCCGAGGAGAGGCCGGGGAGGAGGGATGGGATCCCCTCCTCGGGGCTTCCATCCACATGCTTTTGGTCTGACCTTTTTTGCTGAGCGTGGCCACAAATATGAGCAACATTTCGTCTCGAGGGTGTCACCCTGAGCAGCTGAAATGAGCTGGAAGCTGGGATTTATGGCTAGATTTAACAGCAGGTTATAGGGGAATGGCTCAGGTTGGTGCCCATAAAGCCCATCAGGGATGGAGGCAGAGGGGAAGGAGGGAGGGAGGGAGGGAGGGAGGAAGGGAGAGGAAAGCCCCACTGGCCTGGCAGCAGGGGTGGTCAGATGGGATGCCAAAGTGGGTTTTTTCTGGCCCAGAAAGCAGCTCCATCAGCCCGCGTGCACCCTGCCCTCACCGCAGGCTCTGAGCTGCAGAGGGGCTTCTTCTTACACCTGAGGGCGGTTCTTCGGGCACATCAGAGGGGATGCCAGCACCGAGCTGGCTCTTTTTGTTTTCTGGCTAGTCTGGCAAAATAACAGCTTTGAGGAAACAGGGACACGATGAATCCAAAGGCTTGTCTTGGCAAGAGGCTGTGAACAGCTTTAAACCTCCTAACGGGGTCTGGGAAGGAGATGCTGATGCTCCTCCTGGGTCTGTTGGGTTGGAGGCAGGTGCCAGGTCCCAGTGACCCCTCGGGGAGGGCTGGGGCCCCCCACACTGGACATCATCCCCCCTCCTTGCTTTCCTTGGGGCTGAGCCACTCCACGCAGTGTGCAGGGGCCCCCGCGCTCCCCTACCCTGGGCACTGAGTTTGCTGATGCCCTAGTGCAGGGTGACACTCACGGTAACGCTGGACCTCCTCGGCGTCGCAGCTCCCCGCCAGTCATCTTCACTCCTGCTGAATACATATGAGCTTGCTAAACATATATGGCCCAGCTAAACGCATATGGCCTTACGGGTTACGTATTGAGAGGACTCGTTGCATCGCAGCTGGGCACTGTTCTTCGCAGGCGACCGCGGTCGCGGGCTCAGCCACTGAACCGCATGCCCGTCATCTTCCCACTCTCTTCTTTCAGGCCCTGGCACTAGGAATAATCAGCGTTCCTCCAGGAGGGAGGAAAAAAAAGGGATAACAGCCCTTTGCCGCTGCAGCGGAGGGTCGGCACACCTCTCCCCGTGCACTGCCACGCCGTGCCATAGCAGGGCGAGCTGCAGCCGCGCGTGAAAGGGGCCCTGTGCCGCCCCGACCCGCTCCGACACGGCGACCTCCGCTCTGCAGCCGGAGACAGAAAAGAGGTTTAGAAATCTGCTTAGAAGTCTGGCTCATTAATACCCTGCCCAAAGCTTTTATCAAATAATTAGCTTTTGTATTCCACTTCCCAGTCAGCAATAAATAAATAAAGAGGCAGATAAAATGAGCTTTATACTTAAGCCGTGCTTTTGGAAACAGCTTCTCTGACCCTGCCTGAGGCCACTTCGCTGGGCCCCAGGGCTTGGCTGCCAGCCCCTTGGCACAGGGCCGGTAAGAGGCACGGGGATCCGAGCGGCTCCTCCTGAATTCGGCAAACGGGGCGAGCCCTGCCTGCCTTGATGTGATGGGAGTTTTGGTCTGGGTTCGCGCGCTGGGGTGTGCTGTCCCTGCAGATACACGGCGGTTCGGCCGGAGGGATGCACGGCGTGGCGGTGGCAGTGGCTGCATCCTCCCTGCATCCCCGCCGGTGGCTTGGGTTTGGTCCCCGTGGTGGCTGGGGAAATGCCGGACCATGGGGTAGCTCTGCTTGATGGGAGAGATGGGAACATCTCCGCTGCCATGGGGAACCTCCAGGCCGGGCTCGGCACGAGATCGGACGGGCGCTGTGGGACCTTTCTCCCACTGCTCCCCGCCACCGTCCTGCAGCCATGCGGTGGATTAAGCTGGGACTGTAAACGTGCCGAAGCTGCAGTTGCGGTTTGGACTGTTTATCTTGTTTGGTCTAATTACGCCAAGAAAGTCATTATAATTTTATGCTCTTTGGATTAACGTTCTTGCCCAGGGCACCATAATTAGTGTATGGTTTGTAGCTTAATGATTCTGAGCACAGTCAATGCAAACTTTCTAACTGTAAATCAGGGGACTCGGGACGTGGGGACTGACAAAACAGCGGATCTTCTCAAGAAATAAGCATTTATCTCCCTGTTTATAAGCTGGGCATTTGCTTCACAGAACCCTTGAGCTCTCTCTCCACCCTAATGCAACCAAGAAGCTGCTGAGGAATTGCAATGAGCTGCAATCCTCTTCTGAGTCCAGAAAGCCTCTCCCAGGTTGCCTCCTGCTTTGTGGGGATCCCATGGAGCGTTATTCTACGGAGGTCCTCAGCCCTTCACCCCCTCACCCCGGAGCTGTCCTGCTTGGGGGAGCACACAGCATCCCCTGGCCGCACAGGGAACTGGGATCTGCTGCATCCCTGGAAGTTCGCCCAGCTCTCTCCAAGGAACAGGCAGTTTGGATAATGATAATCTTTCCTTTAGCCTCAGCTATTTGTCGCTTTAAGCATCTTTTCTTTCTCGATGTTATTCTCAGCGGTGGCCAGTGCTGAAGTGGAGCAACTCACTGCATGGGGCCGGGTTTGGAGGTGCTGCAGTCCAGGTTTTGAAGGACGGCGGCACCTCCACCCTTACAATGGGGCTTATTGATATTTTAAAGAATATTAAGATTGTTAGTCTTGATACTTTAAAGAAACCCATCATCCAACACCCTGAGCCTCTGCAAACCTGCATCTCCACCTCCCTCAGGTCTTCTTCTCGCTGAGGGCTATCGATGGAGCCAGAGACCCCCAACTCATCCTTGGCGCCCGCGGTCATCCTCCTGGTTTCTTATTTATTGCTCGTTAGGCTGACGATGAGCTCAGAGCCCGCGCGAGACGCCGAGCGGCCAGACTGCAGTCGGCTTGACTTGACAGATTGTTTGGGTCGAATCAGAAGCTCCCGGGAGAGTTTCACAATTTCTTTTCCACTGGAAAACGTCATTAATTCATTACCAAATTGTTAACAGAATCAGGTCTCTGGCTTTAAGCAACGGATATTCTCGTGATAAATGTCACAGCTTTCCGTGAGCACAAGTCCAGGGGAAGGTTAAAGAGCCAAAGCCCATCGCCTGCAGCACCGGGCGTCTCACTGTGCACATTCGGCTTCCATGGAAAAGTTATTTCTTGCAGCTGATGGCGGGCTGGGAGCGATCTGTGGGGCCCTGCAGGGACTCCTGCCCGGGAAATGCCACCGTCCTGGCGTGGTCCGGGCCCATGAAGATGCTACACACTTTCCCAGCCCCCCACTGTGCTCACGGCCATACTCACAGAGGCGTAAAAAGCTCTTTGCACCTAAAGCCCTTCCACCCCGTGTGGCACTGGAGCTGCTTGGTCACCTTTTCTCCGCAGCACGGAGGACCAGCGCGTCCCAGTGCCGCAGCCCCTGGAATGGCCGGGGTGATCCGGGCGCTGCTTTTCCCCGGGGACAGCTGAGCTGCTGTAAGCGAGTGGCGAGTTTGAAGCCTTTAGCAGAAGAATAAATCGTGGTGAAGTGCGCGTGAAGAGCAGCTATTAGGTTTTGTGCCGGGGCGATTAAATTTTCATGCCGTTTTTGCAAGGCTGTCTTAAAAACAAAGCATTCCCATAACGCAGGGAGGGGATGCAGGGAAAGGAGAGGTATCTCACTTCACTGCCAAGTCTTAACCTCCGGGTTTTCCCTTTCATCTGCCGGGGAAGATGGACTTCACGACGGCTGGAGCTGGGTGCTGGGCTGGGGTTAACTTGTGCTGGTGGCACTGCGGCTCTGCCAGCTCCCGGTGCTGGGCCACAGCACAGCGGTTTGGAAGTGTGATAGAGAATGACCTCACCCGGTGGAAAGGAGCCAGCCTGCACAAGCGGTAGGGAAGAATTTTACACCCTTAAACAAGCCATGCCTTTTTGTATTTCTTTTTCCCCAAGTGCTGGTCTGCAGCCTGGGAGCCGGCAGGGCCCTGGGGACGCCGTGCCCGGCGAGCGAGGGACTCCCGACTTCTTCTGACACTTGCAGTCCCGTGGCACAGCATCTCAGTAAGGCATCGTGATTTCCCTCTCTGCAGTGGCTGGAGCATTTTTCTCCTCTGCATTTCGCTGAGGGTTGGCACTGTGCTGAGCTCTGCCGTCCCTCATACCAGCAGTGGCTACGTTTCAGGAAACTAATGAAGCGCTGATTTTCCTTAATTGGTCTCTCAAATTTGCTGATCGCTCTTAAGGATCTCAGGTTGAAAAGAGAGCCCGTGCCTGTTATTATCAGTGCTGTGTTTCATGGCCAGTGCAGGCATGGAGGAAGGTTTCGGTGCACGAGCTGGGTTTTCTGAGCTCGCTCGTGATTTACTGTCCCCAGGTGCTCACCAGGGCGCTGTGGAGTCCTTCAGCTGGCGAGACAGACGTACAGGGGTCAGACTGATTTTTGGAGGTGCCTTGGCTGCTAAGCGTGTTTCCCGCGGCCCTGCCTCCATCAAGCAGTGCTGGCACGGAGCCGGGTGTCACTGCGGTCCCCGGCCCCGATAAACCCACGGGAGCGGCTGGGAGGTGGAAACCCAGCCCCGGGATATGGGGCCAGTGCCGGGCTGCCGGAGGGGGAAGCTGTGGCTGCAGTCATCCACACGTGAGCCAGAGCAGATGCACTGGGAAGCTCAGAAGGGATGGATCACGCCTGAAAATACACCAGATAAAAACACTTCACGTCCGTGATGAGCTGCCTCTGTTTGCACTCACCTTCCCAGTGCATCCGGAGAGATGTCCTGACGCAGAGCCCCGGGGAAGGACGGCACTTGCATTTTAAGGATGACATTGGGTGTACAGACCCGGCGAGCTCCCGACCGACCGAGCCGTATGAACAGTCGCTTCCAGTTACCGAGAGGCGACGGGGAAAGGGCGCTGCGGCACGCTCCCTGCCATGCGCCGGCCGCGCGGCAGCTCCTGATGTGGGACATGCTCGGCTGTGGCACCGTGGCTGGGGGAACGTGTGCTGCCACCAGCCTGCCTGGGAGCCCGGCAGCAGGAGAAAGGCATTAATAACCTTCCCCCAGCTAACGAGCTGGGGAGCGCGCATTGCTCCGGGAGGCTGTGGCAGGGCAGGAGCCCTTCACCGCCAAGCCGAGTAATTTGACGAGAAGGGCAGTTAGCGTTTCACGGACCACAGCGATGGTGCTCCCGGCGGCACCGTCGCTGCGGCGTTAGAGGGAGGAGAGAGGGGCTTGTCTCGTGGGGGTGACCCTGCCCTGCACCCCCAAAGCACTGTCCCTCATCTGTCACCCGGCCCCAGGCTGTGTCTTGTCTCTGGGGCACGTGGAGCCTTGCAAAGGGGGAGGGCTGATTTGGGCTAGCATGTTGGTAGGAATAATTATTTCACGGGAGAGGCGAGGTCAGATCTCTAGCCAACGTCTTGGCATGGGCTTCGCAAGGTGTCTCCCTGCCTGGCGGTGCAGGGCTGGGCAAGCGGGGAAAAACACGCTCAACAGTCAGAGTGTGCATCTTATTTGCCTCTTTTGGGTAACAGCATCTTTGGGGAAGGGCAGCGGCCCATAAGCCGCTTCCAGATGTGAGCTCAATAAAAAACCAAGTTCATGCCATCACCGCAGGGTGGCCCAGCTGGCTGAGGAAAGAAATCCAAGTCCCAGATTTCATTCATGGTAAGTGCCCATCCTGGGAAGCGCGTTTCGGGAGGAATCCAGTGCTGGTGTGAGCGTGGAGGAGCCCTGCCGGCGGCCGAGCAGCTGGAGCCCAGCCCAAGGCACAGCTGCGGGGAGTTAAGTTACTCCGCTCCCAAAATTACATTTTTCTGTGGTTCCCTCATTTGAATGTGGAATAATGTAGATATTGTGAGCAGAGCCTGCCTGGGAGGCGCTTGTAAAACCAAACCTACGGTGGGTGTACTTGTGTTGCTGGTGGCACTTTGCGGGGCGGCGGTGGCACGGTGGGGACAGCGAGCGGGTGGGCACGCCGGCTGCCTGCGAGGCTCTGGGTGGAGGCAGGAATTCAGCCGGTCACTTTGCAGGGAACAGAGTCTGGGATCAGAAAGGTGGATGACAACTTTACACGAGGGGCCAAAACCGGAGCAACCCCCAGAATATCCCCTGGGGGTCTGTGAGATGGTTTGGGAAGAAGGGAAACATGGAAACATGCATTGCCAGGGATGGTGCAACTGCAGAGACGCCCCAAGCTGCTGTGGAAAACAGCCTGCACGCGGCAAAGGGACGCAAGCCATGATGTCCCTTGCCCACCATAGGCAGAACATGCGCAATAACGTCCCCTCCAGCCTCCTGCGCGCTCTGCTCGTTGAGTGAAAGCCCTGGTCCGCTGGGGTGGTGATCATTTCAGCCGGTGACACCAAAGGGTGCAAAATAAGCTCCTTGGGTGTGTGTTTCATAGAATCGTAGAGTAGTTTAGGTTGGGAGGGTCTCTGGTCCAATCCCCCTGCAATAAGCAGGGACATCTTCCACTCGATCAGGTTGCTCAGAGCCCCGCCCAGCCTGGCCTTGGATGTTTTGGGGGATGGGGCATCTACCACCTCTTTGGGCAACCTGCGCCAGTGTTTCACCTCCCTCATTGTAAAAAATTTCTTCCTTATATCTAGTCTGAATCTGCCCTCTTCTAGTTTGAGCTCGTGCGCCAGTAGGGATGTGCACTTACTGTCTCCACATCCCGGTGCATCCCTCCGGCCGTCCCGCGTGGGATCTTTGCTGGAGACGCAGCTCGGTGACAGGGCGGCCTCTGTGCATGTGTCGTCCCCACATGTGAAGAGGAGATGCTTTCGCAGTGCCCGGGAGGGAACTGGCGACGGCAGGGGTGTTGGCTCAGAACAAAATGATTTTGAAGGTGGATTTATACAGCCTAATCTCTGAACTCTTGTGTTATACATGCAATAGCCCAGCTTTACATCTGTCAGGCTGCCAATCCCCCCGGGGCCAGATCCCGGACAGGTTCCTCCGCACAAACAAGCCGGGCTGTGCTGACGGATGCAAAACCCCTTTAACAGGACGTTCAGCATTTCTGTCATTCCAGAGATGCCTGCCAGGTTTCAGCACAGACCAAACGGCAGCCATGTCAGGGAAACCAGCACACACAAATACTTCTCATTCCAGGCCGTAACCCAGACTTATTTTAGCCACTCAGTGCCCATTTTTATCCTCCCGCCAGCGCAGAGCCCGCGGGAGGGTCCTGGGCTGCACTCGGTGGCGTTGAGCTGGGGGAATGTCCCCGTCCCACTGCTGCTGGCCACTTTCATGGATTGCTTCTGCCTTTTGAATGGGGAGGAGACCCACACGGGGACACGAGCGGGTGCCTGCCCCATCACTTTGGGGAGTGCCTGGTGGCCGCAGGAGCCAGGGAGGTGTCTGCACCCCCATCACACTGCGTTCACAGCTCGGGGCGCCGGGGCAAAAGCTCTTCTCCCAGGACTGGTCATCATCTGGAGCTGGACACGGGGTGAGGCTGGGTTTCCAAATACAGCAATTCCTTCTGCCACCTCCTGCATTCCCAACCACTTCTTGTTTCACAGCGTGTGGACTGTCCTGCTTGGGGAGCTTGCCACTCCCCTGGGTGTACCATGTGTGTCCATATTACGCTCCCAAAATCTCTATCCTACTGAGTGTGTTTCCTAAACGTTCATGCTTTACCCCGTGCTGTAGCTGACAAAGGTCCTCGGTGGTAAGGGGTCACAAGATGATGGGTAGACTTGAGCTCAGCCTTGCCTGGACCAGCTGCTGGCTGTGCCCAGGCTGGCATGGAGAGGGCAAGGCGGGGGCACCAAGGCTGTGCAAGTGGGTGAAGCTGCTCCAGAGGACCGTGGCTTTTGAAAACAAACACAACGGCATAAATGTCCACCCGGGGCACAGAGCTGTGAGGTGGGGAGGAGGCTCTGGTCCCCATGCACAGCGAGCGCTACCACTTCAAAATTAAATGCAGTTGCCATAGAAATATTAATTGGGAACAAAATCTGAAGATGACACTTAAGCAGAAGATGGAGTGTTACGGAGAGATGAGGACAGCGATGAAAATAGAACAGTTAAAAGGAAAATTCTTCAAAGGAAGTCTCATGTAGGTGAATATTTAATGCACAATCAGCAGGTCGCCACGTCAGCGGTGCTTTTAATATTGTAGGGCAGAGGATGGGAAGTGCTTGCTGGAGGACGGAGAACCCTTCTCTCCCGCCAAGGTCACCGGGCGCTGGAGGGGGAGTCTGAGGACGGATCCTGCAGTGGCAGCAAGTTTCTACTCTTGCTTGCAGCAGCACCAGGGTGCAGGAGCCGGCCGGGTGCTGTTTCTGTTAACGGGCACCAGCCTCTGAGCGGCACGTTGCACTTGCTTGCTGGTTTGCAACCAACCCACAGCCCAAACGTCAGACGAGGCACATGATGGACATCCTCCTTGCAGTCTGGATTCTCTGCCTCCGGGCAGAGACTGGCAGGAGGTTCCCAGCGCATGGCTGGGTCTGGGCCTCCTCCTCCGGGGAGCATTTGCATGGAGGGCAGGGAAAAGCTCCCAGCCCTGCCAGACAACGCAGGGGAACCAGCTCTTTCAGGTCCCTCTTGCCCCCAAACCGTTGCTTGGCCTGGGTTTTTTGGGAACATGGCTCAAACATCCATAAGCAGAGAGGTTTTTTTAGGTGAAGCAGGGCTAATGCAAGGCAAAGCGGTGTCGAAGTGCCCCACTGAGCAGAAGTCCTGCTGGGACACTGCTACAAGGGGTACTCAAAGCTCTCCAGGGAAGGACGTGCTGCTGGGCCACCTCTTCTCATGGTGGTACTGTCATTGGTGGGGAAGAAGAAAAGGACCTTGCTGCAGAAAAATCCTGGTTTAATTCTTGCAAAAAAAAAAAAAAAAAAATTAGATGACAATAACAACCAGCCCTCTTATAGGCGGTGTTCAGCCCAGTGAGAGGAAGGGCAGCTCCATCCCGCCACCCTGCCGTGCGCTCGCTCTGCCAGCTCCAACCTGATAAGCACCAGCTCCTATTTTTCCCAGAGAGCACGGTGGTTACTCTGCCAGGCTGTTATCAGCCTGTCATCCCTTTCCTTCCTGTGCTTCGGGAAGGTGTCTTCTGGGGGCTGCGGTGTGGGATCTGCATTCAGATGGGAATGGGGATGGGTTGGGGATGGGGATGGGATGGGGATGGGGTTGGGGATGAGGATGGGGAGGGGGACAAGGATGGGGAGGGGGACGGGGATGGAGCATCTCATGCAGAACCAGTGTCCCGCGGTGCAGGTGGTGACCACAGGCAACCAGAGAAAGCTCAGACGCCGTCCTAGCACCCTGCCAGGGTAGTGCCGCGGGGCTGCAGCGTGGGGCTGGCCGCTGTCGCTGCCCTCGCCTCGCCTCTCCCCAGCGGCGGGGAGCCCGCAGGGAGCGGCTGCGACCTGGCAGGGAGCAGCAGCTGCCGGGGTGCATCTATCTCCACCGATCTTTCCACTTAAAAGGAGGGAGGATTACGATGAAGTCGTACTTTCCCATGAACCACCTCCCACTGTGTTATGCTCTGAAGTTAATTGCAAATGAGGAGATGGAAATAGCTTATTTTGACTTTCCTTAAACAGTGCTTCATTGATTTTTTTTTTTTTGCCTTTTTTTTTTTTTCTGTCTCGAGAGGCAGGCCTGTATCTATTGGAAAATAGCAATTATTTCTGTAATTCCCTAGAATTAGTGGAATTAGTTGAATGGGTAAAACTTGAAGCGAAATGCTGATTGGAAATATACTTGAGTTGGAAGCACCATGCGAGTTGTGGTGGAGCATTGGGCGCTCCTCCTCCTCCACCCCAGGGGATGACAAAGCTCAACATAGGTTTCTTGGAGAATAGTCAAAGATATCTCAGTTACGGCCACAATAATGATCAGAGGGCTGGAGCACCTCTCCTATGAGGACAGGCTGAGAGAGTTGGGGTTGTTCAGCCTGGAGAAGGGAAGGCTCCGGGGAGACCTTTTTGCGGCCTTCCAATACCTAAGGGGGCCTACAAGAAAGATGGGGAAAAACTTTTTAGCAGGGTCTGTAGCGATAGGACAAGGATTAATGGTTTTAAACTAAAAGAGGGTAGATTCAGACTAGATATAAGGAAAAAAATTTTTACAATGAGGGTAGTGAAACACTGGCACAGGTTGCCCAGAGAGGTGGTAGATGCCCCATCCCTGGGAACATCCAAGACCAGGCTGGACAGGGCTCTGAGCAACCTGATCGAGTTGAAGGGGTCCCTGCTCACCGCGGGGGGGGGGTTGGACTAGATGGCCTTTAAAGGCCCCTTCCCACCCAAACCATTCTGTGATTCTATGATTCTGTTCTACTGGGGGAGCCTGTACAGCCAGACCTGCTTGTCTTCACATGGAGGGGAGATGCCCTGTTGCCTTCAGCAAGCCGCCGTCGGGCTGTGGACATGCCTGCAGACGTGCTGAGCAGCTCTGCAGCTCCGACGGAGGCTGTGACAACATGGCTGCGGATGGGCCCATCCTCCTGCTTCAGAAAAAGGAGGCAAAAAAACACCCCAACCACTTTTCTTAAAATAAATGGGGTTGGAGTGGTCCATCCTGGGCACCTCCTGCAGCCTGCAGGGCACGACCCAGGTCTTGGGATACTTGGTTCTGCCAAAGAGTTGGGGCTCGTGGTACTTCATTGAAAAACATAAAAATGATCCTGTGGTATTTTTAATAACCTGCTGGTTTAACTCAATTATGAGAGCATAATTAACTTGCTGAGATGAAACAGGAGATAAACCTTTGATTTTTTTTTCTTGAAGGATGCTGCAGATAGATTTTGAACTTTGTATTCAATTACTTAAAAGAGAAAAAAATTAACAGGTTTCTGATGAGAAAAGCATACTACCTCCTTCATAAAGAGAGATTTATTAAGGATAGCGAACGAGTGTACCTCAGGGCTCAATCATCTACTGTTTTTTTTTCAAGGGGTGATTCAATTACTTTAAGATGTGTTGCCTAAAAGAACAAACTGGGCTCTGTTACATGGCAAATTAATCAAGTTCCTTTAGTGGTTTCTCTGGGTTAATAATTTCATTTAGGCAGCCTTCTGTTTCATGGTTTCATCCCTACCAAGAAAACTCTCAAATGAGAGGGAGGAAAAAAAAAGTGCTATTCATTTTCTGTACAAGGCAGTGAATGCAACTGTGACGGGGAAGTTTTACCGAAATCGGCTCGCTCAGAGGTGCCTGTGAAAGCAGCAACTGGTTGGAAGATATTGAAAAAAAAGAAGTGTTAAGGCTAATATTTTCACTGTGTAAAAAGGACATTTGAATTTGTTGTCATCTGTGAAGGGCTGTGGATTTTATTCATAATTACTGCGAACGATGTTCTCTGGCTAGTGCGAGCCAATCCTGAAAATGTCACCAATTTTTAACACATTTTTCTCTTGAATATTCATAGCTCTGCTATTCGATACAGATGGAGAAAGTGCAACAAGAAGAAAAGGAGTTTGCAAAACTGGGCTGTCCGTGCCCTTGTAATTACGGTGTTTTCCCAAAGGCCTGCCCTGGGCAGGGGGGAGGCTGCGGCGGGACCCCGTGCCGGGACGGACGCTGCCTCTGCCCGCAGGGTAGGTGCAGCGTGGGCACAGCATCCTTGCACGGGCAGCTGCCAGTCCTGTGAAGAACCACCATGAGGCAGTCTTTTGGGAGTTATCCCCAACGCCATTTCTTGGTAGCAAAGGTTTCTCAGTGGAAAGCTAACTGCTCCCACCGCCTTCGCGTGGAAGGCAGAGGACGGGGATGCTCAGTGGGTACGGGTCCCCTGGCACAGCCGGACCGTCCCTGGCTGGCTGTTCCCAAACCCTGTTAGGGAGACTTTTGGGAAAAGCTTTAGGGCTATTTTCATACATGGTAAAACATCTCTAAAAAGCATGCGCACGATCTGGCTTTATTCTCCCGTTGGCTGGTTAGAAATGCAAAAACACTTGAACTGGGGCCTGGGCTGCATCCACTTTGCATGAAATATGGTCGCTGAAACACCAAACTCCGCAGCCGGCAACATTTTGGTGGAAGAGAGAGATGCTCGGCATGACCTTTCTGCATAAAAACATGACTCCTACGGGCACCCAGGGCTGCGCCAAAGCCTTAAACATCACCCTGCATCCATCGGCAGAGAGCAACTATCGACTCTGCAAAAACATCCTGGGGAGAGTAGGCAGCCCGGCCCCGTGGGCCCTAACGAGGCGCTTCGTTAGGGGCCGGGTTGGAAGCACCTCCCTCCCGCCCACCCGCAGCCGGGACACGGATGCTCGTGTCACGGCTTATTGCCTTCCATTTGGGCAGGGTTCAGTCGGTGATCAAGTTAAAGGGAGGGACTGTAGCCGTTCCCAGAACAAGAGGTCATCTGTTTTCTTTCAGGGGATTTGGCTCCGATTTCATCATTTTGAAGAACAGTGAGGCCCTTTTATCTGCCAGGGAAGGGCTTTCGGGAAGGGGAGCATGGTAAGCTTGTCTCTCCCTTGTGCGATAACTCATTCGAGACCTTCACGTAAAACCTGAGATCCGCTTTATGGCTTGGGAAAGTGCCCTAATGAGGCAGAGCGGAGGCTGGGGATGCCGCGGAGCTGTTGCGACCCCGACCCCCAGGGCCAGGCAGGCGTGCGAGCACCGGCCACGGTCCAGGCCGAGCACCGCTTGCACGATGCAGTGGAGATGGCCGAATTGTCCTTTTTTCCTTTTATTTTCCCTGCAGTGCCTGTAATAGCTCTTGTCAAGGCCACAGCACCCGGTGCTAGTCTTAGCCGCCGCCTCCCAAATACATTTTTGGATAAAAATGGGAGTGCCGGCGTGCTGAGGTGGGGTGGCTATTTTTAAAGCAGCTGGCAGACTCTGCAGAGCAATTACGCTCCAGGTTCCCAAATAGCCCCGAGCTCGGGCACCGGCTGAAAATTCTGCGTGGTCCGTTTGTCCGGGGCTGGTGCGGGTCGGGGAGCTTCGCAGGCAACCCTAAATGTTGGGCTTAGGCACAGCTGGAGCTCGAGCAAGGCCAGAAGGGCCCCTCGCCCGGCTGCCCAAGCCCACGTGAAAGGGAATGGCTCCCAGATGTTGCACAAAGGGCCACCTTTGGGGAAAAAAGAATCTCTCTGATCTTATCCTTGGGACTCCAGGCATTAACTTTCCCTTCTTCTCACCCTTCACACGGACAGCGGGGTCTTGGTGCTGCTAGTGGAGCATCTTTGGATGGGGAACTTCGGTCGTGCCCGGATGACCGTGGCTCTTTACGCAAACAATTCTCAGGTTTTTTAATGCTTTCCCACTTAAATCTAATGTGCTCAGCCCGTTGCACCAGCAGCTGCTTTTATGCCAAGAAAAACTGGTTCATTTTGAAGGTGTCGGATGCTCCTTTGCTGGGGGGGCTCCGAGGTGCTTGAACACAGGCTCACGGGTCCCGGAGCACCCGCTGGTTTTTGGGACAGTAATTCCCCCTCGCTGTCCCTGGGCCGGGGGTCCGGGAGAGCCGCCGCGCCTGGGGAGCGGGTTTTTCTGAGGAAGTTTTGTCAGCCCTTTCCGGCAGCTCTCCAGAAGCATCTCTGCAACTTGGGACCTGTGATGCCCGGCAGACAGCCCAGACCCTGGCAGTGCCCAGGAGGGTTTTTCGTCCTGCGTAGGAGGATATTTTGGGAACAAGGTGTTTGCAGGAGGCTGGGGGCAGGCAGGGACATGGCGAATCCCACAGCATTCATCCCTGGCTCCATCTTTTCTCCCACCAATTTGCTACAAAAGTTGTTTTTCCCACGTGAGCAAGGGAAACGGTGATCTTGCTTTAATTATCACTGTCCTTCTCCTCTGAGCAGAGGATTATTGAATTAGAGATGGCACCGCACTGACGCTCAGCTCCACCTATTCCCCTCTTTAATCCTTTTTTTGCAGCACTGTCTGCTCCTGGTCCCAGGTTTCTCCAGCGGCCCATCACCGCCCTCTCCCTGGCCAGCTGTTGCAGGCAGGCAGTTGCAGGCAGGCAGTTGCAGGCAGGAACATAACGTGGCACAGCCCTTAGAGCTCTTTTGCTCTAAAGCTTTTAAGGCATCGAGAAGGGCAGGGTGTCCTGCCACCGCCCCGTGCCCCCTCGGCTCCGCTCTGCCTGCCAGGCTCTGGCTCCTGCAGTCTGCAGGAGAATTTCTTGCTGGGGAAATGCAGTGCTCCCACTTATAAAAGTAGGGCATTCGCTTGGCAGCTCGAGAAATAATGGGAGATCCGTTTAATTATTCCACAGAAATGCTCAGATTGTACAGATGCCTAACTTAGGTTTAATATAATTAAGATAACTTGTGTCTATAAACATGTCTGGGACTGAACCTGATGTTCGAGCCGTGGATCCAAGCCTGCGGTTTTCCTCCCTGATTTCAACTGGAGCTTCAAGTGTCCAGCGCGAGCAGGATGCGCCCAGGCTCGGCTCTGTGCCTGACCACACCAGGCACCGCCGGGCCCTTCGGTTCGGGTCTGTGATGCTGGGGAAGACGTTTTTCCCAGGTTCCCAGCTGGTTTTCACGCGGATGCTGGGGGGGGCAGCTGGGCAGTCGAATCCTGTGTTGGGGCACACTGCCAGCCTCGGCACTGGCGTTGGTTGAGCTCAATGGAACAGGATAGAAAAGAAAAAAAAAAACCCACCCTATTGCTGGCAATATCAATGCTCTAGGATTAAATTGAGCCTCTTCTTTTATAGAAAAACGCCCTGTCCTCCCTGGTATTTGGGACCAGCCGGTCTGCCCTGCCCGGGGTAGTTTTGCAGCCCGGCTGAGCCCAAGTGCTTCTCCTGGGGCGGATGCTCAGAATCTGCCTGGCAAGGTGAGCATCTCCTTGGCATGGCAAATTCAGGAACTTGTTAGGCACTAAATAGTTGAACTATTGCCTTGTTTTTTCCTCTCCTACCTCTCTCTGGGCTCTTGCTTTCCCCAGCCTGGCTTGTTCCTCCCTCCCCTGGGGTGCGCTGCTCTTCACACCTTCGACTGCCTCCTAACAAACACCCCTGTGTGGTTTGTCAGCCCAAAATATTGAAGCCGGGATGTTACTCACTAACAGGCACCTTGGCTGGGGTGTCCCGGGAGCTGGCGCTGGGAAACATCAGGCAAAACCCAGCCCCTCGCCTTGCCAGGGTTGCAGCATCCCTCCGGCACCGGCCGGTCCCAAGCCCCATCGATCCAGGCTGCGATTAATCTTCTCATTTTTAACTTTGACTTTAAAATCCCATGCAGCACCGAGGTAAATGTGCGAATGACACACATCACTGCGGAGTAATTAGACCGAACGTGCGGGCACACACACACACACAGAGGCCCAGCAGTACTGATTTCTGCATTAGCATGATAATGAATGTTCTCACTAGAAGCTTGTAATTATGTTTCCCCTTTTTTTCCCCTCCCCCTGAAAGTATAATTAATTATGAATAGAGCCAGAGTTTGACGCTAACGCATATTTTTTTTTTAAATCCCTTTTGGTTCTATTTCTGCCCTATTAAAAATTTATGAAGGAACCAGAGGTAAAGTCATTTTCCCAGGCAGTTGCTCCTATAAATTCAATGGGAATAATGTTAAAAATAATAATAACAGAAGGAGGCAGGAGGGGACTTTGCAGAGGATTTTCTCTCCTCTTCTTTAGGCCATCATCCAAGTAAGATGCTGCATTTGCCAGTCGAAGGCCACAGTCCATCCATGTCGTGGCAGCTCGGGGGGAGCACTGCCAGTGGATGTGGACGTGCCTGTGGGTATCACGAGGGGACAAGCAGCCCCCGGAGGTGCCACCCCTGCAGGTGCCCTCCCCGAAGGCGCTGCAGCCGTGCGGGGTGAAGGTCAGAATGGGGTGGTGACGTGCTCTGGGAGGAAAACAATTTTATTTGTTTAAAACAGAAAAAAAACCACCCACAAGCACTTTCAATACCTTGGGAAAGTTATTTAGGAATACGAGATGCAAAATCAAAAACTTGTGCGGAAGTGCTTTTCTTTTCCACTCGGCTCACAAAGAGGAAGAGGAAGGATGCGTTTCTTGCTGATGAAGCGCTGGTGTCTGTGCAGCTGCGCTGCACCAGGACCCTCCCGGGATGCCCATTCCTGTGTGCCCCAGCTGCACGGATGCAGGACAGACCTCAGGGTTTGATCCCAAACCCTGTGACGGTACGACTGCTCGCAGCGAGGGAAGGTGCTTCCTCCCCACCTCCAGCGTGCCTCATCCTTTCCCTAGAAAAACCTGTGTTTAGTCACACCATCCTTTGGGGACAGAAAGTGGGAAAATGGTTGAAACTGGCTCAGCGTTCTGGGGTGACTGCTGTAAATATGTAACACATGGGAACGGCCACCGAGGATGAACTGTTCGCAGGATCTCCATCCTTCCGGCCACCCCAGAAGAGCCCCTTCCAGTGCCACAGGCTTTGCCCCCCTGCCACCGAGGCCCATTGTGTTTCGCCTTCCTCCTCTGCCAGTTGCCATTCATACCACCAGCCTTCCCTTGCCGTAGGTGTGAACTGTTTTTCTTTTTAAATTGCATTTATTCTAACAAATGTCTCATGCAAACACAATTGCAGGTTTGCTAGAGGGAGATGCTATTTGCAGGCAGCCTTGCACAAAGGCAGATTTATTCTCCTTCCATTCATCTGAAGGTAAAGTAATAGCCCTAACTACATCTGACTTATAATAAGCGCGTTACTGGGAACAAACCTGTATTCTGCATGTATTTCCCTCTTTGTCAGCTCCATCTAAGCACTTTTTCTCCCTCTCTCTTTTTTCCCTACAATAACAAAATCAGAGCCTTGTCAGTTGAAAGTTTATATGCCCTATTTATAGCACTCCGCTGTCTCCCGGCTTTTATGTTCCAGCATAAGTAGCTCTTTACCCTCTGCTCGCAAGGAGCCTAGCGTGAGCCTGAACAGAGCCTGCACCTCCATAATAGCTCTTTTATCCCTCCCCGCGGAGGGAAGCATGCCCTGCTTTCCATGGACTCGCCTGCTTTCGGCTCCAGCCTTGCTCAAGGCGAGCACCCGTCCCCGTGGGCTGGAGGACCCTGCCCTGGGTGTTGTGGTATCTCTTTTGGTCAGCACGTCCTTGAACTTGGGGGGTCGCTTTAGGGAATGGGGGTGTTTTGCTGGGCACCAGCATGGTTTGCTACTTGCGGCTATTGAGCGTCTTGCTGGTAATCATCAGTCCCGTCTTCTGGTGTGTGATGGCTGGGAAGGCATCGCCAAAGTTTGACACACAAATATGCCATCCGGTTGATGACTTTCATTAATAAGAAGAGTATGAGTGTTCCTCCAGGGATCCTCAGTGGTTACTTCAGGGATTTTTGTAGTCACGCTGGTACTTCAATGCAGTCTGTGTATTTAAGAGGTCTTCGTAAACAGGCAAGCCTGGATTCAGCACCGCCCGTGGCTCCTCTACGGGCCGTGGCTGGTTCCTGAACTTCTCTGTTCCTCATCTCCGGGTCTTACTTGGGATGAGGACTCAGGGTGGGATCTGGCAGAGATACTGCGGGAGGGCTCCCTCCCTGCGGGCAGCACCTCCCAGCACGGTGGTGGCTGGGATGGAAAGCAGAGACCGTGGTTTGAGAACAAGTCAGAGTCACCATAACCCACAGCAGCCTTGCAACCCCCACCCCCCACCCCAGCGTGCCAGCTCTCCCGGCTGCTTCCCAAATCTCCAGGTCCCTCGTGTTAATCCTGGCCGGCGGGCTGAGGGAACGGAGCTGGTGGGAGCTGGGTGCCAGCGCTCCCATCCCACTCGGTGCTCCCACGCCGGCGCACGCACGCACGCACGCACACGCACGCACGCACGCGCTTTCCCCTCTCTCAGCAGAAGGCACAGTATCTCCTCTGTTACCGTGTCCTGCGTGGCACGTCATCGGGGCTCAGGCAGGACTCTCCCATCTGTTCCAGGCGGAAAGATTTGGATAAAAGGGGCTATTGTCCTCTTCTCCCTCCAACTAACTTTAATCCCAGTAAAGGGAAAGCTCTAAATACTAAAAAAACCCGGATGAGAGTCCTGCTCAGATGAGATGTTTACAGAATAAACAACCATTACAAAATAAAATCGCAAAATAAAAAAAAAAAGTAAAATAAACAACGTTTCAGGAATTAAGACAACCAGCTCTTGCCCGGTGCAGCACCGGAGAGCCGGGGCTGGGGAAGTGCAGCTCTGCCGCAGCCCGGCTCCTCCACGAGGTTTTGCTCGCTGAGGAGTCGGCCCGTCTGTTAAATATAGCTGATGAGCTGTTCTTGAATGGCACCTAATTACATCTCCTCTCCAGCGTGCCGGCGCTTCCCGGCTCTTTGGAGCTACAAGGAGCGGGATGATTGCGGCTTGAACTCCCCAGGTGGAGCGAGACGCTCATTTGTTATCCCCCTGTTTGGCTGTCTCGTACTTGGGAGGAGGCAGATGAAAAGTTGAATTCTCTGTGAAGGGAGGAAAAAAAGAAGAAAAAACCCCCCATCCTGGCGAGGTTCCTTTTGAACTCTTTGCTCATTAAGATGTCAAAAGGTTGGGTGCCCCGGCAACTGCTTCTCCTCTCTAAGCAGGGCTTGAAATCACTGCAGCCATTGTGCGGGGAATTTGCCGGCGCTTGCCCAGCTCCGTGTCCGTGGGAAGATGCCCGTAGCCAGGTGCCTGACAGCTACAGGATCCCTCCTGAAAAGCTCCTCTAATTTAAGCAAGTACAGCTCTCCTAGCCGGCAGTAGCCGCACCTTGGGGACCTGGGTGCCAGGTCCCTGTCCTGCGTCACCTCACCCTCCGCTCCATGTGCCTCTTCTGTGCCTTTCCAGCCACACCGAAAATATCAATTCAGGGCCTTGTGAGTCATTCCTGTGGACTTCACCTGGAAAAAGTCAGTGCCTGAAAGATATTTGGATTTTTTTTGAGAGGCTGACTCCCAAGCATCAGCGTGGTTTTGCTGAGTCTATTTTTTTTTCAAGATTTTGCCAAATTTCAGCCAGCTGCTTGCCAGCCGCTCCGTCTGTCCCTCGTCTGGAGGGCTTGCAAAATTTCTGCCCCATTTTTTCTTGCTCTTCCTTGAGCTGCGCATCTTCTGTTAAGAGATGCTTCTCCATCCCAAAGCAGGGATGTCTGGAGTTTAAGTGGGTACAGAAGCGGGAAATATGTTTTTCCCAGTCTCAAAAAATACCAAATATCTTAAAATGAAAAACCCCCAGAAACAAAATTTCCCAATTCATGCACAGAGCAGCACATCCAAAGTGGGGAAGCCCTTGTTTTGCAAGGACAGCAGTGGAGGGGCGAGAAGGGCCTCCAGATCTGCTCTGACTTCAGCTCAGTGTTTTAGGGAAGAAAACCAAACCCTGCTGTCCCCGCGTGCCCGGAGGCTGGAAGCGCGGGGAGGCTTCGGGATCACGTGCCAGCGAGCGATCCCCTTCTGCAGGAGTTACTGCTCCGGGGCCACGTCAGGTCCCCAAAGGCCACCGTGGGAAAGGGGGGAAAAGGTGCAGAGCGGGGCCATGGGCTGAAATGCTGGTGAAGGGGTACCCGAGCCCCCCAGGAAAGGGCCCGCCCGGCGTGGATGCGTGCCGGGGCATTGCCACCAAACCATGGCAGGCTGGGTGAGGCCGGGTCCCCTCCTCGCTGCCGTCGGGGAAGGCTCCCGCGTCGCCGGCTGAGCTCAGCCGAGAAAGAGACAGAGCTGTGGTTACAAATACACTTCAGATCTCTTCCATGGAGGAGGAAAAGCGCCAACAAGACCAAAAATATGCAGAAGATCAACTCTCTGGTTAGAAGTGGCCTGGCTACCCGTTTCAGTCTCAGGCGTTTGGCTTTGCTGTGGGAAGACCTCATCATTTTGTACTGTTTTACTCATAGCCAAAAATATGATGAAACCAGAACTGAATGTGTTTTTTTCTGTCTTATTACAGTAAGCATCATAAATTATTCACCCATGAGGCTCAACCGCATTTCTTACTCAAAAGGAGCTTCCTTTTGCCTTCAGGGGCTCGGACCTCGGAGCTTCCCTGGGCTGGTCGTGGACCTCAGGGCCTTCCCACCCTCCACAGCCCGAACACATGGGGATATCGCTGCCGGCTTTTACCCGGCATCCCCACAGTCCCCTGGACCCAACTGTCCCCATGGTGGGAGCAAACCTCATTAGGGAGTGAGGGTGTGGGTGGCGGTGCAGAGATGGGGCAGAAACAGGTTTTGGGGCAGTTCCCGGCAGGCGGTGGGGACCCCCCTCACAGCACCCATGCACCCCAAGCCCTAGTGCCAGATCCTTCTAGAAACGTGTGTCCTAGGACAATGTCAGTCTAATCAGCACCCTCTTCGTTAGCAGGGACCTATAATTAGAAGCAGCAGCCAGCCATCTGCTTTTATCTCGTCACATCACACGGTGCCTCTCTGCTGTCCTTTATTACCGGCCATCATTTTAGATCAACGTTTCCCTCCACCCCCAACTGCGTCTTATCTCACTTTCATTATTGCTAATGACCAGCACTGGCAACGCTCTGTGGTGGCGGAGTGAGAGCGGGCAGTGCTGGGAGTGCTGCAGAAAGCGAGCCCGTGTTTGCTGCCTGCCTGCCCGTTCTTCCCTCCCATGTAATATTTTTGGGGTTCACAACCTTGCCTGTGGACCTTCCCGAAACACCCTCTGCCTTGCGCCAAGCACCGGCGCTGAGAATAAGAAAGCATTGGGGAAAATACACCTGCTCTCCAATGTTCCGAGTTTTTTCAGTTTGTAAAACGCTTTCCTAAGTTTCCCGTCGCTTCCTGCTGCTGGCGAGGATGGCATCTGCGGGGACATCGAGAGGCCACCCTTGCCCACCCTGAGCAGCCAGGGGCTGCCGGGTAGCAAGACCTTGGAAGCAAGGAAGGAGAAACCCTCTTTTTATGTATCTTTAAATTTGGTGCCTAGACAAAAGCGTAAGACATATAAATGGATTAAGAGCCATGGTTTATTAGCGCTCCTTAATTCACTTCACAGGGCTGAGGGAAAAGTTATTAGCAGATGTATGGCCAGTAATAAGCTAATTATAACCCTGTCAGATCAGAGATTTGAAGAGGTGGGTAGTTTTGTGTGTGAGATAACTGTAATTGTCTGTTAAAGATTATGAATTAATATTGATTTAATAAAGCTGTGGCCATTTATTCCTGCGGTAAAGACTAGTCAGTTATTCTGCGAGCTGCCCCAGCACCACGGGAGGCACTAACCTGTCTGCTGGAGGAGGTGTGTATTTGGGAGGTCAAAATGCACGCGGGACCGGCCGCTGAGCCTGCGTCCTGCCCGTCGGCGTCCCCCTCGCTGGCTTTGATGGGGACAGCTTTGGCACCTGGCTCCAAATTCGTGCCCTGTGCCCCGCTGTACCGCACCAGCTTAGCCCCAGGGTCACGATGCACCTTGCGGGTGGGGAGAGCACCCCCCCGCACACCTCCGGTCCCCGGGGACGTGCAGCACGAAGGCACGGTGAGCCGGCTGAGCGAGGAGCCGCGGGGCCCCAGCGCTTTTGTTGTGGGTAGGAAGCAGAGAGTGCACCGCGCTCCTACCGAAGCGCATTAATCACCGCTCTGATCTTCTGCTCATTTTAACCATTTCTCTGTCTGATGCCTGTAAAAGTTGTCTTTATTTGGCACCAAAGGAAAGCACACTGCTGCCTGGCGAGGGCCGTTCGCTTTTTTTTGTCTTGCTGGAGGAGAAACTTTGCCGCTGCTGCACGCCGTCACACACGTGCCCGCCGTAGGCTGCCGTGCCAGAGGAGGGGACCGGAGCGCGGCCGGCTGCCCTCTGCGCGGTGCAGGACGTGCTCCTATGCCCGATGCCCTCCTCGCTGGGACGCTGGCATGGGAGAGCACACAAGCGCTTCTGCTTCAAGGCTCTTCCCCAGAGAGAGCCACTGGGTGGCTTTGAGTATTTTGCGTTTGGTTTTTTGGGGGGGGTGATTTGCTTCTCCAAACTGATTGGGAGTTGAATGCATTCACTCCATCTGCTCTATTATTATTCCCACGCCATTTATTGAAATAACGTGGTAGCTGTCTCTAGCCACTACCCCTGCATCTGATATTAGCTGGCAGCATCGAGGAGCTGCAGGCCCTTCGGGAAGAGGCACCACTGCCCGGGAGCGGTGTGCCACGGGCCGGAGGCAGCCGCTCGCCCCTGCCTGCTCTCCCTGCCAGCTAGTCCAGCCCTCGTGTCTATCCAGCCCCACTGGTTTGCAAATGGCCCCTCTGCCCATCCCCATGGCAGGGCAGAAAATAACATTTGCACTTGCACCATGAATGCATTTGCTGCTTTTAGCTGAATTTAAAAGCATTCTGTATTTAGCTGAATTTAAAAGCCGATCCCTTCAGGAAAGGGGTGACCCTTTTGGAGTCCTGTCCGCCCCCGACGCGTTAAAACCTGCAGGCAGCCTCAGCACAACTTGCAAGGAGCCGACGCGAGTGTGCAGGTCTGCTGGTGACGGGTGTTTTGGGGCGGCCAGATGGAGCATTACCCACTGCTGGGCCCTGGCACGGGGCTCGCAAACCCAACGCAAACCTGCCGTGGGGGGTGGGGAATGGGGCAGCTGCTCAGGACCGCTTGGCCCAGACATTTGGGAGAGGGAGCCAAGTAAACGGCCAAAGAGGAGAGGCCAAACCTTGTGGCCACTGTCAGGTCTGGCCGGGAAAGCACAACCCCTTTGCAGCCGCAGCGTGCCACGATGCTGATGGGGGTCCCTTCCCCACGGCGGGGCTGATGCACAGGGGTGCCTTGGGGACAACGGCAGCCCTGGTGCTGCTTAGATCATTTCCCGATTTACAGCCACCATCCAGGATCACTTCAGTTTTTCCCTTCTCGGCACGTAGCTGAGTGCCACCTACTTCGGGATAGTCAAGTCGCGTCCTTTGTTTCCGTAAACCATTGCCAGTTTGAAGGCGAGGACGGAAAAGGCAGGAGCATTTGTCTCCTGCAGATGGAGCATGGCCGTGGGGAGCCGGTGCAAGCCCCCGCACCGCCAGCCAGCTCCCCAGGCTTTTTCTTTTCTCCTCCTCGAGGGGGGCAGGCAGAGATCTTTATTTTAGGTTTTGGGGTTTTGTTTCTGAAACAGATCCACTTCCCCAAGGTGAAGTCTGGCCGTTCTTACCGCCCGAGTCCCACCAAATTCCTCTCATGCCCGGAGCAAGTAAAGGCAGGTCACCCGGGTGGTGGGAAGGTGCTTTGGAGGGAGCCGCGTTGCATCGTGCAGGGCAGGGGTGCAAACCTCCTGCCACCCCCACCCCTCACCAAACCTCCACCCCCCCCACCCCGGTCCCTCCGCGGTGCAAGGGGGAGTCCAAGCCCCCTCGTCCCTGTGCCGGCACCATGGGTCACGCGTGGCCGTGGAAGGTAAAGCCCCGCCGTGGTTTTCACACACATTGGTCCTAGTGGGCTGATGCTCCGATAAAGTCAATTACAGGACGACTTAGTTTAAAGGTTGCAGCTTGCTTTAAATGTAATTACTTTCCCCTGAAGCTTTCCATGGGAGGGTGGTTTCAAAGTGAGGGTGGCTCCTGTTTTGCATCTCGCTTCTTTTCCTGGAGGAGTTTAGGTGAATGCAAGTGAGAAAATAGCCCAATCTCTTGCATTTTTGCTGAGCATGGGGCAAGTTTAATGTAAACCACCTCAAGAATCCAAGGCAGGACTCCAGTTTTCCACTGAGATCTGAAATCCCTGTCTTGGCTGCTGGACGTTTCAGAGGCGCATCGCATTACCGTTTTATCTGATGGAATAGCTATCAACGGCAGCTTCGAAGTGAAACGCTACGGAAAATCTGTGTAAGCTATCTGCAGCCTCACAGCGCAGATATACTTTGATTACAGCAACAGCCCAGCTCTGTCTCCTGTGTTTAATGCGTGTGTACGTGTCCGGCTGCGGCATGGCGACCCGTGCCAGCTCTCCCTCTGCTCCATGATGCTGAGGCAGCCTGGCAGTAGTTTTTGCTTTTGTGAAACCGCAGCTCCCAGAGCCTTGGGGTGCTGCCACAATCACATGTGTGATTTAACCAGAACAAGAAGCTTCCAGCTCCAGGGAAAAAATCTTCAAAATACGAAGCCTTGAGGCTCCGAAAGCCAGAACCCCGTTGCAAAGAGCACAGCATTGCTGTCTGGTGTTTGCAAGGCCATTATTTTAATGCCAAGCTCGTTCTTGCTTTGAGTCAGTGAAGGGGTTTGCTTTCCTGGGGTCAGCAATACTGTACAAACACGTCCAGCCTCTTGCGTTAAGGAGAGTCACACGCTCCTCGTTAGGAGGTTGTTAAGATGAGGATGATGAAGACAAGATCTAGGCCAGAGGGGTTCGCCGCTTGGTCTTAACCCACACTTGAAGTCACTTAGCCCCACAACACTGGGGCAACCATTATTTTTGGGTGTTATTGGGTAATTTGGGTATTATTTGGGGTATTTCGGGGTTACTGGGTGCAGTGGTTTTGCATAATGGTTTTATAAACGCCATTGGGATCTGGTAGCCGCTAGTTACAGATGGCCGTAGAAGACATAGAAATGCAAAAGGAAATCGCCTCCACTATTATAAGAGCAATGCCACAGTGAAAAGCCCATATTCACACTGCGATACCGGCCCAGTGATTCCCTTTGGGACCGTGGCCTCCTGGACCGTAGGAACACAGGCAAAAAAATCCGTCTGTGCTCTGCCAGGATATTCAGCATTGCTGGAAAGTCTGATCAACCCTAAGTGTTGTTTTTTTTAAAAATACGTTTGATAATAATGTTGTTCTAAGGTCACTGGAATCTAAAAGCCTGGCTCCTGGCTCCTGTAAAATTAATGTCTTGAGTCTTTTTGCCGTGGCATGGGACTTGCCTTCCATTCATTAACTGAAACGTCACAGATAGAGAAAAAAAAAAAAAAGCTCAAGAAATGCTAAACGGCTGGAGCACAGACACCCTGCAATGCAACACGGATAAATTTGGTCCTTTATCTTCCAAGATAATCACATCTTCGAAAGGAAGATTTGATCTGCTGGTTTGCTTCACAAGATGCTCAGCCTGCGAGACGAACGCTTAGAAACGAGGACTTGAACGGCATGGAAGGTGCTGCCCGAAGTCGCTGGACGCCCAGCTGCCGCGGGCAGGGGAGGGCAACTTTTTCTCGTGCGTTGGGCTCCTTTGAGGCAATTTGACTCGTGCTCCTGATGTTTCTGCTCGCGTTTACGCTCGCACCAAGGCATGCGCCCGTGCTTACATATCAAGTCGGGTGACTTAAGGAGACTGAGTCTGGGCCTGGGAAAGTCCCTCTGCCCCGCAGTGATGGCGCAGCTGCACTGGGACAAGGAATGCCGTGAGCTGCCCACCCCGCTATCCTGGGAAAATGCCAGTCACGCAGATGCGGGAAAAGAGGAATAAACTGCGGGGAGGTAAAGTGGCAGGGGACCCATGCCTGCCCACCTCTGCCTGCGTTGCCTGCTGCCTGCTGGAGCCAGGAGGGAGAAGCAGAGGTTTGCAAGATGCTTTTCCAGCTTTTGGGGTGGTGCATCACCTGCGGCAGGGAGCGGGGGTGGATTCGCCTGGGCAGGGGGCACCCAAAGGTGGAGCAAAAACAGTGGTGGCTGAGGGGGCATGACCTCCCCACTCCCCCTGGGAGGATGGAGGGGAAAAAAAAGTAGGAAAAAGTGGGCTATTAGTAAAATTCAGAAGCTGGGGTGTGAAACTGGAAGATAGGAATGGCGTAGGAGTGACTTGGGCTGCCTCAGTGCCCAGTTCCTGCTGGCATTTGCTCGTTAAACTGTTCAGATTTCCCTGCAAAAATCACCCCCCGGGGAAGGTTTTCGATGTGGCCGGGATCGCAGTGCAGGCCCTAATCTGGGGCTGGGAACGCGCAGTGTGGCGTCTTCTCCCGGAGACCCCCATCTTCCTTCGGGGGAAACCCGAGGTTTCCCCACTCTGGCGCTGCGGACAGCCCCAGGTGCCACCTTCCCGGGCTGAAGCTTTGCCCCGTGGTAGCGTTCAAGAAACCAAGCGGCGATGGACTCCCTCCAACACCCTCCTCCGAGGCACTGGTGTCTGAAAAGGCAGCGGTGGCGGGGGGTGGGGGGGTGGTGGTGTTCACTGGGCCAGCTCGTGGCATGGGCGAGAACCCCTGTTTTCACCCCAAAAAATTATTAACGACACCCAGGGGCATTAACGCAGCCTGTGGCACCAGTAAAGCTGGGAACACCGACAAAGCTGGTGGCGCCGGTGTAGCCAGCGGCACCGATATAACCGGTGGCACCGGTACAGCCAGCGGCACCGATATAACCGGTGGCACCGGTGCAGCTGGTGACGAGGATACAGCCGGCGACCCCGATGCCCGGCACCTCTTGCGGGCGACAGCGCAGACCTGCCGGGCGAGGCCCTCCCGCCGGGTGCTCGGCGCTGCATGCGGCGGGAGGGCGGGCGCGGCCCCTTTAAGGCGCGCGGGCGGCGCGGCCCCGCACCATGGAGGGGCACCTGGCGCGCTGCAAGATCGTGGTGGTGGGGGACACGCAGTGCGGCAAGACGGCGCTGCTGCACGTCTTCGCCAAGGACTGCTACCCCGAGGTGCGGCGGGCGGGCGGGCGCGGCCGGGCCGGGCCGGGCCGGGCCGGGCTGGGCTCACCTCTCCTCTCCTCTCCCCTCCCCTCCCCTCCGTCCCTCCAGAGCTACGTGCCCACCGTCTTCGAGAACTACACGGCCAGCTTCGAGATCGACAAGCAGCGCACCGAGCTCAACATGTGGGACACCTCAGGTGGGCCGGGGGCTGCGCGGGGGGCGGCGGGGCCGGGCTCGTCCCTGCGGGCGAGGGTCTCCCCTTCCCCGGGGCCGGG
>JAVKLA010000088.1:18166542-18221623 GCA_034782735.1 Sagittarius serpentarius | reverse complement strand
TTTTTTTCTTTTGTTTTTGTTTTTTTTTTTTTTTCCTTTTAATACCCTCAAGGGAAAGCGCTGCTCAGGGAGCTGCGGGGTTTGGGGGTGCTCGGGGAGAGCCCCGCACTTGGCAAACTAGCGAGGACACCCCGTCTGCGGGGTGGGGGCACCCCAAAGGCCTTTTTTTACACCCCCACTCCCCCCTCTTTCGCCTCCCCCCCCCCCCTTCTTTCAATTCTGCTTTATTTTTCGGCTCTTGCCCCACATACATATCTGAAGCCGGTGGTTTCACGCTGACCCGGCAGCCCGGAGAAATTAACGTGCATCCAAGGCATCGTTCAGCGCCGAGTGGGAAATCCAGCCCTGGCCGAGGCTTGCCCTGGTGCCCCAGAACTGTGTCATGTGTGTGTTGGGGAGCGGGCTGGGGTCCTGGGCACGGCCGGCAGCGATAAGAACTGTCGGGCTCACTTATCTGAAGATGTGGCGTTTAGTGGCTGGTGTGTCAATATTTATGGTGGGTAAACAGGGCCGGTGTCTGCAGGCAACAAGTGTACGTTTCTCTAAACCCCAGCTGCAGTCTCTGGAGTGATTACTTTTTTTTTTTTGGTCCATTCTTATAATTTCCTGTTCTCTCTTCTCCCTCGGCCCTTCCTCCTGCTCCCTTGCCCTGACAATGCACAAAGAGCAGGCTGCAGTGGGTGCAGGCAGCTGCCTGCCATGTGGGCTGCTGCCAAAGCCACTGAAGCAGCAAAACCTACAGGGCTCTGGCCCTCCTGGGGCTCGGGCCTGTGTTGACCCAATAAACCCATCCCTCCTTCCACCGCTTTGAACCCTGTGGATGTCCCTGGCTGTGCAGCCAGGCATGCCTGCGGGAGCTTCTGCTTGTGCCGGAGGCTGGGTCTGCTCCCTGAACTTTGTGTTTTGGGTCAGCTCAAGAATTTGCGGGAGAGGACGGTGCTGCTGGAGGTGATCTGTGCAATGGGTATTTCCTAACACTACCCTTTCGGTTCACAGGTGTTTATGATTTGAACTCTTTCTGCGACCTCTGCCTCAGTATTCACACGAAGCAAAGGTTGGCGCTCTGAATGCCTGAAAACATCAGGGTTTTGCTGAACCCGGTATTTTTAATCTGGCTTTGGTGGATGTGGTGATGTACTGCTGGTATTCCTTGGCCACGTGGGCTGAGAGTTTTTCGATGTAGCGTAGGATTTTTGTCAGCAAGGTTAAGTTTTAGTTTGCCGTGTGCTTTACAGAGAACGGTTTGGTACTGCTACTAATTCGTAAAGGGAAGGAATATGAGTTGGGACAACTGAGTGAGTATTTCCATCTCTTCCGAAAGTGGTGACAAAACTCCTGGAGAGCTTTAGTGAAGCCATGCTTTCCTGGATGGCTTTAGTGAAGTCGTACTTAATTCTCTGTATTTCACTGCTGAGTCGTTGGGTGACACTGGGACCTAGCGCAGTCTCCCACGTGCCTGGGTCTGCCAGCTCTGCACAGAAGCCAGGCCTTGGGTGGGGAATAGGGTAAGCAAGACTTGCACAGTGTTTTGAGGCTGTGTCCCAAGATGCCATGGGAGGGAAGGGAAGTTCTGTGTGTGACAATATTTTATAACTTCAGTTGAGTAAGTTTCAATATGAGAGAGACTCTTGCAAAATGCATTTAGTTTATTGAAAGCAAATGCACTCAACCCTCAGTTTGTTGTTGCCAAAAGGGAAAAAGTAGAAGCTATTTTTGGTGCAAGAGAGGAGATGGGGCACGCACATGTCTGGGGCAGGAAAACACTGGTACTTTGTTCTTCTGGCTTTATGTGGGTGGTGGTTTCTGTTATTTAGCTGTGTGTTTCTGCCAAGTTGCAAAACATACCTGGTTCTGAAAACCCTGTGGAGGTCAGGGCTGGCTCTGCGGAGCTGGTACTGGGCCCGTATGGGAACGCCTCCCACGTCGGCATCTCCAGTGCTGGAGAAGTGGGTGGATGCTTCTGGCTTGACACCTTTGAGCGCCAGGGAGGTGACTGGCATTTTTCATGACGGGATCTGGACTGAAACCATAAACTTGTTTCACGCAAGCCACCAAACAGCTGCTGCTTGGCAATACCTTTCACTTGCTAATGGCTGTGGTTGGATTTGAACCAAGTTGCCTCGAGTGGAGCTTGTACCAGTCCCTGGAGCCATCCTGCACTAAATCCAAAGAGGGTTTGGTTCAGGCTGTGTTCACATCTTGTAATTAGGAGATCCAGTCTGGTTAAGGCAGTTTTGTTATGACTGGCGATGAAGGCATGCATGCAGCTGTGCTGATAGCTACACGTGTTAAGAGAGCTACCCATCTCATCTCCATGGCAGCTCTGGACTGCGCTGCCTGGAGTTGGGTCGTAGGAGATATTTTCATCTTTCGTGACAAGGCTGCAAATCATTTGTCCCCTTGATGGCTCCTGGTGTTCCCCCTGCTGCTGGTTCTCGCTGTTAGTGGCCTCTGCTGAAATACAGTTCTGTTTGTGGTCAGGTCATCCTGAGAGAGACCTGCTTGAAGTTAACCGTAATTCACATGTTTGAGATACTGGTATCTTCACAGCTCTTTGGAGAGGAGGAAAGTTACGATCTCCTCGGTTTCTAAATGAGTAGGTGGGAAAGGAGGATTAAATTGGTAAATTTTGAGGTAGTGGGTTTCGGGCGACCGATTTGAGCAGTTGCGAAGGGGCATGGGTTTGAGAGGGCCTGTGTTTGGGGTGCGGTACTACCCATCCCTGACCTGACGTCTCATTCTGACCAGATCACTAGACATGCCTGAAAATTGAGGTCGGGGGGGTTATGTGAAGTTCAATGTGTCAGAGTGAGTCTGCTGGAGAGCTGGTGAAGAGGAGTCCCTTTTCCCCATGAGCGCTCTGCCCGTTCAGCACGAGGGCTCGTTACTCCCAATGGCAAAGTACTGGTTCCCTCCTGGGTTTTGTGCCTGCAAGCGGTGATCTCCCAAATGCAGACTGGGGGCTAGACGCAGGGGTACTGGAGGATGGAAATCCAGGACAGCGAGTTCTTAAAAGGACTGTTACCTTTGTGTAGCTGCATTTGTGCGAACTGTGGCTTGCTGTAGTCTTCACTGAAAAATTTCAACGGAGAACAGGGTCGGCTCTAATGGAGCTAGAGATGAGGTATAACGGCAGTCAGTCGCCTCTGTGATTAGTGACTGAGGCTTTTGCAGCCGCTTAAGGATTTGGGCATCATGAGGTCATGGATTCTCATCTAGGATGCTGTGGCATAGGCTCTTGCATGGCTTTGAAGGGCCCTTGCTGTGTATTGACATAGGAAAGTGATGGAGAACTGCTGTGTATGGCTGGACTTGTGCTGGCACACAGGTGTCAGGGTCTCTGATTTGCCCTGTAATGTCAAAGGGACAGATCTTTGCATCACAGCAGAAAATGGAAATACGTATCACTTAATGAGCATGGCTAGAGCAGAGATGCTTCCTAAAAAAGTATTGAAGACGGGAGCTGGAGCTCCAGAAAAAAGGGCATGAAAATGCCTGCAGGAGGCTGGTCAGAGAGGGATCTGGTAGGAAGGGGAGGAGGACAGAAGAGCAGAAGGAAATGAGTGATTTGGCAGTTTTGGGAAGTGAGCCCTGACATGTGCATGAGGCAGCAGCAGGACTGCACTGGGAATTGAGAAATCTGGGTTGCACCCCCAGTCCTGCTGCCCACCCCAGTTGTCACTTCCCTTCTTGAGGCCACCAGTTCTCCCTTCCTACCAGTCTGCCTCTGGAAACTGTGGGCTCTCTGGGGTGTGGGCTGTCCCTTATAAAAGGCAAGGAGAGTGCCCGAGGAGGGGTGTTTCTGGTGAGCAGACAGTGCTCACGCAGTGCTGCTACCCCTGCCGTCTCTGTGCTGGGAAGCTTAGAGAGATGGGACGTGGTTGTGGTTGGGCAGGCAAGAAGCAGCGCAGATTGCTGCGGACCCCACTGCTAACAGTGTGTGCTTGGCCACCGGTCTGAATTTGGCTCAGAGATGGTCAGAGAGGAGCCCTGTCTGCAGGGGAGAGGTGAGCGGTGCTGGCGCAGGCAGAAGAGCAGTAAAGACGGAGCTTGGTGGCCATGGCTGTGACTGCTACCACAGTGCTAGGGCTGGAGGAGAGCTGGGGCACGGCGGCGGTCAGGGAGAGCAAAGCAGTCGGCACAGTTACGTGCCTGCTGGGTGGCTCGGAGGATGCTGATAATGGTTAGCGCTCTCATGCGCTTTATGGCTGCGGAGCACTGAACAAACATTAACGAATGTAAAGGATAGCAGCTTTGTCTAGTTACAGAGAAGGGAAGTTAACTCCAAATTAACTTTATGATCCGTGAAACTGAAGGTTATTTAAAAAAAATAATAACATAAATGGAAATGCTGAAGTTTTCCAGAGTCGCTGAGTATGCTGCTTGTTGTTTAATGCCTTCCATTTTTTCACTCCCAGTCTGTGTTTTTGGCTTGGGAACAAATTACAGGCAATATCAGCTTACGCTTGGATTTGAACCCACGTTACTCTTAGTCAGCTGAAATATTTCCCCTTATCGCCTCTCCCGTAATGTTTATTTTAGACCAGATAGCATCATGGCTTTTCTGCTAACTGTAGGGAAGAAGCCAGTCTTTGAAACAGCCCAGCACCTTGGAAAGAAATGATCCCAAAGCCGGTTCGGTTTCTGGATGAGGTACAGCTTCATTTTCCACCGACAGCTTTATGCAGGGCTGTGTCCCAGAACGGTTCACGGCATTAAAAACCCGGGAGGCAGCAGATGGATGAATTGCTGACAGATTTAACATGGTATGACAAACATAAAGTGTTCAGATGTGAGGCCAAGGCGGGAGGAAGGCTGCAGGGGGAGGTGGAGGCAGAAAGGTCGAGTAAGTTATTCTGGGCAGGAGGAGATGTGCAATCAAAGGCAGACTCCAGTGGGTTCAGCCTACGAGGGGAAGGGAGGGTCTTTGAGAGGAGGGCTGTGGTGAGGAGCATGTTCCCATCAAAAGGCAGGGAGCCCTCCGTGGCCTGCACCGGTGGTGGGAGGAGGAAGGGGGCCAAGTCCAGCCTCGGCAACGATGGTGAGGCCAGGAGGAGCGGGGCTGCCCTGGGAGGAGACAATGTGGTGGGGCCCAAATGGTTTCCTCCTGTGGGAAGTGGTCCGAGGGAGAGTGCCAGCGCCTGGGGAGGCAGGGGACGGTGCGAGTATTGTCTCTGGTAGCCGCAGCCGGGGCTGCGGCTCTCCCGGTGGTGCGTGTGTCGAGGGAGGGAGAGCCAGCAGGATTTCCTCTCTGCAGTGCTGGCTCCCGGGTTAATAACTAACCAAGCAGTCTAGGTTTATCCTTTCATTGTGGAAGAGAATTATTTACATAATACCACTCTGCGTAATCTTTATTTAGCTTTGTTTCCCTGGCGTAACTCTGGACAGAGTGGCTGTGCCCAGAAATGCAGTTTTGGCCTAAATACGTGGGAAGTTAACCCTTACCGGCCGGGCATGCCTCACCCTGCCTGTGCGATGAACTGGCTGTAAACTGAAGAAATACTTCAGTGGTGTGGCCACCTGTCATGTAGTTTTTGGGATCTTTAAGTCTTCTAAACCCTGTTTTCTGCTGGCTCTGGGCTGGTGCTCAGTGCTGGCACCTGAATGCTTCTCACCAGCTTCCTAAGCAACACAGTTAAGGTTTGTCCTGTGCATGTTAGGGCAAGAGAGTGGTTTGTATTGCACTTTTCTGTGTCTCTGTGTTAAAGAAGGCAGAAGGAAAGAAATGTGTCAGCCCGTGGGTGGAGGATGACAGGATTTGGGAACGTTCCTGGTGCAGATCATCCCATCGTCTGTAATCGGTCCCTGAGGACTCGCTGTCTCCCAAGCGGGGAGGTGTCGTCCTCCTCGGGGAGTGTGTAATTGCCAGGTCTGGAGGCTTAGATGGTTGTGTAAATTGCTGGGGCCTGATTATTGCGGCACACTATCTACGGTGAAGGACTGAACCCTGGGCTTGGGTTTCAGTGGGATGCGGTGGGAGAGTTGAATTGGTGAGTAGGGTGTCAGGCAAAGTCAAGCTTTCTGAAAATCAACCTGTACCTCTAGCTGTGCAGTGCTGGCTGGAGAGGGTGGAGCGTAGGGCATCTTTCCTCTATGCTGCAGGATGTGCGGGCTTCTAACAAGCTGTGGCAAACAATGGAAAGTTGGCTTTCTTCTGAAAATATTTTAAAACCTTATAAAATTACTCCAACAGCTACATTTTTATAGGACCAGGTCTCAGCTGCGTGGTACTTGATCACTTCGTAAATAGTACAGTTTTTGGCCTCTGCAAACTTCTCGAACACGTACCTCCCAGCGCTGCAGAAACACCGGTTAGCACGTGGTTTATCGGTGGCAGCACCTGGCTCATGTAGCAGAAGCACTTTGCAGCTCTCCATAAGTGTTTACTGCTGAGGCTGTGTGATCTCTTTGGCCTGATGTTGCAAGGAGCCAGTTTTGCGAAGGCTGTGAGTCGCCCGTGATTTACACTGGATTACCTGGTGGTACCTGCACAGTCCAGGCTGGACACTGGCACGTGACGGCCTCTCCTGTCAGCGTTGCTGGAAGGCAATTCAGATCCTGTGTCAGTTTTATGCTGGTGATGTGGATGTTACCCGATCAAGCCTGAAACTTGCTGGAACAAAGGTAACTTGTTAACACCCTCCTTGAACCAATTACACCTGGCAGGGTGAGTTTGCATTGGATCAGCACTGAGACGTGTGGCTGCAGCATTCCTGATCCACTGCTTGAAGCCCTAAAGCTTTGTCTACTGACTCGTCAAGCCCTTGCTGTTACCGTCATGCGATTCATGTTATCATGTGGTATGTAAATCTTGGGTGTGTAACAGAGTGGTGGTGTTTGGTATCAGAGCTGTGCACTTGGGAAGTTTCTCCAGTCATTTGCCTGGGAGTATTTTTCCTGCATCGGGACCTTAAATAACGGTGTCCCCTCTTCTCTGGCATAGGAGTTTCTTCTGTTTGTCAAAGGGGATGACTCTTTACTGTTGGAAAGACTTCCTTGATTAAGCCCTTGTTTTTCTGCAGGTACCACGTCATCTAATTCCATTAATAAACTTTTCAAGCTCCATCTTGAAAGCAGCTACAGCTTTTTTTTTTTTCCTCTTTGCTGCAGAGTTGCAAGCTCATGCCAAAGTCTCAGCTTCATTTCTAGGTCACCAGTCTGCCCTCTCATTTCCCCCCTCACACTGAAGCTGGCCGGCTTGTTTTCATTTGGTAATATGTGAGGTGGTGTCCACAGACAAAACCAGGCAGGCCAGTGAAATTCATGTTTCCCTGCAGCCTTGTTCCTCTTGTGTGTGTGTGAATAATAATTTCCAAATGCTAGACCAGAGGTGATTAAAAACTGTCAAAGAAATAAAATGCAGCAAAGTCTGCGTTACAGGAATCTGTGTACCCAGTGTTTTGGGAAAACTCTCTGAACTGGCAGTGGAAAAAGCCTTCAGTATTCTTATTTTTAAGGCTTTCTAGTCTTAAATAAATGTCACTTATTTGGGAGGTGCCGATGAGGCAGCTTGAGCGTATCCAGGCTAAGCAGGAGGTTGGCTGCCGCTGGCTGTTTGCGGGGGCCCGGGGCCAGTAGCACTGCCTTTCTGCGCTTGCTCTGGAGAGTCGTTTGGGATCCTGAGCTGCTGTTGAGGTGGTTTTGCATGATGTGGCACAGGCACCTGGGCAGCTAGCTCAGCTGCGGGCTTGTGGCTGGAGCTGCCGAGCACGACTGACAAAGGGTAGAGGGGTGAAAGGCTTCTCTGCGGCCCGAGTGGATGCTTGAGTGGATGTGAAGAGCTGAAAATCCTACTGGGGAGCGGCACACAGTGTCTGTTGCTTGCTCTGAGTGAGTACAAGTGGTTGTTTTTTACTGAGCTGCAAGGCAATGGATGTTCGGAGGGTTTTATGCAACTCCAGTGCTGGGACCATGAAGCAGTTGTCATGTCATCAGTTAGATGCGTTGAGCATCTTTATTTTTGGAGCAAATGATCCTGCTGACAGCATGTATAGGAGGTGTCAGCCAGCTCTTTTTTATTCTTCCTCTCTTTTTATTTTTTTTCTTCATTTGTAGGTTTTAGTCTTGGTTTGGCTCTGCTCTCTTGACAGGGTAGCTGCTAAAAAATTTTGTTGTGTTTTTTGATTTTTGATGTCTACGTGTCTTAAGATGCCATGATTAGAGGTGCACGTAAAGAGCTGCTGCGGTTTTGGTCCAGAACCCAGCCAGCTGCCAGCAGCGTTCCTGAGGACTGTGTGGTGATGGACTGAGAAACACTGCAGGATTTTGGGTTTTCTCCAGTGTTATGAAACAAAAGTAGAGAAGTTTGTGCATACCGTAAGGGTTGTGTTTTTTGTCCTAACTCTTTTGCTGTGGAAAGCTAAGGTTTGCATCTTCTCCACTGAGATTGGTGCTCATGAAATTTCGAGCGCTGCTATCGATATCCTTAAACTCTGCCAACAGCAGGTGAAAGCTGAGAAATGGGGAGTTTGGTTTGCCCAGAGGTGGAGGAGTCGTGCTGCAGAGGCAGACACAAGCACCCTGGTTGTTCCTGCTTCCACTGCCAAAGACAGTGTGAGTTTTGCTATCTGTTTCAATGAGACAAAAACTTGAAGCTCCATCTGTGGTTTTTTTTTTTTTTTTTTTTTTTGCATTTTGTTCAGTTGTGCTTTTTATATGTCCATGGATTTCTTCTCAGCAGGAGGTTTTATTCCCCACACAATGTATTATTGTGTTTGTCTTGCTCTAGTTCCTTGTTTTATGCGGAAACACCTTGAACCTTTGGCTGAGTTGGAAGATGGGTACAGAGTCAGACCCCTGGCTGGAGGCGTGGGGCTGTTCCAGGAAGAACATGTCTGTGCACGACTCTTCAGCCTTGAGTTACCTGGTTGGTGCTTGAGGCCTTAAACTTGTTTGGCTAACGCAGGCACTCCCCTGCGTTTTGATCAGGCAGTCTACATGTACTTATTTTTTTAATGGAGGCTGATCCTTAGGGTAAAGAAGGCTGTAGCCAGAAAAAAGTGAATGTTCACACTTGCCTTTATGAACTTCTTGAGTATTTTGCCAATTAATTCTTAGGTAACTGAGGCTAAAATACCTACTGTAAAGAACATGGCCAGGAATGCTGCTGACCTGGGGCCTGATCCTTTCTTCACTCATTCCAGTTTTGCATAAACTTGATAAAGGTGCCTGTGCTGTCTTTGCCCTTTGCTGCTGTACAAAGCCTCTCAACCGGCAGAAGAAATGTCTAAATAAATAGAGCAGCTTTGCCTTGCAGTCTTGCCAAGTCAATCTAGTGTGTGTGTTGAGGAGGCAGAACAACTAGTTATGGAGACAAACGGGTCTTCTCTGCGTTCCGCGCTCCCGTCACACGGCCAGCTCCGAGTGTTGCGATAAGCATAACAGTGAAATCTGTATTAAGCAACCAATTAAGGCATCTGCAGAAGGGGGAAAAAGAAAGTAACAGCTTAACATTAACCTGCTAAGAAGGGTGGAGCTGAATTGTATCTCTTAATGGGTTTGGGTCTGTCAGACAGGGGTGATTTTCTTCTGCCTTTTTCACGACATCTAGCTGACTTCTTTTAGGCTGTATTTTTGGGATATAAGGGCTGTGGCTGTAGTGCTGACTCAAGGAGTTTGCCACCTCACTCCCCTCACCATGTTCCTGTCCTAGTACTTCTCTCTGCTGTTACTTTTCACCTGAGTAGTTGAATGAATGTCTTCACCAAGCGATCATGCTTTTGGTTGAGTTGGCACTGCTTTGGGGGTAGTGTGGGTACTGCAAGGAGGGCTGGGGAGCCAAGGGGCAGACAGCCTGAAATCAGGGGTTAGTGGCTGTAATTTACACAGCTTGGTTACATTTCAAGCCAATGTCTTTTGCGGGAGTAAAACCATAGTCCTGACATTCCAGTGATTTCAGCCTGGAGTCACACTCGGGCAGTATGGGTAGAAGTTAGGTCCTTTCCTGGCATGATCTGGGCACCTGGGAAGGTCTGTGGCACTTGCCCCTTTTCCATAGGCTGGAAATCGACTGCCTGGTTCAGAAACATGGCTGGGAGTGCTCCTCCGTGGCAGGGTTTGGGCTTTTCACATCACCCTCCATGTGCCTGTTACTGCTTTTTGTTCGCTGCTGGCTGCGTTACCTTTGTTCCTTGAACCTTGCTTGTGCTCCCTGGGAGACTCAAGTAGTCTGTGTTCTTGCGCCTTCAGCCCTGCATATCCAGGGGAGAGCTGGTGAAGAGGAAAGCTGGTCAGATGCCGTCTGTGCTCCGTGGCAGCTTTGGCAAGCACCAGTCGTGGCTCGGTTAGGCACTTGAACAGAAAGTGAGAGAGAGGAGAGGGTCCTTTTGCCAAGAGAGTTTAAAACTGCTCTTCTACAGGAGCTTTGCTGAATTGCAAATTGCTATTTCTTTCCCACTTCTTTTCTAAATCTGCTGCTCATCTAGAAGTGGCAGTAGTTTTTTACTCGTGTGCTCTAGTGCGTGGATGAATGTGTGTTGCAGTGTAGCGTTGTAAGTAACTGACGTGATGTTGATCATAATGTAGCTAACGACACTTAAAATAATTGCTTGTTTGGGGAAATGCTGTAACATGCTGTGGCCTCTTCCCAGGCACTGGAATAGATAAACAAGGATCAGCTGTATTTGGCATGGTGTTTGGAGAGATGGACAGCTTTCTGTCGCTTATTTGCCAGATGGGGTTTGAATTTTTACAAGAAAACAGAACATCTTTTTGTTTCTTCCCTGCCTCAGAAACAAAGAAAGAAAAGCCAGGTGGAGGGCAAATCCCACATGCATTCTGTTTATTTCCGTGTGCAAATGCATCCTCTTGATGCGTCATTAACCTGGTTGCTCTCTGGCGCTATTTTTAGCGGCCTTATGATCTATGGACAAGGAGTTCTTCCAGTAAGCATTTGTAAGCAGCCCAGACTGGGGTGGGGGGGTGTTTGCGCAGAGCCCAGGGTGTCCCGGGGCAGTGGGGTCCTCCTCCCTGCCCTGCCAGGGGGCCTGGAGTTGCTGGACACAGCTCCCCCATCCTCAGTCCCACACTGGGAAATCTGTGTAAAGCACTACTCTTCAGTTCCTGTGGCCATGGTAACCAACCTGGATACATCAAACTTGACTAATTAACCTAATGGAGAGTTGTTCCCAGGGCTAGTGTCTCCTGTCAGATTTCAGAGCAGGACTTGGGTTGTCTGATCCACCCGCAGCCTCCACAGCCAGCACTGACTTTCTCAGGGTGGTTTCTCTGGCAGGTTTCTTTCCCGGGTCTGTATAAGCTGGGGAGTATGGCTCAGAAAGAGACTGATGTCTCGGGCACTTCTCTTGCTCTGCATTCCCCTCTCATTTTATCATCTCTCAGATTGCCAGAGGAGGAAGGTCGCAAACTCAAATGGGAAACACTTGCTCTGATTTCCTCCTTGGACTGGGTGAGGGGAGAGTGAATACTTTTCTGCATCTCTTCTGTTTCTGTACTGCACTGCAGGATCTTTGCCATCCCGACTTTTTGCTGTTTGAAATCTGGTCAGATCCTCAGGCTTTAAACAAAACAGCACATCCTGGAGATGTCTGTGCATGACTTTGGGTTTCCTCATCTTAATATTCTAGTTAAAGGCATTGTTACTTCGCACTGTTTCTCCTGGGTTTAATTATTATTTCAGTGATTGGAGCTGTAGACTGCAGCAGGGACTTAAGAGTTCAGCCTCAATTAAAAACCATCCTGTGCCAGGCAGATAGCGGGAGGCAGCACTGCTATTCTCAAGTGTCTCCAGCAGTCCATCTAAATACCATGTGATCGGTTGAGTTGAGAAATCTGAGTAGGCAGAAAGCAGTTTCTGGGATAAACCTGTGAGTGCTTCTCAAAATAGCCTGAAAGCAAGGTTTTGCTTTCCGCAGAGACTCTTGGTCCTTGAGGCTGGTCAGAATTTTAGGTGGATTACTAGATATTGCTGACCTCTGATCTTCAAAAATCACGAGATCCCTTTTTTTTTTTTTTTTTTTTTTTTTGATGCTGCCTCTGGTGCGTTTGAACTTAAAGGATTTGCATTTTCATGTCTTTTTAGCCTTAATTGTAAGTACTGGGACCTTCCTTGTTTGCGGTTTCAGCTTTTTATATTTTTCAGCGAAGCTGAAGTCACCCCGCAGTTGATGACCTCATGTTTGACCCTTCGAAACCTCTTGGGCAGCCCGGCAAACAAATGTGCTGTGAGAGGAGCACATGAGAGTAGCCTGAGCCATTATGCTGGTCAGTCATTGACTAGGACTCTCTTGTTTTTCTTCCTTTGAAGATCTGCTTAATCATTGGCATTGCAACCCCCACTGTGCTGGGCACCTGGAAGGGTTTGCTGGCCTCTCCCGGTGACGTCCCGGGTGACGTGGGAGACGGCAGGGGGACTTTAGAGAGTCCAGTGCTGTAATCAGGTTTTACTGGGGAAGAGATTGTCATTGATATCCCTGGGATTTGGCATCTACATAAATACACGAGCCAAGCTCTATTTAAGTGTGTAGGTTCACGTCAGTTCATTTGCCTGGGAATGGGGTAGGAAGCATCCCGTGACTGTGGTCCTTCCGTCTAATTTCTATTCCCAGCATAAAACAGAGATGCTGATGAGATGGGGCTTGCTGGGGGCAAATCCCTGTAAATGCTGGTGCAGCTGGATGGAAGTAACTGCTTCAGACATGGCTGATTTCAGGCCTCGTTGAGAGATGGGGATAAAAACTGTGTGGCTAAAACGGGTACGGTTGCACTGGTGGAGACTAGTGCCCACAGGCCTGGGTGCTGCATGGGTAACAAGGTTTGTGAAGCGGCTCTGAGATCTCATGGTTGTGAGTTGGTTTTCCACCCTTGTTTACCGTTACACCTCTGAGTGATACTGAGCCGCAGAACTGGAGATATTGCAGAACTGAATTCCGCAGGAGAATTTATACAGGAAAAACGAGAATTGCTTCTTTTTGTTGGGGAAAAAAAGATAAAATCTGGTTGTATCAAATGCTTGTGATCCTTCCAGCCTGTGGCTTGGAAGAGATGAGAAAATTGATAGTGAGGGCTGACCAGCAGGTGGAGAGAGGTAAGGTCCTGGCTTTCCGTGAGCCTTATTTCATGAACTTTCTTGTCCTTCATGTGTTTGCTGATGCGCCAGTGGAACTGAATTTTATTGGCAAAAATGTGGTTTGAATGGATATCTTAGATTCAGTCTCAGTTGCTTGCCTAAGGGTGATTTTAAGCTAGGTTTCCAGGAGCGTCCCTGTTCTTGCTGTGGCTTTGCCTGGTCCGCTCTCCCCTCCCAGAGTGGCGATCTGCACGAGGGGCATCTCTGCAGAGGGCAGCATGTCTTTCATGCTGGCTGTGTACTGAGAAGAAGCCATGAAAAATGTCGTTTGGATGACAGTGATTTGGGGTAGCTCTAGAAAATAATTTTCTGCTGGTGGATAGTTCCAAACTATTTCCCTCCACCACCACCCGCCTTCCCCAAAACAAAAGATGAGATGAAAGGATTCATTAGGAATTATTCACTCAGCTCTGCCGCCTGTCTGAGATCTGGCTGTCTACGTTCATCCCCCAGCTCAGGGAAGGTCAGAGGGCATCTCCCTGGGGAGGATTTGCTGTTGACTGAATTGCACTCTGTCATTATCCTGCTGGATAGATAACGAATGCAGTGGCCTCATTGGCACTGGCTTCAGAAAAAGCACGGTCATCTGCATGTGGCCTTGAGGTGAGAGGCGAAAACCTAAGGAGAGCAGTGTGGAAAACCTCATCTTGTGGGAAGGATACAGGATGGACCCAGGTGGTTTGGCACAGTGTGATGCTGAACAGGTCTGTAGCTGCTCTGGACCCCTGTGTTATCTTGCTCTTCCTTGGGAGGTGGGGGGGACCTAGCAAGAAGGTTTAAAGGACAAATCCCTTCTGATGGGGTGAAAGTAGTTAGATTTGCTCCTGTTTTCCTCAGTGGAAAATGTGGCATGCTTGTGACACAGTTTGAGATCTTTTAATGATATTTAAACTGTTTTTTTTCTGTTTGTTTTGTTTTCAAATAAGTTTCCTGAAAGAAAAACATACAAATCCCCCTGAGCTAATTGGTGTGTGATTTTGAATTCAGCTGCTCCCTTGGAAGAGCTTTTCCAGGAGCTGATCTGAAAACAACCTTTCCCGCAATATTGTGGGTTGTCAGTCAATGCTAAAGGATCTTGAAGTTGCTGGTGGGGAGGAGAGATGTGTTTTGTTTGATATGCTGCATCTTTTAGTTTGAGTGTCATAAAATACTCGGAGACGTGTGAAAAAGACCCTAATGGAGAGAGGCTGTCAGAGGGATGAAAGTCTCAGTAGTTGGAAATGAGGAAGAAACAGTTGGTGGGTGCAGGAGCCCGGTTGGGCTGGCTGAGGAAGTAGATAGACCTGAAGAAAGTTTACATTTCAAGCACCAATTTCAGATGACACCCACAGCCTTGTGCCTTGATCTTCTGGCAGCTGCAGGCTTAGAGGAGCTTGAGGCTGTGCCCTTCCAGCATGTGGTTGCACGTCGCTGAACTGCATGGGGGTAGCCAGATGCAGCCCTGTGAAGTAAAGTATTAAGCTTCAAACGTTGGCCTTCATTGCCGTTCGGCTAAGCTGGTTCCCTGGAAGAAGCTGTGATAAAATTGCTGGCCCAGGTAATTTGCGTCCTGATGACGACCAGCAGAGAGGAGGGCAAGAGTTTGTGTGTCTGCTTATTGCTGTCATCCGTCTTGCAATCAGAAATTTATGAAATGGCCTTTTGTGTTACAGCGCAGTGTGTGTGGGTGCATATTTAAGTAGTTAGCAAATATATCCAGTTGCTAGATTGGATCACATCACCGTCTTAACAAATATAGACAATGATGGTTCACATCTGGATGTCCTGACAGTAGGAGGAGTTGGTCTTAGTGAGTTTTAAATCTTATACCCGAAGCAGGGTAGTAATTGCTTGAAATCAGTGTAATGCTGCCACCAGCATTAAAAGATGTAGAATTATCCTGTGCTGTAATACAAAAAATACAGCTGCCTGGAAAATTCTTGTTGCTGTAATCCAGCACAAAGTGTGGGACTGGTGGTGAATCAGTTTGATTGCTTTTGGGGGTCTGACCCTCCAGATCCTTATTGCCGCAAGAGATCCTCCTCAGAAGGGCAGTTGTCTTTAGGATGGCGTTCAGTTGTGCGATGCATGACCAAGTAGTAGCTTGCAGCATTTATGAACCAGGGCAGAAGTAGACCCGTGTAAGCCTTCAGTACTCTATACTAGGCACCAAATTTGCCTATGTTATAAAAAGTATGTGGCTGCATGCTTGTGTGTGTTTCTTTTTTTAAGCTGGAGGCAGGCTCTTAAGCTCTTTTCTGCAGGTCTGTTCAAGCTGGGGCATGGGGAATTCCTAAGAGGATTATCATGGTTTGCTTGATACAGAACTTGAACTTGAGCAATGGCTTATCTTATCAGTGATAAAAGACATGGAAATGAAGTTTACGTAACCAAAGACGCCTTGAACATGGCTTCCCCTCTGCTGGAATGACAGGTCTCCCGAGTTCTTCTCTGTTCACAATTGCAGTGTTTCTGTTATCTGGTGTGTACTGCCTGGGTACCGCTGGCAATCAGTTATTTCCAGTGCTGTGTTTGGAGTGGTTCTGCAAGAAAAGTTAAAAATGGGGTGGAGGGGGAGGGTCACAGAGCCTTAGCAAGAGAGGTTGGGTGTTTGCTGCTTTAGCTGGAAAGCTTGGTGTCTGGGCTGGAGAGAGTGGTGCTGATCATGGCTCGGCTGCAAGCTTCTGCGTTATACTGAGCTCAGTAGGTCACTTGAAGAACAGCAGAGAGCAGACCCACTTCACTAGTGGGCTGTGAGCATGGGGCTGGAAAGTCTCTGAAGTTGTGTGTAAACTTGACCCTGAGAAGCAGAAAAGGCTTGGGAATAGGTAAAGATGCCCGGTCTGTTTCTCGTGAATCAGAAAAAGCAAACGAGTGGGGAGGGCCGGGATAATCTCTTTGGTGGCAGCTGGTAAATAAATGCAGACAAATATCTGCTGCTGTACTCCGGCTCTGCTGACCGATTGCTCTGATACAGGGTGGGACACGGCGTTGGTGTGTCTGCACAGGTGAGGGAGGCGGTGAAGCACCCCGACTGCCGCTGCCAGAGGAGACTGGCCTGAGCCTTGCGGCACAGCCGTGGTCTCACCTGCTGCCTGGTCCCCCGTGCCGGTTACGCCTGCGTGGTGGATGGGCCGAGCAGCTGCGTGCGCAGCAGGTCTGCCGAGCGGGACAGGCTGCGGCTGGCTGCTTGCCTCCCCCCAGTGCATAGGGGCTGGTCCTCACCGCCCCTGACCTGTGCTTTGGAGGGGGAGATGCACAATGCTCAGCAAGCAGCTATGTGACCAGGCGTTAGGGGAAGAAGTGAGGAGCCCTTGCACCCTGCCAGATTTCGGTGGGTTTGCTTGCCCTGGTGTCCTACACCTGCCTTGTCTGTGCTGCGTGGGAGGAATTTTATTTTTTAAGCTCTCACCGTCACAGACTGTGACAATGCCACAGAGGTCCAGGCAGCGCCGTGCTTCCCACAGAAGGACTCAGCAGACAGTCGAAGGCTGGCAGGCTGACAGCACTTATTAGAGGTAACCTTCAGGAAATGCCACACACAGCCCTCGCTGAGTTTTCTGGCTCCGGGCGCATACAGTATTTACACCATGCTGCTTGAGTTTCCCTGAAGGCTCTCCGCCTGCAGCTGCCTTTCTGTGCTCTGCCACCTGCCCCACGTCCTCATGCTCCAGTGCCTGGGGTTGGTACTGGCTGCTGGGCTCCTCTGGCAGTAACCCGCCACGCTGGAGGGGGCTGTCGAGACCAGCTCTTCTTCTGTGCTTGGCTCAAAGGTCATCATCTCCTTTGCCCTGCTAAAAGAGGTGCTTGTGGTAATGTGCTTTTGAAGCCTCGGGTAAAGCCAGCACCAAGTTTTCACACTTGTATGTGCAAGGAATGAGCTGCTAAGAGTGCAACACCTGCACCTTCTTGAAATCCAAGGGAATTACATGGGATCCGCTCTTCCATTGAAGCAGGTGACTTGCTCGGGTGGCTGTGTGTGGAGTTAAAAGCCAAAACCGAAGCCCTAAGATTTGAAAATTCTCCTCAGGTTGTCTTGATGGTGTTTCTCCATCCCACATGAGGTGGGAGAAAGGAAATGTGATAATATCTTGTTCTGGTAAATGACAGTGTTAAACAGTGGCACCTGAAATACTTTGTGGTGTTAGAGCCTGAACTGCATAGGTGTGAGGAGACAGTGCTGTGCACCACATAGGGACATTTGCCCCAAAGGTCAGGTATTTTCTCTGCTTCCTGGGGGAGAGATTGGGGAATGTATATCTGCAGGACGGGATTACGGGATATGCTCAGGTCTGGCCTTGATATGCTGCCCCCAGAGTTGGTGGCTCGTATGTCTTCTACGGACTGAGGATTGACTTTTCCAGCAGCAGCTAGATGGAAGTTGAGCTCGGGTTCAGTTGCCCGAGTTAGTTCAGCTGCTTGATCCACCCACTCTCATCCTGCTGCTTGTGGTGTGCAGGAGTCGGGTGTTTGCTTGATGCTGTTCTCCCTTCAGTGGAGGATCAGCTGTGATCCCTCCCTAGTGGATCTGCCATAGGAAGAGCAGAAAACTGCTGTCCTCCTGGGTGTGACCCTGCTTGGGGATGGCAGGAGCTCGCTGGTGGGGTTATGCTGTGGGGTGCTCCAAAGCCTACTCTGGCACATGCATTTGCAGAGCGGGAAGCCTTCCCTTCCTGCTACCTTCTGAGCAGTTACTGTCGGAGGGGAACCCACGGAGGGGCATTAAAATCCCACTTTATTATTGTTAATTTCCAGTAATACTTATTCCGTGAGAGGCTCAGAGCGACTCATTGCTTGGACTTGCTCAGTGGGGAAGAGCAGGACCGACTGCCTCAAGCTGAGGTCCCTTGGCTGTGTCTGCTCTGAATCCATTGCTCCTCTAGTGTGGATTTAATTTCCACGGTGCTGCAAATGCTTCCCCAGTGCCCAGCTATCAATTGAAAAGCAGTGGGGGGGTCCATGGGGGGGATGGCGATGGTGGGGAATGACTTGTGGTCTCCATGGCAACCTACAGACGATAAATGGATCAATGTGCTCTTCTGCACCATCTGAAACTCAAGCGGTGCTGGCTAAATCTGGGGGCTGCCTTTGCCTGCCAGATCCTGCTGTGGGGCCATTAGTGTGAGACGGCTCAGCATGAAAGCCTTCCCCTCAGCGTGCCTCCGATAACGGGCACTTGCTGTGTTTGCTGCAGAGTACGTGGGGTTTGTGCTGGAAATCCACGCTTGGCTCTGCACAGACCTGCAGGGTTTTGGGTGTCTTCAGTGCTGCAACACTGCATTGGGGTTAGGTGCTGTTATGGTTAACTGGCCAGGCATCCAAGTCCCTGGGATTGGGAAGGGTAAAGAGAAATGGCTCGTTTCCCCTCCACCACTTCTTAAAATCTCCAGCTCTTTCTGCACAAGCGCAGGGAGATTTATGCTTCCCTTTCTGCGAGTTAAAGGCTCAGGATCGTAGACGAGGTTTGTGTCAGGGTAGTGGGTAAGGGCAGCTGTCTTTGTTCTCACTTCTGCTTCTGGTGGTGCGGATAAACAGAAAATTTGTCTTCTAAGCTGCTGCTCCAGTGTTTTTGCAGTGGCCAGGTTTACTTAACAAAAGAAAATATTGATCTTCCTCCACTAGATTTTGTAAAAACTTATCTTGGTATGAAGTTTCTAATTTGCTGCTTTTTAAACAAGAGTCTTTCCAGTGCTGAGGTCTCAGACGTGCTCTGGAGTCACACCTGGCTCAGGGGTTCAACCAGAGACTCCCCAGTTCTCAGCCAGAACCAGGGCCTGGCGTTACTGGAGCCAGTGGAAGGCAGTGGCTGGCTCAGCCCAGCCAGGCATGCTCAGCAGCACTTCTTTGGTCCATGCTTTTCCATCTGCTCGATGCGATAATCCCAGGTGTCCCCCAGCGCTTTGAGTGCTACAGATCTAAGGGGCCGCTTTCTTTTGGTGTTGGAGGGTGGCTGCAGCATGTGGATCTGTGCAGGCGAGCTCATGATCTGAGGCGTTGCCTGGCCTCTGCTGCTCTTGCATCTGGGTGCATCAATGCATTGCCTTCACAAGGGGAGGAAAACTGTCGCTTTCAATTTTATAAAGGAGCCTGGAGAGATGAGTTGCCAGAGGCTGCACCTGAGGCTGGTGATGAAGCTGGGAGTACCTTGCAGAGCTCTTAAGTTCAAGGTTTCTGCCCAGAGATGAAAACTGGCATCTGTAGGGCTCTTCTCACCTTGATTTCCAAATGCCTTTCAGGATGATTGGAGGGACTTGGATTCCTCAGCCAAGTCTGTTTGGGCAGGGATACGGGTGCATTTCATTTCTAATTCATGGTGTTATGTTTGTAATTTTGTTAATGCAGACAGGGAGACCTGCTGTCTGCAGTGGGGTGGAAAATCCCCAAAGTATGCTATGAAACCATTTGTCTGTTGTGGTTCTGTCTGTCCAGCTCTGCCTGTAACCCCTGGCATGCCCTGCAAAGCTGTTAATGGGGCGGTGGCCTGTAACACGTTCAGGCACCGGTTTCAGAGTTCACTATTGCTGTTTATAAAGGCTCGCTTGTGGGACAGTCTGGCCAAATGATCTGAGCTCATAATTCTGTGGTGCGGCGCTGAAATGTCCAAGAAATCTGTCATCTCTGTTGCCTTGTGAATAATTTATGGTCTCTTGACTCCAAGCTCATAAAAATCGATAACTCTTCTTGGTTCTTTTTTTTTTTTTTTTTTTTTTTTTTTTTTCCCCACCAGCAGCAGCTTGGTTAAACTCTCTCATTCTTTTGAGCTGCTGATGTTGAAAGGCCATGGCTTGTTCACTTACCTGAGCCATGTTTTCCTTTTGCAGCAGAATTGATCCAGGCTTTTGCACAGAGCTGTCTGTCGCTGTTCTTCACCAGGGCATCAGGCTCAGGTTACCGCAGGAGAGAATCGTCCTCCCTTATGGCTTTTTCCGCAGGCTGTTGCAAGTCTTTGGGCTGTTAAAACTCCTGCTCTGGGGCAAGGCTGCAGAGCTTGGAGAAGTCAGAGTGTTTTTCTTTTCCGCTCGAGCACTGGTACCAGCTAACAAGAGGTTAAAGCAACTGCTGGGAGTGACTGGCAGCAGCATGAGGCCAGTTCCTGCCAGCAGAACTGCAGCCCCCTTAGCCCAGTAATTTGGATATGGATATGTTAATTTATTCCTGCAATTTCTAGGCCTGTCTCTAAACGCTGAAGCGCTCTGATGATCTTTGCTCCCTGTCAGGCTCAGAAACGAAGCCTGAAGTGTACCAGTAACAGCTGTGCCCTCTGTGTTGGGTTATTATCCTTTCAGAATTTAATAACGTGACACCCCTTTTTACTGGATAGCTTGTCCTTCCCTCTAGGAACAGATCGATAACAGACCTTGTATCTGCTATTTGGATGTAATTGCTAGTGTCAGCTGATGTCTGGTGATGTTTCTCCAAACAGCCCTGGGAAGCATGATGGGCAGTGGGGAGTGAGGATTTCTTTTCCAGGCTGGTGCTGCACCACATCCGCAAGCCTGAAATGAAGAGACGGTTTCGGAGAGAAGTGTCCCTGCTCCCTTCTCTTCCTGCTTGCATTTTGTGATATGTGGGCTGTGTGTTGGGGAGGGGGAGAGAAGAAACGAAGCCTCCAAAGGCAGTGGCGGATAACTGCGTTATGAGCCATGATGCTGCATTTGGAGGGCTCCAAGGAAATTAAATCTGACTGCTTAGTGATGGTCTTGGTCTGCAAAGCATATGGATTTCGATAGGTTAGCTGTAGATGAAGGAAGGGTTCAGCTTTGCATGGGGAGCAGGTGAGAGGGCTCTCCATTGCAAACAATTTATTCTTCCTGAGTCCTTGGGGTAATTGAAGAGGGTAATTGCTGGACTTGCATGCATCTAATCCGTGGGTTGCCTGGGGAGGAAAGAGGAAATGATTCAAGTGCAGTGCAGGGGGTGTAGTAAAAAGGGGAGGCTTACTCCAGGGCTGCTTGTCCCCTGCCTGGTCCTCCCTCTTTGCTCAGGTTTCCTTCTCCCTGGTTGTGGGGAGCCTTTGCTTGGGTAACTGGTGGGATGCATAGCTGTTGGGTAAGCGAGCGGGTGAGTTGCGGGTAATCTGAGGACTGTTTTTCAAGGGAGCAGTACTACTTTTTTTAATGAGTGGGTTTGAGGTGAGGATTATGTGCATGGAAATATAGTACTCGGAAAATACAGGAATAAAGTAACTATAAAAAGACTGCAGTATCTAGAACTAAAATAATACTTTATAAATACTTCCTAGCAGTGGGGTTGGCCTCTGTAATCCTACAAGGAAAGAGAAGCAGAGTGATTGATGGTTGGCTCCATCCTGCTTTATCCCTAGACACAGAGTGCTGTATTAAATATGGTTGTCTCTTGGTATCACACCCTTAATGGGAGGCATAGTATTAGGTTACAGTCTATGTAGCTGGCTGGGGGAGGTCCATGGGATGGCATTCCTGCCTCATTTCAGTCTGTGGCAAAACTCCTGTAGATGGAGTCAAGGCCAGGCTCTTGCTCTGTGTATTTGTTTAATCGCCCTGTCTCCAGAGAACGCAGAACTGCCGGGAAATGCAAAACCATTTCATTAAGAATACTTGATGCCCATTTTCCTAGCTGAAAGCTGTGTGATGTTGTGGGCATTTTTTTGTTTATTTATAACGCCTGCATTTACAGAGCCATGCACATCATCTGGAGAATGGGATGAGTACCTAAATCCCGGGGGCAGGGGGGGAAGCATTTGGAAATATAAAACGTGCCCTGTGCAGCTGCATGTGCTTCCACCGAGCAGAGCCGTGACCTGCAGTTGGCCTGTGCTATGTGCTGCACTTCCCCCTCTCTTTTTCTTTTTATTTTCATTATTATCTCTATTTTTGTACCCAATTAAACTGGGAGGTGGAGGGATGGGAGAGCAGAACAAGACAGACGGATAAGATGGGGCTAAATCCTGCCCAGCTGTTTTCTCAGCAGCCATCTCCCTTACAATCCCAAGGAAATAAATGCTCCTCTTGAGGGTCCTGATGGTTAATGATGATTTGAAGAGCACACACAAACATCTCTGCAGATGCAGCCTGCCTGCGAGATTCCGGTCGTGCAGCGAGCCCTGGGACCCCGCTCCTCTTGCATTCAGCGTGATGATAAATCATTCATAGCCTCAGCAAATGCAATTCTCTTCCTCACTCTGCACATAAACAGTCCAGGACCCTGAAGAAAGCCTGCATTTGTAGTCCTTGGAGGATGAGGCAAGTGCTGTGACAGCTGGGAGGATCTGAAATTAAAGTTACAGGAAGTGCTCCGAGTGCATGGGTGTAAAAGTAATTCTGTATGGGTGGGTGTTTTTGTTTTGTAGTTGTCCCAGGGTGATGAAGGGAGAATAGGGATCTGTTCCTCTGGTGTCCTGACAAATCAAAACTGTTGCTGTGCTTAGCCCTTATTTTGTAGGGGTCTGCTTACAAACATTGGTCACGACGCCATGTATGTGGCTCTTGTGTTCAGGTGATAAGGGGAGAGGTAAAGAGGTGCTGAGGTGGAGAAACGGAGGAACCTGGAGTCCTGATTGTAGTTGTGCAAAATGCAGGTTCACAAAGGTCTCCTGGGTTTTTTTGTTTGTTTGTTTTGGTTTTTTTTGTTTGTTGTAGCCTGAAGTGTGCAGCAGGTTGCCTGGGTGGAGGGTGAGCCTTGGAGGCAGCTACAGTGTGGAGAAGCAGCCTTGCTCAGCGTTGTCCCCAAAGCAGGCAGGGATGAGTGACCGCGTGGCCACATGAGCTCCTTATGCTGAAGCCAGTGTGGAGACGGAGGGTGTGAGGGAGGAATGGGACCCTGTGTGGACACCAAAATCTCAATGCATGTTGCTTCAGACGTAGTTTGCACACGCCTGCTCTCCGGGCGAGCTGAGCTCCCGGCCAGCGCGGTGCTGGCGCGCTTGCTTCCCCCCGTGCAGGCGGTATGTTGGCCGGTCGGTATTCCAGCCCTAATCCCCTGGAAACCCCGGGCGGGAGGAATGCCCTTGGCCATTAACAGCCGCCAGCTCTGGCCAGTGCACTGAGGAGGAGGGTCACAGGGCTGGAATAACTCTGTCTCTTGCTGTTTTAAACAGACATCCCGTCTGTGAACTGATTTGTGTTTCTGGTTATGAGTGTTGCACAGCAAGCTACTACAGGGAAAAGGGAGAAACACACATGCACCTACACATGCTCTAGAAATATGTCAGAGTCAGGCTTGCTGAGAAACTCAAGCCCAAGCATGACCTACTTTGAGACTGTTATAATCTGCAGGGGAATGCCCTCTGGATTAGATCAGCGTGATCCTATCAATTTGTGCTTCAGGCTGGAGGAAGCACTGACTTAGCTGCTTATTTTCCCCTTTTGCGCATGAAGTGAGGGAAGGTTTTGTGTTGTTTGGTGTTCGTCCCGCCCCAGCACTCAGACTTGAGGCCAGTGGAGGTGTGTTTGGCAAGTACAACAGCCTGGGCTCTGCTTTTCCAATATCTGTCTGTGCTGAGCACCTTATTGCTGGGCAGCATCTGTACCATGGAACAGCAAAGTCCATGCTTATTTGTGTTTGCTCGATGAAGTTGGCTGGCAGGGCTTCTGGTCCTGGGCATGGAAAGATGCCTCAGCCAGTCTCTCCAGTACCCTTTTGATATTCAGCTGCTTCAGTCTCTTGGGGTTTGTTCTTTTTGTCTGATCTGCTGCACTGAGAGACACTTTAATAACATGTGAGAAGTTCTCCAACCCTTGTCTTTCCCCTCTTGTCACCAGCCATTGTTTATGTAGGAGCTAGAAATCTTTCTTTATTTTTCCCAACTAACAAATTGCTTCCAGAGCTCAGCAAGGATGTGCATATCCACAGCAAGAAGGAAATAAACAGGGAGGCTGCATTTAATTTCAGCGTCTGCCAGAAAGGGGGAACCCAGCACTTGCCAAGGAAAGGTTTTTGGAATAGAGGTGCACCACACTTAATTTTCCAGGAGACTTTCTGAAAATAAAGAAGCTGGAATGGAAATAAAGCTTGCTGTGATGAAGAGAAATTGCTACCCGTTGGCTGGGAGTTTAGCCTTTGATTGCGGAGGTAGCTTTGCCTCGGGTGACTCTGGGGGGCTTTCAAAGAGGCTTTTCTCCCATCTGCAGTACCTGGCACAGCAAAAGGAATGAGGAACAAGGGGTGTTTGGTCCACTGGTGTGAATTGTTCTGCCAGACTTCAAAGAGACGTGGAAATACCTAATCTGTCGCTTTCAAAGGGAGGAGTAAAATATTCTGATAGATTCTAAATGGAATCGCATCATCAGTGCCTCTTCCACCACTGCCTTTGAGCTGCTCACTGATCTTTCTGATTGGGGTAATGCAGTGAGGAAGATACAGTATTCCCTCGAGGGGAGCAGCTTGTGAACATTACTGTTCAGTCAGCCTGAAAAGCTCTATTACAGACAGATTTAGACCAGTCTTTGTGCGCTGAGGGGCACAGCCTGGCTTCCGGGAGCAGGCTTTGTCTGGAGGACAGGTGCATGTTGGGCTGAATTATATTTACCCGTTTTATCTCTTGCGTGCACCACTTTCACCTGCCGTCTCGGGGAAGGGGGTTGGTGAAGGGGTAGAGCAGGCTGCGGCGGGGCGGGTTATCCGGTTTGTGGGTCCCAGCAGTGAGGCGTCTCTCCAGCAGGACTGCAGCGTCGCTTCTTCAGGCCCATCTGGTTTTGGCAGCTCTCCAGGCACCTAATGAGCTGTCCTCGGCGAGGCCGGGAAGGTGAGGGGGCAAATAGATTTGCAAACAACCCGACTAGTATTGATTTTCTTCGCTTCTTGCATGCCCCGCCAGGTTTCTGTGCGCTAGCCTGGCAGCTGTGGGTTGTGTTCGTTGCTGGCGGGATGGGAGCAAGCTCGCAGTGTGTCTGTGGGGTGAGTTGAGGGGCTGCCCTGCTGCAGCCTTGGGGTTTCCCCATGTGTATGGTCAGGCTCAGTTGGTTGTTGCTGCATAATTCCTTCAGGTGCAGTTGTCAAGTACAGAAATGGAAGGGTTGAGCCTGATGTTGGCTGCTGCTTTTGCTATCTTACGTATTTCCATGCCCTAATACTTGTTTCCGTCCTGAGAGCCTGGTGTTGCAGTGAAAGACACTGGGTACTGCACATGGAAAAAGTCCCGGGAAGTCTCTGTGTGTTATTGGGAGCTGCCGAAGACAAGTCGGGGAGATTAAAGGCAGGTGGATAAACCATCAGCCTTGCTGAATGTGCTGTGAGAGTGTCTTCAAGGTTTTGTCTGGTTTCTTGAGTTCTCTAATAGCTTGCACTGACCTAGAGGGGATGTCACATAGGAGTTTTTGGAACGGTATGAATATGGAAAAGAGAGAGGATTTCCTGAAAGCACGGTACAGATTGTCCTCTGTGTCTCAGCTATACTGGTGCGTTTGAGAGTGTATCTTTTTATCTCCATGACTGTGGTCTTCATGTCCATCTCTTGAGGAATTTCAGCAGGGCAGTTGGGATTGTTCAGCCTTCACATAGATCCAGCTCTTCCATGCTTCTCTGTAATGGCCATGTCTTGGGTGCCCTTTGAGTATCATACCTCCCACGTGTCCTGGAAAGACCAGAGGCTGCCCTGTCTTGCTCTCCAGAAGCAGCACAGCTGGAAACAGCAGTACATGCTACAGAGTAAGTGCCGGCTGCTCACTGACCCTGTGGGATTGGGCTGCATCAAGCAGTTCTAAGAGAATCAGGCTGTAAACCTCTTGTACTGCAACGTTGGGGGGAGGCATTCCTTAGAGATAACTGTGGAAATCCGTCGCAAGGTGTTTTTGGTGCCCGGGCCACTGGAAGAGGAGCAGAACTGATACCGTTCATGCCTTGAAGCACTCATCAGCAGCAGGGAGTATACAAGGTGGTGTTCTTGGGGTCACAGCCTTTCCCATCGGGGCTTGAGCTGCTGCCTGTGGAGGCCAAGGATAGTATGTCATGGCTGTGCTTCCAGATCAGATCCATTGGGGTGGGAGAGTGCCTTCAAGGCAGCTTCACAGCTGCAGCAGAAAAGCCCCTGGTCACACCAGCAAAAGCAGCTCTTGGAGATGTCCTAGCTCTGGCAAGTTGCTGTCCCAAAGCACAATGCGGTCAGGTCCGCAGAGCAGTCTGCCAGATCCGGCTTAGCGTGGTCACAGCTGTCGGTTCGGCTGCCAGAGGAGATGATGCAGAAGGGGAGGGAGGAAGGAAAAGTTCCCTTTGAAAAATGGCAGCGACAGCAGGAGAGCAGCAAGGGTGAGGCCTATTGATTACAGGCTTATCTCGGTTTCTTTTGTGCCTCTGTTCTAAGGCACACTGTGTGGAGGAAAAACCCTATGCAGTGGTCTGAGAAGGACAGTGGCGGAGCAGGGTCTGGTGCAGCCTCTGGGAACTGAAGCTGCAAAGTCTGCGCTGTTTGGGCTTAACGAAACTTTACCAGAAATTCTGGCTTCTTGGGAGACAGCAGAACATCCCCGGTTAGATAAGCTTCCTCCAATAAATTTTTTTTTTTTTTTTTTTTTTTTTTTTTTCTCTTAGTATGGGGTCTGAACTATCTAGTGAAGGCAGGTAGCATGTGGGCTTACTGAGCAGCTCTGAAATTTTGAGGATGTCTTTGTGTGTCACTGTAAGAATTCACAAAAGTCCTATTCATGCAGTTGGCATTAAAAAATTTAAAGGACCATTTATGTAGGGAACTAGTCTTGCCCCTAGAAAGAGATAGCTGGCTCAGCAGCTCTGTGCAGCTCAGTTGTGTCGCCACATGGTCTAGGATTTATCCTGCTTGTAAAATGCTGCATTTAAAGAATCTCTCAAGCCCTGAAATGCTTCCCCCAAAGCCACTTGTGCCACATTCTTATTATCTGAGTATATTCCCTTATCTTTTAGCTCTCTGCTTTCCAAGTACAATACAGATTAGCTATGGAGAAATTCCAGTCCTTTTGGAGCTGGGCAGTGGTGACTGAGCTATCTTCTGAATTGGTAAGCTGAGAAGAAGTACCAAGTGGCTTACCTGCTTGGAAGCTGGGAGACTTGTGGTGTTCTCTGAATTCACACTGACTTGCCTGGTTATCTTTTTCAGTGTGTTCCGGTGCCTGTTCCTGCATCAAAGGTTGTTCGCAATAGGCCCTTCAGTGTAAAGGTGGTTTTGGTCCTCTGTACAAGTATGATGACGCCTTCCCCAAGTCTGGCTGGGAGTGCTGTATTCTCTTGCAATTGAGCCAGAAGGTGGGACCTGCAGGGCTTGGCATTTGGAGGGCATTTCTGTTGTCTTAGAGGTGTGCAGAAGATGCATCTCTTGCAGCAGTCCCTTCCTCGTGTTATTCTGTGGCTGTTTGTGTGTGTGAGCTGGGGGCAGCCCGGCCCCGGGAAATGCCCCATTTTCCTTTTTAGGAAGGAGTGAAGAGCCAACATGAACTGGAGGAACAAGCTGGTGTTACAGCGGGGTTTGGCAGCCATTCTTACACAGGCTCTCTGGCTGGAGAACCTGGGTGTCCCTGGGCAGGGGCTATACCGGAGAAGGATAGTTCTGGGTGGATATAATCAGTGTGACCAACTGGTGGAAGCAAACTGTCCTTTGCTCTGTGCACCTCATGCTAAAAATACCAGCGTGTCTTGGGAAGGGTATGATGTAGGTTGGAAAGTGTGTGCGTGGGCAGAGAGGTATGGCGGCAGCCTGTTCCTCAGGGAAATCCTGAGGAAACCCAGCACTGTTGGAGCAAGGACCCAACAGACGATGAGCCAGGTGCTGCAGCCTCTCACAAGGTATGTGGTCTCCTCTGGGAGGATGGATGTTCCTCGTGGCGTTTGGGAGCGTGAAAGGTGGTGGGTGATGCAGCTCCTTTCCCAGGTTTCTTACAAAGCTGGCTGTGTCCTCTGTGTGTCACTGACCGAGTAACACACTTGTTTTGTTGATTTGGAGTGGGAAAACGTAGCTGGAGTGGGAGTGCACATGGCAGATGCCTGTTTTCTTTCAGAAGGCCTGGGGGTAGTAAAGACCTAATTAGCATTCTTGTGAAGGCAAGTCATAGGGAGACTCCAAGATTTAGGTTTGCAAGGAGGGAGTTGGCATTGGTGAAAACAACAGATTGCTGGAAATGTGTAAGCAAAGTACTTGATGCTCCGGTGGAGGAGAGAAGGCGGCATGGCAGGGGTGGTGGGAACAGTCAGGTACATGGTACAAGGACATGGGCTTCCTTCAACATTGAATGGTGGCTAGAGTCAGTGTTCTGTGTTAGTGCCTTCTCCTTTCCATTATGAACCCCACTCTGACGGTCCTGAGGTGCGAAGACCTGTCTCAGGGTTTCTGCTTGATGAGGAAGGGTGAGCTTGGCAATGTCTGAGCGTCTCCAGCCTGCCCAAGTACCGGACTGTTGATCATCAGCACAGGAGTTAAGCGGCGAGTTGTTTCATCTCTGCAGTCCCATTTCATTTGCTGTTTTGGAAGGCTTTCTTTGGAGGTGATCCAGGGATAAAATCCTTGTGAGAGGCCAGTGATTTCCAAAAGTTCGTGATTGTTTTTCCCTGTACCCTTTTGTCTCTGAAGGAGATTATACATGTGCTTATGTTGGCTGGGAGAGATGCTCTTGGAGAAAACAAATTAATGTTTAAGACATTGAACCTCCGGTGTAATCACCGTATTTCTGCATTTGCAGTATGTTCAGCAGGTTTCATTTATCATGATGAAGTTTAGTTGAGCACAGCTCTCTTGCTGGTCTTCCAGTCCTCTGCCTGAGGCACATATGCTTCCATTAATTTTCTGCTATTATCCACTCAGGTGTCCTGTGTGATCCAACATGCTTAATTTCATTCTACTGAGCACCAGCTCTTCCGATCTGAAGTTAGCAGTGTGATTTGCAAGCATCATAAGGAAATGAATCTTTCTTTTCTGGAGATAACTGCTTCCTGAATTTCTGTTCTATTTGTAATGCACTAATAACCTCCATCCACCAAATCCTGCTCAACTGTATCCCTTGGGTTTCTGTTGAACTGGAGTGTTCCTTGTTGTATTACTGTTGCATCCAGAGCCTGCTGAGGACCGGTTGTGCTTGGTGCTGCTCCAAGTCAAAGCTGGTCAGTGCATTAGACGCGTTACAGGCTCTTTGAGGATCGATGTCGTGCGGAGCTGCAGCAAATTCTTGAAAGACATGGGATTCAGAGGCCTTGGGAAAAGGGAAAATGACTGTGTTTCCATAGGCTGAGCATATGAATCCAGGGAACGTGGTGACGGGTGTGGTGTAAAGCTCTCATGTAGAATAAAGATGATTATATAAAAGCTGACTTTGAATGGGCTGAGTTTCAGAGCTGGCCTGCCTACAAAGCATGACCAGGGGCAGAGTCTCTTTGGCAGCAGGTAGGCGGACAAGAGAGCTTTGAGAAGGCTGTGCTTGACGCTTTTAAAGCGTGGCTTCAAAGATGTGGTGCTTTGGGCACCTTTGTTCTTGGGTGAAGAGGCTGGGCTTCCCCTTGGTTCTGACACCCCAGAGTCTTCCACAGCATCCCTGAGATACGCTCTGATCCTCAGATAACTGTGCAGAAACGTCTCTGCTTCTGATGCCCCGTGATGCATCACTTCTCCTGCTGGGCTGAAGTCATTTTTTCATAGCCTGGGTCTCTGAGCTGGAAATGCCTGACTGTCAGGCCCTTGAGCTGGACAAAAAAACGCAGGAAACTTGTGGACTGAGCAAATACCTCTCATAGCAGACTGTTTGCACAGAGAAGCGAAGTTTAGAAGCAAAAGCAAACATGCACTGGCTAACAGAGAGGGTGAGGCAGGGGAAAAACGCTGAGACACGTTTGTCTGTCTGCAGGTCCATTTCTTACTTGGCTGCTCCCAGGATTTAATGCTGACGATCCGGAACTTGACAAGGCACCCTTTTGGTATATACTTGTTAAACCCCTCAGCCAGTGCAAGGCATATTTAAAACCAAACAATTTATGATACTTTCTGCCTGCACAGACACTTAATGGACTAGTGCGACCCGGGGGTCTCTGCCTCCCTTGGGGGTCAGACACTGCCTGCGAGGGGTAAGCTGGGGGTGCGTGTGCTTGCATGCATCCTCAAGAGCAGGAAAGCAGAGCGGCTGAGCTTTTGCCCTTTGGGCTCAGACAGTTGTGCTGCTTAGGTTTGTGTATAAAAGGAATCTAACGAGACTGCTAACATGGTTGAGTTTTCTTTTGAGTGTTCCCCTACCTAAGGATAGCTCAGTTTCCCAGAACCAAGCGTGAGTGGGCATGGCTGGCCTTAGAGGAAGGAAGAGCGGTGAGGTTCTTCTTTTGCAACTCCCTTTGTAGTCCCCATGTCTTGCCTTTGAAATGCTTATGTGGATTCATAGACCATGGGGGTTTGCAAGGCAGCAGGAGGAGGAGGGTTGTGTAACGATGGACCCGAATATTTCATTAGCTAATGATGTTCTGTAATTTAATTAAAAGTATCTTAGAGCATGTAGGCAGGAGGAGGAATATGTCTTTGCCTCCCCTCAAGCCTACTGCTGATAAGTGCATTAATCCGTTTGCATTTGTTCTGTAAAGGCATGTTTCTATCAGGTTTTTAGGAAGGTCTGTTTCCTTTTAAATGGAATAAAGATAAGGCAAGACACTTGAGTCCTTTGTGGGTAGAGCCTGTAATCCTCCTTGTGAGGGAAGTTCTGTTTGAGGCTTCGTCTAGCGTTTCACTGGTACAGTATGTTGCTGACTATTCTTAGCCTGCTTTGCATAGGTAATTAATTTGTCCCCTACAGTAATTTCTCTGTAGTGATAATGCAGTAAATGCCAAACTTACGTGGTTATGTGTGAGTAAATGTAAAAGAACTAGTCATGGTATAAATTACTGAGATGATGAGATGGGTGTGTAGAAAATACTGTGCATTGAGGGCTAACAACAGGCTGTACTGTTTTCAACATATAATGCAACCAGTTCACGCTCTGAACAATTTATAGTCTGAGCCCTGATAATAGTACAAAGAGTGCATGTCACACTTGGAAAACCTTTTTCACAGGTGTTTTCCACCTTGCAGTGGCAAAGTTTTGTTCACTGGGGTTTTCCTTGGGTTTTTTTGTTGTGTTGGTTTTTTGTGTTTTTTTTTTTTTTTTTTTTAACAGATGGAGAAACTGAGGTTTGGAGACCTTAAGTGACATGTTCCAGGAAGATGTTATCACAGCCAAGGTTAGCTGTTGGGTGTTCTGTGGCTTTCCATCTTGTGCTTGTGCTGCTGAACATGCTCGCAGGGAGAGCGCAGGTTAGACGTCCTGAGATATGCCAGCTCTGTGTTCCTTTGGACCGGGTGGCAGAGTTCACAAATGCTAGCTTTGCCTTTTTCCTTCAAGGGGCAGGAGAGGCTCGTTGCCAGTGAAGAGAGCAGAGCTGAGGATGAGAGTTTGCTTGCAGTGAAGAGGAGGCCCTTTATGGAAAGGGCACTGTCTGTAATTGGACTGAGCTGTGTGTCAGCTGTTTCCTGCTTGTATGGCATTTGAGCTGCAGCAGAGATCAAGTCCTGATGACGTTGTCCATTGAGGCTTTTGCTGTTGTTGTTTCAAGGGAAGCCTGTGTAACTTATTCATGTGGTTTTCAGAAGTTGTCCCACAAGAATATGTTTGAGGGTCGTCTTGCTTTTGTTTTTCCTTCTTCAAATGCTTTCCATCTATTAGACATCCTCTTTGTCTGTCATTTCTTAAGAAGCAAAAATTTCTGGCATTCTTGGTAGTTTATATTCAAAGGAAAAAAAGTTGAAAATCAACAAAAAGGCTTCTGTTGTGTGTGCATTTGTTTTTTTTGTGTGTGTGAGCAGGGTCTTTCACTGCTCAATTCTAAACGGTTGAATTATTAAACTTGAAAAGCATCTGCTCTTTAGAAAGCATTCACATGTACTGTAAACATGATGGATAACAAGGCAGAGCCTAATCTAATTGACACAGCTCTGTTGATGTTTGTAATATCGGCTTGTGTGAGCTCTTATTTTAAAGTTGTGGGTTTTACGATTTACTGCTGGGGTAGCTGGTGGCTGGTCTTCTGGAGTCAGCTCCCTTGTTCTGCAGGGTTGAGAATGCTGCGTGGAGCTGGGTTTTCCTTGGGCCAGCAGGGGTGGCCCATGGGTGGAGGTGAAAGGCTGGTCCAGGCTCACCCTTCGAAAAGCCAAAGCTCCTCAGCCCCAGGGATGTTTGCACAGGTGCTTTTTTGGATGTCTCGCTGTTCCCCAAGAACTGCAGCCACCCCATGACCTTCAGGGAGGCTTCAGTTCACAGGGGCTGGAAGTGAACCAGTGCTAATCTGCGCCGGTCTGCTGGCCGCCTCTCGGAGGCTTTTCTTTGGCAAGGTGGTTAACAGGACTGTGGTTTATACCTAGCAGTCTCTCTTCGGAGCTGTGCCACGTGGCACCGGTGACACAGGGGAGGTGTGCGAGATGCCTGTGGCAGTTTGCTGTGGACCAGGGGCTCAGCGGTTACCCTCCCCACGGTGGGGAAGGCTCTGCCTGCAGCATGCGTCTACCTGCCCTGCAGAAGCCCTCCTGTGACCTGGGACAGATCTGCGCTGGCTTCTGGTGTGGCTCGGCTTGGAGGCTGAGGTGCTGCCACGTCCCTGTTGTGTGCTGGGGGGGAGGAAGGATTGTGCCTGCTGATCTGCTCGAGGTGTTTCTGGGACTGTAATATTTGGGTGCGCTAGGTTTGGCCATATTGTCTTCCTCTCTGTTCTGACTTTTAGACCCTTTTCTGGTAGGGAGACAGGGAGGGACTGATTGATTTGCACCGAGGCGTTCCTGAATCCAGGGCTGGCTTTCCTGTATGCTTCTTCCTCAGTGCCTCTGAGCCTCATTTTTTAAGCTTACGGATGTGCAGAATAAGCAGCTCTGTCAGCAGCTGCCTGGGCAGTACAGGAGGCCTGTGCAGTCCTACCTACAGGATCTGAACCTCTGCTCTGAGTGGCTTTCCCCCCCTCCTTCCACCCCACCCTACTGTGAATAGCTAACCAGTGCAGAACCAGTGGTGGTTGGGAGGCCAAACTGGGGTTGAAAACTTTCCCACATGAAACGCGCTGGCAGTGCCAGCAGAGATGAGGGCTAGAGGAGACAGCTCTCCTGTGCCAAAGCACTCTTTCATCTCTTTTCAGCTCTCCCCGTGAGGGGTCCTGGCTTACAGCACATAGATGCCTTGTGCAGATGTCTTGGCTGGGGAAGAAGTGGCCCCTTTTCCCTCCCAAGCAGAGCAGAGAGATATAAGACAGCTATTGATTTGCTCGTAGCCAAAGTGAGCTGAGCCAGGCTCTGCAGTGCTTTATTGAGCCTGGATTAAGGCTTTGTTAGTCACTGAAATTAAAAAAAAAAAAAAGTAAAGAAAAAGAAGTTGAAAGTAGAGGGTTTTTTTCCATGTTGGTAAGCAAATTGCTAGCTGGGTGTTGTTTACCTGCTGGTTATTTCCCAAGCAAATGAGAGGCAGGGACAGAGGCTGAATAAAGGCCGTGCTTTCTCATCCCGCTCAAGAGGGAAGCGGCGGGGCCCTGGGAGCTGCCAGGCTCGGGTCTGGGCTGCCGAGCCCTGGGCGGGCTGGCGGCGGGCGGCCAGAGCCCTCTCATTGCGCAGGGTGGCACATGTTCAGCGAGTCGGTGGCAGGAGTCCAGCTGTTAACGGGCAGGTGCCTCTCCTGCTGGTGGGAATCGCAGTAGGCTTGTTGGCAGCGGTGAGAAAGATGCCAAGGAGCGGCTGGGGTGGGAAGCTGAACTTTACTGCAGCCCTTCGTGTCGGTCGCTTGCGCCTCGGGAGATCTGCCCGGCTCATCTTCACTGCTCTATTTCACTTCTGCTGGAGGAGAAACAGAGCAAGTGGTCTCCGGGGCGCTTAATCTGCTCTTTTTACTGAGCACTAAATTCAGCCTTGAAGGCTTTTCCCTCTGGCAAGCAGGTATTTTTGAGGAAAAACGAATTTTGGGAACAGTATAACTTATTTCCTTGGTGCTCTCCCAGAAAAGTCATCCATCTCGGCTTTGCATTCCCTTTGCCGCCATTGCGAAATGGTGCATCAGTGCCACGCTCCTGGCACGGTCTGCATCAGCCCGGGCCGGTTGGTTAACGCGCACGGAGCGATGGCTGCGCTGGGTGCCGGCACGGATGAAGAGCGCTCTGGATCGCATTCAGTGCAGGGAGGTTGGCCAGAGGACTGCAGCAGCCAGCTCTGCAAATACGATGAATTGGCATTGAGACCCTGCTGTCTGAATGTGTTAAATTTTAACTTTAATTGTGTGGTGGGGTGTAAGCATCAGATTGTACCGAATACTCCTGTTGATCTTAAAGGCTGGAAGCTCTGTTTGGTACACACTGGTGCAGATGGTTTTGCTTTACTTGATGGAGTCGAGAGGTTGGCCCGAATTGGTGCCTACTGCTTGTCTGAATTACCCTGCCGAATTCACGTCGTCTTGTTTTATTTTGGAGAAGTAGGGTTGCTTTGTGGTACCGTGTGAACTTCAGCTGAAACGTTCTCTGCTTGGTGCCTGTGTGATGGCTGATGTCACCTCATCCTTGCTTTGCTCATGTGTGATGGCAAAAATGCTCCTTGGACTTAGGAGGGGAAAGGGGCTTTTCTGGGTGTTTTCAGTTGCTAGAGAGCTGTAGCTGTCTTTAATCTTAAGGTGCAAATTGTCACTGCAGCATTTTCCTGGGGAAAAGCAGCCTTGAGAGGAAATGGAGCTATAAATGAGCCTGGCTGGGCTGGCTGAGTGTTGTGAGCAAGTTTGTGCTCTCCCTTTTGGCTACAGGCCAGGCTTTCAAAGGCAGCTTGGCAGAGCCGTGCTCAGGTACCCCCTAACCCTCGCCTGCTGATGTACTGATAAGCAAGTGTGTGCACGCCGTGTTGTGGCTGATCACATGCGCGCTCAACCCTGCTTGCAAGTGGCATGCTTTTATGGCTGTAAGTGTGTGTTGGCATTACGCAGTTTACCCACAGACTTTGAGAACCTAACCTTGTAATTTTAGCAGCTGGCTCAGTGCTGATTCTGAGCAGATAGGCTGGTTAAAATAAATAAATAAAAATACAGGCCTGTTTCCTGTGCATGTCAATATTGGAATAACTTTAAATGGTGTGTTTTCCCCTGGTCACTGACCTATAGTTTATTCCATTATCGACTGCTGGGTTACTGGCTCTTTGTATTCTGTGGTTAAGTGAACTGTAAGGCTGAAATCATTTGGCTGGGATGGTGTTGCTGGGCAGGAACTCGGCTCTGGCTGACTCAGATTGGGGTGAAAGTGTACCCTCTGGCAACTGAAAAACTCATTTATCTCCACCTCCCCCCCCCTAATAAACGGGTTAAACAACATAGTGGAGTATTGATCCTGCTTTCATCTGGCAGCCCCAGGCTGTAGCAGTTACCTTTGTGCCACATTCCTGCTGCTTTCCCAACAATGCTGTACATTTTCTCCAGAGCTCCCTCCCTCCCTCCCTCCCCTCGGTGACCTTCTGGTTCGGCTGTGATGGGCTTTGCTGCTGGACGCCATCACCGCTGTGAAGCGCATACAGCACCAGCGTGGGGCACAGCTTGGCAGTGTCTGTAGGTAAAAGCTTGCTCAGTTGGTTTGATGCTATGAGCACCATAGAGTTGAGTCTTGTTGCTTGGTAGTGTGCTTTTGTTCCTCAGGCTCTGTTCTAGGAGCTGTTGGCCTTAGGTGGGGAAGTTGGTCCTAGAACAACCATGCTCTGTTCTTTCAGGGCTGTTACCAGTGGACTGAGGGCTGGTTGAAGACCATGCAAACCACCTTCCGTCTTTACTGGTGTTTGAATTGGTGCCATAGTGATTGTCTTCTGTCAGTGGCGGACCTGCTGATGCAGTGACTTGCTTAAAACTCGGATTAAGACTCCTGGAGTGGCCAGTATTGCTGCTCGTAGCAAGGCACTTCTTTCTGAGAAGCTTCTGACTATTGGTGCTTGCTTTGCGTAAAGTCTCTGCAAACATGGGTGCAGAGAAACAATACACCTGGAAGCGAGTCTGTTAAGCTGTGCTGTGCTGACACCCGGTAAGCCATCATCTGTTTTCATGCCAGCAGCCTTGGGCACGTTACGCAGCGCTGAGGGTCTCCAGCCTCTGCAGAGTATGCCAAGTTGCACGCTGAAAGGCATGTTTTATTTACAAGGGAGGAGGGCGATTCGCTATTTCGTTCCCTTTAAGCCTGGACACTTTTACTGAGCTTGCACGTCCTGCCTGGGACTGCTTTAGGCTCTTTGGGTTTTTTTGCTGCTGTAGAAAAGTAGCTTTAATACAAAAATACTCAAAAATGCTGTCCTGTATGATCCATTCATATTTCAGGTCTAATGAGGACTTGATCTTTGTTAGTGACTGATTTGTATGTCTTGCTTGTGGGCTATGGGGGTGTTAAAAAGGCCCTTTTGTGTGCTGCTGCTCAGCTTCCCAACCAGATGCATCCATTATCTTCAAAAGAAGCGGGGGAGAAGGATGGATCTTTTTTTTTTTTTTTTTTTTTTTTTTTTTTTTGAGCCACTGGTATTTGGCATCCAAATAAACAGGTGTTCTGGCATGGGAGCAGAGAAGTACTTGTCTCTCAGAGCTCCTGTCTCTTATGTCACTTGAGGATCTTCAGGGAGTTTCTATCAAAGAGCTGGGTTTAGTAATGAGTTGTTTTTTTTTTTTTTCTGCTAGGGTATTGGTGAATAACCGGGTTCCTAGTGCCTGTGGCAGGGTAGCCTGGTGCAAGAGGTAAACATCTCTGGAGCACAGCCCAAAAATTGCCTTGGATCAAATTAAGCTCAGAAAGTAAACAATGCAGCTGCTCTGTGAACCTCCGGCCTTACAAAGCAAATACTTGGGGCTCTGTCAGTCCCAGCGTTATGTGCCACGTTCAAATAATGTCACGTCTGCTGTTACCGGTGGACAGATGCTGGGAGTAACCCTTGAACCTCTGAGGAACCCAAGTCTGAAAAGTTTTAGAGACCGGGAATTTCGGCACTTTGGCATACAAGGTGAAATACATGTCAACATCAGTTAACATTTTGTATGCAGATCTCCCCATAACTTGACATCTTACCTCCAGGGTTTGACCTCTAATTCTGGCCTTGTTGGTTGCTTGGTGGGGAGAAATCCAGTATGGACGGTATGGAAAAAGCCGCCTAATATCAGTCCTCTCTTGCCTAAGCCCTGCTATAGGGGTGTGTGCAGAAGACAGGCTGGTCCTCAGGAAGACCCAGACAGCAAACTTCTGGTCAGTCTTAACTTTGTTCCTTGGCTTCCAGGCGATGCTGATGCCAAGAATAAGGCAAACACTGTGTTGGCCTTATCCAGGGACCTCACTGACATCAACGTGTGCCTGTCCATTAACCTTGCTGGACTTTGGGTCAGGTTTCTTTGAAGGCTAGACGTTGAAAGCAAAGAGCCGAAAGGCTAGCCAGGGTCACTCCAGACTTTGCTGGAGTAACTCGAGCAAAGGCAAGGGGCAGATTGTGCGAGCTGAGCCTGTTGGGAAGGTCAGCCCGGATGTGATTGAAGGCAGGCAGAGGGGTTTTGCATGGCCCTCTGTCTTGAGCTTCTGATGCCAAACATCTTAGAGCTGCTGATGGGCCTCTTGACATGCATTTCCCTTTAAATGTTTGTTTGTCTGCGTGTCCCCAGGGCGCTTTGAAAATCTCTGGGCTGCCTAAAAGGACTGAGGCACCCAAGTGTCTGTGCACAGGGTGAGCGTAGCACCCTTGGCTTTATTTTGTCCTTAAATAAAAGCAGTTCGTGAGCAGATGGAGACACTAACATGAGAGCTCTGTGCCTTTGTGTTTTAATACTGTCTCCCTGAGCTGCTAAGAAAGATGCATTATGAAGTTCTTGTTTAAAAAGGACCTTGATCGGCAGCCTAGCTAGGGCAGCTCTGGAGAGGACTCTATGCCACTTTTTGGTGCTTTGTGTTGTGGAGTGCTGCGTGCTTCAGGGGCTGCCTGTGAAATTCATTGCAGCTCTTGTGACATAGAAAAATCCAGATGCAGGCTTAGATTTGTAAGTGAATAACATTAGATAGCCAGGAAACATTGCTGCTTGACTATATAGCTCTACATAGCAAACAAAGAAACAGAAATAACAAACATTGGGTTTACTTAGGAGTAATGTGAATTTGCTTTTTGTTGTAAGCCACAGGAGACAGTAACTTTCACCTAGTGTGACCTCACAAACCACGGCGTCTCCCTCATTTGCTGCGTACAGAGCACGCTGGTGGATGTCTGCTCCTTAAGTTGTCTGCTGTGTTCATCATGTTGGTATCTGAAGTGTCTTGGTACCTTGGTACCTTACTGGCTGTTCTCCTGCTCCTTTCCTCCCTCATGCACGTGCTGCTTCCTCAAGGCATTTTGGCACCAAGGAGAAGGCAGAAGTAGCATTTAAAACGTAAAGGATTCCAGATGTGAGCATGCCTCAGACACTGCTGGTGGAGGAGAAATGTGTAATCTACACAGGTGTTTACATTATGGTGTGGCCGCATGGTATGTGTGGATAAATACATCCCAGATAAAGTTGATTGTTTTTGTAGGTTAGTTTCCTCTCTTCTTTTTAAACTGTAACTTGAAATCCATGCTCTGGGGAGCGTGCAACCGTATACCTGTTAGCTGCATTCCCTGCTGCGGTGTCAGCTTGATGGCTGGAGCTTCACATTCTTAAATGTCAGCGATTAGGTGCTAGAAGTTCTTCTCTTCCTGCCGGAGGAGGTTGGAAGAGGCCCCTGAGAACTGTTTGCCGTAGGAAATGAGAATTGCCGAGATCCTCTGTTTCTGTGGAGTCTACGTGATCCCTTCACCTTGTGAAGGACGGAATAATCCTGGCATTGCCACTTCAGCCCCATCCCTCGCCAGATAACAAAGCTTGGTCCTTCTGATGCAGCGATTAGCCTCTGCTGCTGTTGTCTATGAAGACAGGCCAGCAGAGATGGTTTTGCTATGAGCCTGAGTCTCCTTCCCTGTTGATGGGACCTGTAGCAGTTACGTTTCCCCTAACACTGTGCAAATTGTTTTGTGATTTTTATGCACAAGGAACAGGCAAATGGTTCCTATTGCATTTGGGGGATGTTGCATGCTAATGAAACAAAAAATTAGATTGTCTTTTCCTTGGTGTGAGGTTAAATTTTGAGCATCTTGAGCACAAGATCCATGTGGGGTTGTGAGCTAGACAAAGTTTTGTTTTTCCGAGCGTTAGATGGAAAACTCATCACTTCTGCTGCTGATGGTTCTCCTTGAAGGCTTTGTAGTGACTGTGGCTATTACTGCTGTTGACTACGTGTTGGCTTCATGACAGAATTGTGAATCTTTGTGGCAGTGATTTCAGTCCCTTTGTTTACCAGGTAACCTCAAACTAAAAGACGCTACCAGTAGATCTGTATCTTTTCCATTAGTGTAACAGATTCCAAAGTGCCAAGTGTGGAACGATCTGTTCATAAGGGTGCTCCTCTAAACTTCTGATGTTTCAGACAAGCCCTGTGCATTGGTTGGAGCAAATTACATTGAACTCCTGAGCTCTTAAATTATTTTGGGGTCTGGAGTTAATTTGGAGCATGAAAAATGGATATCACAATGCTGTCTCCAAGGTGCTGCATGAGGCGATGACGTTCGTTCCAGGTGTGCAAGCAGCTGGCGTGCACAGTGGTGAGCAGCACAAGGGATGGAAGGGCACCCTGAGCTGTTCCTGGTTTTGTGTTGCTGTCCAGCTTTTTATCCTCATTTTTTTTTTTTTTTTTTTTTAAATGGATGCTAGAGTACTCGGAGCAGTTTGATTTAAAGAAGAAATGTTGAACTGAAGGAATTAAAAAAAAAAACAAAACAAACACCCCTCCCCCAAAAAAAACCCAAACAAAAAAAGAAGCAAACCACCCCCCCCCCCCCCCAACCAAAACAACCAAAAAAACCCACGACAGAGAGTTACCTAACATCAGGCTAGTGTCTTAACCATTTCACACTCTTACTCCTGTCAATCAGGGCTCTTTTTATACATGTATGAATTTTCTGAGATAGACCTTGCTGTCTAAGGCTGAGGTATCTTTCTACCTACTGCAGGCTATTTCAGGGATCTGCTTGAGGTGCTGTTTGCTCTTTTCTGTTTTTCAGCCGTGGTGCTGTATCCCTTCTGATCAGGCAGGGCATTGAGACTTCTGCCTCAGTTCTCCGAGGAGACTCCTGAAGTTGACTGAGTAGTTGCTGCCACGTCTGAGCAGCCGGAGAGGGCAGGCAGAGCTGGCAGACTGGCAGGGATGTGGCTGTCTGAAGCGGTAGGAAAGAGGATACATGTGCTGGCCAGTGAGGCTTTGGGGAGCCAGGTCCTTTGTTTCTGGGTATGATTTGGTGTGAAAGGTTCAGCTTCAGGCTGCTGATCTCCCTGGCCCTGAAAGTGTTAGAAGAGCAGTTGCTTGCTTGAGACCTTTTTTTTGATTTCTGTCCTGACCTGATGTGTCATGCACTGGAGATGACGGTTTTATAAGGACGGTCTTGGGTGATGAGTGAAGTGCTCTCATATATATCTCCCAAACCTCATAGAGTATTATTTTGGGGTGTTTCTCAGGTGAAAAAGAAGTACCTGCAACTGTGTAGGACGCTGCTGCTTTGACTGGCATGCACAAGCATTAACGATGATAAATCTGTTCTTTTGTTTGAGGTTTTTTTGGTCCTTTTTTCCTCCGTGAGCTCCTTTGGACTTCTCTGCATGCAGGTAGAAAAATGGAGGCATTGGTAAATAGACATGGTAAATACCTCCATCGCGGGAGAGGTGCTGAGTGTCAGGGGAGCATGGGCTTGGGGCTACGGCATTCCCAAATGCGTCCTCTGGTGTGTTTCCCTCTCAGGTGGGGCCCAGAGCGGTTATCTGAAACAGTAGTAACGTAAATTGAATGAGCAGTCCGGTTAAATAAGTAATGAAGTTAGCAGGGTGCCTAATTAAATTAAATTCAAAATTATGTATGGATGATGCCTTTCTAATAATTGCTGTAGGTTTGTCATTGAGGTACTCCACAGTGCCCTCTTGGAGGAAATTTCCCCTTTCTGAGATGAATACGTTGGTACCACAGAGGGATGTGTTTTACTCTTCAGTTTGCTTTGGCTCCTTCCTGATGTTCTTCTGACCGTTGCAGTGTTGCTGTTCTCTATTTTATCCTTCTATATATGGAGGGAGTTTGGGTGATTTCATTCTCTACCGCTTATATAACACTTACGTGTTTCCCCCCCCCCCCCAAGGGTTTCTGCTTTGCTCCTGCCCTCCTAGACCAGCCCTGGTGCTTTTTCCTTGGTCCCTGTGCCACAGTGATCTCACAGGGACCCTCTCTCCTCTGTCCTTCCTATCCCCTTGCATGCCCAGGGAGTCGCTCCTGCCTTTGTAAACCCTTCAGGCCCGGTGGCGTGTCTGGTAACTGGACACAATGACTTAACCCATTGCTCTATTTGAAAGTGATCTCTTAATTTCTGTCTTCCTGGGCTTCTTTCAAACAGCAGCACTTTGAAGGTGTGCGTCAGTTTGGGGATAAGCATTAAACTGAGGTGGAAGAATGATTTTGAAGCGAGGGAAAGCTGCTGAAATTAAAGACACTTGAGAAGACACAGCCGTCACAGCCACCAAAGAAAATTCTCCCCTCTCCAGAGAGCGCGTTGAGGGCAGTTTCTTGTTGTCCTGGGCACGGTCAGGCACTTCGTGCATTTCGAAGATGGGTTGTCAAGGCAGAGCTGGCTCTGGCTGGCAATTGCTGACCTTTGAGGTAATGTGTCTTTAATAGAAGGATGTGAGTACATCAGGGGAAGAATTATGATTGTCATAACCATCTTTTCACCTCTCTTGAGGAGGACAGACCTATTAAAGGACTTGTGCTCCAGCGAAACTGGTCCTGCCCCTCCAGGAGATGAATGCTGTCTTTTCTGAAGGCGAGAGTAGATGTGGGGAGGAGAGGGAGCCTAAATGACCAGGGCTCTGTTGCTGGTTTGTTAATTGCCAGCCCTCTACCCCTGCTGTTCATTTTGCACCAGGGCTTATGTATTAAGTCCCAGACAGTGTCTTTAATGTAGTATTCGAGCCTGTCTGATACAGGGGCAGTGCTCTTGGGGACCCACAGCCGGCAGTGCGTGTTGGGCAGGGAGGCCGTTCTGCGTGAATCACCGTGTGCGTTGCAGGGAGATGCCTGGGACAGCAGCCATGGTGATGAATTACGGAAGATCTTTGTCACATTTGGGGCAGCGTCTGATTCTTCCTTGTTGATGGTCTCCCTGGGAAAACCTCTCGGTGATGAACAGGAGGCTCTTGCACCCAGTTTTTCTCCAGGAATGGCAAACGCTTTGCAGTAAGTTTCCCTGTGCTGCTTTATCAGAGAACCTGAAGGTCCTTTGCAGACCTTTTAATTAGTCCTTGATTGGCCTTAGCACCTTCATGCCCGCCGCCCTTGTGACTGAGCGGCAAGACTGGAGAGCCCTGTTACCTGCCATCTCCCAGAGTGGAAATGTGGAAGTAGAAGGATCTTGGCCAGAGCTCTTAAGAAGCCAGAAGAGTTTAGAAAACCACTGGGTCTTAGCGGCTGGTGTAACTAAGTGACTTGCATGTGTGCAGTGACCTGAGCAGGGCTCTGTACATCCTATGCACGGTTGCTTTAAAGGGATGCTGATAATTTTCAGTATGACCTGCTAATTATTAGAGCAGATGAAAGACTTTTTATTTTACATTTTCTTTTTAAATCCTCCCCCCTCTGCATGTTCTTTTCTTCTCCCTGCTCCTTCCCCAAGTCCTTATCTAAGCTAACCAACATGACACAAACAGCTGAAAAAGCAGTATTCTTGTGGCAGCTATTAACTAGAAGGGAGACAGCAGGTGCCTGGAGCCCCTCAGGAGGGACTCGCCTGTTATAATGCATTGCTTTCACAGCCAAAGTGAGAGCTGCCGAGTCAGAACAGAAAAGGTTTAAGCTCCTTTCTTTTAAGGTCCTAATATGCAGTGACCTGTATTCTATGATGTAGATTTTTAAGAAGACCTACGTGTGGAATTTCAGTAGTGATGAGGGGCTTCCCAGATATCTGATACATCCCTAGTTAAAAATAAATGAATATCAATGTCTATATATGTTTTGCTGGTAAGTTTTCAGAAGTTCAAGATGTATGGCTAGGTCCTTTAAGGAGAGTCTTTCCATCCCAAATGGCCATTTAATGTTGATACCGTGTCCTTCAGCAGCAGGAAACACAACTAGGGGAGGGTAATGTTAATTTGGTGCAGAAGTAGTTTCTGTGATTGCATCAAGCCGGACACGTGGGTCTTTCTCCCATATTTCAAGATTTTTATTATCTAGAGCCATGGGAGGGATTTTCCAGTATCCTCTGCTATGTTTTAGATGAATACTTAAAAGTTGTGCTCATGGTGATAATGGAGTAGGCTGAGACAGAGGACGAACTTGTCTTAGGAATTTCGGCTGCAGTGGTACGTTGGAAGGAAGCTGAGCAAATGGACACGATGTTTAAATAGTGTGTCCTGAATTGCTTTCATTTGGTTCTTATTTTGTAAGCCATTGGCTGGGTTTTCTGTCCTTTCAGAAATCAGCAGCTTCTTATGAAATATGGAGCTGTTTAAAAACAGACAGCAGCTGCTCCATCCTTGCGTCAGCAAGGACTCAGCAGAAGGAAGGGGAATGGTAGACGGTTGTTTAGCTGTGATATTCTTCCCTTCATCGCTGTTGTCATATTGTGTTAACAGAAGGTCTGATCAAATATACACCAGGAAAGTAAGACTTAATGTTTCTTTGTTCTCCTGGAATGGTGCTGGGAGGGGAGGGGGGGAAATGTTTGAATGAGACTTTTATTTATGTGGTTCAGATAGCTTGGCATTGCCTGTGTCGGTAGATACGTTGTTCTGCTCTTATTTCTTAGGCTGTTTGCCGTATTTTTAGCTGGGAAAAGTCTTTACTTGGTTGTTTGTACAAAACCTCTGCTATGTGATATGGAAATCTCGGGGGGGGGGTGGTGGTGGTGTAAATATTTAGTGAGGAGAATATGCTCTGTTCACACTGACTTCCTAACTTGTTTTAAACTCTTTTTAAAATCTCAGCCAGATTATTTAAAAAATAAAATGAAAAATGAGGAACATTGTTGCACAAGAACTGGAAAGAACCCAAATAGTTTGCTTACTGTTAAAATTGCGACATGACTGGAAACATTTGGTAAAGAAAAATTAATTGCCTGGTGTATTTGTGGTTTCCTGTTGAATCTCAATTTGTAGAGGAGGTTGAAAAACCCATGGATGTTTCCTTAGATTACTAGATAGCATTATACCTTGTGTGCATGATGAAGGACCTTCAGCAAAGTGTGCCAGATATCCATGGCTTGCTATAAAAAGCCTCTCCCATCTGGAACATGACTGTTTTCTCCTTTTCAGTAGGGCGGTTTGAGCAGAAATAAACATACAATGAAATTTAGCCTGGTCCAGTCTTACTTCACTGAAAGAAGTCTGAGTCTAGGTACTGTCTAGAAGCATCCTACCGGTCCTTGAGTTAGTGATGGGGACAGGGTTTCTTGAGCAGCAGTTTCTTATGCCTTCATCCTTTTGGTAATGATCTACTAGCATGCACTTTCTTCCAATCTGAGTCTCACCTGAAAAGCGGTGCTCCTGTGGTCATTAAGCCCCAGGTAGACCTTTTAATGAGCTTTGAAGCCATGGACAGGGCTGGCTTGTAAGGGAGGAGGAGAGGGTCGAGCGGTCATCCAGCAGAGGAAGGGCTTGAATGTGGTTAGAGATCTGCTCTGGCCCGTCTCGCATCACTCTTGAAAAATGATCCTGTGCCTGTTGAGTTGCAAAGCCAGAGCTCGAGAGATTTAAGATGGGAGAAATACCAGGGCGGCTTGGAGTCCCCTTCAGGTGTCCAGGGGTGTGAGGGAGCTGATCTGCTATCATCCTGGGAACTAGAGCCATGGCTCAAGAGCCGAGAATTTGTCAAGGTACCTGCAGATACCTGGCGTGGAAACTTACGTTTCATGCTGGACATGGCCGGACCCTGGCTGCTGGTAGCTGCTGCCTTTTGAGAGGCACCTCCGCGGCCAAGTTGCAAAGCCACTTCTGTGCAAAGTTGGAGCTCCTTTTGAGGAGCGCCTGGTTGTGTACAGGGTCACGCGTGGGAGAGGCTGGGCGGACAGGTAGGGCGACGAATGCTGCGGCGCATTGCTGAGCAACGCGGTGGCTCCCATGGCTGGAGGCTTGGGGAGCATCTGAGAGCTGCTGGGTGAAACCCTGGGCTGCAGACATCTGGTCGGAGGTCAGATCAGAGGATCGTAGCTCTCCTTTGGCCCCCGGCCCCTGCGTCCGCATCCTCGTTTGGTCATGCGGAAGGTGTTTGTGTACGCAAAAGTAACTCGTGATGACACAGGGCTTAAGGTTGTGAAATCTTTTGAGGCTCGCCTGGGTATTCCTGTGGGAAGGGGAGAGTTATCCCTCAGGTAACTTCCGTGGGGAAACAGTCTCATTAAACGGCAGAGGCTGTTTTCTAAAGCAAAGGCAGGGGCTGTGGGGGGAGCATGGTTAACCATGTAGACTGGAGACAGGCTAAAATTCATAAAGGAAAAATGTATGTAGGAGTTTATAGCTGTGTATGAGTGTATTAAAGCTTTAGTTTGAGATCACTGACTGAGATCAAAATGAGCTGCTGTGAAGCTACACTGCTTTCAGGGAGCTGAAAGCAGCTTTTTGAGATGGATGTTGGCCCCAGAACTGCAGGCACTTGAAGTCTGAGAACATGCACAGTTGCTTAAAATCTGCTTCTGATTGCCCTGGAAAACAGTAAAGCGTTGGGGTTTTTGGTGTAATTTGAAGTAACGAAAAACTTGCTAAAAAGTAATGCTCATCCAATCCTTTAGCTTTCTGAAAGTCCCGCATCCAGTTTTGAATGTGTATGTTTGCTCTCGGGCTGCTGGGAGTTAAATTTTCCTCTTGACTCAACTGTGGAAACAGTCTTCATTTATCATTTCCCAGTTTAGCTCCTGTATTAAAATTATACAAGGCTGGGGTGTATTTTTGTCTTGTGTACATTTATCTCCTCTGTATCCTTGTGTCTATTATTAGTCCTGCTCCACTGCTAAATGGATTGGCCGAGCTCTTGGGGACAAAATATTGAAGCATATGACTAGTCTGCAATACCCCTCAGCCACTCTGCTTTTGCAGTATTCATAGTGACTGGGTTTACCCAGTGTTTGTCATAGCTTGCTTATTTTAAATGCTGAGGATGCAGTGGGCAGAGCCAGCAGATAGGAGATCTTAAATGGCGTATCAGTTTGTAAGTGGAAGGAGGGAGGAGGTGGATGTGAAGGGGAAGCTCCAGCTGAAAATAAACAGAAAAGTGGTGTGTGTTTGGGAAGCATCTGAATTGCACGACCAGGGTACAGCCCTCTTCTTGTTTTGCTTTTTCTTGGTTTTGTTTTTGTTTTTTTTTCTTGACAGGCTGTTTCTGTTTCAGACTGCAAATGAGGGAATGTCGAATCCTCCGAAAGAGGGCTGGTGTGGTGGTTGGCTGGCTATGGACTTACCCTTTCCTGAATTAAACAAATTGGAAACTTTTGATGGGTTTCAGCCTTGTTTCAAAATCCCCGTGACTACCACTTCTGCCAGTCAGTGGCTGGACGCTGGTCCTCAAATCTGTACCTAGCTTTTTGGCTTGCACAAGAGTGATTTGTACTTCCGCTGATCTTGCTCGCCTCCTGTTTCCACATCCAGCCTGAGCTAGCTGGTTTTTTTGGTCTTTCTGGGTTTGCTCTGTTTTGTCACTCAGCTATTGAATATCTTAACCACATTCTTGCTTTGCTTGCACGGTCTATTTGTCCGTGTGGCCTCTTACATTTTCTGCGTACTTAGAAACTTAGGGTCCTTCACACGATGGTGGTATGCCTTTTAGAGGACTAGTTTCTGATGCTTTAAATTTTTTTTTTGAATAGCCTAGGCAGTGCCTTTGTCAAGGACATGGTCCAGAACTCACTGAAACAGGGAAGACTCTTACTGGTATAGCACAACTTGGGATCAGATTCTTGATTTTGTTTTTATTTCCTTCTAATTTGTTTCTCTAAAAGATGTGATAAATACTTCTCCCACTCCCCTCTGGGTTTTTTGTTTTGGTTTTTTTTTTTCCCTTTTAAGCTATCTTCTTGCTAGTGCAGACTTTCTCCTTTGACAGCTGCTTACCAAGTGCCAGTTTTGGGTGTGTGTAACCTCGATTCTGCTTTGCTGATGTGGGCTCGTTAAGTTCATGGGATACACTCTGCTGCTGGACTTCTTAATCCAGTTGGAGGAGCGCTGCCTGGTAGTGCCAGCTTTTGTACAGGTCCTTGAATGAGTCGTCTTTTTCTGCGTCCTCCGTTCTTTGTGTTCCTCATCTAGCATCCTTTGGTTCCCACGTATGTGCCACGTGCTTCCTTGTTTTGCCTGTGTTAGCAGTATTTTCTGACATCAGAGCCTGTTCCAAAGGACGCGGCTTGGCCGCGTGAAGCTTTTTCTCCGCTGCAGGCTCCACTAGTAGAGGCAGGTATGCCTAGTGTGTAATTTTACCTGGGGCTGGGTGTGTATTTGAAGGCTCTGGCTTGTGGAGCAAGAGGGTGGTTTAGCCCTGGCCATGCAGCTGTGGGAGTAGGAGGCTCGGAGCTTTGTGGTAGGGTCAGTGCACAGGACTGAGTTGCCTGAAAGAGTTGCTACTGTGGCCACGGAATTACTTGGCAGGTGGGGGAGAGCTGATCAAACAAACCTGCTTCCACTAATTGTCAGGCTTTTGTATTTGTTTTTGTGATTTTTTTTTTTTTTTTTTTTTAATTTATGAACTTTAAAGCATGCATGACTGAACAGTGTAATTGGCTGTGGGAACTGCTGGAGATAACTTGCTGGGATTTTCTGCAAACCTCGCTGCCCTTTTCCTGTTTTCGGTGCAGTGGAGTAGCTGTGAGCAAGCAGACAGGAGTGCCTGTGAACATAGCCCAGATAAGATGTTACCACACGAACAGAGATGAAAGTGCCTGTGCAGTTGACTGGTGCGTAGGCTGGCTGCTTGCTGGTGAGAACCAGTCCCTGGTCTCGTACCCCTCCCTGGGCAGGCTCCTCGTGGGGATGAGGTGCACCTTGGGCAGAGCAGAGCAGAATCCACCCCACATGCTTGAGCTTGTGCTCACTGGGGATGTCCACACACCTTGTGGACCTGCCTCGTTCATCCAGGTCACCTTCTTGCATGCCTCTGTTGCAGGGAAGACCTTATGCATCCATTGCTTCATGAACTGCGCTCTAATTTGGTAATCTTTGAGTCTTCTCCTCTTCCACCTGCCACCCCAGAATGTTTCTGTGGCTGTGAAACTGCTTACAGGAGGAATACCAGCAGTGTTGTTAAAGTTATATGAGCTTTATGGAAATGTGGAGGTTTGTCATGGTCTGCTAGCACGTGTTCAGAGGCTGCTAATGGGTGATATTCCTGGAGACTGGGCTTGTAATCCTGCTCCCTGTGCAGTGAATGGAAGCTCCCCTTGACTTTGTAGAGGCTGGTGGTCAGCCCAGGTTCTTCTTCCAGTCCCGTCAGGAAAGTCATCGTGTCTGGATCCCTTGCCATGGCTGAACGGGTGGTTTCCAGACCCCAGGGACTACCCGACTGGTGGTAGAGGAGCTGTAAGTGGCTGCAGGCGGCTCCTTCTCGGAGAGAGCAGGAGAAGCGAAGACCCACCTTGGAATAACAGAGGTCATAACAACAAGGTTCTGGCTTGTGGTTCCAGCTTTATTAGCTATGACCAAAACTGGCTTTGATGTGTTTCTTCTTGTGCTCATGGTGATTTTCTCTGGTCAAATCTGCCGCCTTTCTTGTTTTGTTCCTGCGCATGAATGGATTGTATTTGGAGCTGGTTTCTGTGCTACAGAGTCTGCTTCGTCCTGACACCCAGCATTGAATGCACCCTGGCCTTGCAGTCTGTCTGGAGGCTGTACATGTTTGGGTGGTTTGAATCAGTTTTGAATTGTTAAAGGTCAAGGATATTATTACAGAAGGTTCATTTAAAGAAAAGCATCCTGTAAGAGGTGCTGTTTTTTATTTTCTTTAAATCCTTAGATTTGGGGTTTGAGAGGAAAAATTATTAAATTATGTCTTAAAGCTGAATAAGGAAGTCAGTATTGAATATTTTAATGTCTTACAGATGCTGTGGGGTTGCAGGGTTTTATTTTAAATTTAACAATGGGAGTTGGAGCGGCTCCAGTGCTGTAAAGAATAGTCCCTTTAATTAAGGGTTTAAGCTGGAAGAGCATGTGTAGTGTGATGCCATTGTAAAGTTTCAGCAGGGCTTTGTAGTTGTAACTTGTTATTCCCCATCTTGGATCACACATCTGTGTGTCTGGGGTTGTGGTGGGGATGTTCCTTGCCTGGAGAAGGGAGGTTGGTCTACGTAAGGGTAGCAAGGTTTCTGCAGAAGTTTTAGCTCTGACTTCATTATTTTCTCTTTCCTGTGGCTCCTGATGCCCGCTTTGAAGGTGCCCTGTCTTTGCAGGCACATGCGTATGGTGCATTACACCCCGGAGAAAACATCAGCTTTGTTTTTCCCAAATTGTTTTTTCAGGTTGCGGATAGGGTATTTTGTAGCCATGTTCTTAGATGTCATGTTGGTAATAGCAAGTTGTGAAGGAGGTTGTGGGGCATGGGACAGGAGACTGGGGTCCAATGCAGTCCACTCAGGAAGGTATCCCAGAGACCCACTGAGGTTTCAGTGGAGTATGAAATGTAGCTGTTTGACTGCAGCATTCAGCAGAGCAGAGCTAGATCCCATCCCTACGCAAGCTCCTACGCTTCAGTTCTCTCTGGCTTGTTCGCCTGTTATTTACTGGGGTGGAACCCAGAAAATCTGCCATTAAAAATAAAAAATAAATTATTATTCTCCTGTAGAAAATGCAAGTGTTCCAGGCATGTGTCCCTGAGTTCTCATCTGAAAAAAACGGCATTAAGAGATTCAAGGTGATGTCTCTTAACTTCAGCCCATTCTCAGTTCATGGGACTCGGGTAGATGCTCCGTGTCAGTTCTGGTTTTCTCCCCTGTGTGTGTGAGACTCTGCCTGGCTCTGTGGTAGCGCAATGTGCATGTAATTATCGGTGGCAACAACTGCTGCTTCTGGCCATCTCAGATGTTTTTCTATAAGAACCAGCATCTGCCAGGGTTTGCTTCATCCTGGTTTGTGCTAAGACGATTGCTTGACTCTTTTGGATAGTAACTGTGAGAATTAGGCTCTTCTGTGGCATTGGGAAGTGCAGCCTCCTAGCAAAGGCTGAGCAGCTGTGAGCCTGGCAAGTTCCAAGGAACCTTTGTGGTTTGCATTTAGTGTCTCCTAGTATGTTTATCCCCGTAAAATAATAAATTGAACTAGAGCTCCAACGAATGTTATCACCTTTGCACATCAAAAAATCATAATCATGCTCTGGCTTAATGAGATTGAGAAAGAAATGTTCTTTTTTTGTTTGCCTTCTGGTTTTTGGGTGTTAAAGACTCCCATGGGTTGTGCGTTCAAGTCTTTTCTTGAGATCATGGGGGCAGCGGGCCGCCTGTGTGCGGAGGGCTGGCCATGGAGAGTCACCAGCCACCAGTGCAGAGCAGGAGCCTTTGGGTTTCCCAGAGCTGTTGCCAGACTTGGAGCCAGATCGTGAATGCTGGCAACGCTATTTTGAGTGTTGAGAAGGGACCGAACTGTGTTTTTGTGGTGGCCTTGGCTCTATTTTTTAATTTTCTCTTTAATTTCTATTGTTTTCTTTGCTTATTTGCTAACTTGCAAAATTCAACAAATTGCAGAGGATCTCCCAGCCCTCGGGGTGAGTTTTACTCAGAGCTGCAATGAGCTGGCACATGGCAGTGGCACTCACTGGGCTTCTGCTCGGAGGTGTGAATGAGGCTGGTGTGATGGACCTGCTGGCTTTCAGGTGGTCAGGGTCTGTGCCAGGGTGTGGAGATAGTGGGGTCATCCAGGGCAGCTTTGTGGGTGTGTTAAGGGTAAATATTAACTTCACATGATCTTGCGAGCTGCTGCGTGTTTGTGTCTGCTGGTCATTTTGGTAGGATTTGGTTGAAACCCAATCACGAGGCTCCTTAACTTCAGCAGTCTTCACTCCATCACTGACTTAAATGATGCCTTTGAGTGTCTTCTCCTACTCTGTTCGAGTTTTGCTGTGGGTCCTCAGTCTTGCTGGGGTGCGTTAGTGCTTTGAACTCAGTCAGCTGCAGAATAAGCCCAAACTGTGCACAGGCAGAGTGCCCTACACGGACACAGGGCATCTCAAGTGCAGTTGGTTCTCCAGGACGTTCCTGCAGTGCCGTCCTGAAAGGACGGATGGGTTCTCCCAGGACTTGCTGAGAGAGAATTTGTAAAGCATCTTGCTTCCCTGCAGCTCTGCAAATCGCTCACAGAGCCCCGCAAGCCTCATCGCTGCTCGCACGGGAGGGCAATGACAAAATTGCATGCACAAGTGTTGTTTTGCTGTCTGTTTTCTCTCAAGCTAGGCTAGCTGAGAGGAGAACCTTGGGCGCAGCTTACTGGAGCGAACGCAGCAGAGCAAACGTACCTGCTGAGTAACAGACTGAAATAAAACTGGAAAAACCCAGGCATCGTGCTGAGTCTGTGGCAGTTACTGCAGATGCTGCGCCGGTGAGAAGTCAACAAATCCATTAAATGGGAAATGGTCCCCGTGTGCTGCCCCCAGGAAGAAGAGCATCCCCTGCACCACCACCCGGCGACCCCGGACCATACATCGGTGCGATGCCGGGCAGCAGTGCAGGAAGGAAATGGTTAAAGGGAGGAGAGGTTGTCGAGTTGGGTTAGCCATCAGATAGCTAATATTTTAGAGGTTTTTCAGAGCTAAGCTATAAAAAGGCCGTAGCAGTATTTCAACTCGCCCATTGTCTGCTGGAAGCCAGCCAGCGTTGCCATGCCGACGAGGAATTATTACTTGCTGCCAGAGCTGGAGGAAAAGCTCATACTTTTGGCTTCAAAACAGGAGGGGTGGACTTATGTAATCCACTGTGTTTATAGGCTGAGACTGGCAGGAGCATTGAGAAATAATTACAGGCTTTCCATTTCATTTCCAGCTTGGTTTTAAGGCTGTGTGGCCTCTCTTTATTTATTTATTTTGAAGTTAAGAGGGTGGCTGCTAAAGATGCAGGAGGTCATGGAGGTGATGCAGGGATGCTGCTAGGTAAGTACCCCCCTCCTTGCCTCCCCGGGCTGGCTGGGCTGCTTTTGTTTTGGTGGCATTTTGTCTGGAGAGCTAAACTAGGCCACAGCAGAAAGAAGTTGCTTTGAAAAACTGGGACTTGGCCCGGCGACACAGAAACAGTGTTTAGTGCTGGAGGCTGCAAATACACTTTTGCGGTTGCCCGGTGGTGGCCAGCCGTTTGCCGACGGAGGTGAAGTGCGAGTTTTTGCGAGCCCCTGCTGCTTTCTAGGGTGACTTTATCCCTCTAGCCCTTGTTGGCTTGGAGCGTGTATTTTTGGGGGGACGGTAGCAACAAGGAAAAAGGAGAGAAAAAGTTTGGTTTTTTTTTTTCTTTTCTTTTTCTGAATGCCTCGGTCTCATGCATTGCTCCGTCGTCTGGAGGGGGATTTGTCAGTGTGATCAAAGCAATTTTGCTGATGTTTTGTGCTTCTGAGAGGTGAATTGCAAAGTTTAGCCTGTAATTAATGTGGGTTTGTTTGTCCTGGGAACAGTCAGCAGATGATGCTGTAATTTGGGTTTGCCTGAAAAGCAGCGCGCGGTGTGTTTTGACTTCGGTCAGGCCAGTGGGAGTTTGCAGCTGCTGTTTTTATGCTGGCTGTCGCATAAAGAGCATTACTGCCGGTAAACTCTGCTCGCAAAACTTTGAGGTCGGGTGGTTTTGCTGGTTCTAAGGGCCGTGATCCTGTAGTCCTGGGGAGGATGCTTCTGGTGTGGTGGGAATCCTTTGCCCGGGAGAGATCGCGGGATCGTGCTTTTGCTGCTGCTGCTGCAAAGCTGCAGCTGAGGAGGGGGATGCTGCGGGTGGGATGGGAGGGCTGGAGCAGGGCACCGTCGGTGCCACTTGAGCTGGGGTGAGCTGTGCCTCGCTTCATTGTGCTCGTTTCTCCTTCAGTAAATGAGAATGTTACGACTGTGACTTTAAATCTCTCTGACATTAGATGTAAAGCTCCTAAGAGTGGATGAAGCTGATTTTTGGAGGGGATGTGAAGAAGAATGCTTTGATATGCTGCAGACTTGCTGTGGAGGTTACAAAGGTGTATAGAAGCTGCAGTGTGCCTTTTTTTTTTTTTTTTTTTTTTTTTTTTTTTTTTTTTTTTTTAAATTTTCCTTCATTGCACAGTGTCCCACTAGGGAGTTAAATTCTCAGTCTGTGCTAATCTGACTTTTTGCCATTGTTGTATGGTGCGCTGTACCAGTCTGCTCTAGTGAGTGGAGTCTGGTGTTGGCTATCACGCTTAACTTCAGAGATACTGCACTTTTTAGGGACAGTAACAGTCCCATATGAACATGTTTGGGCTCTAACTTGAAATATAAGAGTGCCTCAGTGGAACTGATGTACGTGAGGGGTTGTTGAATGCACACTGCAGAAATAAACTGCTTTTTCCACAGTTACGGGCAAAAACTTGGGAAAGTGGTAGCATGCTTTGAGTCAGGAAATGTCCATTGAAACAGCGGGCTTGACTGGCATTATCAGACACACATGGGTGTGTTATACAAAATAATTCAATAATTTAATGATCCATAATACTGCTCTGACTCCTACGACAGATGCTCTTGGACTCAATGTGAGTTAGATTTGTTACTGCAAGACTTTTTTTTCCTTCCTCTGGGATTCATGCCAAGATGAACTGTGTGTTCTGTTCTTAAGAGCTATGAGTAATGTATGTGTGAATCTATAACATAAGTAATACGAGTATATAAAATGTGTGAGTATGCAGGATTTGTGTATCCTGTGTCTACAGAGCGCCGCACACATGCTATATGTGTGTTCAGAAATAGGGTGCGATACATGTCTGGGCAAAATTAATGACGTGCCTTGCAGTTACTGCTCTCTGCAGAGCCCTGTCTGATGGCCTGATCCCAGAGAGCTGAACCGAAATCCCAGTCGCCAGCTATGGTTTGCCTATTTAAGTGCCCTTTTGGAGGAGTTACAAATTAAGAGATTTGGAAGTCCCTCTCTGCGTTTACAGGGCAAGTCAGCCTTAATGAAGACAAGAGGAGATGCACCGTAGTCTGTTTCCTGAGTAGTCGGTGGAGTAGGGGGGATGTCTGGGGGTGCTGGGGGGCTGTGCCTTGGAGCAGGGGGTACCGGGGGTGCTGGGGGTCCCACTCTGCAGCACCCCAGGTAAGTGCTGCTCTGGGAGCTGCTGTAAAAGTGATGCGCTCCAAGGCAGGCCTGCTGCTTCTAATGGGATTTTTATTTTTTTTTTAATATGAATAAAATGGGCTTTCTCTCATAATTATTTTTTTTATGTGAAAAATGAGAAGGTGGCAAGTAGCCAGTTCCCCCGCCTCCCTCTTCCCAGCTCCGATGAGGTCATTGCCTCTTAAAGTTTATACCATGCACTGTGAGACATGGCTGGAGGAGCGAGAAGGCAACAAATGTCTCTCTTGGGACAGCTGGGAGTGATGACCACCAGTCCTTGAAATACCAGTGAGCTGTAAGTGATGCCTGAGTAGGACTTGTGAGTGGGGAGCGGGCCTGGTACAGCTGCCTGGGAAAACCTTGCAGGATGCAGATCAGGTGGGAGGGAAGCGCCCAGGTCCCTGCGTGGTCCCTGCGATGCTCCTGGTTTAAGGCAAGGCAGGACCTGGAATGCTTTGGATGCAGGTCCAGGGGGTGGTTGTGCTGCTCGGTGGGCTGCCGAGTAGAAGGAGCGTGCGTGTGACGGGCCGGGTATGTGCTTAGGTGAAATGTGATCAGCAGCAGTTCTGGCACTGCTTGGCTGAGCTTGCTCTTGCATCCATTTACTTTTCCTTGGGAATTTCCTCAGTGCTGTTTTTGCAACGGGGTTGCGAAAGTTCATGACCCAATGAAGGATCTCTCCAAGACCTTTGTGTCCCTGGCTTAGTGGCTGCTTAGAGAAGTTTTTTTTTGTTTTGGTCCCCCCCCC
>JAVKLA010000088.1:18147521-18166415 GCA_034782735.1 Sagittarius serpentarius | reverse complement strand
GAAGCTGCAGCCCAGGAGTGTGGATTTTGAGGGCTGTGTGGATCTACATTCCTCACAGCCTCTGCTGGGGTGCTTGGGGATGGTGGCCTGGACTGTCTGTGGTTTTAACGGGAGACAGTGGCCTGAAACAAGGATTTCATAGGTGCCATAATAAATGAATTATTGAAATTTTGTCAGAGCTTATTACTGCCTCGTGCCTTTGCCGTGGCTCTGACTTTGGCTAGAGTTTGGTGTACCTTCTAGGGGTGGTCAGGAAGAGGACGCTTTATGCATCTTTAGCTCTTATTGTCTCACTGCCCCTGTTGTTGCTCTGGGGAGGTGCAGTGGGCTGAGTCCATTCTGTGTGATCCCATCCTCAGAGGTGGACCAAAGGGGTGTAAATTGTTAGTGAATTTGCGCTGTAGTCCAGAAGTCAAATCTTTGCTGCATCAGAAAAAGAGGAGTTGTGGGGTGGCAGAAAGTGTGCAGATAGTGGGGAGAGAAAGCAAGAGAGGTGGACAGTCACTCTTTTTTTTTTTTTTTTTTTTAATATTTTTGAAAATCCCTTGGCAGCAAGCGCTGCACTGGGTAGAAGTGTAGGTTTGCTTTTACAGGTTCGTTCCCCCGTGTACTTGTGCTATAGGGTGCTGTACACAGCTATCCTTCACCTGTCAGCAGTGGGTTTTAGAGGTGGGCAGCTGCTTCCACCATGGCTTACACAAAGTGAATCTAGGAGGAAGCTGTGAAAAGCTTAAGAAGTGGGAAGATGATGGGAGGAGGCAGTTGAGATGTCATCTGCGACCTTGGAGGTTTCTGAGCAGAGAATAAAGACTAAGACTGGCGGATCAGCCAGCATCTGCAGTGCTTTGCAAGGACAGTAAAGATCTGGGAGGAAGGTCTGGGAGATGCTTCCATTTGCTGATGTGGGAACTAACATCCTTTTTTAAAATGAAAGCTAGCAGGTAGTTGTTCTATATATAAATGAGTACCAGAGGGCCCTAGCTGCACCAGTGTCAGCAGCCTAAAGCTTCCCTGCGTTGGCTTTGGTCTTGTGCAGGTAGATACAGCTCTGATCTTCCCTGGCACCAAGGGTGGAAACGGAAAAGTGCAGTTGGAAGTTAGTGAGGGAGGGGACTTAGGGAGGGGTCCAACATGCTGCTGTGCTTTTAGGCACAAACTTAAAAAAAACCCAAAACCACTGTTCCGTGGCAGCTTGTCCATCCTGTGGAAGTCATTTAAGCATCCCGTTAATTGCAGCTGCTCTTGTGCTGCTGCACCCCAATGATATCTTCTGTTCACTTCTTCTTTGTCTTTATGCTTCTCCTTAGTAGCCTCGTTGATTTTTTTTTTTTTTTTTTTTTTCCTGTCGACATGATACAATCACTCCTTGTTAGCCTATCTTGCTCTTTCCTCTTTCAAAGAAGGGAAGGAGCAAGGGAACCAGATCTGATAATTCCAGTGAGTAGAACTGTTCCCCTGAGCCCTTTATGAAGAAATAAAAAGGCTCTCCTTCTCTCTGCTTCTCTTTGAGTACAAGCACTTTACCCTCTTGGATTCCCTGCAGGCTCCTCATACTGCTAAAATTGAAACATCAAGATGTCTGAGGCAGCAGGAATTACCATCAGTGTTTTGACACCTGGAGGTACAATTTCTATTAGCTTTTATATAAAAACAACACCAGTTTTGCCAACTGAGTTCTCGTTAAATAATGCATGAAGACCCCGCTTCTGACAGTAGGTATTTTTCTTTCACTTTCCTGGACTCTTGGATAATGGCTTAATTTTTGTGACCATTGGGGAAAAAGATAGACACACTCACATGTGGAAATATATATGCAGACGCACATGTGCTTAACTCCCAGGCAGAGACTCAGTTACCCCGTTTGCTAATTAATGTGGAGAAATGGGGGAAAGCAGTCTAAGGCTGGTCTGTTGAGAAGGCTTGGATCATTGTGGGGTTTTTTTTGGAAGCAGCGGAACGCAGTCTTCCTGAGACCTTTGATGGTAAATAAGACTGCTTATATGTGATATGAGAGACTCTAGGAGGGTGTGTGTGCCCTGGAATGGAGATGAGTGCGGGGTCATCAGAAACAAAAAATGGTTAACTTGTGTTTTTGCCGAGATGATGCTTGCCATCAAGCATATGCTCTGTGCCTGCTTTTGGGGAAAATGCAGTGAAACAGAAGGGCACAGCATGTGGATGTGACTGCTAATAGTGAGAATCAAAGTACAGTTTTGACATTTCTAACCTAATAAGTGGTGCTGTGTGTGAGAGGCTGCTTATTTTCCTTTTCACCATGAGATGCTTTGACAGAGGAGTAAAGTCCCATTTTGACATTTCTGTCATTTTAACTAAAGAGAGAGATTACAGTAAATTGGATTAAGTGAAAATCTTCTTCAGATGTTTGTGGTTTGGGCTGATTTATGGATAGATGTCATTTGAACGTCATTCTGCATTTTTTAAGCATCTGCTTGATGGTTGCTCTAATGCTGTTGCTGCAAATAAGCCATGCAGAGGAGGGAAGGCTGAGCAAGAAGCAGCTACCCGTGACAGATCTAATGCTGGTGTGTGGCATGGGGACAGCAAAACGCTGTCCTTCTCACGTTCCCAGCTGCATAGTGCCAGATTCTGTAATGGGTGCTTGGTTCTCATTTGAGTTCCTGTTGTTAAACTGTTATCTTCTGCCGAGAGTCATTTAAATAGGCTTTTCTAAGTATTTTTCCCATCGTGGAGAGAGATGGTTCAGTGCACACATTCTTTATCGTGCCCTTGGCAAATCTTGGGTTGCCCGTTCCCCTGCAACCAGCGATGACATTCTTCTTGGTTACACTCATGCAAAGTCTCAGTCTTGGCTGCCTTGTTCCAGAGTCCTTCACTCACCGTGAAGTGTGTGTGTGACTTTTCCAGGAACCAAAATATTCTCATAAGCATGTGCTGGCTCACTAACACTAGCAGTGGCATGTGAAAATACTTTGTCCATCTACTGGTATTTCCAAAAGATAGTGTTGAAAGTCCTTCCATTAAATTAACAGTGTGAGACTTCTTAAATACGTATGTCCTTCATGGCTTCTTCTACCTAAGCTATTTAGAAGCTGCTGGTGCCGTTTGGAAAGCTGCACAATCTCTTGTGGGTGGTGATGTAATCAGTACTGTAATCAAATCTGCCGATGATGTCATTGATGGAGTAGACCACTGTTGCCTGGTGCAGTGATTAGTGGGATGAGGTTGAAGTCTTTGTGCAAATGGTGATGGGAAACTGGGAGGTCCACATCCCTGAATTGTGTTATTTGCATGTATAGGTTTTAATTTCCGGCACAATTTTGGAAAATACTTCCGATCCACACTCAAAATCACTAGATTTGGGTCTAGGTGTAGAGGCTTATGCATTTCAGTTGTGGTGTCTAAAAGTCTATTTGCAGGTTTGATGTTGGTTTTGTACCTACATGGTAGTTGTCTGCCAAGCGAAGGCACTGCTGGCCCAAGGGGGCATGTGGCTGGGGCTGGGAGTGAGAATATAAAAATTACCCTTAATCCTCTGAAAGGGCTGGATGTCTTAGACTGTGTCTGTATCAATTTTTACAGTCCTGGGGCAGGAAGGCGCTGCTCAGATGTAAGTTACAGGTAAGGAGAAGAACCATTGGAAGGCGCAGCGTGTCAAATCCCGGCTTCTCGGGGTGAGTCGGCTGGTGATGCTTCGCATCTTCCCTCTGACCTGAGCCCTGCTGGTTTGATTTGCAGTGTCTCAGCCCTGCCTGGGTTTTCCTGCACCGTTGTTGACACCAGGGTTGCGGTGTTTTCTGCATCTGTGCTCCCCCTTGGTGGTTCGTGTCACCCTTGCAGTTAAAAGAAAAGACTTTGCCTTTTGCCATGTGAGCATTTCGTGCTTTGCTAGTGACTCAAAGTGCAAACCTTAATATTTTTCTATATTATTTTCTGTGATACGGCTATTAGTGGAAGATCACACTACCGAGGGAAGATAAGTTTGTAATCCTGCTTAGTGGCTGATCTTAACTTAGCTGAGTGGCTCTCGTTGGGGACAGTGACCTGAAATCATCTTTTTAAACAAGCAGACAGGATGCCTTTCCCTTCTCCAGTTCAAACACATGGGTGTGATACAGACTTTTAAAATGGTTTAAAGTTTAGCAGGTTTACTTAGAAATCGGAATGCCTCCTGATAACTAACCTTTAGTTGGTGTGCCAAAGAGAACAGCAGTGCCACAGGAGGTGGGTTATTTTAATGCATCAGCCTACACATTAAACAGACTTCCCTGCATTTCTTGCAGCCTGGCTTGCTTTTCGGGATTGCAAAGAAGTATTTACAGAGGCTACCTGGCATGAATGACAAGGAGGAGCAGGCAGAAGAGCTTGATCACAGCCCATCCCAGGGAGGCTTATGGGAGAGGCTGGGGTGGAGCTTTGAGGGACGGTTGTGGCACTGGGGAAGGGCTCTGTTCTGTCCCTCGGCATTTCCCTTTCTGCTCAGTTGGCCCTTTCTCCTCCCATCCCTCCCAGACACGTAGCAGCCCCAGGCTGAGCTCAGGTGAGACATCTGGCCCCTCCTTGGTGGGGAGGATGGTGGGAGTGCACTTGTTAGCTGTCCCCCCATCCCCTCATCCCCTGAGAAATGCTACATTAAATATCGTAGTGTTATGGTCTCCATCTAAAGATGTGAGGCTCATTCTGTCACTTCGCCTGTCTGCTTTCAGAAGTCTCCCCTTGGAGGAGAGAGCACCGGCTGCTTGTGTGTGTAACCAAAGAGCAAGGATGGGAATTGCTGTTCCCGAGCATTGGCTCCTCTTTGGGTTAGCAGAGGAAACTCTTGGCTTCCCATCGTGGGTCAGCCCTGGAGTGTGCAGTTCCTGAAGTCCCAGTTGCTCCAAGCCAGGGGCGACTGGTGCTGGGTACAGCCTCAGGCTGCTCAGGAGCTGCCTCCAAGCTGAGCAAGCGTCTGAGCAGACAGATGCTCACTCTCCTCTCTGAATGCTCACCTGCAGTGGGATTTTTGCAACCCCTGGAAGTCGCTGCTCACACTCAAGTTTGCAGCCTGTGGGGTGAGTGAGGTTCACCAGCCACGCTCGCAGCATCTGGGAAGTATTATGCTGGAGGTAACACTCTGGAAGAGATGCTTCCTTCGTTTACCAAAGCTGATATCCTGGTGGCTGGCAGTGGGGAGGCAAGAAGAGGTGTTTCTTCTCTCTGGTGTGGGTGAATCAGTGCTGTCTGTGATGGATTCTCACTGTGACAGGCTCCAAATGGGAACTCTCGGGGGAAATTAGCCTGCAGCTTTTGACTTTATTAAATATTCTCTAGTGCCATCCCGAAGGACCACTTTTTAGTGCTCCGCAATGTTTCATCTGTATTTTTAACATCACCTATATGAAGTGGGACCATGAATGGCCTATATTTACATTAAAGTCTATGTACAAATAGTTAAGAAATGATAGATAGTGTGTTCTGTTCTTCAGGTCTGTAACATGATGATGTCTTATAGGTAGATATGAGAACCTTAGCTGGAGATATTGCAGATTATTATAAAGTCCAATAGCTCACTTAAAGCTATGGCTTATAATGATTGATTTAGCCATTTGTTAAAACACCTATTTAATGATTGATTAAGCTTTTATAAACTATTTGTAACTTTTAAAATGTGACCTGATATATTGTAGCTCCATTAGCATCTAGCTAATAAAATACACTGTGGACCTGTAATGCCTATTAGTTTGACAGAAATTATATTTCAGGCTTTACATATGTTAAGTTTTAAGTACCTTGTTACAGATTGTTCTAGGTGTGTTTCAAGGCACAGAAGTACAATCGGCTCCCTTAAAGCGAGCCGCTGGGCTGATCTGGCAGTGGTGTGTTTACCTTGTGGGTCTCCTGTCTGCTGGGACGGACCTGGTTTGCTTTGGCGTCACTGGTGTGTGTAATCTGTCATTACCTGGTGCTGGCATTGAGCACCCCAACGAAATGATCTCGCTCTGTTCCTGATGACGAATGAGTCCACCTTATGCTTCTCTCCCTGCCTGCTGGTGCTTGCCTGTGAATGGACCCTGGATCTGGGAACCAGCAAATGATGCTCTTGCTTCTGCCCGGTGCCTGCGGATGCCGTCCTTGGGACCAGCTTTGACAGAGCTTTTTGCTGATACAGAGCAGAGCCCTGGTAATGCTGGTGACTATTAACAGAACCCAGCTGACTTAGCTTCTTGCTAGAGCAGGTGAGGTCCTGCAGTTTCTTCTACGGCCCTGTCTCGTCCGTGCGGAGGGAGCTAAAAATCGTAAAGGGAGGAGGATGGTTTGCTGGGAGGCATGTGATGCCAAATTTGAATTTAATTGAAGAGGCTGGGGTGGAGATGGGGAGTGGGGGAAGGTTGCCCCGAAGGAGAAGAGGTTCAGGCTAAACTCTGCATCCTGCTTTGTGTCTAGAAGTGCGTTGTCTTCTCCTGGGTTTTCATAGAATCATAGAATGGTTTGGGTTGGAAAGGACCTTAAAGATCATCTAGTTCCAACCCTCCTGGCCCCCATACCTTCCACTAGATCAGGTTGCTCAAAGCCCCATCCAACCTGGCTTTACCTTTATTTAACCAAGTACCAAAATCTAAAGGTAAGTTCTGCACACAAGTTTATAGGGGACTTTTTTTTTTTTTAAGTCTGCCTTCTTTATCCCTGTATAGAAGCATTTTTTCCATGAACTGCTCAACTTTCCGTTTGCTTGAGCTGTACAGAGCTGGCTGCTGGGATGAGCTGTGTAATGGGATATCTGAATTTCAGCAGGAAACCTGGTCCAGTTTAAGCGGACCTGATTTAAAAGCAAATTCAGTCAAACCAGTACAAATGCCTGCATGCAGAAATTAAGACTGCTTTATGTCTGATTGATACCACTTTTGCTCGGGTCAGTAACTAGTGCTGAGGGATGCTCAAGTGGACAACGAATAAAACCTCTCAAGTGCAGGTTGAGCGATGTATGTTCCTGATGCTCTGCCTTTCTCACTGGGCCATAGGAAGTCTGTAAAACTTAGCACATTAAACCAACAGCCCTTCCTTGCCAACTTTTCATCTGTCCCCGCTCTTGCCTAGCAAGTGGCTTTCTGCTGTACATGGTTAAATGATCTTGATGAATGGTGTATGTTTGAAGAGTAATGCCGTGTTTTTCCTTAGGAGTCTGAGCTTGTAAGACTTGGTAATGTTGTGGCAAGGCTGACAATGTTAATGAGCACGTGGGGATTCATGGGATGTAGGAATGGTCTTGCCCTCTTGGTGGCTGATGTAAAAACAAAACTGGGAAGCCTTTTTCGGGCTGGGGGAGTGGGGAGGTGATTTTGGGGAAGGCTGCACTTTATATTTCTCTTTCCATGTTGTCAAATGGTTCAGTATTCATTTGTTTACTTCTAGCATCTGTCTGCAATATTTATTTGTTTGTTTCTGGAGATTTCCTACTAATCAGTAACCAGCCATGCTGTAGGGGATGTGGGGAGAAGGAGTTAGCTGCAGTGGTCTGTGCCCTGTTGTTTGGTTCCCAGCCAGCTGTTCTGCAGCCGTTTGCACTGCAGGGACTGCAATGATTTAAACCGAGGGTGTTTCCCGGACCTTACCCCTAACCTGGGCGGGAGGTGGCATGAGACGAAGGCGCCCTGCCTGCCGCCCCCTGCCAAGGGGATGTGTGCGGGTGCTGTGTTCGAGTGCCAGGTAGCTTCTCTGGGACACTGCGATAGGGTGAAGAAAGTGAAGGTTTATTTACCCTTTCTGACTGCCTAAATATTTTTTCTTAGGTGGTTTGTGTTGTTTTTTGTTTGGGGTTTTTTTTTTTTTTTTGGTCTGGAAAGTTTATAACTTTAAACCAGAGCTTAGAAATAAACTGTGGGGATGCTGATGAATTGCGAGGGGGGAAGCAGTGAATTCCCTTTTGGGTGAGAGCTTACCGTTCAAGCCTTGACCTTGTTAAAACATGTTAACTCAATAAAAGTCTGAGTATTTAAAGACAAGTGACTTCTTCCTGCCTTGAGGGGCATAATTAAGCCATTCCACACCCCTTAAACCAGAGTTGTGGGAGGAGGACTAAGGAGCTCCCTATCCTGCCTGCCTAAGTCAGTCAGCAGCCTTTTACTGGGGTCATCCCAGTCCCACAAGGCAGCACCCGTGAGCTTCGTGGAGCTGCTGCTGGGAGGATCTGGAAGTGCCGGGAGAGTCTGGCAGTGATTGCGTAGGAAACCCGCTATTTCCCAACTGCTGGGAGGATGACATTGCTCCGTTTGCAGGGCAGGCAGTTCTTGCATCGGTTGAAACTGTGGTCAAGTGTTTTGTATTAAAGCAGACTGAATTTCCTGGGTAAAGTATGCAACAGAACTTCGTGGGGGGGAAGGTGGGGGCGGTTATGTTCATCCGTAAAAATTCCTGTACAACTTAAAAATGGGAGACTTACCCATTTTCTCAGGCTTTCATTGTTTAACCATTCCCTATAAGTTTGTAAAGTACATCATACTTCTGTATTAATCCCCACAGAATGGACATTAATACAAATGGACACATCAATGTGTCCAAAAGCACCTTCACCCCTTAATCTAGTGTAGGATTTTCAAGGCGAATACAGAAAGTTGCTGTGTTTCCAGTCTGAAGTGGCATGTTTGTGCCTACTGACCCGTAATCGGTACCCACTGGTGTTGAATCCTTCTGGAATTGTGGCTCAAAAGCTGAACAAATAAAGAATCCCCCATCCCAACCAAAGCCCAGGAACACACATGCGCTAACCAGCTGCGCAGAGGAATAATCCCTCCTGCGACTGCTTTACACCTGAAGTGCTGTTAGTGTCTCTTGGCTATTTAAAAAGCACTGAGCTGCGCTTTTTTTTCCCCTCCCCCCGAACTCTTCACTTCTGTGCTGTCTTCTCCCTGGGAGAAGTGTGTTTTCCAGTACTTTTCCCACAGCAAGCCTCTCTGTGAGGGCAGGGGCTGTTCTTGGCACGAGGCTTTCGCTCCCTTCAAGAGGAGCGTCTGCAAAGTCACAGCGTCCGAGTGGAGTCATGTTTGTACGGCTGTTTGGGAGACCTTACCTGCTGCATGGTACCACTATTGACAACCTGTGCCCGGTGGCAGAGGCTGGGTGGGGCGTGAAGAGCAGGGGAAGGTGGCTTGGTCAGATTCGTGTTCCCTGCGTGGGCTCTGGGGGGTTTGTAGGGCTCCCACGAGGCAGCGGGAAGGGCTGTGTCTGTCTGTGCCTCGGTACAGAGTCCTCACGGGCACTGCAGCTATTTTAAGTGAAGTCCACCATCGCTGGCTACTCCCATTAAACTACTAAGGCTGTTAACTGCAGTTGTTTCATGAGCAGCTCAGCTGCCCCAGCAGAAGTGATGGAGATTTGGGGATGGTAATCCTCTTAGTTATCCCTGTGTAAGCTGTCCTGCGTCAACTTGATACCAAGGGAAACTCATTGCCTTAGCAGAGACAATTTCAGATGCCATGTCTTTTCTTGCTGTGGGTAACCAGAGTTCATCTTAATTTAAATCCGAGGCCTTCATCAAAGTTATAAGCTCAACGCATGAAGGTGCTGGGAAACATGCGTAAGTACCCCTCAGATGGACTCTGGAAAGATTATTATGCTGTAATTTGTTTCTATAGCTCCACAAAAGCAGTATTTGACCATGGGACTATGACTCTGCTATTCCCTCTGCTAGCATACCCAGTGCTTTTGTCCAGACCAGTTGTGTCCAAATTAAATGACTCTGTGTTAGAGCTTCTGTTTGCCCACGAGAGGTGCTTCCCAGCTGAGGAGGGTTGCTTTGCCTCAGACGTTTCCATGGCGGTTTTTCTTTGTTTCTGCTATGTGGCTGGAGGGTAAGGAACCACCTGAAACCTCAGCCCCAGGGCAGGTAGGTGCAGGGTGACAGGAGGTACCCGCTTGTGCCTGCACAGCAGCAGCAGTGAATTGGGCCAGTGAGTCATCTTAGGAACAGCTTGACGTTGGCAGCTGAGGGCTTTTTTTAAGTAGTAATAATTATTGTTAATAAATAGCTTTGAGTTCAGCAATTGCAAAACAGGGTAGACTGAGAGCCCAGGGACTGGGCATTTTGCTGGGAAACAAGGCAAAACTCTCCCCTCGCTCTGGTACGACGGGGTGGGGAGGCCGGAGGCTTCTGACCCCGTCTTGCTGACGCTCATTGCTTCCCTGTGGAAGAGTGGACTCTTTGAGATGTGTCTTGTCTGTGTAGCATGAATTTCAGTCACCTTGCAAGGACTCCTTCAAACTAGTCCACAGGCTCCCAGAAGCCTGTAAACGACAGGCTGAAAACCATTGCTCCAAGCCCAGGAAAGGCAAATTACACAGGGTATGACCAGGTTGCGGTTTGGGAAGTGTCCTGATCAGAAAGCCCGGACTCCTGATCTGCTGGGGACTGACTGATGGCTTTGGACAGCTTGTTGTCAGCAGGACTGAGCTTGGCAGGGAAGCACTGAAATCCCGTTTGCCCACTTGCGCGGGTTCAGTTATTAAACACATTAGGAATCTCCATCTGCTTTGTAAGCCTGTCCGTAGAAACATAATCTGAAGCTCGGCTCCTGCAAAGTGCCATTTGCCTTTGAGTGAAGTTGGAGGGAGCTGAAGCTGTGCAAGCCTCCTTCTTTTTAGGGTAAGACTCCCCTGTGGATGCAGAAGGGATGAAGACCTTGCATTGCACTTGCTGTGTGCCAGGGCCATTGCTGAAATGGGCTGTTGGTTTGTGTACAGGAGTATTTGAGAAGGGAATGGAGGAGGAGGTGGAGGTGATGTTCTGTCCCTCTTCCCTCGCTGCAAGTTGTCCAGCATTCTGCAAGGTGCTACACATTGTATGCAAATGTTGAAATTTTTTTGGTGCCTCTAGAGAGACTTTGACTTTCTGTCTAGAAGCTATTAATTACCTAGACAAGGAAAGCAGAACATACCCAATTAATGGCTCTTACTGCTTAGACCTCTCTCTCCGGCTGATTTGCTATGAACTAATGAGCAGCTCCTTTTGCTGGGCCACCAGCAAGCTTTGAACTTCTCATCGGTTTTCCTGGGGAGAAATGAAAGCAGTAGCAATGTGCAGGAACAAATGGCTGGAATTTGGTTATTAACCTGGGCTGAAAATTGACTCTATCTGCTAGTAATTACCCGGGGCATCTTAGGAGAAAGGCCTAGTGGAGGGTTCAGAGCTGATATTTGACAGACGATCACAAGCAATTGAGTTAGTATTACTTAAGTTCCCATCCTGCATCTGAGGTGCAGTGATGTGCTGGGTAAGAATAGTGCCTGCAATGCAAACCTGGAGTAAAGTGGGTTTAAAACAGCTCCACTCCCAAATGACTCCCTTCTTTAGTGGTATTTTATGGCACAGCTGCATAGCATCTCATATATTTTTGAGTACCTTAGTTTACAGGTCATTTAATTTGTTTGCAGGCTTTGTTTCGGTTCCCTAGGGTAATTTTGTTCCTTTGCACATCTTCCTATGGAGGCATTAAATTGTGCAGTTTGTCACAATAGTTCAGCTTTTATGCTGGCAGTCAGTGCTCTTCAAAGATCCTTGTGTGAAGCTTAGACTCCTGAATCATTAGAGGATCATGAAAGAAAAGGAATAATTTAGAAGGCAAAGATGTTTTGTCGTCTTTGAAATTGGGAATGTGCGAAAGGAGAAAATGTTTAGCAGTACAATCTGCCTCAAAGAACTTATCTTGGGAACTCCAGAAAATGAATTTCCCTTCTTTATTCAGGATGTAAATAATTGAAAATGTCACTCCTGAGCTGAGTAATTTGTTCAACAAAAGGATCTCAAGGAGATGACTCCCCTAGCTTTCATGAACGTGCCCAAGACATCAGAGGACCTGTCTCTTTAGCAATATGAACTGAAGGGTTTGAAAAATCAAATGAGCAGCATGTTCTGTACAAAATATATAAATAAATCTCGCAGGTGCTTTGTAATCTCCCTTGCATTTTAAAAGCCTTGTTTATCTGGAGAGTCTGGGGTTTAGGTTAGCTCTGGGAGCTGCGAATGGGTGTAGTGATGATGTGTTGTTACAGCGATGGTTGTTAATGTGCTGTTTAATGTACTTGGGAGCGTGGCTGAAATAGTCATATGGTTACTATATCATTATTGCATGTTGGCAAGGAATTGCTTTTTTTTTTCCTTGATTTAAAGTTGCATGTGTGTGTTTATTAAACTGAAATTAGTACTATGTAACGGGTACAATATTTAAGCTCATGTTTATGGGCGGAGGGCAGCTGAAGTGGAAAAGATGTTGTATAGTGTGTGCAGGGAGGGGAACAGGGGGTAATGGGGGGTCCGGGAGTGGGGAGAGAAGGAGCTTTGCCCTCAAACAGGCTGTCTGCACTTGCCCCACAGTTAAAATTGCCCTGCATCCCGAGTGGATGTGGCAGCATGGGGCAAGTGTTGCAGCATTTCAGGCTGCCAGACAGGGGTTTGGGTAGAACAGGAGGAGGGTTTAGTGTATGCCTTTGCACAGTCCATCTTGCAGATGTACTTTTTAGTTTCAACTCATGCATTTCTGTATCTGGAGCTTTGGGCTGGGCTTCCATCAGAAAATGGACATTTTCAGCACTTTTTCCATTCCTGGGGTTTTACTAGTCAATTCTGCTGGTTCGCTTTTGCTGTCCTGCACTGGTTTTCTTATCTGTCTCCTTTTTGGCTGCCTAATCTGTGCTCCGGCATTTGACTGTCGCTCCTTTCCTTTCCGTTCCGTTCCTCCTCTAGTCCCCTGCCCTGTTTCCGTCTGCAGTCCCAGTGTCCGGGTGGTTTTGTGTTTTGTTTTTTTTTTTTAATTTTTTTTTTTTATTTCCTCTCCAGGCTTTTCCATTTGTCTTTGCAGATCATCTTCAACAAAGGCCTTGCATGGTCTAATTTATTTTCTATTTCCAGCCTGGACTTAAAATAACTCCTTTGTTCCATGAATTGCCTGTGCATGGATCCAAATCCTACCTCCCCCTTTTTTTTTTTTAGTGTGGGTTTCTTTTTCACTATTCCTTGTCAGTATCTTTAATTACTTGAAGTGTCCCTTTTGGGCATTTAGAGTGCAGCTGCCAGTCAGTAGCTGTGGGTTGTGTGTGGCCATGTGTGTGCCGTCTCTCTCCGCTTCCCGTCGGAGCCGCATGGGAATGCGTTTGCAGGGCAGTGAATGCCCTGGCGCAGGAGCAGCCGTGCCGTTGCGTAACGGGAGCAGCTCTGCCATCGCATCCCTGCTGACGAGCTCGCCGTCCAGATGATCCATGGGTTGTCTGTGTGCTTTTGCAGTCTCAACTTGCAAAAATCAGGAGGTGCTTAAAGTTTGGGGTTTTTTTTTATAATTGATTAGGAGGGGAAAATCCAAGAACGGGAGTAGGGGAACTAAAGGGAAGGAGGCGTGTTATGGCAGGAAGTGAAGAGCAAAGGCTCAGGCCAGCCACGCTGATGCTGACCCTGATGCTGGAGCTGTGGCCAGGCTGGCACTTGGCACGTGACTTGCGCATTTTAATAAGGTGGCATCCCTGCAGCTGGGAGTGACAGCTGAGTGCTCCTGCAAAGAGAAATGGGTCAGTCTTGTTCATTTAAGCACATACGTGCCCCTCTGGGAGTCATCACAAGGTCACTTGCAGCCTCATTGCCGAGGGCTAGGAGGTACTTAAACTGCGTGAGATCCGTTGCAAGCGCTCATCTGACACGGGGTGTCCGTGGCGGGGCAGGGGGTGCAGATGTCTCACCTGCTCCGAAGCAACCGGATTATGCTACTGAGAGCCGGGGTCTGAACGAGGGCGGTTAATGGCAGGAGTCGCAGCGCACAGTTAGCACGTACGTTCCTCTGCCAGAAGCATCAGGGCAGCGTCATGTCACCGCCGAGAGCAGCCTGTCTGACAAACCTGCCTTTCGAAACACAACTGGGAGTGGGGCTGGCAAAATCCAACCCTCTGACCTTGCTCTGCGCAGCTGCGGTGTCAAGCTCTGTACACGAATGCTGGCAAAGGTTATCTCGGGGCAGAGCTAAACATGGGTCCTGTGCCCAGAATAGCTTGGAAAGATTGAAAAGGAGAAATACAAGTCGCAAATCCTGCTTTGCTGCTTTGGGCAGTGATAGGAGCAGGGCAGAGAAGTCACCTTTCATCAGGGATTAGAACCAGTTCTGCGTGGAGCCATGCTGTAGTGGGAGAGCTGATGCAGCCTAGAGGTTTCCAGCAAGGAAGCAGCAAACCAGGATGAGAGACTTCAGCTCCTGAGCTTCTGCCATCCCCTCCGTGGCCTTGGGGACCGGTTGTACCTTCTTACAAGGGTAGCATCCTTCCCTGGGCAGTTCCGTCGTGCTGCTGCAAGGATCCTTCTTCCCCCAGATCTGCTGCTGTAATTGCTTGTGTATCCGCACTGTCAGTCAGGCTAGGAAATTAGTTCAAAAGTCATCTGGCCAAAAGAGAAGAGGGAGGAGGGCTGCTGTCAACGGGTGAGCTGGGGAACAGGGCAAGAGCTGCTTCGGGTACTGCTGTTTGAGGTGCACCTGAGGAACCGCGGGGTCTGGCCATGATGTGCAGGGCGCTGCCAGCCCGGCTTTGCTTTTGTACTCATCCAAAGCAAGAAAAATGCTTTAAGATCACATGCAGGTACAAGCCTTGACCCCTGGGGTTGAAATAACCTCCCTCCATGCCACGGAGCTCAGGATGTGCCTGATCTTTCCTGTTGACCCTGTGCTGCTATTTTAATTTAAAACCTCTGTACCCCGCTGTGATTGAATGCTACTGTGGATTCCCAGGCTTCAGACACTGACATGGTTGTCTTTGTTATTCTGAATAGAGCCCTAAATTTATGGCAGAGAGCCTGCCTTCCTATTGAAAGTACTTAATAGATACAGTACATACAAATATTTGTGTATAATGTCAACTGTCTTCCAAGAAAATCTCATGCACACGCTGATTAGACAAATCCATTACCATTACATTGTGCTGCATTTCTCAGGAACATCTTTCTACCCGTTTTCATCACATCTTAATTATTTTTGCTTCCACTAGTGCTTTAAAGTGAGTGTGGGTGAATCTCTTGACTGCTTTTCAGGTCTGGTTTTGGTCTAGAGTTGTGTGGTGTGTCAATGTTGTTGCCGGCCATGGGACGGCTGCCGACAGGCAGTATGCTTTTCTGCCGTCCCGCATACAAGTGTGTGCTGGATTTTTTTAAGCATCATGGGTTGGTTGGTCTCTTGGAGGTGATGTTGTAGCTCGGTATTAATTAAGCATTATAAACAAAGGTCTCCTTAACTTTTATTTGAAAATACATGAGTTGACTGGAGGATATATACCTTTTCTTTCTCGTCTGAGGAGGAAAATTGTCATGTATTTAGCGTTTGAGCAAAGGTGACTTGGTTGTTTCTTCCAAAGACCTGCATCATTTAACGTGATGAAACATTAGCTTTGTTGTCAGTACTCTTCACTTAAATGTGCCCTGGTGAGTGCTAGCAGCATTTCGCTTATTTGCCTTGTCTGCATAGTATGGTGGTACTAGTCGCTGCCTTTTAATAAGGTCTTTTGCAGTCATTTTGTGAGCTACTTCCTAACGTCTTCTGTAGACCATCCATGATCTGTAGACCACAAGTTGAGTAACATTACTCTGGACTTAAGAAACAAAATATTCTGTTAATCTTATTTCAGCATGTCTTTGCTTAAAAAAAAAAAAAAAAGGTTATTTTGAAATTGAGCAGTGTGTTTTCATTGGGATCTTTGAAACTCTTATGAGGACGGACGAACTGGTATTTTCTGTGAGCTGGGAGTGTCTTCTCATTCTCACTTTTCAGACAGATGAACTAAGGCATGGGTTAATTACGGCAATTCGCCCGCATTTGTATCGTGTCAGTGGCAAGCCAGGGACCTCGCCTGGGAGTCCTGTTCTCCCTGAGGAGTATGGAGCTGATCAGGAGGGTTGGCTCTGTCTTTGAAGAACAACTGTGTTGGATGATGTTAATTAAATATTTTGCAACTCAATTTAATTGCAAAGCCTTATTTAGACCTGTAGGGTTTTTGCATGGTCCTGACTGTATCAAGGTATGCTTTTGCAGCTGTCAGGGCCAGCACAGAAGTGTTCAGCCCTGTGTCTGAGTGGTGCCGACTGTGAACCTGTAGATGACTGCGGGGTGTCGTGAGCTTGTCTGTGCCCGTCTTTTGGGCTGGACACGAGTCTGCTTGGCCCTGTGCTGTACACCCCATTAGCACAGGCTGCGCCCAAGCTGCCGTATGCTGCTGGGAGGTGGCAGGCGCTCGGGCAGCAGGGTGTGCGGGCAGAGCTGCTCTGCGTGCAGGCGAGCCTGCAGCAACTTGCAGCGGCTTTTAGAGTGCTTTCATGGTGTAAATTAGGGAGAACAGGTGATGGGGAGATGATTTTAGACAGGGAATGGTATGTGAAGAGGAGAAACAGAGGAGCAGGGGGGTGGTGGTTTGCTGCGTGGAGTTGGCAGGGGGGAGGAGGGTGGAGTTTTTGAAGGCTTCAGCAATGGGGCAGGATCCCGGGAGTCTCCCAACAGGTGGAAATAAATGGGTGCAGGAGCTTCTGTGGGCTTTTGCCTCTTCCACAGGTTCATGTTGTAGCACTGGTGCTGGGTTTGCCGGTAACCTCCAGCTTTCTCCTGTTCCTAATCAGAGACTGTAAATCTCCTCATACCTAGCGCTGTAATGGCTAATGCAGGTCTGCGGATAAAACAGTCTCTGATGGAGACTCCAACCGGGGGGGAAATACTTTTCCTGTGAGACAATGTCTGTTCTTCATCAAAATCAGTTGAGAAAAGTAGGAACCAAACAGTTCGATCTTAAAGATTTAAAGAGCCTGGCTGCACTGTTTTTCTTATTTCCATTACTCTTCTCCTATTGTTTGTGTTCCTCTCTTAAAAATAACTAATAAAGGGTTGTGGATGAGGAGGCACCCCAGTGTCTTTTGCTGGGGATAGGTGGCCAAGCAGCATCCCAGCTCCACCCAGCTCTGAAGCAGCACCTGTACGTCCCCAGCAAGATGTTATGCTCCCGCTTTGCTCCCCAGTGGGAGCACCCACAGCCCTGCTGCCGGCTGGCCACGGACCCTCCTCCTCCTCCTCCTCCCTGGAGCGGTGCTGGACTGGGCACGCTGCACCAGCCCCTTTCTTCACACATGGAGCGTAAAAATGGGATCTAAAACGATGGCATCTGTGGATCTGCCCCACTGCTTTGGTGACCTCATTTGGCTCCAGCCCACAGTCCAGCTGCAGTGGAGAGCATCCAGGGCCTTAGACTTGCGCTGAGATCTCGCTGGCGACCGGCTGCTCCATGGTTTGCAAGTGTGGAAATGCATGGGCAGTGCTTTGGCTGTTTGCAAGGGCATGATTTTTACTCTTGCCTTTCCAGGGCTTCTTGTTGAAGCAGAGGTAGTTTGCTGCCCTTGGTAAGGAAAAAACCTCTTGTGGTCCTGCTAGTGTGTAGTTAGTGCACACCACCAGCGCAGCACAGCTCGCAGGCAGCGTGCCTTAGTGCGGGACGGTTTTGTTGGCCCCTGTAGTTTCACCCCATGTGTGTGTGTATCTCTCTAGTAGAGAGTTAACTTTTTTCTGGTTGCACAGACAGAAGCAAAAAAGCTTTTAAACTGTTTTAGAGCTTGACACCGTGTGGCTTTTGCACTTGGTGCTGAGTTTTAAAGCTGAACTTCTGATCTGAAGAGTTTAAAAAAGGAAAAATCATCCCGTTTCTTCTACTGTAGACAGCTGCCATGGCATGGTCTGGTCTACCTGCTGAGCTTCCAGGGAAGCAGTTGGCTTGCTGAAAGTTGCCAAGGACTCTGGGCCCCCCAACTTGGAGTGTGTGTGTGTGTGTATATATATATATTTTTTTTTTTTTTTTTTTTTACTTGTGCTAAGTAACTCTTAGGTGGCCACCAGCCAAGATGTCCAAGTTTGAATCTGTTACTAGGAAAGTACCTTAAACTTCTGTGGATCCCAGCGAGCTTTTGGAGCCCTTGAGAGCATTGTGCACATGTCCTTGGCAGCTGCAGGGCAGGGTTTAGCCCTGTAGAAGTACACGTGGGCTGCAGGAGAGCTGGGAGGGTGGTGGTGTGTCCCTGGAGGGTGAGCAGAGTGGATGTTGAACTGTGTGCTCCCAGCAAGGCCCCCAGCTTTGGGTGGGAATCGGTGATTAAAATCGCATCCAGTCGGAAGCACGAGGGGAAGTGGAGTAGTCATACTGGAAGTATAAATACGTGCCGGCCGCCTTCTGGTTGCCTCTGAATTCCCCCGAGTGCGCAGGGGCTTTCCTGCCCCGGGGGCGGATTGCACCGAGCACACCAAGGTCCTGCGTGGGGAGGCTGTCCCCATCTGGCATGAGGGCCGGGCTGTTCCCGGGCCACCGGTGCTTCCCAAGACCGGGGTGGCAGGTAAGGCGCCCCAGGGCTCGGCGGGGATGTGTGGGTACAAGACTGGGGAGAATCCCAGCTCCTCTGCAGGGAGGCAGCTGAAAGCAGGAGGGGACTGGGTTGTGTCTCCTCTCCCTGCCCTGAGAGCCAAACCTTGCTGTGTGTTTTCCCATACGTAACTTGGCAAAATACCTTTTGCCGAGGAGGCTCGGCTGACCCTTGGCAGGAGCATGGAGATGTCTCTGCATGTCTGTCACCCTTAGGCCTTAATGGGAATTTGCTGAAAAATAGTATTTTTGTAAAACTTGCCCTCTTTGTAAGGTGGCTTCCTTAGGCTGCTTTCCTCCTGCTGTTGTTACTCTGCTTGTCGTACCCAGCCTGATGGGGACCGTTGCCTTGGTTTGATTTTATTTCTGGCTGGTGAGCTGTGCGTGGATGCCGGCAAACCAGTGAGGCCATCCTGGGCCTGCCTGCAGCAGATAGCAAGTGGTTTGTCAGCACGGGCTGATCTGTGGTCTCACAGGAGGGGAGAAAATATAATTAAAAAAAAAAAACAACAAAAAAAACCAAAACAAAACTTCCTC
>JAVKLA010000088.1:18108373-18134924 GCA_034782735.1 Sagittarius serpentarius | reverse complement strand
CTGTTCTGTTAAACTGTTCTTATCTCAACCCACGAGCTTTACTTTATTTTTCTGATTCTCTCCCCCATCCCACTGGGCGGGGGGGAAGGGAGCGGGCGGCTGCGTGGTGCTGAGTTGCTGGCTGGGGTTAAACCACGACACCAGCATGGTGTAATACCAGGTGGCTTGTGAAGGACAAAGACAGCAAAGCATTTCTGGGACTGGAAGATGGAGATGACCCAGCCTCTTCACCGCACTTGGATGTCAAACTGCTCCCAGCAACAGGGATCCAACCTTCCTCTCCTGGCTGGGTGACTTCCACGGTTTTCCAGGTCTGCTGCTGCCCCTGGGCAAGTGTGTGTTGGCCGGGCATCGGTGAGTGGGTTGTCGCAGGAGCAGGAGGCACCAGAGCAAGGACGTGCGTGGCAGGGGTTGTGCTGCGGCGGTGCTGGGGGACAAATGGCTGTGCTGGAGGATGGGATCCTCCCTCCAGTGCTCTGCAACAGAGGTGTTTTTGGGGAACCTCTGTGCTGGCTGTGTCTGGGCTGTATCTCCCCTGCTCAGACAAGCTTTCCGACTGCTTACAAGGCTGCTCCCCTGGCATCGTGTGGATTCGCTTCCATTGGAGAGGATGGATGCCCCGGGGACTAGCCCGAATAAAAAGCTGCTCTTGTGGCCGGCGGAGAGCCCGCTGCCGGAGAGGGGTGTGTGGGACAGGAGGGTGTAACCCTGACCATGGCAGCCCAGCCTCAGCGTCGCCAGGCTGGTTCTAGATGATGCAGTCTAGAGAGAGAAAACTCTGGCTTGTTTGTTTATACTCTGCCTACATGGTTAGAAGGGCTGCAGTTCCTTTCACCTGGGGTTATATTTTGAGAAGCTGCTGTTTTATCAGAATGATAAGGTCTAGACATTGAGACTTCCAGAGTGATTTTGGTTGCTTTGGTTTTGTTTTGGAAACATTCCTCCTCCTTTGCCTGAGAGAAGAAGCTTAATCAACAGAAGTGGAAAAGGTGCTCGTCTTCTCTTTGCATCTCTTCCTGCACTCTGCAAACCTTCCTCCCACTCCACCAAATCTGTTGCTGTGCCAGAGCCCCTGACTACCCATGGTCTTTCTGCTTCCTTAATTTCTATTTCATCACACTTACTGAATTTATGAAATTCTGCAAAACTTCCACAAAGTACATCTGTGGGGGAGTACCTGAACCACAAGGAACAGGAAGGTTGGTGTAAAAGGAGCAAAGTCCCAGCTGGAGGCAGCAGGAGAACTGAGGGTCCCGGAGAAGATGCTCTGACACATCAGCAGATTTGGGGGGATGTGAGGAGTGTTTGCAGAGGGCAGGAAGAGGTGCAAAGAGAGGAAGAGGGAGAAGATGAGCCAAAAAAAATAGAATTGAGCAAATCCCGAAGCAATGGAGAGGAAAAGGAGTAACGTGTAGCTTGAGGCTGCAGAGCTTTTTAGTTGTTTTATTTTGGGTGTCTTACAGCTGCCCTTAAGCAGGTGTTAAGGCCACGCTACACATCTTAGGCCAGGACAGGGACTAAATCACGTTTGTGCCGTGCGCTTTGGTGGGGGGGGGATTCATGTGGCACCCACTGGATGCTGCTTCCTTGTCTCTGCCCATGTGTGGAAGCAGCAAGGTGCCTCCCAGCATATGTCTTTAAAACACTGCTAAACAAAATTAAAGCCTCTTCTGAAGGCAGCTTGTAAACCTTTCCAGCATTTGCGTTTGAAAAACACAGTCATAGCTCACAGTGCAATTTACTGTAGTAACTTTCTGAGCAATTAATCCACCTACGTCTTTGCCAGATCTCTGGCAGTTCCTTTGACAGTTCATCAGATGGCACAGAAATTTGTCAGTTTTAATCCTCCTCGCTAATTTTTAGGTTACGTTTTCTTCTGGTAAAACCAAACACTGATGTGAGCAAAGCAGAGCAGGTCAGAGTGAGTTGGGCGACGTGGAAAAGCAGGAGCTGGTGCTTGCCAGCTTTGCCCTTGGTGGGGAAGCTGGAGAGGTACGTTTGACATCCTGGCCCTGAGCTAACATCCTGGCGTAACGAGCTCCCCTGTCGCTTTGGGCCATGCCAGCAGGCTCTGAGCTCCACCAGCGATTTTCTGATGGGGGTTAGAGGAGGAAAAGGCAAAGCTCAGCTGAGTGTGGGCAGGGGGAAAAGGAAAAACAGATGGTTCTTGGGACATGCAAGTGCCTTTTTTTTTTTTTTTCTCAAGGGCACAGCCTTTGAGCCTCCCAGACAGGTAATTCTTGTTTATACACCCACAGAAGGTGAGGATCCTGGTTGTGGGCCTATTGGTGTGTCTTCCCAGACATGGTGTGTTTGTTTTGTAGGTGGATGTCAGGAGCTGCATTGCTCTCTTTTTTTTCTTTTTTTTTTCTTTTTTTTTTTTTTTTTTTTTTAAAAAGCAACAACAACAAACAGGATGAGTGTGAACGTGGGGGAAGCTCGTTCGTAGGCAGCAGTTCTGCTTTGGCTGGGTCTGTAAGAGCTAATGGGCTCCTTCATTCCAGATGTCTGTTTGTCCCATCTGTGGTTGGACCGATGGTGTATTCTGTCCTGCAGCCCCCCATGGCATCCTGCATGGATGGATTCTAGAGCTGAAGGAAAAGCAGCGTCACAGCGTGGCATCCTCCCTTAATGCCTGGATTTATAGCAGAAGCGGAACATCCCTGTCAGGCTGAGTAGATGCTGTCCCGGTCATGCCCTCCTTACGTCACAGGAACCTGTCTGAAGACACCCCTTTCCTCAGAGGCTGTGGTCTGAAATGGCCAGGCTGGAGGTGGAGACCAGGAGTTTGGGGCTGATAGAGGCCCCTGGTTCCTGGTATTTCCCAAGACTGGTCAGAACAGAAGAGGAGCAGCACCACACTATTGCCTGATGCTAGGGAGAAATGAACCTGATTCCAAAAACTGATGCACGTTTCTAGGCACAAGGAGAAGTGGTGGCCATCAGACACCACCATTCCCCTTCCTCCTCCGTTGGGTGTTTGGCCTTTCCAGCTTTTGTGCAAGAACGCCTGAATGTGGGGTAGGGGATCTGCTTTTCTTGGGCTCCCGTGGACAAAGTGCTTAAAATTTCTGTTTTTCTTCCTGGATTTCCGGAAAGCTACTATGCAAACATCTTGTTTTAACCTCTGGTGGCCAAAGATGTTGGGCTTTGATATTCCCTTCTGCTCTGTAGCTGGCTGGAGGAGAACATGGCATCTAGTGCTGGGCTGCTCTCTTCACTTCCAGCTTGGGAGACGGGTTTCTCCAGGTGCAGGTTGTTGCTATTGAAGCTCCCAAATCCTTTCCTTGCCTGCCATGCACCCCACTGGGGCACTTCTCCAGCTTCCCTGGTGCTGGAGCATGTCAGTCTTCACTACATCTGATCAAATAATTTCTGTTGCAGCTGTTAAGGCTCAGAGTCCCCTGCCCACACCCCCAACTGCATGCATGTGGTATTTTATCTGTTGAGGTTTTTTTAACTCTGAAATCTCTTTTTTTCTTTTTGAGGGAGTTGGAGCTTTTTTATTCCAGTTGAGAACTGTTCAAAATAGACTCCCAGGTGGGGCTGGTTCTTCTAATGTAAATGTGTGTCAGTGTTACCCGGGTTATTCTATGATGGGGCTTTCTATGCCATTGCTGAAGGTCTTAGTTAATTAGATGATTAGTCTTCTGGTCAAGTATCTATCTGCAAATAAAAAATAGTAGTTGAATGTAGCTGCTAAAATACTGTTGCTGGAATCAGTCTGTAGCACAAAGCAGGAGGTCGTCTTATTTAATTAAAATCGGGAACATACTGTACTGTACTCTCCAAGGGTCAAGGAACAAAAGGGACGGCCACATAATAAGTAGCAAACTGTCCTTTAAAAACCCCTTGAGCTCAGCCCAGGAGAGCTGTGTTTAAAGGGACACTCGCCAGATAACATTTGTGATTTCTTTTCTTTCTTTTTCTTTTTTTTTTTTTTTTTCTCCATACTGCTGTGTGGATTATTGAAGCAGAAAGTATCCTGTGACTTAATTTTCTTCTTACCTGTTCTTCCTCTTGGATTTGAAGTTGGGCATCCAAGCAGGCCTGATGACAAAATCCCTGTGTGTATGCTCGGTGGCTGGGTTGAACTTGCTGGGGTCCCATCCCAGGAGCCAGCCTGCGAGCAGCCCCAGTAAAAGGTTGGACCAGGGGCTGAGCTACCATCCCAATGCGGTGCAGGACTGGGGGTTACTGGGAACCCTTTTGGGGAGGGAAAGGCACTGAGCTTTGTGGTCCAGCACCCAGTGCTTCAGAGAAGGAGTTTCTATATGGCTGCTTCTGAGTTTTCAGGGTTCAGTGCTTGCTTGAAAGCTGCCACCAGCCTAATGAGCTCTTCTGTGTTTGTTTCTGCAGGACGTCGCGCTGTTGGAGTACCAGCATCATTCCAGGGATTTCGCTTCCCACCTCCCAGCGGGGTCTATCATGCAGCCACAGCGACGGAGGCCGTCCCTGCTCTCCGAGTTCCAGCCGGGCAATGAAAGGTACCGGCTCCTCGCCTTCTCCCAGGCCACGGGCATCCCGGCTGCATTAAGCGAGTATTTTGCCCAGCGCTATGGTGTGGAGGGCTGTGTGAGACCTGGGCAATGTTATGTGGTGTACTGGCACTGACTGCTCGGTCACTGTGCCGGTTTAGCTTCATTATGCTAATGCAAGTGGCACCTTTGCCTTCTGGCTTCTTCCCTTGGACTGTCATGCGTTTTAAAGACATCTTAAAAACACCAAACAACAAAAAAACCCACCTTCCTCGCTTCTCTGAAGCTACATGTCGCTGTAACTGGTTGAATCGGCTTTCTTCAGTGTTAGAAAATAAAGCCGTGCGGTCGGGTTTGGTCTGTGGCTCCCGAGGCTGAAGGGAGGAGTGAGAACTCATTTCCACTGCCCATCTCCGCTTCCTTTTCTGCTGCTCTTCCTCACCACTTTCAGTGGTTTTGTTTCTCTTTCTGCCTTGCCCTCACACCTCTCTGAGCTGCTTTTCTCCTGTCTGCTCCCCTCGTGGCTTTCCCTGTGTCCCTGTTTTCTTTTGTAGCCTCCCGTGGGAGGCTGGCAGTGTTTTTGGGTGCTACTCAGGCAAGCGCTGTGTGGCTGGAAATGCTGTAGATGCTTTAACCACAGGAGCTGGTCTCTCCTGAAGGCCATCACTCTCACTTTCTGTTTTGTCTCAAAATGCTACTCTCTCACAGTTTCTCTTCTGCATTTAATGCTTAGTGGTTTTGGAAAAAACAGGTCTGGAAGTGAAGTAAGAGCCTTGCTACGGTAGATTTATGCAAAGCATTTTTTTTTTTTTTTTAAATGCTTATTCCTTTGTCAGGCTAAGAATAAAGCCAGTGCAGAGTCGGAGATGAATCTGTTTCTCTAAAATCGTAACTGTTAGGGGAGAGGAGGAAGACCTCAGGGTGCTGGATGTGTAAGGGCATAGATGCAGACAGGACCCTCTTCTTCTAGTGAGGTGGGTTTGGCTTGGTGCTCAGCAGAAACAAACTCCTGAGAATTTGGAGGCAAAAAGAAGCCTCCAGAGTTAGTTTTGCATCGCTTCTCCTGGGTGTGCTCTTCTGGATTGTGCCTGTGGCACCTGCATGTACAGAGGGTAATGTCACTTCTGATGACTAGTAATTTATAGCAGCATGTTACATTGCCTTGCCTTGCTTTGATTTCTCAGTGCTTTGATTTCTTAGCACAGAGTAACACGGTTAAGTTGAAAGTGGGTCAGATTCAGCTAAATTTGGGGGAGATGGGTAAAGAGGACCCAGCAACATGCTCCTGCCTGGTTTTGTTTTTCACAGTACTTACAGTTTGCAGAATGGAGAACCAGTTCTGCTCTCCAGTAAAATGAAGGTTTCAAGGTCTGAATATGCTGTTTAAAAAAATGTATCTTGGTTCTTCCATATAACTAAAAAAACCCCAACTGCCAGTCTGCTGTACCACATGCCTAATCTGCCGTGGTCATCCGAGCATCTTGCTTTGGCTTACAAATGTTTCAAACTCTCCAAACTTATTTTTGTGTTGACAATCACATGAATATGGGTAAATGTTAATTGAGGTTGTCAGGTCTAGATACACATCCAAATGCTTATCATGGTTACTTCACTTTCAACCTGAATGGTGAAGTTTTGGCATGCTATAAAAAGAAACTTCTTTTGTAACAGACCCAACTTACTTTTCATCCCTTTTCCCTGTAACACCCGGAAAAATGAACTTTTGCAAAAATTATACTGGGTAATAAAGCTAAAAATACCACTGAAGTTCAGCTCAGTTGGCATCTTGTGCCAGAATGCTGGGCTATGAACTCATTAAAAAAAATTTTTGGGGCATGTGGGGATGCAGCAGGGGGGATATGCAGAAGTTTTCAATCCAGTATAATTAAATATTGAAGTCATTCAAACTGGGTGGTGTTGGGGTCGGGGAGGTGTTTGTCTGTTTTGCAAAGCCAGCTACTGTTTCTCTGCATCTTTAAACACTACACTTAAAAATCTGTCCTATGGGGGCTTTGCTTTTTCACCTTCGTGGTGTGAGGATCCGCTCTAAAATAGCACCTGACGTGTTGTAAACGGAGCCCTTTGGGTGCTTGGTTGCTCACCTGAGGGTTCCTTGGGTGCTCAAGGGCCAAGACCCCTAGACCTTCTGGAGCAGGTTGGGTTGGTCATTGATGCCCACCCCAAAAAATAGCTCTGGCTCTGCCTGGTGCAGAGCAAAGCCTGGACAAGGGAGGGTGGCAAAAGCTGCCATCTCTGCAGCTGAGTCCCCTTGGCAGGTTCACACCGGCCGCATCTGTAAGCACTTTGGCTTTGTTCCTGGGCTGGGATTGATGGTTTTGGGCAGAGGCAGCTGGCTCTCAGCGTGAGGGGCTGGGGAGGAGGGAGCAACCAAAGGCAAACAAGTAATGTCCTCAACGCGGGCACAGGGGGTAGATAGAGGGAAGCACAGGGGTGTCCTGTGTCTGAAAGGAGACAGTCACCTTGGTTCCCTGCCTGATACCCCACCTGGCACGCAGCGGTGGTTTGTGCGAGACAATCCTCCCCTTGAAGCAAGTGTTGGTGGAGGGCAATCCTTCCAGTTCCCCATTGCTTTGGGGTGTTCAGAGGAAGCAGCCTGTATGCTGTTGGTTGTGGTGGCTGATGCTCTTCCAAGATCACTCCCCTCCTTAAAGAAATCAATTTGTGAGTCTGTTGCAAGTGGAATGTGGCAGACTGACAGCACTGGAGATCCAGCCCTATGCGTCTTCCCAGATGGACATCCCTGCCCTGCCATCACCATGCCTCGCGCTAATCCAAAGCAGTGCCTGCAGCCGGAGAGCGTGGTTCAGCCCCCGGTCGGCTCGGTGCCAGTTCCTCTGAGCCCACCTGCCCGGTGGGCAGCTGTTGTTTGCCCTCCTCTCCTGGGAACCGCAGGGGTTCACTTTACTCTGTACTGTTTTGGGGGGATTGTCCCCCGGTTTGGCTTTGCCTTTACCTTGGGCAGATCTCAAAAGCCTCAGCAGGCTGTTTTTGCGCGTGGTATTTGAGGCTTGACCCCATGGATGCTTTAAATCCTGCAGAAACCATTTGGGCTTGCTTAGATGGTCTTCCTACAGCTTTGCAGGTCTTCTGTCTCTCCTAGCTGCAGTTTTGCTGTAGCCACCAAGGTGGGGGTTGGTTGTGGTCCAGTGAAAAGGGAACAAGTGGTGAAACATTTCACCACGGGCACAGTGTTTTAAGTACGAATCAGGTGTTGGTGGCAAAAAACTGTTGAGTGTTAACTTGCTGGAAGGAATGGGGTGCTGAGATGGTGCCACATTTTGGGGCTCCTTGAGCAAGAAGCTCATTGAATGTCAGGGTCAGGGAGCTGGATGTCCCCACAGCTGAGCCTGGTCGGTCAGGCGGAATGGGAAGAACCAGTTCCTGAAGTGTCGCATCGTCATGGGCTCTCCTCCCTCGGGGGTGATGTGCCTCCTGCTTCTCCTGTGTCCCACCCCGGGCAGCCCAGTTCTGCAGGAGATGCTGGGGAGTTGCAGACCGCCCTTCTTAAGTACATCAGCCTTGAGAGTCATCGTCAGCCCTTGGTGGATGGGTAGAGGCTTGAAGTCCCTGTGCAGCAATTCTGGCTTGGAGGAAGGAAGGAAAACTTGAACCACTCTGAATCTGTTGCTATAGGGAAAGTTGGCTCTGCCTGTCTTTGCAGGGATGTGCTGCTTTTCTTGATGGTTTTTTTGGTAGCAGGCTTTTTCTTGGAAGGATCCACAGACTTCCCCTTAGCTTGCTCGGTTGGCTGTGCCAACTGGACTGCAGGAGCGAAGAGAAGTATTTCAGGATCTGCTGTTGGTACAAGTCGTACCATGAATACTTGCAGAGGAATGTCCTGGCAAGGTGACAAGGACTAGGGTGGGTTTTTTTTTTCCTCTTCTATATATATTTTGGTCCACAAAGAAGTGAGGAAAAACTGGGTTGAGTGTTAAATGGCAGGTGCCAGTAGGGTGAGGGGTCTGAAAAATCAAGGAACTGCGGGGGTTTTTTTTGCCTTTTCATATGCATTAGGATTTTAGAGTAAGTTTCCGTATTAACGCAGGAATGCTGGGGTGGATAATGGCTTCTCTGGCAGAAAACGTGGCTGTAAATAAGCAGTATGCATGTTAACACAGTATATTCCACCTTTATCCAGAATAAGATGAGTCACTATTTTTGCAGATTATTTTCCCAGTTCAGGAGAGCTTTTCCGGAGCCTTTCTGCTTAGCAGTCATGAGGAGTTTGAAGAGTTTGCCCAGCATTGATCTGAAGTAAGATATTTAGGATACGTTAAGCAGCTGCTGTGTTTCTGCAGCCATCCGAGATAGCCATGTGCAATATAGCATGAGAGCAGGCCTAATTACTGTGCTTATTGAATGTGATTAATCCTGCTGGCTGAGGAGCCCAGGGAGCGGTGGGAAGATGGGGCGGTGTGCGTGGCCGCTGGAAATCACGTGCAGCTCTCAGTCTTCATCTGTGCTGGGCCAAATGGCACCAACTGCTCCCGAGTTAACAGCGCGACTGATCTGATTTTATTTATGGTCTTTAATTAAGTTTCTATTTTTAAAGGTGACCCTTTTCTCAGGCGTGAGCGGTGGTGCGGCTGAAATCCCTGCAACCATACATCTTTGTCTTTTCACACTTGAAATGATGTTCTGGGAGCTGCATTTTTCTTTTCCTCCCCATAAATGAACGTGGGAAAATAACGGCTGGAAAGGGCAGATGCTGGTGTGTAGACACTTGGTGACAAGCCTCGTCTCGCAAGTACCCTCTGCTGCGGAGTGGGCTGCGGGCATGTCCACGGGTGTGCACAGAGGGTGACTGAGGCTCCACAGAGATGTGGAGACACTAGGCTTCGTGTAAAGGGCCAGTGTGCTCTGGCAGGGAGGTGTGAGGGGGAACTGGGGCTTTGCCTTGGCTGGGATGAAGGGGTAAAAGTTCATTAAGCAAATTTCCCGTGCGTAATCTTGAACCAGATTTATTCTGGGAGAGGAAAGGTTACATACATATGCCTGCTGCATACATCTTGCAATGTATGCAGCAGGCCTGGTGAAATGTGGGATGTCCCTGAAGCCGTTAGTTCAGGGAGTGCTCCAGCCACCTGGGACTGCCAAGAGGACTTTCCTGTGAGGCTCCAGGTTTTGGATGCCTGAAGAAAGCATGTGGGGGAGCTTGTGGAGAGACATAAATACTCCTCCTCCTCCTCTTGAGTGAGGCAGTGCCATTGTGTGGCACAGTGTTAAAACTTTTGCTGGTCCTGGCCATGAATAATTCAGGCTCTGTGTATGGGGATCTTCAATATGCAAGTTTTAAATAAAGCATCTGCTCTCGTCTAAATTGCAGTTGGCTTGGAAGAAGTTGGCTGAGGGGGTTGCGTGGGGCGCCTGAGGCACAGCTACCTGCTCTTGTGTGGGGATGCACAGCCAGAGCATCACGAGGATGCACGTGGGACCGCCTGGTCACAGGCGCTCGGTCAGAGCTCGTGAGGAAATGGGAGTCCTTGAGCTGGACCACACGGTGAGCTAAGCAACCCTGCTCGAGGCTGTCCCACACCTTTGGCTTGTGAAGACTCAGTCCTGCTGCTGGCACACGTTGCTGAGGGCATGGGAGCTCCACCTTCCCTACGCAGACAGGCTGCTCTTCCCATGGCCTCTGTTGTTAAGTTGTGATGGTTTTTCTCCCTCTCCACCTATATGACAGAGGGAGTATATCAGCTGGCCCTGTACGTGTTTTTCTAGCTGCCTGGTGGCAACTTTGCTCCTATAAATCCTCCAGTTTCTCTCTTTAAGAGGTCTCAATACGCCTAGTCTCCCACTCTGGCTATCGTTAGCCATAAAGGGGTTGCTGAAACCTCTGACAAATCTTAGCGTTGGCTATAAATAATTCACTTCAACAGGTTTGTCTTGGTTCTGGTTCCAAGAGACAGCAAAAGCTAGTTTTCCAGCCTGGTTGCGTTGCTTGGCCCCATGATGTAGGGAACAATATTTGTGGATGGGAGCAAAACTTAAAATGTGCCCTTGCCGGGAAGTTGGTGGGAGCTGGCTCAGAGACACTGCTGGTGTTTTGAGCCCTTGGTGCAGGAGGCACGTCTTCGTGAAGCCAAGCTGGGTTTGCTGGATGTTGCAGAATAGCGGTCGTTCCTCCTGCTGCTCAGCTGATGGAGAAATGGGAAGGTTTGAAGAGCAGGGAGGGGTTGTGCTGCTCTGAAGAGCCAGGCAGTGTGCTTCTGAGGTGGGTTAGTGGGGTGGGAGAGTCCTCTTTGACCTCTCAAAGTTGGTACTTGCCCATTTCCCTGTGATTTGGATTCAGCAAAGTAAAGATGATAAAGGTAGGATCCATTTACATCTCATCAGGGCTGCTCTTACAAGCCCCAAAGGCAGCTCGGGATGTCTCGTTTGATCCTGTCTCCTGGGAGAGAGATGCTCTCAGCTTCCTCTGTACCCAGCTAGCAGTCAACCCCTTTTTTTCAGTCCATCTCATGCTCAGCTGGTTCTGGCGTAGATAAAAGGTAGCAGAAGATGTTCTCGTAGGTCCCAGTGACCTGAACGCATTGGAGCGAGCTGCAGGTGCCCCACACTTGCTGTAGGATTTTTATCTGCTCGTACCTTCCTAACAACCTGTGTGAGCCTGCTGAGGAAACAGCCCCAGTGAATGAGTAACGCGGCTCTGCAGCTGGTAAGGTGCGATTAGTTTGTCAGGTTAGTAATAAACCAAAGGTTTAATCTTGGTCTTCTGGACTCAGACCTGCCCAAAGCAAAGCTGTGCGTGGATGGCTGGAGGTCAGGGCAAACCCTGGGCACCCAGCCTTGGTGTGTCAGCAGATCTCACACTGCTCCGCTTCTTTTAAGTAGTTTAATGTTTGTGGCAAAGGACTCCAGGTGAAGACTAACCTGCCCCACTTCATAATTAACGCTGGCATTTGGCTTATTTCATTTAATCATGTGTAACTCACATGCAATTAAAAACACTCTATCCCTTCAGCAAAGTAGGAATCTCTGGAATAAATCAGCCAGGTGGGAACTATTTGGAAAATGCCGCAAAACCCCAAACTCAGTGTAACGGGAGGGTTTTTCAGGCAGGGCTATTTTTACGCTGACAGCAACGTCATCACTGTATAAAAGTCCGTTGTAAAGAGCTCGCTGCAGGTGTGGATGTAAAGAGTGAAAGGCGCGAAGGCTTCAAGCAAGAGCGTTTGTATTTGCAGCCAGGACAGGCTGAGTGGGTTGTGTTGGGCAAAGTGATCTCGGGAGCGGCTGGAAATTCCAGTGGATAAAGTTAATAGCAGTTCCAGTGGATGTGGAAATGGAAATAAAATAGCACCCTATAACATTGCAGCTGCTTTCCCCAGCGTGGCCCCTGCCTTGCTGTAAGTAACTGCCTTTGTAAAGCTGAGTGTTGCTCTTATCTTAAGAATACGTGTTTTTTTTTCTGAGCGTAGCAGTTGTGTCGGGTTTTGTTGGGTTCCTGACAACTGCAGAGGTCTCGGAGCTGTCCTGTGTCAATTAGCAGCTTCTTGATAATATGGCCTTAAAAAAAAAAAAGGGAAGAAGTGAAAATAAATACATCTGATTTTTAATTGCCTCGGTATAGCAGAGCCTTGGGTGTTGGAATATTTTAGCACCTGCCCAGCTCAACAGTTGCTTATTGTTCCTGGGTTTTACAGCCGAGCCCAAAATGTCGGCTTGCAGCTGTGGGCAGGCAGGGTTTGCACGAGGGGTTGGGACAAGCCAGCAGGAAACTTGAGAGGTGCCAGGAGATATTTCTGGGCTTGCTGAGAAAAAGCAGAGGATCATTCAGTGTGAAAGTGTTTGCAGGTGAAGCGAGCTGTGCTTCAATGCCAAATTTAAGTGCTGTGCTGCTCTGAAAAGTTTTCTGCGTGAGCTGTGCGTTCGCTCTCACGTAGGTTGGAGATTGGAGTGGCAAAGGCAGTGCCAGAGCCTCCCCGCTCTCCCGTCCCTTTTTTTGCTGGGGAGGAGGAAGAGGACAAGCCAGATTCTGTTTCTGTGTGTCAGCAGCAAAGCTGCTGCCTGAATCCCAGCGCCGGCCACCTGTGCCAAACCCACAGCAGCAGAGTTTGGCGTGCACATGCTTTGTGCCTGCTGTTGATGTTTAAATAAAAAAAAAAAAAAAATAATAAAAAAAAAAATTAAAAAAAAACCCCTTTCTCTTGCTTCCCTGGAGCGGGCTTGAGTTTGCCACACTGCTGCAGGGGAGGGCTTGCTTGAGGTGGTGCCCCCACAAGAAGGTGGCTTTCACCAGGGTTCTTCCTCAATCTGGATGCGGTCCAGAGCCGTTGCAGCCGCTGGAAGACTCCCGCTGGCTTCAGAGGGCTCTGGGTCCTTCCCTTATTGTCATCCCCTCTGAGGTATTTAATTAGCTAGGTAAAAGTTGATGTCAGCAGTTGCAGTTAGTGGGTGGGGGCCATATGATGCACAAGACCCCCTGTCTTTTATGCTTGCTCTTGACAAAGCGCATCCTCTCCCTTCCTCCGCTTCAAGTAGCTTCAAAGGCTGTTTTATTTGTTGGTGTTTGGTAACTGGGGAGGATGCTTCACCACGCAGCTCAGGAGAACTTGAACAGTCCTGTTTAAGGGAAAAAAGAAAAAAAAGCCATGGTTTTTTCCAAGCTTTGAATCTCATGTGCTTCATTTTATTTCTATTTTTTTAAGAGACTTCTGCCTGAAGTGTTAAAAACACACCCTTGGAGCTGCTGCAGCAAAGCTGATCCTTGGGCATAGTAAAAGGTTTAATGTATTTTTGTAGGATCCTTTTACAATTCCCACAAGAGAATCCTGCTAGGAAAAATAAAGCTACAGAAAAAGTTTTACATTTGTTTAAATAAAGCAAAACCAAACCCAATTTTGAGGTATTACCAACTGCATCACGTTTAACAGGTGAAAGATATTTGAGCCCGATGTGACTCGTCGGTGCAGTTGCTATCCCTGGATAATGTGCCTTTACAGCTTGCCAGGTCTGTGTCAGAGACGTGCAACTACATGTGGCCAGCTTCTTTCTTCCCTCATCCTGGAAAAATAAATCCCTACTGTCTAGCCATGGAGGAGTATGCATTTTTTCTCCAGCATATAATCTTTGGTATTCTTATAGAAGATGCTAAATATAAACAGTGGTGCAGGTACCTTTGACTAAATAAGCCAAACGTGGCAGAAGGGTGCTCTGCCTGGTTGTAGGGCCCACAGGGGGATTTATGGGCAAGTTTGAGGATTTTCCAAGGTTTGGCTTTTTCTGGCCAGCCCTACCCATGTGGCATGACAGGGAAGGCTCAAACCTGCAGCCTTGTTCAGCTTGCCCTGGTGTAGGGACAGCCACCCACTGCATGTGGTGGGACAGGAGATGGCCGTGGGGCTTTCCAGGTGACATGGTGATGGTGCTGAGAAGGATGGCAGGGTGGCCTGTTGGGCTTGGAGGGTGGCGGTGATGCTGCGCCCCATGTCCTTCTCCCCTAAGTGATGCCTGGTTCTGCCTGCGTGCAGCGGGCGCTCCAGGAGATGCGGCGTGCCCAGCGACTGAGCTATGGAGCTGTGCATCCTGGGTCTGCAAAGATCTGAGATGTTTGAGTCCAGGGCCGCCTGGCCTCCCTTCATGCGCCCTCCTGGGAAATGGGCAGAAGTTGAGCCCTGTGTCCTCCTCAAGTGGCTTGCAGTTGTAAAGCAGGGGAAAGCAGAGGTGTTTTACTTTCTAAAGGCTCCTTTCTCTTTGTCTCCAGATCTCAGGAGCTGCACCTGAGAACCGAGGCGCATTCCTATCTCTCTGACCTGACCAAGCCGTCGGACTTGGAGTTCATTGAAACCAAGAGGCCACGCCTGGATCTGCTGCAGGACCCCCTGATGCGGCACTCGCCTCTCCTGAACCAGAGCCAGCAGGGAGGGACAGAGGACCTCTCAAAGGTAAGGGGACAATGGCCCGGAATGCTAGCTGGGTGCGGGGTCTGTGTTTTGGGATCCCCTCGGCTTGTGTAGAGCTACTTTTGAGGGTCTGAGCCACTACTTTGAAGTCAGCGTAGGTGGTGGCTCCTGATGCATCAAGCAGTGCTTGGTGGTGCTGGATGATGTTCACTGAGATGGGGTGACCACTTCGGGGAAACAGAAGCGTATTGGCTTTCCCCATAACTGTTACAGTCACAGGCTTGCATTTAGTGGGCTGTTAGATGCACCAGAACAATTTGGAAGCTTCTGTAGGCTGAATTAGGTATGATCATGTCTGGCTTTTCTGGATACTGTGCCCTGATTTGATTTTTTACTTGACCTTTCTCCTTTATCACATCTCTTTATTTAATATTAGTGTTTGAAGGGTTTGAATCGGTTGCTGGTGGTTCTTTAATATAATCTTCCCCAAGAAAGCCTCCCTTGTCTTAGTCTCATTTAACAAAGCAAATTGTTTACTTGCAGTTGCCCCCTCTGCACATGTAATAAATGGTGCAAAGAGAAATCCCTTGCTTGCGTGCCCTCTGGATTTACTTTCATGCTCTGTTGGGGTAAATTGTATTTGATTTTTACGTTGAGCTTGGACATACTCCTGGTTGGCAGGAGAGTCTTGCTGGGTCAACATGCTGGAGGCAGCTGGCTTGCGCTGCCAATGCAAGCTCCAGCGCTGTGAGCACCAAGGGTTAATGCAGCTGCAGGCTGGGCTTCAGAGATGTCTGAGCCCTCAGTGAAATGAAAAGGAAGTCGCATCCTTACCCAGGGTGATGGGGATGGTTTGCTGTATCGCTGTGGGAGCTGATGGAAATAACACACGGGCGAGAGAGCCCTTGCCTGGGAGTGCGGGGATATTCAGACATCTCCTATCCGTACGGTACTGGTGGGCCTTACATGACATCCCTGTGACCTGTCTCGAGTGAGGAGGACATATAACTTTGGAGTAGTTCAGACGGCAAGGGAGGCCTGGCTGGATCTCCTGGAGGAGAAGGCTGCAGGGACTGCTGATTAGGAACGGTGCGCTGATGCTGGAAGGGATGGAGCAGCGCTTTTTTAAGAGCCATGTTTGAACTCTGAGACCATGAGAAATGCACGAGCCGCATCAGCTTGCTGTCCTTTAGCTCTTGATAGTGTGTTGCCTTGGAAAAGATGCTTCTGAGGTGCTGTGACCCTTCTGTGTCCTGTCTTTGCTGCTCCCTCCAAGATGCATCTTAACGAGGCAGTGCTGTGACCAGCCAGCACTGGGATGTGTTGTGGTGGCTCTGAACCGTAAAGGATATTCAGGGGATGCTGGGTTGGCTGGCTGATGGGGAAAAGAAATTGTTGGCTATGAAACAAAAAACATCCCTCCCCAAAGACACGATGAAATGAGAAAGGCTTTTCTGTCTGCACATTACTTCCATCAGCAGTTCTGTTCTGCCTCTCACCAGAAAACCACGTATTTGTTTCTGATAGGCAAAGCTGCTCTTGAGGCATTAGTTGGTGAGTTCAGGGGCTGCATTTGCTTCTTGATCTGTGACACATTTCCAAGAATTACATGCATTTTATGGGGCTTAAAACATTTGTTAATGAAAGGGAGAGAGAGAGAAAGCTGCGAGATACAATTCAGCAAGACAAGATCATGCTTTTAGTGGAGCCATTTGTAACTTCAGGGTCTGGAAGGAAGTAAAAATTGTGGTGTCCCTGACTGGTGAGAGCCTAAGATTAGTCGCTCAGAACTAGCGGGGGCTGTTACCAGAACGGGTTTGATGGAGCTCACTGCAAGACGGGGATGATCTCAGGGCAGTTCAAGTGGTTGGGAGCAGAAGGCAAGTCTGGGGTGTAGGACCACCATTCTGAAGGTATATCTGCCTTTGCAGCTCGGGAAATTGGATTAATAGCAGTCTTTTGGCTTTATTCTTGAGCAGTCATCCTCAGACTAGTCTATAAACTGCTTGTGGACATTGAAGTCGTGGTAAAGCTCCTGCAGCTGATCTGTGCATCGCCCTGAGCCTCAGCATGTTAGAGGAGCTGTTCTGAGCGTGCTGGTCCAGAGGAAGTGCAAAGAGCTGAGACGGGTCTTTGGCCACAAGCTCTAGACTCTTGCATATCTGGGCTATTTACACGTGTAAAACTGCTTCTTGCATCCATGCTAAGCCAGTAACAGTTGAATTTGGCACTGGGCTCTGATGGTGTAAATCACCATCTAGAACAGCTGATAAAGACCTTCCCGAGAGGCTCTGTGCTGAGCGCCGTGACTGCCGTCAGCTCCTCTGCCTGGCTGACGTGACCTCCTAAAACAACTTGTCACGATGCAGCCTGTCCTGGTGGCTAATTCCCACTCTGCTCCATCCCTGCGGAGACTGGCCCGTGCTTCACTTCTAGCAGCACCGTGTTTTTCCTGCTTGCTCAGCCTGTCCTCTGTTCTCAGGGCTTATTCTGCACGCTTTTCTCCCTTCCCGCAAGCACTCTGCAGGGTGGGTGCAGAGCCAGAGGTCTCTGCGCATCCGCAAGCTGCGCGTGTCCTGGAGCAGTGGCACACGCGTGGTGGCAGGACGCGTGTCGCAGTGACCGGAGCCTGAGAGAGAAATTTGCTGTTCCATCTGTGCTGCTGACTCAGTGCCTGACGAAGTCGTTCGATACTTTATCTAGGGCAGCTTTGCGAACCGGGTGAGCTCTTTGGGTGAGATGCACCATGTGAGCCCAGTATTACTAAACACACCGGCGGTTGCTCAGACAGAGTATCCTAGGAGTTGTTCACTTACCGCTTACCCCATTCCATGTTGTTGCAGTCACTGCGTGGGGAGGAGCTTCATTTACTCATCAGAGTAACAATGCTAGGACTGCTTTTCATGGTGATTTTGCAGATTGAGCAAATTTTTGCACAGTAAAGAGCTCTACAAAACCCTCAATAAAAAGAGTAGGGGTTTGGTTATATGCTCTGGGTGCCAGCCTGAGTGTCCCAAGGGATGGAAGTGTAATGCAGCAGCAATGGATGTTGCTCTCGGGCAGTGGATACCTGTCGGTCTCTGCTGGTTTCAGAGCAGCAATGGAGCTGAGAGGCAGAATCAAGTCTGTGGTGGGGTGTGAGTTTAGCATGTCCCTGATAACTACGGGTTACATAGGATTTGCCAGCCTTCAGCCCAGGGGAGAGAAGTTAACACCATTCCTGCCCATTTCCAAGGCCTTTGTTTTGGGCCATAACCTGTGCTGTGAACACAGCTAAAGTAATTGATGTGGCAAATGCTGGTAACAGGTTCCAGAGTTTTTTCCCCCGAAGAGAAGCGGATCTATTCCTCATCTACCCCTCCCAAATGTGAGCTGAGCTGGGCCCCTTTAACCCCATTCAGGATCGCTGCAGCCTCACTCCAAGCAAGGGTTAGTTTGTGAGGAGAAGGTAATGACTTCTATTAGATCAGCGTGTTCTAGCTGGAGAAAACAGACATGCTTTTGGGCAGCGTGCCTTTCAAAAGCAGCAGCTTTACAGCTAAATCTCAGTTGGTCTAGTAAAAGATATTACCTTTCCTTATGAACCTCGCATTGCTCATATCCTCAAACATTGGTGTTTCTTTTCAAGCTGGGGAGCAGAAGGTTTTCTTGCCTGCTCTCGCCCACTTCAGCATCTTTTTCCCTGCAAGAGGGATTGCTGTCATGTTGCTGCAGTGCTGTAGTCCAGGGCTCCTGCTGCTGGATGTGGCCAGGAGGTGAGCTCAGTTTGCTGGGGGAGAAGTGAAGTCTCCCTGTGCCCTCTGTGCCAGCATGGGCTGACGCTGCCTCCAGGAAGGTGCTCCCTTGAGCTGACTGAGAATAACCAGGGAAAACCAAAGCAGGACTGTTTTTTCAATCACTGCAAGCCTAAATGTGAGATTCGCTGAAAGAGCTGCCGTGATGCAGATTTGCCGGGTGTGCTCTTGGCAGAGGTGCAGGTGCTGGTTCCCAGGACCCTTGGTGGCTTCTCCTTTCTTTCCGATAGAGAAAGTCACGGGCCTCCATCACGTAACAGCAGATAGGAGTAAAACAGACGGCTCCAGAGCCGGCCAGTAATGTATCTGCACGATCCCCTGTCTCTGCGCATACGTGCGCAGCTGGTGCTGTGTGCGATCCTGCCCCGTAGGGACGGTGAGCGTGGCGCGTCTGGTCCAGCAGCGCCTGCTTTCCCCTCTCCAGAGCTGGAGGTTAGTCCTGCCTCTCCCCTTCCATCTCTTCTTATTCCCATTATGCTTCCACTTGTTCTTCTTCCCATTTCTGAGACTGCTTTTCCACCACGTATGTGGTTTGCTGCTCCTTCCTATAGGATATGAGTCAGTCGTGTTCTGCATTTAGTCCCCTTGCAAGGGCTGGCTGGCTGCACTTACATGTAGCCTATTGCTCCAGCAGGAATACGCTTACAGGGAGCCATGTAGTCCCACGGGTATGGGGCTGGGTGGAGGCTTAGGAAACCCGAACCTTGCTGCCATCTGCCCTGGCAGGCCGCTGGTCACCGGGTAAGTCTCTTCCCCTTTCTGTGTCTCAGATTTCCCCATCTGTACAAGGGACAATGCCCCTTCCCTCTTTTGTAACATAATTAACAACTATTGATGGAAAAAGGCTATTAAGAAGCCGTGTGTTGTTAGGACTTGGACTCTGCTTTACATTGTTGAAGGCTTTTAATTTTTTCCCTTTCTGCATGAGTGTTTTTGTTGTGCTCTGGACTAAAAAATGGAATAGAAAAGGGAAGGGGGGAATCTTAGAAAAGGCAGCACCAAGGCCAGGAAATATGTATGGCAAAGCAGAAATTAGGGCAAAGGGTGTTTTGCTTTGATGCACATTAATGTAACTTTAAAAGCAATTAATTGAAAAAGGAGGAATTAACACACTTAAAATGCCTTTTTAATGACGCATTGAAGCCAGCAGTGTACATGCCAAATTCCGTACTGGCTGCCCGTTCCAGAGGCCAATTTACAATAAACTCTTGGAAAACAGGCTGTGGGATGGAAAGGCTGTTGGCTAGCCTGCTGACCCCTGCCCTGGCCACCGGTTGGCAGAGCACCGAGGACAACCAAAAGGCCTTTCGGGAGCCCCGCTGCCTCCTCGCCGCGCTGGCCGGTGCCTTGGCAGTGCTGTTCCCTAGTAGCTACTCCATCCCTTGCTGAACGTGCCGGGGAGAGGAGCGGGAGGCTGGGGACTCCGGCAGCAGGGTTTGCCCCGGTACGGGGAGGGATGCTCGGAGGGGCAGCACCGCAGCTCCCGCTGCGGATATGGTACAAGACCAGTCGCGTTTCTGCTCTGGGGCTTTGTTATGGGAACATTGATCTGTTGCTGGGATTAAACCTCTCAGAGTTTCCAGTGGGTTGGTCTCACAGTTATTAATGAAACTGGCTGGAACTTGTGTTGACCTTGGCAGAGGCCCCAGTTGGCTTGGAGGTAACTGGCAAAAGCATAATCTCTAATTGAGTAATCCAGTGCTGGGGGAAGGGAGCGGAGGGGGTGGAAATGCAGCAGTGCTTTGAACTGGGAGAGCCGCAGCGCTCCGACGGGATGCGTAGGAGTGGTGCGCTTAGAAAGGCGCTGAGCACAGCGGCTGCCGAGGGAATTAGCAAGCAAAAGCAAGACGGCATCTCAGTTCCTGCACCCCGGGCTCCCTCTTGTAGAAACCAGCCCTGAATTCCAGCGCCTCCCTGTGATTTATTGCCGCGGAACAATAGCGCAGAGGGGCTGGAGAACGAAATGAAGCTGTGAGGATCGGCCGTCCCTGGGCGCTTGTCCTCCCGTAGCCTCTGAGTCTGCGGCGTGGATCACGCTGGGCTCTCCCTTCCCCACTGGCGACTGTTTTTTCACTTGGGGAAAAAGAGCTCTGGGCTCGTTACTGGGACTTTAGATGAACGTCTGCAAGCGGGGACCTAGCAACAGCACAGGGCTGTCCTCCTTGGCCCTTGGCCGTCCACCTCTGCTGCAGGAGAGGGAGCCGTTTCCTTGGCCAGCTGTGGCTGTGCCCACATCTGGTGGGGAGGGGGTGGCTGGCTGCCAGTGAGCCCGATGGGATTGCCCAGGCAGAGGGATCCTGCGGAGCTGCAGTAGCACCGATAGAGAGGGGACGCACCGATGCTGCCAGCACCCTGCCACTCGCTCCAGGTTACCCAAAACCCAAGTGAGATGCAGAGTTCTGTGCCAGTCCGTGGCTTGATCAGCCCTGTGAAAGGTGAAATTCCTCAAACAACTTGCCACGAGAAGAATTGGTTTCGCCCAAAGGACTGCAGGATGCTCGACGCAAAGCCTGCACGTGCCGCATGGCTTCCCAACCGCTTCTTGGAGGAGCGAACTTCTGTGGAGGTGGCTCTAACCTCAGGTCTGAGCAATGAAATGAAACAATTTTAGAGGGTACAAACGTACCTACATCTTTCCTGCTTTTGTCATCCTTCCCCTGCAGAGAACAGCATTCCTTATTAACTCTCCTTGCAGCCTTCTGGGCCGGGATGTAGGCTGGGCTTTCCCCGTGGTCCCGAGGCTGGTGGTGCAGTTGGGCGCCCATCAGGAGCGAGTGGTGTGGGGTTGTGGAGTTCAGCAGCTGTAGGAGGATCCTCCTGCGACGTGTTCGACAGCCACCCATCTGCTGTGCGGTTGCTTACGCTGTCGACTTGTGCCTGATAAAAATCTGATTGCAGAAATGATTTGGTGGGGTGGGGGAGGGAGGGGGGGACGACTTTGCGTTGGGGCAGCAATGATTCAAAGCTATTTCTGGGAAGATGAGGGAGATGTTGGCATTCTCTGTCATTCCAAACATACTTAAAAGCTGAAATATTTGCATTGTTCACATTGTCACAGCGCGAACACTTCTGGCTGGATTTCTCCCTTCCCCAGCTTTCCTCCCTGCTCTGAAGATCATTTCCAAATCGCAAGAGGCTGAGTGTGAGTGTGTCAGCCCCTGCTCGCCTGCGTGTGAACACACACCTTCAGGAGCGTGCCTCTGCCTTGTGCAAGCAGTCTGGCTCTCGTGGCATGCCCGGGAGTTCATTGCCTTGCCAACTGCACAGCGGCCAAGCCAGGATGGCTGCGAGGGCTTGTCGGCAGCCTGTGCCCTGCACCAGCTCGGGACAGGAAGCCAAGGGAACAGACAGCCGGAGGAGTGTTGTATCTGGAATGGGATGCTCCATCCCATGCACGGGCTCATGCTGGTTTCATTTGAAAACCAGACGCTGCTAGGCATTGTGTAGTCCTTGTGAGATGTTTGGCTCCTCCAGCTCGCCCTGGGACGGGGCGGGTAAAGGGAAGGAGCACCATGATTGCCAAGACAACTGATTTTATTCCATTTTTCAGCTGAAGTTCCTATAACCGAAGAACTGAACTATGGTCCAAGAGACTCGGGCACAGCAGGGAAAGCCCTCGTGCGCTGCGGAAACACTCCGGAGGCAGGATGTAAAAACCGAACTTGACCTTCCCCGAGCCACTTGCAGCCCAGCTCTCCCCTGCCCCAGCTGCTCCAGCCTGCAGCGTTCTGCAGGCTGTGGAGAGCAGGGCTGAGGCTCAGCGTGGCTGGAAAACCAACGGGTGAACTGACGGTGCCTCAAGCGCAGGTTGTTGTTTCGCACTTCTTCGGCTCGTTTGTGGTGATCGACATCCGAAACAACCTTTTAAATTGCCTTTCAAGCCGTAGCGGTGGAGAAGGGCGGCATGATAAGGCTGGCTGCTTCTCGGGAGCCTGCTTCATCATTTACATAATTGAACTTTTCTGTTCCATTCAGTCAATATTACAAGGCTCGCGCAGTGCGACATCTCACCTGATCTGCCTGAGGGAAGGAAAGTCCCTTGACTTTGTGTGCCTCACCCCTGTAATTGGAAGAAATATTGCCATTTTTTTCTGCTTGCAACAGGGCAGTGTTGAGAGCTGGGTGTGCTGTGTGGATTTACGGAGATTTTTCTTCTCCATCTTTGAGGTGTTTGTACATGTTACGCGTATCTATTTTTTTTCTTATGCGCCCTGTTATGTCCTGGAAGTACAGGAGAGCAAAGCTAGTTTGCTGCTTAACTTTGTCAGTCCTTGGGTGGGACTTAAGAAATGGGGTTGATGTGGCAGGAACTGGCACCAGACTCCCATGCATTGCTGCAAAGCATGGGGACGGCGCAGGGTGAGAAGGGCTGTGCCGGCCACCGCTGCTGTCTGCCTGCGATCAATCTGGTTTTGCACATTTGTGGTAAAAAAGAAACCCTCACCTGGAGTAAATTTCCAGGGAAGAGTTCAGTCCTGCTACCAAGAGTCCTGGCTATTTTCTTCTCTCCCTGCAGTTCCAGCCTGATGTGAGTTTCTTCTCTTCCCCTCATCTTCTGGGAGGGGGTATGGGTGCTGCTGGGCGCGGAGCGTTGCTCCAGCTCCCGCCGGATTCAGGCGTGCTCTGGGATATGGGCTGTGTGATTCTTCCCGCTTCCACATGATCTGGCTGGTTAGTGCAGCTGCCAAAGCGGCAGGAGGTTGTTACCGATTCGCAAGCACATATGTCTTCTTGCAGATGAAGTCGGCCTCCCTCCTTGTTTGGCGTCCCTGCGTGCCCCTCCTCGCCAAGGGTTTTCCTGGGGAGGGTGAGGGGTTTGGTGGGAGCAGCTTGGGTGTCTTCTCCATGAACATACAGCACCAAGCGCATCTTTGGTGCTGTACTTTTCCATGGTTATAAAATGCAGCCTGTCCACAGTTCTGACTCACACAACAAAAGCCAGCAAGTTGTGATACCGATCAGATTAATTTTGCGTGCTGCGTTTTGAGGAGGAGGGTATTTCATGCTAAAGCCTTCCTTCCCAGTGCTGGGTGGAAAGCTGTGGAGATGCAACAGCAATCGATGGTGTTTGCTGCTGCTGGAGGGGATGGAGTGGGGGGAGTGATTTCAGAGATGGATTTGGCAGAGACTAGTTGCTGCTCTTTGTGCCTGTGGTGATGGAGCTGTAATAACATATTGAACATGGCAACAGTCCTTGCTAAAGCTCTGTGACTTCACGTCCATGCTTCGTGGAGCCTCATCTCTTAACAACACCCTTAGCATCGATAACAAGAGAGGAGCTGTTGAGTGCCAAAGGGCCTAGTTATAATCGCTCGCTGAAAACCTCCTTTCTTTTTGGACCCAAACCTGCTTTTTAAACATAAAAACTCTTTGGCTGTGTTTTAGGCAGAGAACATTCAGAGGGTTTTCTGGCTTGTTCCACCACGAAATGCGCTGCAGCTTCGCACTGCATGGGGGGGCCAAGGGGCGATGGACACTGATGTGCGTCAGGAATGCTGGCTGCGCACTCGGCAAGCGGAGAGGGGTTGTTTTAGGACAAGCTGACAGGTCCTTGGCTTGTTCTGCTGCTCTCGAAAAATGTAATTCTAATTCTTGGCACCTTTTTCCAGGAGGCTAAGGAGCAAAAGCGCGGTGGAGCTTGCTCCCTCTGCCCTTGGAAATGGGCTTTTACCCAGCGGCAGAGCTGGCTCGGGCTGGGAGTGGCGTGCTCTGTCCTACCCCCGGTTTGGTGAATCTAAAGCAGAAATTAGTGGGCACGAAGCAGCGTGGGATGAAATGACCTGAACCACCTCCTCACAGTCCTGACCTAGATCTAGTTACTCTCTGGTCATCTTAATGCTCTGACCGAGCACGTGCCGGTGTGCAGCCCAGCTTCTGCTCGCCTTCGTCCCGGCCAGGGACTGGCAGCCTCTTTAATCCTGCACCCAGTACCTTTTCCTGCAGGACGCAGGGGAAGAGCGGAGCGCTGTCCTCTGGCAGTGCCAAGCAGCAGAGGAGGAGAAGGGCAGCAGATGTGGGGTTGCCCAACGCGTGGTGCCTCCGCTGCGTCCTGAGGGGTTCCCCCGGGGCTGCAGAGCCTGCAGCACCCTGCTCCAGCGCACATCGGCAGCGGGTTTCTCCGCTGCCTTGGCGCTTTATCACCTCCTCTGCCTGCATGGTAACGCTTCCTAGGCTTGCCTTGGAACTCTGATTGCTGCACTGATGAGGGACATGGCTGATTTCTCTCCTCCCTGCGCTGTTCCCTGAGGAAAAGCAGTGGTCGTTTCTGCTTTCTGATCTCTGCTTTGGATGCTGTCGTTCCCGTGGCTGCTTAAGAAACAACCATTGCCTAGTGCAAATCAAGCCATCCCATGTGGTTACGTGACCAAACCAAGCGCAGACTTTTATTTCAAGTTGTTTTTCAGGTCTGTGTTATTTTATCTCGTGCCAGCCATCACAGGTATGACGTAGAGCAGATTGCCCCCAGCAGCTCATGTGTTTCTGCCTCAGTAGTGGGCAGAGTGGCAGATGTAAACACAGGAACGTTATGGTCTTCCAAACACTAAAAGCTACTAAAGAATAGGCAAGTATGTGGATATAAATACCTAGTGTGCATTATATTAATGGCTTTCAATATATTTGGAGAGGGATTTGTAAATTCATGCATCCATGAATGTTTCATGTGTATATACTTTTTCACAAGTTACGTAATTGAAAAGCCTACTTTTTTTATATATGTATATACACACGCACATATATATATGCTGCCTCATATATTTGTAAGCTGTTTTTTCAAAGGGGGCTTCTAGCTGTGCAGTTCAGTGATCCTGCCATCAGCAGCCACACGGAGAAAGGCTTACAGTCTTGAGCAAAGCTAAATATTGATTTGAGTCAATCTGGGTGCACTTGGAGACATCACTAGTGTTCATGAATACAGCATAATCGCTGATTGGAGTGGGGAAATTTCATCATAAAGGCCCCAAAAGGGAGGTTTATTATTGCTTTCTTCCAAATGCCTGAATTTTATTAGCTTCAGTCATTCTTGGCAGGGCAGTGGAATGGGATTTTATAGTTAGCAAAGGAAAAGTAAACACAGTAATCATTTCACAGCCCCGTGCCTGCCAAGCCAAGATGGAAATTCCAGCCTTGGTGGGAAGCTGCTGCTTTGCTAACAGATAATAACAAATTTACTGTGGGCTTATTCTTGCTATGGGAGCTGAGATGTTCAGGGCTTTTTTCTGTAACATCCTGGCCTGGAGAGGCAGGGGTGCTTCATCCTTTTCTGCAGGAAGAGCCCAGGCAGAGGTTTGCAGTTTGAGTGACTCCCGCTGCCACTTGCAATTAGAAATGGCGCTTCTGCCCTGAGCCTGCAGGAGCTGCTTTGTCCTGCTCTCTTGTCAGTCTTTGGTCTTTCCTTGGTCAGTCTTGCTCTGATCGCGGAGCTGAGCGATAAAGGAGGAGTGTCACGCTTGAGACACCGTGGTGGTTCCTACACCCTGAGACTGTCTCTACCTGCTGAATGGGGGCAAAAAAAAAAGTATTGTGGCAAAAAAGATCTCCGATGAATCCAAAGCTCTGGTGAAAGGTTTGTTTTGCATGTTTTTCTTGTCGAGGCGGAGGGCTGGACCGATGGCTCACGTCTGGACCAGCACCCGCCTGCATTATTTCCTGCTGCTGGGGGACGTTATTTCCTCCCACCTTCCTGCCCCGCCGGCCATGGGGGTGGTGGTGGGGATGGCCGGCGCTGCTGCCACCCCCCGGGCTCAGGATGCGGCCTCCCGACGGAAAAGCAGGCGGAGCAGTAAAGGAAATGGCTACTCAAACAAGCGGCGAATGTCGAGGCACCCCCTTCCACGTGTCTGCACAATTATTAGAACAATAAACCATTGAACGCAGCCGGCGGCTGGCTCTGATTGATGGTGCAGCTGACGGTCGCTTCGCACCACCCGTGCTCCCCTGTCAGCACGTATCCTGCGCGCGGCAGCCTGCCTTGCTCGGCGCTACACCCGCCTCTTACAATGCACAGAGATACCTGCAAGCAGCCGGGGCCGTGCCCCGTATCCCCGCCTGTGTCCTGGGGTGCTGTGGTAGCACCGCTGCTCCGTGGGGTGCTTGGGACCGTGGCTGGTGCATATGTTTTGTATGTCCGGGGGGGCTGCCAGGCTGCTGGTGGGTGCCTCTGGCAGTGGAGGGGCAAGCGGAGTGTGTTGTCCCCGCCACGTCTCATGCACATGTTGGGGATGGTGCTTTGCAGAGTGCAGGGTCAGCACCTGCTTAAAGGGGAGATGCCAAAATGAAGGGGGACTTAAACAGGCTTCAGTGGTGTGTCAGGGACAGATGAGGCCACTAAAAGTTTCATTAAAAGCCAAGACAAGCTTTTTCAAGGGAAGGGCTTTTGGGGGGGGGGGGGGGGGGGGGGGGGGGGGGGGGTGGG
>JAVKLA010000088.1:18079467-18108273 GCA_034782735.1 Sagittarius serpentarius | reverse complement strand
AGATGCGGCCACTAAAAGTTTCATTAAAAGCCAACACAAGCTTTTTCAAGGGAAGGGCTTTTCCCCCCCCCCCCCCCCGCCTGTTCTTTACATTTTTTAAAAATTCAAAAGCGTCTAAGCAGCTTTGTTTCATGCTTAAACAAGTTTTCTAGTGCAGCCACCTTGAAATGGAAGTCGGATCGGCTTGGATTCCTGATGAAATAGGTGCTTGGATTTTTTTGTCTCCGGCAGTGAAGTTCCCAGGTCAGATTTGCCAGTGACCCCTATCTGCTTCCAGGCTGCTCAGTTCAGATCTCATGTGCGTGTTTGAGTCTCGCAAGACGTGTGCGTGTGTACTGAGATGTTGTGGTGGAAATAAAGAGACTTTGCTGATAAAAATAGAACTTCTGGGATCTTACTAGATTTTGGGGGCAGGGGAAGTCTCTGGAGTATTGCCATTAAGTCCGGTTTTCTGGCAGTCTTGGAATTTCTGGGTTTTACAGATGAGAGGTATTTGATGTCCTGCTTTATATACCTGAGAGCACAGCTAGAATGAACCTATACATTAAGTGACCCTGAAGACATTAGAGCAATGAAGTGATGGCACGCAGTTGGTGAGGGGAGCTTGATGGATTGCTGTAGGAACAGTAAGTTCTGGTTTTCGAGCTGACAGTTGGAAGAGGAGCTGCTGGGAGTGAGCAGGAGTTCGGTGCTGGGACCTGTCAACCTGTGCTTGACATGCTGGGAGTCCCCAGGGGAGTTGTTGGTGACCCTGGCTTGGTACAGTGGCTCTTGCACGTAAGAGGAGGTTTGGGTTGGTCCCACAACACACCGCAGCCACTGCTCAAACCATCTTAGGTCTTGCTGGCATTTCCTTTCTCCATCAGTGCAGCTCCTTCTCAGTAGGCAGCTCAGCCTCCAGGATTTCGGGAAAAAGAATTTGGGTGATGGTTGTGCAGGGAGAACGGAGGGAGGGAGCGCAAGCAGGCTTTACGTGTCTCTTACTTGTGGCGGTGGTTAAATAGAGCTGTCTTCATTCCTTCCCTTCCCTCCCCTCTAAATCTGATGACCCTTCAAGCTGACTTCCCGATATTAATACCGTGTGCCAGTCCTGATGGACTCCCTGACAAATCCCCTCTCGACAGGGCCGCCCGGGTGCTGCCCTGAATGGACCCCCATGTGGATTTGCATGGCTGAGGAGTCTCTGCTTGTTCTTCTGCCTCCTTCCTCCTCCCTGGCAGTCGGAGGAAATTTAAATGTTTCTGAAGAGCGACATTTCCATTTCAAAAGCTGTTCGCTCAAGTGCGTCTGGAGTGGGATTTCTCTCCCCCCCACTCCGCTCTGAATGGGAGCTTTAGAAGTCTCATTTCCTCTGCTTGATAACACCAGGCTGAGAAGGGCTTTTGTCTTTTCATTTCCCCTCAATTTTTTATTTTTAAATAAGTGAGGTTTTTTAGAAGCTGCCGTGGTGGATTTTCCCTCCCCTGTGTTTGTCCGTGTGCTGGAGGATGCACCTGGCGTCACCCAGTGAATGAGCTGGAGCTTCCTGGGGTGCAGGGCAGGACCCGCTCCCCAGCTCGGCTGGGCAGGGGGCTCCTGCTGCCCTGCCCTCCCCGCGCAGGCACCAACCTGGGCGCACCCGCGCACTCGCCCCGCTAAAGGCTCCTGCAAGCAGAGGAAGAGGTTTGCTGGGCACGTCCAAGCTGCAGAGCAACGCGCTGCTCTTCCCGGCCATCTGGAGCAGGGGCTTTCGTGTCCCAGCGCCCGTGGACAGCAGTGGGTGGGGGTGGTGCCGAGCCTGGCTCAGGATCTGGCCCCGTGTTTGCAACACAGGGCACTGCAGGATCTTTAATCACGCTAACTCGTTGCCTGCCTGCTTTTTGACTGGTGTAGCTATGCCAGTTGGGGTGAAATTATTTATTTATTTATTTATTTATTTTTAAACACGATGCTTAGTGGAGGGCAGATGCAAGTGGATGCGGTTGCCTGCCTCCCGCTTCTGCAGGACTAACGCGTGCTGATGCAGGCACTGTCACGCTTGCGTGATGGCATTCGTGCTGGTCACTTGAGTATTGTACTAGTATAAAAGTAGGGATTTCTTTTCTGCAGAGGCCTTTTTTACAAAAGGCAAACTCTGACATGCTTTTAGCATGGCTTCTAGGGCTCGAGGGCTTTCTACCTTCTTGAGGACTAGGTGGGATTTGGCAGGGACTATTCCAGCATCCTCAGATCGGAGAGAATACGCCTGCTGGGATTAACGTGGACCTCAGTGCTACATCCCTGCGTGGCTGGTGTGCTGGAAAGACTCAGACCTTGCTTTCCTGCGTGTGGCAGTTGAAAGAGGATAGGTGGTGTTGCAAAAAAATAAAATGGTGGGAAGCTAAAACTCTCAAAAGCATGGAGTAAGTGTTACGTTCCTCTGGGGTTTATTGGGTTTGGTGACAGGGTGATTCCCAGGCTGCTGGAGGAGATTTGGGGGTTGTGCACTGACTGGCTGTACCCCCAGGCAGGGGACCCTTCTTGCCTCCTTGGGGGTCTCCCTAAAAAAACTCCCTGAGCAGCAGGCACGGGGAGAAATGCAAAAACCAGAGACGGTGACGGTCGCATGAGGCCACGTCCCACATTTCCATGGAAGCCGCTGGCAATTACTCAGAGGTACCCGTGAAAGCTGCCTGAAGGCGGCCAGTTCCAGGGAAGGCGAGTGTGGTTTGAGCCCGGGTGACTGGCTGCTTTGCTGGGAGGAGCAGCAGCTGGCTCTGCGATGAGCTCCCCCGTTACCTTTAAAATCTGGTTCTGTGAAGCTGGGAGGTGCTAACCCCACCGCCTTGGCTGAGCGCCAAATGGGGCAATTAAAAATTTGTCTCCCTGCCTTTGCGCTTAATGTAATCAGAGGCATTTTTCACAGTTCACTCCTTTTTGAGGGACATCAAACAAGCGCTCATCTCCCTCATCTCCCTTGTGTTTTGTTCGCGCGCCTCCCGAGGGTTTCGGTGAGCTCGGGGCAGCCCCCTCTGTTTGGCCTCCGCAAACCCGAGGGATGTCTTAGTCACTGGGGTCGCGGTTTTGAATATCCTGGTGCAGGATTTTGACGTACTCTTAAACCGATGGGTTACGTGCCTGGTGCCTTTTTCATGCAAACCTTTGCTTCCGCAGCGCTGTAATTTCGTGGTTGTTTTCCGTCACCGTAAGCCAGCGCCATCCCCCAAAGAAGCGGTTTTGCTCTTCAAACCCGAGACACCGATGCTTTCCTCCTGGCTCCGGCCGTAGGGTGAGCTGGGTCCCTGCTGCAGCGCGGGAGGAGGCTGCGGGCAGGACGTGCCTGGCAGGCACTGCCACCGTCCTCCTGTGCCTGGGCTCTGCCAGGGCTGGCAGAGGGGAGGCTGTGAGGGGCTCCTGTGCCTGCTTGCCTTCCAAGTTAGCGGAAGCCCTGCTCGTTTAAACAAACGGGTCTGAGTTTGCAAAGGGGAGGTCGGCGTTTAGGGCTGAGGTGGTGTGTTAACAGGGGACGACGATGTTCGCAGCAGCGCGTCGTTTGGAGCAACGTCAGCACAGGTGAAATGATGCTCTGGGCGGACACATTATTGAAAGAACATTAAAGTTGCAAATGGAGGCGGGGAAGACCTTGCTGCTCTTTGGGCTACCCTGACGACCTTAACTTGTCCTCCCCCCCATTTGCTGAAAGCATCAGGACACCACTTTTGCTTTACGTGACCCTCCATTCAGTGCCCAGGACGGTCTCCATTTCGTGCCAAGCAGGTCACTGGCTGCTTTGCTTCATCCTTATCTTTTGGTGGGTGGTCTCAGGCTTTACCTGCTGTCCAAACCACGACTCCTGCAGTTACTCATGGCTCTTTTAGGGCACTTGTTGCTGTTGGCCCAGAGCACTCCACACATGCCAGTAAGGTCCTTCCAGCTCAGCCCTTTGCAGGAGTACAGGCAGAGTGTGATACCTGACCTGGAGCTCCCCAGGACCCCACTCCGCTCGCTTGCTCGGTTCAAAGTCATTCACCAAGGCAAGCACCACAATGAGATTTATATTATTTTTTTTTCTGACTTGGACACTTTTTCAGAGTTAACAAAAGGCAAATCACTGGCAGAGAGCAGTCTTGCCAGATGTATCAAGTGTGCCGGCAATGCTCAAAGAAAAGGTTCCCAGAATCTTTCTGAACGTTGCAGAAAGGCATATTTTCCTGTAAACTTGTTCTTGGAAGCGGCAGAGTTGTTTTGGCTAAAATTTACTATTTAGAAAAAAAAAAAAAATCCTAAAAATGCCTGAAGCAAATATTCAGCATGGAAAATTTCAGTCCAGACAGTTAATGTTTTAACAAACTTAGGGTCAACTGAAAATCCAGCAATGCAGAATAGGCAATGTTGGGCAATTCTTAATGAGAGGTGGAGCAATTAGCTCCTCTTTGTAATGAGTAGATGGGTAGGTGAGAATTCATCGCTCCTGCAAAGTCAGTAGGGAACATACGCATTCAATGCAATTATTATCCAGTAATGGGGAAACGCAAAAAGGTAATGAAAGGCACAACACCCATTTGTCAGTATAATGCCTTAGGCTTCGGTGGGAGTTTGCCTGAGTAAGGTTTTCTGGATTCCACCCGTTATTCTAGGCTACCTCTGAGTCCATAAGCCATGTTTGCTGCCGCTTCTGTAATATCCTGCGATCCTGAGGTCCAAAGGCAGCATCTGTTAAGGATAAGCACTGTGGAACGGCTTTTTTGAGCACAAGCAAGTTTTGTAAGACCAGATACTAGGCTTTGGTTAGTGCATTTAACTGTAACACTCGCTGGCGAGGTTTTACCACCCTCGTAAATCTGCTGGTGGGGGTGGGGAGGGAGGGTCAGCATTTGGTACTGGTTTTGCAATTAAATTGCTTCAAGCTGTTGAAACATTGGGGAAGTTTTTTGACCTACTTTCGTGCAAGCTTAGAAATTGTTGGGATAGTTTCTGCCCTGGCTGCGTGGAATTCAGCTGGATTACAGGGGAAAGGAATTTCATAGGCCTTCTCATAAAGTCACAGACTTATTTAAAAAAAAAAAAAAAAATTAAAAAATCAGCTTTGTCTTCAGACAGCTCCTCAGTCTCCAGTTTCATGAATTCCCGTGAGAGCACGTACTGGGCGGCATCCAGTGAAACCAATCCTTGTTTTGCTCGTTCCTCCTGCCTGCGTGTGCCATGGAGCTTGGGGATGGAGGAAGGATGTTGGGTGATGCCTTGGTCCCACGCATGGCATCAGCACTGGTCAGCCTTGCACAGGAATGCCCGTGTGCTCGTGGCTGGTGAACAGTACCATAGGTGCTCCCCGGAGTCATGCTGCATACACCAACGCGCGCATCTACATCCCGCTTCGGCAGCCCTTTGAGCGTCTGCGGGGGCGCAGCCCAGCCGAGAGCCAGCAGTATTTAAGAATTAAAACCCTGTTTGAAGGGTTGGGCTGCTGAAGGAGCCATTAGTGCAGCAGATGGTCACGAACAAAAGAATTGCAATAACACGATGTACTTTTCGCTGCTCAGGCTCTCTGACTTCGTACTTGCGCATCTCCCTAGGGAAACGAGATGTTAGTTTTCAGAGCCTTTGACTTTTTCCCCCAGTTAGTGCTGTCATCTTGGGGCTGCCGATATGCCAGAATGTGTTGGACACTTCCAATTAAAAAAAAAATTACTTTGGTCTGTACGTAGCCCATTTAAGAGTTTTATATGCGTGGTTTTACCTTAAAACCTGATGAATGGAGGTGTGGTGTGTTGGCTCTCCTGCTTGGTTTTTGTCCCAGGATGTATGGGAAAGCCCCGGGGCTCTGCGTCTGCTGGGGTGTGCCATTCTGCTCAGCCGTGGGTTCCTGGACGGGGAGAACAAGCTGCCGTCTCTGCCATGTAGCACAGCCTCACACGGACAGGGTTTTGGGTGTGGGTGGTGTTAGTTGGTAGAGTTCAGAGATGTTCAGTGTCTCTGTGCTGCCGTGAGAGGCTCGGGTGATGGAGGCATCCTCGCAGGCGGGCCACCCTGATCAGAAGCCCACTCTTTGTTCATGATTTTGGGGGCGGGGGGAAATAATTTGCGCACAATTCAAGCAGCTCCAGCCCATCCTGCCTGCTTTGGCAATCTTCTCCAGCCCACAAGGATGAGCGATGTGCGAGTGGGCAGGAGTTGGAGATAACACCTCTTAATCCCTCCCGGTGCTCCAGCAGAAAACACTGCTGCCGGCTGATAATGAGAAAGTGAACAGACTGTGGAAGCGGTGACGTGGGCATCCCTGAATCTCTGTCCTGGGCTTGGGGGAACTTCATTAATGATCTCGTTTAGAAAGGCAGAGAGAGACCGGGACTTACTGAAGATGATATGTAGGGCAAACACCGTGGTGCTGTGCTAGAGAGGTCCTAAGGGTCGTCCCAAGCGAGCGGCTCTGTTCGCTCAGTACACACCAGTACCACGCAGGCACTGACTGGGGGTATGGAGGCTTTGAAGCTCCACCAGCGTAGTTTTGAAGCGGCAGCCAGTGCCATCAGGGGATCAGAAGGGTCAAAATGCATTTTGCAGCAAGAGTTAGGTGCAGATGGAGCAGAGCAACTGCTCTGCCGTCTCCTGAGGGTGGGAAGCAGCTGAGAAAGGTTACCCTTCACAGACGCTGGGCTGCATCCAGCCATAGGTGCTGGGCTGACATATGGTGTGGATGCCCTTCTCCATCCCACTAACTCCCGTGAGCGCCCTGGGAGTGTTGCAGGGTGGGTCAGTAATACAAAATAAGGAGGAGGCGATGGTCTGGTGCAGGTTCCAGCATGTCCTGGGACCAGGGTTGGGGTTCCCACCACCTCTTCTCCTGTGGACCAGGTTGCTGGTGTGTCTGAAGGCAGGGACGTCAGATTTACCCGGAGGCTTACTTGCTCTTCACGGCATCGATGGGCAGTTGGCTTATCCTTTTCCTTTCCCTTCTTTCTGCCATGTTTTTAAAGCCGCTGCCTCACAGCATGTAGCAGGCTTGCTCCGTTAATGTTATCTATGTTAGGAATAAAAGCGTGTAGAAGAAACCCACCCCCAAAGCCTGGCCTTGCTCTTTGATAGACTCCTCAGTGATAATTGTATTCGTCAGTGCCAGCATCTCCTCTTGCTGCGGGAAGGTTTATGCAGCCTCTGCCCCCTGCTCGCCCACCCTTGTTATCATATAAATCACATAATAATAAGGCCACGGATAAACAGGAACTACAGTAACTGTTAGCTGTGTATAAAAACAAATCACATGGAAACAGTATAATTACTGAGAAAATATCAACTTGAGTAATGCAGTAATTGTTTTCTTCCCTCCAGCAGATTTATTCCAGCTCTCCCAGCTCATGCTGGTTTCGAAGTCTGACTTCACGTTAATAAGAAGAATTTCACATTTCACACTGCACTTGTTCAGAGTCTGGGTATGATACTGTCTGAAGCAGAGGAATATATTTTGAGCAGCTTCTTGAGAGGGCTGTGAAACAGTTGAAATATCTCTGCCCGTTAGTCCACCACAGGCTCTGGGTGGACCCTGGTCTTTGCAAACCTCTTTTCAACCCATTTTTGTGATTTAGAAGAATGCTGTCTTTGTGCCTTGCGTAAATACGGGAGCTGTGTTTTTTGGACTTCACAACTGCATGGGCAAGATTTTATCTTTTTTTTTTCCCTTCAGTTTAGTTTTTTCCTTCCTCTTGCTGCTTGTAATTTCCTTTATTTAGAGAGGTGCTTGTGAAGTGACAGTGACCAGTTATTTGAGGTCCAGGGACATTGCCTCTCTCTAATGCTGTAATCATCTCCGAATACCAGATGATGATGAGTTTTCTGCTGTGACTTGTTACTGTTCCCCTTACTCAGCTTTGTTGTTGTATTTTACTTCAGATTCTGCGAGGTAAAAAGATAAGAATGTATCAGAAACCAGGTTTCCAAAGGGTTTTGTGCCAAGTAGGAGTTTAAAGATGCCCTGTCTTGCGTGTTGGCAGACGTGAGAGAGTATCTTTTGTTTCATGTGCACAGAGAGGTCTTTCTCTCCTGCAGTTTTGGCTGGTAGCTTGCTTTCTTTTAGGAAAACCTACCCACCTACAAGCCACTGCCACTTCTGCTTCCCATGCCATAATCCGAATGAGATTTTATGAACTCCTAATTTATCTTTTGCTTCTTACGGTAGTCCTACTCCTCTTGGCTTGAAGAAAAACCAAAACCACACACACACAAAAAAAAAACCCCAAAACAAACCCAAAACAACCAAACAAAAAACAACCCAGTTGTGGAGAGCACAAAGCCATCCTGCTGCAGCAGACTGACCGATTTTGGTGTCTAATGCTGGGGAAGTAAAAGAAGACAGGATCTGCTTTTTGGGATTTTCCAGAAACCTTTGTTCTTCTAGTTTCTCTTTTGAATGGATGCTGGAAACAACCAGCTTAGCTTTCTGGTGCCTTTGTGCTCTTAGAATCATAGAATTGCCTAGACTGGAAAAGACCTATAAGATCATCTAGTCCAATTGTTTCACCTAGCACTGACAAGTCCCCCACTAGACCCCGTGTCTAAGCGCTACATCTACACGACTTTTAAAAACATCCAGGGACGGGGCCTCCACCACTGCCCTGGGCAACCCGTTCCAACGCCTAATGACCCTTTCAGTCAAGAAATTCTTCCTAATATCCAATGTAAATCTCTCCTGGAGCAACTTGAGGCCGTTTCCTCTTGTCCTATCGCTTGTCACTTGGGAGAAGAGACCAACCCCCACCTCTCTACAACCTCCTTCCAGGTAGTTGTAGAGAGCGATAAGGTCTCTCCTCAGCCTCCTTAGGGCTGGATGAGCCCCATACAGGACAGTGAGGAAGGGGTTTCAGGTTGCTCCTTTGCTTTCTGTCCTTTGATGGCAGCAGTGGGAAGGGCGTTGATGCCTCCAGGCTGCACCCAGCAGTGCTTCCCCTCTGTCTGGCTTGATGTCTCCTTCAGCTGGAACAGGGTTTAGCAGGGGAGAGGAGGGGGAAGGCGCCAGTGAAGGATGCTGGTGTCCTGGGACATGGCCACTTTGTTGGGAAACATCCTCTTTCGCTTCCCCTTGTTCTAGCTTTGCTGCGGATGACGTTGCCCATCCCTTACGGAGGAAAATAGGACAGAGCTCTTCTCGGCACGGCCCCGCCAGGCAGGGACTGCCTTCGAGGCCAGATCCCCTGTGGCTCTGCCGGGTTGTGGGTGCAGCCTCCCCAGGAAGGGAGCTCACCGTGCTTCATCCCCACCAGCAGCAAGGTCGAGGCCACCCTGCATGGTTCTGCTTCGCGCTAAGCAGATGCCATTGAGATGCTGAACAATGCCAAGGTGGCATCTGCATGCTCGCCACGTCTGGAGTAAGCTGCAACACGGCCAGCGAAGAATGCAGGGTTATCATCCATGTGCCTTGCTAGATGGAGGAGCACAGGGGGGTCCACGCTGTCCCAGTGCCACCAAGCTCCATTGTGTCACCCTTGCCGCGACAGGAGGACCAGCCTGGGGAGAGGGTCGGTGGGTAGCCCTATCCGCTTGCTGGTGGCCGTGAGGCAGCACAGAGGGGAGGATGCTCAGCACCAGTTGGTGCAGAACAACGTTGGCTTTGTCTGCGGTCGCAGGGCTACTGTAATGAAGGTAGCAAAGTTGTGTGAACTTCTTCACTTGTTCGCCTCCCCCCTTCCCTCCTTCCTGGCAGCTGCTGGCTGCCCAGCCTGGCAGCGGTTTAGTTACAAACCAAGGCACAGCTCCTCTTCCTGCCCCCTCCAGGAAAAGAAATCCATCCACTCTTTAAGCAAATTAATAGATAAACTTTTAATTAAGGTGTTGGGTAGCTGCCAGAGAGGAGTGTCCCAGGTCAGGGTAGGCTGTTGGCGTGCCATGATCCCCATCTGTGTGGCTGGTGGCTATTAAACAGCTGCTTCATCCCAGGTGCATTCATCAGTGGTGGGCAAACTCATCCAGGCGTGCAACTTGTGTTTGCAGGAGATGGGCTCCTTCATTTGGAGATGGAGAGGTGAAGGGGGTGAGGCGGCGTGGCTCTGGGATGCTCATGGGATACCAGCTCGTTGGGCTCAGCAAAGTCGTGGCGTTGCTGGAGGCAAAGCTGAATGTCTTGATGTGTTTTTCCTCTGCCTCCAGCTCTGCCTCCAGCTCGTGGCTGTTAGAGCTGCTCCCTGTGATGGTTATGCTGATTCATCCGGTCTCTGACTTGAAGGATCTTGTTAAGCCGAGAGCGTCTTTACCTGGAATTTGCAAAAAGCTGATTTTCATCCGTTCAGTCTATTTTTATCTCAGCTAACCTCGCCTGTCCCCTTTCTCTCCATTTCTGGATGGATGCATTTGACATCCAACACTTGGAGCTCCCCCAGGATTTAATAAGAGATGGAGGAGGACCTCTATGAAGGAGAGGTAGGAGTCCTCCTTCCTCTTGGGGGCTGCCCTCGTAGCCTCTTCTCATTCAGCGTGGTTAACGCCACTCTTCTCTCCAGCGTGGCCGTGGCTGTGTTGGAGGAGGACATGTCTGTGGTTAACTCATTTTCGCAGAGATGTAGGCTTGAGCTGGCTGCTGAGATGTGAAGGGATGGTGCTGCTGGGAGCTCCTGAATATGGATGCATTTATTGATCCTGTAGGAATGCGGGTAGCACTGAAAGTGGTGGGAGCCTCCGAGGCTTTGGCAGGAGGAAGAGCTGCCGTTGTGTCCCTGGGAGACTAACCTGGTGCTTTCTGGAGATGCTGGAGGTTGCAGAGCACTGCAGCGATGTGATCTGGCAACTGGTACTGCTTAGTCTAGCAGGTTTTTTGAGGGGTGTGTGTGTCTCAGAGGGCTGGGAACGGGCCAGGGAGCTGTGGCAGCTGGCGTGGGAGGAGGAGAGGAAGATCCAAAGTCTCTTAGGAAAGAGCTGACCTGATTGTTTTGTGCTCCCCAGGATCGTGGCCTGCCTGGCAAACTGGAGCCCGTGTCGCCCGTGAGCCCTGCTCACCCTGATGCTGAGCTGGACCTGTTGCCAGCCCGGCTGTCGAAGGAGGAGCTCATTCAGAATATGGACCGTGTGGACCGTGAGATCACCATGGTGGAGCAGCAGATCTCCAAGCTGAAGAAGAAGCAGGTAAGAGGCTGTGGTCTGGAGGGGAGCATGCGTCCTCGCTTCTGTATGCTGCCTTATGCCCCGTCCTTGCCCATGCACCTCCACAGAGGGGAAGTGGCAGTGCCAATGCCACCAGGATGGTCTGTGTCCCTGCTCATTGTTGTGACGTGGGGCGGTTCCTGCTTTGCCAGCAGTTTGGGGCTGGTAGTTGCAAGACGAAGGAGCTTTGGAAGCCCAGCTTGTGGGCTCTTTTGCATGTCAGAGTGCCTTAAAGGGAGAAAAATCTGTCCTCAGTGACTTGCCCGCAATCATGCAAGCAGTCAGTGGCAGAGCTGGAAATGCAGCCTGGGTTGCCCAAGTCGTCCATACAGCCCAGCATTAGCACAAGGTCTTTTCTTTTTCCTTTCCAGCAATTGTCTCTCCCCAGTGCTGTTGCTGCCACTATTGTAGTATTGGGCTGTTTAAAATGTTGCTGCAATGTCCTAATGCCCCTTTCTGAGCATCCAGTCCCCTTCTGCGGGGCTTTGCAGCTCTGCAGCCGTGAGCAGCGTCTGGTCCAACTCCAGTCAGGGCTGTGCCTGAGCCAGGGATTTGAATGTGAACTTCTCGGTTAGTGCTTTACTCCTGCACAAGAGCACTCCCCAGCAGAATTGCCCGCTTGATGTTGCCATGTATACAATTACCATAAACCCATTAAGAAATTACTATGACAGAACCTTGGGGGATGTCTGTGAAAAAACCCACAGACTTAAAAGCTTTCACTTCCTAAAGCAAATCGCTTCTCTCTGCCTCTTTCTTACTGGTTGTTTTATTTCCTTTGCTTGGGGCCAGTCTCTAAACTCCCTGACGGGTGCTAATCCCAGACTGCCCAAGAGGAACGACCTCTCCGAAGGGATGTGCAGCAGGAATTCGGGAATGGAGAAAAACCTCTGCTTGGGCTATCAGACGGGGCAAATGCTTCTCGAGGATGGGTGTGCACTTGACCTTCCTCCCCATCAGATATATTTTTTTCCCATACCAGATACTATCCCTTTCTTTCCTGCAAGACAAAGCAGGATGTTTTGGTTTTGTTTTCAAACAATATGGTTTAGTTAATGACAAGGGCCTTTTTTTTTTTGTGTTGCTTTTTATCTGCAGAGGTATCGGAGTGCTTAGGGAGAGGGAGCGAAGAGTGGGCAGAAGCAGCTGTGCTGGGGGTGCGAGAAAGCAGCCCTGTGTGCCGGCTCGCAGGGGCCAAAGGAACATCTGGAGCGATGGAAACCACAGAGGTTCCTCTTGTTGGGTTTGGTGGGAGCTGGGTGAAGCCAGCCCTTCCCCTCTCCATCCTAGGAAGCTCAGACAGAACGTTGGTGTCCTCTCTCACCTGGCAGTCTGGCTGCTGGCCCATGTTTTTAACTCCTGTTTGAGGAGGGAGGTGCAAACCATGATCATTTCCCACTCTGGAGAAGGGCTTTCAGGGTGGGATGCGTGCCCGGCGGCACGGCAGTGAAGGTCCCTCTCATGGCAGCCGAGGGGACTGAGGACTCTGCTGATCCACTGCCTGACTTTTTTCAGAGATGCTGAGGAGCTGCTATTGAAGCTGACGGGAGCAGCATATGCTCCTTGCCATTAAAATCAAGCTGTCCTTCCATAAGGAAATGGGGTTTTTATTGCTGGCTGCTTGGTTGCTTTATTTCTTCCCTCTGAATGAATTTTATGATTCTTCCTCCCCACAAAAATGCTCTGCTGAGTGGGGAAGAAGGTGAAAGTGGCTGTTGGCAGTAAAAGCATCCCCTCCCCTCTTTTCTTTTTTTTTTTTTTTTTTTTTGTTTTGGCACATGGTGGCAAAGTCATTTGGTAGCAAATCCCGACCCCCAAACATGGCCTCCTTTCCCCTCCAGCAGGATCCTTCCCCAGCCTGGTCCTCCGGCAGAGCTGGCACATCTGGGAGGAAGCATTTTTGGGGGGGGGCGGTCCCATCTGAGATGCTCCGGGAACGTATTGTCCATCTGTGCATCTGAGCTGTCAGCACAGGAGAAAGACGAGTGAGGGAAAGCAATCAGCCTGAAACAGATACCGCTCCTGCAGGAACGGGCAGCAGAGCAGGGGAGAAATTGTACGCAGCTGGAATATCCTAATGCTTTTCCCCTCTGTCTTTGGGAGGCCTTCTCGGGGTAATTAAATACATTTGTATGGAAAGGCTGTGCAAAAAAAAAACCCCAACCAATGCCAATTCACCATCTCTCTCTTTTTGGTTGTTCCAGAAATGGCAAGGAAGGCTCTGCCTGGACTTTGCAAGAGGCAAACGTCTTCAGCAAGCTGAGAAACCTTCCCCAAACCCTGTGCACCCCTGGCAGAAGGCCACCTCCATCAGCCATCCCCTGCTCGTTCATGTACCATATGCACTTAAATCTCTCGCTGAGTCCTCTCTCCCCCTCTTCCTGACAGGGAAGGATAATCCTTATGCATTTATTCCTGGCAGCGGTACCGGGGATTTGAAGGAGAAATAAACTGCTGGGCTGTTCTCTGCAGTGGTGCCTGAGCCTCCCTGGGCACCGAGTTTGGCGACGGGCTCTCCGGGAGTACAACACTCCCACCTGGTGATGGAGGTGGAGCCGGCCGGGTGGAATTGCTCCAGGGTTTCCCCTTCCATCTATCTCCTGGCTGAGTTTCCTCTGTTCTCCCCCCAGGCTCTTTGAGAGTGGTTTTCAGAGATGCCCTGTGGCTGGAAGACCTCTCCTCTGCCCTGGGCAGGTGAAGCATCCCGGTACCCAGGTGATGGCTGCCTAACGCAAGGCAACGTGGCAGCTGGGGGTGTGTGTAATGACCTTGGCTTCGTCAGGCAGGTCCCTTCAGCACAGGAGCTGGTACATGCGGGGATGGGGTCTTCCTGAAATGTCACCCACCTTCCTGCCAGCGCTGCAGGCTCCGATGGCCCTTCTGCAGTGTGTGGTCCAGCCAAAGGGACTCTTACCTGGAGAGGGCTCCTCCTCCGCTTGGAAACGGATTGGCCTGTGGATGCTGTAGGCGCCAGGGCTATGGCTAACGATAGCATCTTGCATCCCTTCAGCATCGCTGCACTGTCTTTCACTTGGGGAGAGGAGGGGGCTTTTGGGCAGCCGCTGCTGGGAGTGGGGAGGGGAGAGAGTGTGGAGCCGTCAAGACTCATCTCTCATCCGGCTTCTCTTACCGTAAAGGTCACAGTCCCAGCCTAGCTTTTGTGGCAGACCTTTAAGAAATCCATTTTGTCCGTGTCTGGGAACCCTGACCTATTTTGCTTTGCCATTTCGCACAGCTCCCAGGGGTAGCTGTCGTGGGCTGAAGCTGCTGTGGTCAGGTGTGCTGCCTGTAGAGCCTGCCCGCGTCCTTACCTCTAGCATCTGGCCCTTTAATAACTGTACAGTGTTATGCCACAGAGAGTAGAGTTTAATTCTCTACTGTATTTCAGCTATAATTAGATTTGTATTTTTTCTTTTAACGAGCTGCTTTTAATGAGCCTCCACTTGCTGGCAAACTTTCATTTCCTGATACGCCATCAAATCCTCTTGTCTGAAATCACTTACAACACACCCGACCGCTTTGCAGAATTTTTGTGGGTTTCCCGAACAATGTAGCCAAGTTTCTGACATATTTTTTTTTAACCCAAATATTTTCCCCAAGAGAAGTAGAGGATTTGACTGATCCCTTTTAGTGGCTCTTTCTTTGGAGTTCTTGGAGTTTATCACGTGGGAGCAAGGATATGTGATGGGATGCCTTAGGACACCAAGCAGGAGCGGGCAGGTGCCTGGAAGCGCCACTTCTGCGGCGGGGCTGATGCTGAGAACTGCTTTGCAGCCTGTGGTTTCAGCCGGGGATTCCCGAGGAGCTCTTGTTGCCTTTCCATGGCGCTGTGATTTGGGCCACCTGAGAAACAGCCGTGGTTGAGAAGAGAAGGGAGCTTTGAGGCTGTTTCATGTGCGGTTGGAGCCTTCAGCATGCCACAGCGATGTGGCTCTCTGCAGGCAGGAAGGGATGGATCCCCACGGTGCTGGGGAAGGTTCGTCCCCTTCCAGGGTGCAGATGGTCCGAGCTGGCCGTCCCCTGGCTTTCCTCACACGTGGCTGGAGTAACCTCTAGGTTAAAACCCCAAGGTGGGCGTGCTGATGCCAATGTGCGGCGCCCGGGCTGTCCTGCCTCTGCCAGAGCCTGCTCCCCAGCCAGGACGGTGCTGAGCTGGCTGGCTGGCAACAGTGGCTTTTTTTTTGGCTATATCTCGGTGTTCGCTATGGTGCTGCTTTTCCCTGTATGGAAAAAGATGTCCCACCTGTGGAGAGGTGGAGCGTGAGGTGGAGTCCACAGGATGAGGGTTGCTTCGTCCATTGAAAGACATTTAATTTAAGGGGTGTGAGTTTTCTCAGCCAAGCCAGTAGACCTATCTGAGTGCTTAAGTGTTTTCTTGGACTGCACCCTATGGCCCTAGTGTTGCTAAAGGTGTCGTCAGCAGGAGCAGAGATGATCTGAAGGAAGAATAGGTGTCCACCTTCTCGGATCACCAGACATTACCGTCGCTCAGAGGACGGTGGTGCACTCGCCTCCGGTGCAAGCCGATTGCTTTCACTCCTGGGTGCATTTTCTTCCTAGTAAGAGACTCACTCAATTGTCCCGTTGCTTCAACAGGGGATAATTTAGCTGCCGGAAAAAAAATACAAGGATTTGGAGATTCAGAGCTGAGCAGTGAAAAAATCATAGGCATTTTTCGACAACCGCTCCCTCTCCCGTGCCTGTGCTGCCCCGCAGCTGCCGTGCACGGCGTGCGCTCTCCCTCCTCGCAGGGAGCCGGTGGCCTCGGGAGGAGCCTGGAGGAATCTGTTATTTCCTCTTTTGGCTGAGCAGTTCCTCAAGTTTACTGGAAGGGCTCAGCTGTATCCTCCTGCCTCGCACCCATTGGGAGAGCTGGAGGCTCAGGTCCTATGTCAGGTATACCCGCTGGCCACAGCGATATTCAAAAGCGCTTTCTTAGATCCACTGCTTTATAATTAGTTTGCTATGATGCGAGTGGCCCACAGATGGGTAGGAAGGCATTAAAGGATTAGCAGTCTCTAAAGGTGCATATGTGGATGTGCTCCCTTCTGCTTTCCACCTCCCAAGGGGGTAGTCGGCATTCAAGCCAGCTTTGGGGCTGGGTGCATTTTACTGCACGTGTGGTGGGGACGTGGTGGACATGCTCAGGGAGCACCTCTTGAGCTCCTGCGTGTTTCTGCTGTGGGTGGGAGTGAAGCTTGGGATGAGACGCACACCTTGGGTTGCGTGTGTCCCAGCACAGGCAGACACACGGAGCTGGAGGGGACAGCGCAGTGTATTTTTGCACGCAGCTGTTGCGCCTCAAAGCCTAGACACCATGAAATGTGGAGCTGTGGCGATGCAGTAAAGACAGTAAGAAAGCGGAGGAGCCAACAAAGCGAGCTTCTTGGCACTGTTGTCTCTGAGGGCAGGACGCCCAGGTGATGGCCGTCCACCCCTACTGGGCTTTCTCTAGTTAGAGACTGGACTGACTTGGTGGTTTCTGCTCAGGACAGCTTGTCCTGTGGCAGTGGAGAGAAACGGGTCTTGAAGCTGCCTTCCCAGGAGACTGTAATGGCTGGCTGCTGGAAGGCAGCTGATGTTGTGCCGGTGCCCTCAGCAGCTCTTCCTGTGCCCGCCGGGACAGCCGGAGCCACACGGCATGCTCACGCTGCAGGCATTTGCAGCCTGAGTGCTTGGGCTCTCTGTGAAAGTTCACGAAAGGGTACTTTGGTGGCCCATGTCTGAGCACTGTCCTGTCCTCTGCAGGGAGTCCTGTACCTCTTACTTGCCCTCTTGAGCACTTTGCATCTCTCACCTTGGCCGGGAGGGCTGCCACATGTCCCGTCGGGCTGACTGACCAGAGACATCGGCTTTCACGGTGGTGTTGCCTCCTCTGCCGTACTTACTGGCTCATCTGGCTGTACGGTGCAGGGGTGGCAAGTCATTTAATTGAGAACAGTCATCCTGAGGCGTCTTCTCCAACCGCAGCCTCGCAAGATAAACCCGAAGGGGGCGAGCAGTCTTGCTGCTCACCCCTCTCTCCTCCACCGCTCCCTGCAGCACGGTGGCAGCTCTGGAGACAGGTAGCAGCAGGGAGCTGGGCTGGAGCTGTGGTCCCCTTTAAGGGTTTCCAGTAAAATCGTTATTTCTAGCTTCAAGCCCTCTCCAGGAGGCTCGTTCAAGGCCGGTCCTCATCCTCCATGCCTAAAAAGCACCAACCCAGCAGCACGGGGCCGGGTGCCTGGGGCAGGACAGCGCTGCGCTTGCGTGGCAGGGGATGTTACGCAGCTCTCCTCCCTCGCCCCGTCCCTCCGCAGCCTGAGCCTGCCCGTGTCTCGCAGGAAGCCTTCTGCCATGGCGATTTCTGCCTCGGTTGCGGCACCGCAGAGAGTCTCGTGTGGATGGGGATGGCTGCGTTTCTCGCTGTGACTCACCCTCCTCCTCCCCCCTCTCCTTCCACAGCAACAGTTGGAGGAAGAAGCAGCCAAACCACCAGAGCCTGAAAAACCCATCTCCCCCCCTCCTATCGAGTCCAAACATCGCAGCTTGGTGCAGATCATCTACGACGAGAACAGGGTGAGTCTGGAAACGATGGAAGTACAAACGTGTGATCGTGCTGTGTCACCCTGGCCAGGGACAGGGAGGTCGGTAAGGGGTAGGTGGGGGATTCCCCTGGGCGGGACCCCTGGGGTGGAGGCCGTGGGAGGTGGATAGATGGAGCCCTCTCGGGGATGGTGATGACAGAGGGCTGAGCTGTGAGGAGCTCGCTCTGCCGTGTGGATTGAGCACAAATGTCTTCTGAAGAACCTGCCTGGGGGGGTTTCCTGCGATCGGCCTTAGATTTGAAGTGTTCGGGAGATGCTTCAGAGCTCTGTCTGTAAAATAGCTTGTTTCATTTTCTCCCCCGGGAGTGAACCTGATCAAAAACTGCCTCAAAGGATGGGCTTTGGCATGGTGGGGTGGGCTGCGTGGATGGAGGGGGACATCCGTGATGCTGCAATACTGGCAGGCCAGCTACGAGCTGTCCTGCCTGCCTCTGAGCCCCCCAGGCTGGAGCAGAAAGGACGTGGATGCAGCCATGGCTGGATTTGCGGATATTATTTGCTGTAAATAGCATTAGCAAAGGTCAGGCTGGCGTCCCTGGCTCTGGATCTCTGCCTTGACCGCTCACTTGTTGCACTCAGCTGCTGCCTGTAATAGCAGCCTGAGGAGACACGAATTTTGCTGTGTGCTTCAGAGTGATGCTAGGAAATTGGGCCCTTTGGTAGATAATCAAGCATATTCATTTTCATTTAGGTGTTGGATAAAAAGGATGATTTTGCATAAAGGGAAAACTACTAGTCGCTAATTATTTTGAATTGCGAGGCCTGCGATTTCACTGGGAGCTGCAGAAATCCAGGTGCCTGACTCCTAAAAAAAAAAAAAAAAAAAAAAATCGCATACCCTGCGCTTCCAGGCAGTGCAATTTTCCTAGTTTTCCTTTTTCCATCTGCTTCTCTCCCTGAGCAATAGGAATCCCAACACTGGCACTGCCTGTTGTGTGAGTGGGTGAAGACTGAGGTCGATGTGTTTGAAGCATTAGCAAGCGCCAGCTGGTGATAGCTTTACAGACATTGGGCTTTGGGGGCAGGTGCCCAGTGTTCCTCAAAGCCGTTCTCCCCATGGCACCGCCAAGTGCCCTCTCCAGGGGTCTTGGGCTAGATGGCTTGTGCCTCCTGTGCAAGCGGTTAGGTTCAAAAAAAGGGGGTCTCAAACATTTTTATTCCTATTCCCTTGAGCCCCTTCCTCCTTGGACACTCTCTTGTACCTGGACCACGTTACGAGGGGAAGAACCGGGTGATGGTGCTGAGGCAGGAAGGAAAGGTGATCTTCAGCCGTTGCAGCCCCAACAGCCTGCATTGTAGCAGCTGCCATTAGCTGGACCTGGCTCGGGACTGAGTGTCCTGCCAGAGGCTTGTCCTGCTTTGTCACCTCTTGTCTCTGCCCACGCCAGCAGCAGGCTCACCCTTTCCCTCCCGTCTCCCTGAGTCTCCCATTACGTCCTCCACAGCAGACACCATCTGCCCTCGAAGCCTCTGCCACAGCTCAGGGCAGTCCCTCGGGGTTGCTGCCCGGTCCCATGGGTGGTGGCAAAGAGTGTGGCGGTCAAGCGTGGAGTTCTACATTTCTTCTTGAAAGTGCGCAGCCATAGTACCCAGGACACTTGTCGCATACAGTGCTCAGAGCTGGTGGCATCCATTTGTCAGCACGCCCAGCTTTATTCCGAGTTACGCTGATCCTCGAAGCCAGGCTGCTACCAGGAGTGTCTTGCTATTAACCTTTGCGATAGGGTGCTCTCGTTCCAGGTGGGTGCTCGGAAAGCGCAGGTCACGTCTGACACCAAATGTCTGCATAATTTCAGATCTGGCTCCGTGTTCATGTCTTTGCAGTCACCAGGGTGGGTAAATGATGATTCTTCCCCTGTTACTGTAAAGTCGCCTTGCGAGTAGCGTGTAAGACAGCCCGTCTTTGGTTTGGAGACTCAAACCAAACAACCCTTCCCTTTTTGCTTGAGAGAAACCATAGCAGGCTGGAGGGAAGTTCCTCCTTTGAAGAAGACATGATCTATCCACAGGCAACGGAGAGTCGACAGAGCCTTGCCGGCCGGTTGTGATGGCTGAGTGATAGAAGGACCCTTTTAAGGCCCTTGCCGGCTGCAAGGGGAAGGGTGTGCTGAGCCTTGCCGACAGCATTGCCCTTGTCGTGGCTCCAGTAACAAAGGTGGGATTCAGGATGCAATCCTCCTTCTAAAGGGCATCCCGGGGCTCAGCTTTCAGCCTCTCACCTCCCTTGGACACGTGTGGGATGCCTTTTGGTGATGACCGCTCTTCCCTTGGGGCCAGGAGGAGGAAAGCTGGAAGAGGGAAGGACGTGGGAGCAGTGTCGGGTTAGGATCGTGGGTGGAAAAGAGTGGCTGGTGGTCGGACATCAGGTTGCTTTGGGTGGGTTTGGTGGCAGCAGACCCTCTGGATGTGCCCAGCCGTCTGTAGGATGTGGGGAGAGCCCCAGGCACGCTTGTGCTGACCTGTGGCTTTGCTGCAGCTTAACGCTTAATTGCAAGGTGAGTTGGTAGGAGCAAAAGGCCAGAAGCCAGATAGAGACGTAGTGATCTAGAGTGGGGAAGGTCACTGAGCCAAATTTTACGTCTTTCCGCCTCTTCTATGCTACGGAAAAACGTTGGATGCCTCGAGGTCTGCTTGCAGGAGAAGCGGCTGTAACAGCTGAGCCAGGGCACCAGCCTGGGCACAAAGGGAGGAAGAGCCCGATGTACTCGCATTGCTCAGCTTGCAGCTTGCTTGAGGGAGGCAACGCACAGTGAGAAATGCAAATAAAAAGAGGATATTCAAGCCTTGGGAAGAAGCGAGAGAGCAAAGCACCCCAGAAGAGCTGGCAAACTCTGAAATGATCTTTAAAGAGCAACGTTGTGGAAGGGGCAGAAAGCCAACGCTTGTGCCGATCCCAGAGCAGGTGGGAGGCGGCGTGCTTCGTGGAGGGGCTGTCGCCTGGCTCTGGTTTAATTTTTCATGAACCGTGGGTCTGTGCTTCACCGAGCACGCGGGTGCCGCTATGCCCGTTCCCACCATTCCTGCCAGACTGTGCCGGAGTTGCACACTGCGTGCAGTTATACCCCGAACAAAGGAGACACCAAAAATGGTCCATGGGAGAGAAGAGGTTACATGAGGACAGAGCAGCTAGTAGAAATGCCAGAAAATCAAGTTAGCCAGCCGTTCTGTGACCTACTTTCCTTTTGGCGATAGCTGTGGCTTTGCAGGGGTGAGTGGTTTCTAATTTTAGCTTATGGTTCATCAGGGAAGCCTATATATTTTTCTCACTGCCATGCTGGGTATGGATGAGGGGTTGGGATGCAGGTCGGCGCTGGCCTGTGTCCGATTTTCTCAAAATTCAGGTTCGCTGATGCTCAACGCCCATCATACCGCTTTTCCCTCTTGTGACCTAGTTAATGCGTACGATTTGAAAAGTTCCTTGGCGTCGGAGAGGATAATTGTGGAAAACGTGACCTGTAATCCCCTCTTGCTACACTCGGCTGGACAAGTAATTGATTTCCAGAAAAAAAAGTTGGCTGTACAGATTCTGCTGGGGAAGAGTGGAGAGAAGCTGCTCTTGACTGCAGTGAAATCCTGTACTATGGAGGCTGTGGTTTCGTTTGGGAAGGTTTTAGGAGACTTGGGTTATAGAGAGGCAGTTGATATTCAAGATCCAGGTGCCTCCTGCCCTGGGTATGTGCTGACCAGAGCCCCCTTATCTTGTCTCCAAAGATGAGCTGTGAAGTTGCACCCAAAAAAGTGCCTTTTGGGAAGTGTTTGCCGTGTAACACAGAAAAACACACACGTATGTATCCAAGCCAAAATTTCAACTGTGAGTGCAAACCGTACCATTTCTGAAAGGGTGTATGAGAATGGAAGTTAACATTTTTGGTACTATCTGTAGACTAAACTGAGAATAAACAGTGGGTAGCATTTTCAGAAGCATGAGTCCTATTTTCAAAAGTGCTTTTAGCCCTTGAAGAGACAGAACGATGTTTGAAAACAGTGATGGGTGCTGAAATCGCCGAGATCGTTCAGAAAGTGCGGTGGGGAGCTCAGAGCACCGTTTTGGCCGCAGGGTGCGTGGGTGCAGGATGGGGTGTATTTGCCAGCCCCCGTCACCCCCTCTCTGGGAGCCGGGTGCCGGCAGGGCGGTGCAGAGCTACCTGGGGAAATCGGGTTGTGACGGGCGTTTCGGTTGCTGCTAGAGACTGTCAGCGATGCAGGCGTTGGGGATCTCCTAAATTAAACCGTGTGAGCGACCTTTAGTGTCTCCCCTGCGGGGGAAGCTGATCCCTGCTGGGTCTGGCACCTCGAAGGTGGTAGCTGTGTGGCACAGCCTCCTTGCGGGCTTTAACTTGCCCCTCTGGAATGCGTTATTTTATTGAGAGAATTTAGCTTTCTTCCACCTCAAGTCCCCATAACCGGGGCAGATCATCTGTGTATCGTTTTAGCCATGGCTTTATTCCGCTGGGCTGTTCAGGGGATTCCTTGCTTCCGTCTTCCCGTGACATTGATTGGGCATACCTGGGCTTGAAGATGTTTTTGTGCTTTCAATGGAAATTTCCAGGTCTCCCTTGCTAAGCATGGGGAGGAGGGCAGCATTGCTCTCCGTGCCTTCCCTGGGATGCTGGCTGGCTGAGCTCTCCTTGTCAGCGAGTCCTGGAGGAAGCTGCACCGCGGCAGCCCTGGCCATGCCAGCGGCCCACCTTGACTTGGCTGGGTTAATTCTCCTCCAAGTCCCCTACGTGGCCAAAGTCCCCATCAGCTGCCGTGCACGCGTGCGCACAGACGTGCTCCTGCCTTCTCTCCGACCATTGTGACGATGTAGAGCCTGCATGTACCCACATCCAGCTCTCTGCAAGCCAGACCCGGGTGGATGAAGGCTCTCTGCAGACCTACTGTGCGTCGCAGCCAGGACCAGAGACCAGCAGATAAAAAGCAGCCTCTGTCCTTGTGTCAGACCTGTCCCCACAAACGAGCGCACATCCGCTTTCCTCTAAAACATTGAGCTCATTTATTAGAGAGGGAGAGGTTGCATCAGGACACGGTGTGACTTCGCCCTCCACCGCTGTGCCAGGGAGGGGATGCTGCGTGCTGCAACCCACCGCAGCATGGCGAGGGCTGGGGCGAGTGGCCCCGCGTCGCCTGTGCACGCTGTGGGTGCCGACGGCTTGCCGCCGTGCGAGCCCATCCCTGCCCCGCTGTCGGCTCTCTAAAAAACCGGGTTTGATGCAGTACAGGCAGTGGAAGCAGGCAGCAGCGTCTGTCTCGCTCTTGGGATTGAGTCGGTGGAAATCAATAAGATTAAATTTTAATTCGTTTTCTGTCTTGGTGCTTGTTCCTTCAAAAGGGCGCAGCTATCTATCTATAAATTCAGCATTATGCTGTAAAATTGGAATTCAAAGGATTGTTTTGAACTCTTTCCACCCCCTGCTGCTGTTGTGTCTGTGCGGAGCGTGTTCCCAGCTATCCGTTTACCCTCTGCAAATACCTTCATAAAGCATTAATGCCCCATCCATAAATAAGAGAATAAATAAATGAACACTTTTAGCATTGCAAAGTATAATCTAGCCGTTAACTACTCAAAGGCACTGAGTGTGACTCAGATCCCATGGGGATTTTATGTCTGTATAACTCTGATTTTCTATGAACTCCTGATTTACATTAGAAAGGGAAGAATCAGACCTGCATCGTCAGCACAGAGCTGGTGCAGTAAATAAAACCTTATCAGTGAAACTGCTTTCGAGCATTAAATCTGTGGGTTTTTTTTTTTCAAATTCTAGTTTATGTGGTAGTCGGGGGGGGGCATTTTGTATTTGGCTGCTGAAAGAGCTGCGTTTGTTTTGCTTTTGTTTGTGATAACTTTTATTCTGGGGTTGCCTCATCTCGGCTCGACGATGCAGGATGGGCTTTCAGGTAGTCTGGAGGAAGAGTGGAAAGGTCAGAGGTTAGATGCTAGTAACACTTGTGCATGATGGCAAGATTTCCAAAAAGACAAAATGGAAACGTTTAGCCTGGAGTCATTGAGAATCCTTTCATTTTTTTCTTGGATCTTAAGGAAATTTTTTTCATTGCTGGTGGGTTTTTTTGATGGTCCTGATGTCTTTTTTTAACGTCTGCTTCAGGATCTGGAGTTCCCAGTAGGTGCATGGACTTAGAAGCTTTGTCCACGACTAACCCAGACCAGATAATGCCGTGTCCTGCGTTTTCAAGTCCTGGAAATAAGGATGAGAAGTGCAGAGAACCCAAATCTGTTGGAGGGAGGAGCATAGACCCTGTGGCACGGCTCCGGTTGGGTTGAGTGACTGGAGCTTTCCTGTAACTGCTCCAATGCTGAGACTTTGGTTTCTAAAAGCCCTCATTGCAATGGCAATGTTTTCAGCAGTTTCGCAATGGCAAAACATTCAGCAATGGTTTGCAATGGCAAAGCCTCGTTAGCACCTTGCTTTAACCTTAACACGCCTTTGAACGACACCATAACCTTGCAGACAACGGAGCATGATGATGCTAGGTCTGTATGTGAGTGGAAACCCAGCTATGATGGTGGGTTCACCCCTTGGCGGTGGATGGAGTATGAGCAAGCCAGCCACAGAAACTGCCTGGCAATGACTGGCCAAAGCCGGAGACTGGCGAGCAACCAAAATGAGTCGGCTTGTCACGCTCCGCACAGGATAGGCAGGGCCTGGTATTAACACATGGCTCCTCTGTGACCCGTTCCCTCAGTTTTCTTACTATTTGTGATTCATCGTTCATAACCACGGGTTCACGCATCCCCTGGCCCGAGCCTCAGGGATGGGGCTCCGTCGCTGCTGGGGAGATGGCTCCAGCCAAGCGCCAGGAGGCGGGGAAGCAGGGAGCGTGCAGGGCACCCACGTCCCATGGGCACCCCTGGAGACCATCAGCTGCTGGGCCAGGTGAGGGGAGCCCGGCCCATACCACCGAGGCCGACTGATGTCCCCTGATGCTCAGGGACGTTTGGGTTCAAGGAGGCCCTGGGGGAGGGCGTGCATCCTCGGGCTCCCATGGTTGGCTTGGGAGCACCGGAGGTGGCCATCCCTGCCGGCTGCAGGAGCCCGGGAGGGAAGAGCGTTGCTTTCCCTTCCCACGGCACCAGGGCTTGTCCCACCTGCTTTGTGGGGAGGGCAGCAAATTTCTGGGGTGGTTTGGCTCTCGGAGAGAGGATGCTGAGGTTTAAAGGGAAAAAAATTAGTACTCGTGGTCGTAGGAATGAGAACCTTTCCCCAAGACACCAGCGCTGCCAGGTTGTGGTTTGGTCCCAGCAGTTCTTGGCACAGAGGTAGTGCCTTTAAATCCCCCCAGACTATTTGCTTTCTGCTTTGTGTAGAAAGGTGTCTCGCCTGAGGGTTTCCATGATTTCTGCTGACTTCAGCCACACTTCTCCTGAATTTTGTTTTAAACAAAATCCACCTCCAGCCTGCCTCTTTGCCATGCCAGTCCGGCAGCTCCGCCTGTCCCCGGGACATCGGGCTGCTAGGACAGGAATTTTTCCCAGCACCGCCCTGTGCGCAGCTCTCCTGCCTCTCAAAGGGCTTTGCTTATCTCCATGCAGGACACGCCTGGTCCCAAATAGAAACCCTTCCATTCCCCAGCGCTGCTGCCTACGGGCTGCTATAAATAACCCCGGGAGCACGGTTCAGCTGGAGCAGCTTTGTGCTGCATGGAGCCATGGCTGGAGTCAGTCCAAGAAAATGCCGCCTCCTAATTTCAGATCCGCTTTCTCAAAATAACTCTTGTGTTTCCTTCTCTTCCATTTTTAAACGTTGCTTTAAGAAGAGCCCACACGAAATCCCAGACTCTCCCTCCTCTGGTTTCGAATGCTCCGCTGCCTCGTGGGGTCGGCTTGTCATCCCCGCGGGACCTCACATGGCCGGGAAGTTGCTCTCCTGCCCGCTTCCGCCTCCTAAGCCTATTTTAAGTTTCTTCAAAGGAAAATCAAGGGGCCGGAGTTTGCTTTGGAAGCCAAATGCTTTTTAGGCGAGAATGGAGATTTTCATAGTCTGCAGGGAGATTTTTGTTGTTGGCGAAGGTATCTTTAGCTCCAGGCCTGTTGGAAGAGCGTGAGATGGGGTAAGAGCGTGCCCTCTCCAGCCGTGGTCTGCCTGCCTGTGCCCCTGCCCCTGGGGAGGGAGGTTTTTTGGGGGGCAGATGCTACAGTTTGCCACATCTGCGGGTCCCCTTTTGCATCCTTGGGCCCTGCAGTGACACAGAGCAGTGTTTGTGGTTCAGCTGCACTTCTTGAGACGCCTTGATCCCTCCAAAAATGCACACGGAGGACTAGTGTGTGATGGGCTTCACCTCTTCATCTGAGTCGTGCTTAAATGCGCTGCGGAGGGGGTGCCTCTGCCCTCGGAAGTGCCGGCGGTTTGCTCGTGCCCGTGCTGGTGCCAAACCCAGAGCCGCTCGACCGGAGCAGAGCGACTCTGATGGTAAATGGGAGCAAAATTCAGCCTCAGGGCTTCAGTCCCTCCGTGAATGCTGCTGCTCCCAGTGCTGTAGCAATATTTCAGGACCGTACCGAATCGGGAAAAGGGGTCATTAGCTGCTTGCTGTGGAGCTGCAGAGGGACTGTAAAACCATGCGGGGCTCTTCATGCATCTCACCAGAAGTAACAGCTAGATTTGCTTCCTTTTCTGTTAAATAACAGGGATTGCAGGCACGGGTGGGGTTATTCAGCAGATGTAGGATGAACCCTCTGGTTTCCTTCTGCAGGGTCAATCACTAAACATACTCGTAACAAAATCAATATGGGAACCGAGTCCTAGGTGGCTGTGCCTTTGGTAAGGAAAGGATTTAACAGGGCTGCTGGCGGTCTTCAGCAAAGGTCCTGCAGCTGCCGGCGGAGCTGGGGGCTGCGTTTGGACGTGAACGGTTTGAGGTTTTTGCCTAAATTCCCCAGCCAGGCTTCTGGCTAGCTGGATCCCCAGGCGGGAGCATGTCTCCCTGTGTCTGGCTGTCCTTCAGGATGAGCCCCAGCATGGCGGGAACCTTCTGCTGGGTGTAATATGTCCTTCCCAATTCTGCCGCTAGCTCTCACCTCTGTCTGCGTGGCCTTTCAGACAGCTCATTACGGTTCTGCTATGATCTGATAAATGCAGTAAGGAGCATCAACAATTACAGTGGGTGTCAAGTGTTAATTGGGCAGCTTTCAAGATAGAGGCATTTCTTTGTGTACGTACAAAGATATGACGTGCTCGGAATAGCTTCCCCTCCTGATCTTTCGTTCTGGAGACGTGTATATTACAGTTGGTTAATGCAAGACAAATTATGTCATTCTTCTTGATACGCCACATGTTCTGCCTATGGTGATTTGCCTCTGGGTTGTCTCATTAAGTTGTCTAAACACGGCAAATGCAGCAGCTGAACATACTCAGCTTTTTCTCGAAGTTAATCGCATTGTGCACACGGGCCTCCAGCATCATTGATTCCTGGCTGTGCCATCCGCCACTGCCAGAGCATCTTTCACCAGTGCCGGTGCCCAGGAGAACGGGCCTTTGGTGGGACCGGCTGCCTCAAGCTGGGGCTGCAATCTTCTACCCACAGTTACGCTGTCTGCAGTTAATTGGTTTGCTGATTTTTGTCCCGGGTATGCATCACAAAAAATTTGGGTAAGCTGATGCTTCCCGCTCGCCAGCAAGCAGTGGTGGGCAGGGGGGCAGTTGGCCAAATCACCCTCTTGGCAGCAGATGCAGAGGGTTTTGTAGCAGTTTTAATGACACCCCCCACCCCCACCCCCACCCCCCAAATCTTACCCCCTGGTTTTAACTGTCTAAGACTTCCGAATGCCACGGTGCTAATGTTCTCCAAGGTCAGCAGATTTTATAGCTCGTGGAGACCAAAATACTAAGCTCTGGCTGGGAGTTCTCCATCATGTGATGAATATTTCAGGGGGCAAGTCCCTGGGCAGACTTGGCTTGTTCCTGTTAGTGGAGTCAGGTGCACAGCAGGGGAAACGTCTCATGCTTCGAGGGGGAGCCGGGATGGGCTTGTGCAGCTTTTGGGTTTCTCACCCAGGGTGCGTTTGCTGGGGTTTTATTTCCCTGTCACTGGCTGGAGCATCCTTGAGGATGGCAGAGCTGGGTGCTGCGTTCGCTGGGGCTGTCCACCTCCGTGAACCTGGTGGGAAATCCCCTTTCAGGGAAGGGCTCTTGTGTGGAAGAGGCACACACTCTGTAGCAGATGTGGTATTTTATGAGCAGCGTAGATAAGTGTCTGTTACTGTTCAGGCCACGTGCTACTGATCTAAAGCTTTGTGAGTGCTGTGGTTTGCAGATAGGTCCTGGTGCTGGGGATCACTTTGCTTCCCCCGTGGGTCAGGTGGGGACGGTCCCTTCCTTCTTTCCCTTACGTGTTAAGTAACCACGGAGGACACTTAACGTGGTACCTTGACATAAAGCTGGTTTTCCATGGAGGTTTGCGGGCCGTGTGGTCCCCTACAGCTGTCGCTCCTTGAGCTGGTAGCGGGGTGGTTTGCTGGATAGCGATGAGAACACGAGGACTCGTGGTGACAATCCCTGTCCTCGCTGAGGAGCGTGTGGCACCCCCACACTGGCCGCAGTCTCGCGTGGGAGAAGAGTTGGGAGCAGTTTATTGCAGTGCCGAAGATGTAATTGCCGAGTGTGAACATGTGGCTCCTTTCCCTGGAGCCCGAGCCCCAAGCGAGGACAGGCGCTTCCTTCTGTTGCAGCTGTTTCCCAGTATCTCCCAGCCTTCGTTCTGGGATGCGCTTGCTCTCCAAAGACCCATCTCCGTTAGTGGGGACGGCCATGCTTTCCCTGTGGTTCCTGCAAGCATCTCGCCGCCGGTCCGGCACCGGACAGAAGCGTGGCGTGCACCGAGCGGCACGCCGGTAATGCGGGAGCAAGCCGCTGGGTGGCTGCCCCGTCTGCGCACCCCTGAGGGCTGCAGAGCGAGCGGGGCACTGGGGGTACCTCCCTGCCTGTGGTCCTCCTGGGATGGAGCAGGGACTCGGGAGAGGCCAGAGGGGCAGAGCAGCTCGCTGGGATGGGCTCCAGCTGCGTTTCGGGCTCTGCCACAGCATTGCTGGCTGCTCCGCTTCTCTCCCTCTCTCCCTCTCTCCCTCTCTCCCTCTCTCCCTCTCTCCCTCTCTCCCTCTCTCCCTCTCTCCCTCTCTCCCTCT
>JAVKLA010000088.1:18055220-18079367 GCA_034782735.1 Sagittarius serpentarius | reverse complement strand
CCCCGCCCGCCCCCCCCCCCCCCCCCCCCCCCGCCTGCGAGGTACACGCAGCGATCGTGACATCTGTGAACCCCAAGGTCTGCTGCGCGGGAGCGCTGCGGATGAACAGGCAGGGAGGCATTAAGAGCAGGGCTGCTGTGCGCATCGTTGCGTACGCGTGGGGAGGCTGCCAGAGCAGGCACACTTCGTGGTTACGTCTCTCCTAGCATCCTTGAAGTAGCTTCTAAATTGCAAAAAAAAAAAAAAAAAAAAAAAAAAAAGCTTTGTATCCTCCCGAGCGTGCAGTAAATAGAGGAGCTGGAAACGAGTCCTGGTTGCCCTGTTGCCGTGAGGCACCTGGCGCAGGTTTTGCAGCCGGGCCGGGGCTGTTTTGTCGGGGCCCTGAGCTTGGCTGCGGGCAGGGTGACTCATGCAGCTGCTCCCGGGGCCAGCTCTGCAAAAGTGCACGCTGGCAGATCAGGCTGTGTGTGGGTGTGCAAAGCCCCGGCAAGGAACTTGCACACCTACCAGCTGCATTGGTGCTTCAGAGGACTGGCTGGCAGCGGGGGGATAGGTGAAGCTTTTGGAAACCCATCGAGGCGGGTGGACGCGGGGGCAAGCTGGCAGGGCGATGTGCCAGCTTTTGGTGAGACGTCCCCTGCGCTGAGACCCTGGGAAACTCATCCTACCATGAGCCGGCGTGAAGGTGAGAGGTGTCCGCTGCTAGAGAGCACCGTGAGCCGGACCCCCAGAGCTGAAACCCCTGCTCTGGCCCGGGGGGGTGTCTTCACCCAGGGTTTGCCAAAGCCCCGCTGGCTCTCCCAGGGAGCCCAGAGCCCAGCCCTCCCCGGCTCCCCAACCCTGTGGTTCAGCCCCCACCCTGCAGCTCCAGCGGGGCTCTAGTGCTTACTGGGTTAAAACATCAAATGTGCTTCGAAAAAGGGTTTTCCCCTCCTCCCTGTGCCGACGCTGCCACCCCCCCCCCCATCCCCTTTAAATCCTGGGGAAGTTTAGCTCTGCCCACTGCTCCTTCACCCCCATTTTAGGCAGCTGTGGATTTTTTCTCCCCTCTACCCCAAAATGGCTAAAACTACCTATTTTACTGAACAAACGCCTCTGAAAATCCATCTCCTTGCTCCCCTCGCTGCCAGGTGTTTGGCGTTATCAGTCCAGCCCTGTGGCTCATCGGCAGCATGCAGCGATCTGGATTTATCGGACTGTCAGTAACCCCCACTGAAAAGCCTGGCTTTGTGAGGAAGTGCTGTTTACTGAAAATGTCATCTTTTATTTAGACTCCTGCTGCAGCCAACCCATGTCTTTTTTTCAGGCCTGTTTAATTAGTAACCACCACACAGCCCCTGACACATGTTCCTGAGTGGGTTTGGTTGTTTTTTTCTCTAATAAGCATTAGGTAGCTTGACTGGGCCTGGGAGGGGGCAGAAAAAGGGCTCCTCTGCGGCAGGGAGGGGAGGGAAGCGAGAGCAAGATGAGGAGCCAAGGGCAGCTTAAATCTAACAATCACATGCTCATGAAGCGATGAATCCCAGAAAGGGCATCTCTGCCTGCCTGCCTGCCTGCCGGCTCGCCCACCCTCCTCCTCGCACAGCGGCCGTGCGGAGGTAACGGGAGCGATCCCCCCCGTCTGGCACCCAGAGCGGTCGGGGATTTGGTTCGCTTCCTGGGCAGAGCTTGGATGCATTAAAGTCATGATAACTTGCGTGCTGGAGCCCTTTGCCCGTGGGGCTTTCCTGCAGGTCCAGAGGCTGAGCTGAACCTTTCCACCCACTTTCAGGCAGGGGTGGGATTTGTGGCGGCTCTGCAGACGTTTGGGAAAGGGTGTTATTTAGCACAGGGGGAGAGCTGGAGCGGAGGGCTGCGACTATAACCAATGGCAGAAATAACTTTTCTTCTCCCTCTTCCCTTTCCTCCCTGCAGAAGAAGGCAGAGGCTGCCCACCGGATCCTGGAAGGACTGGGTCCCCAGGTGGAGCTGGTGAGTGTTACCTCTCGCTGCGGGGAGCGGGAGCCCGGCCAGGTTTGGAGAGGTCCCTGGGCAGCGAGCACAGCACCCTCTGTGTGTGTGTGTGTGTGTGTGTGTGTGAGAAGGAAGTGTGCTGCTGGCCCGGACCTCTCGCTGGCACAGCACCAAGGCAGGAAGCAAAGTGGCTGAGATGAGTACTGAAACCAGGCAGACACACACACACAGAGCCCTCTTCGGAGAGCCTTAACCCTTACGCTCCTTCCTCACACGCTGCAGCCGAGCTGGCTGGCGGAAGGGGCTCCGGCACGGTCTGCCTCTGCTCGGGATGCTGATGGCTTCACCTGCTGATGAGGCTGGGGCTGTGGGGCTGCTGTCTGGCCAGCCAGCCTCGTGGTGCTGCGCGGGAGGGATGGGTGCTGGGACAGCTCTTCTCTGTCCCACCCCGCTGCTAATGGAGGAGGGTGCTGGAGGGTGCTCTGTAAGGACAGCCCGGTCGCAGCTGCAATGACCTGCAGGTATCGGGACTCACGCATGTCCTATTTCTGTCTCCCTCACGCACAGAGAAGCTGAGAAAATCAGCTTGTAATAAATTGTCAATTTTGGGCTGCTCCCTCATCCAGCGTAAAATCCAACTGAAAGTCAAGCGATTGATTGCTGGAGGGGTGGCTGAAAACACCCCCCGAGGGGCTGAGCGCTGGGAAAGGGTGCATCTGCAGCAACGCTGCTGGCGGGATGGGAGGGGGACAGACGTGGTCTGACGGAGCATCTCCTGCCTTCCACTGGCTGCGGGGTGTGATGGAGGGAGCCGTTCCTGTGAGGCGGGAGCAGGCAGCTCACGGTCCTAGGCTGCTGTAATTTGGACTTGCCTTGTGGAGGTGGTACTCATCGTTATCTTCCCCGGGGGCGTAAGGGAGAGGTCACAAGGGAATTAGTGCTCACTGCTATGTGTCAAAGCCCGCTTCCTTGTTTGGGGAGGTAGCACTCATTATTTTTCTTTTGAGTCACCAGGGTCAAACCCTTTGCTCTCTTTCTGCTCTGAAGATTGGCAGTGCCTGGGGTTGGTGCTTCCTCATCCAAAAGATGTTGTATTTCCTTTCCTTCCCCCTCCCTTTTTTTTTCCCCCCTCATTTTTTCCTTTTTTTTTTTTTTTTTTTTTTTTAAGTTTGTTGATGCTTTGTTCCCTGGGTGCTGACACCGCACAGTGGGGAGCTGTAGCAGAGCCCAGTGCAAACCTTTCCTCCGTCACCCTGCCTTACTCCTCAGAGGGCAGGGGAAACCTCTGCTGAGAAAACCCTGCAAAACCCCGCTTGGGCTCTGTGTGCATCTTGCAGGCTGTCTCATCTGTCTGCCCAGAGACAGACGCTTCCTATGGCCCAGCCCCCACGCCGTGTCAGGCAAAACAGCACCCGGGACCTGCCAACGGCCTCCGAGAGATGAGATGAATAGTCAGATCTTCTTCTGAGTTGGAAAGGAAGCAGCTCCAGGAAGGAGAGAGCAGCTTTGCATGCTCTGCCCGATGTGCACGCCTTGCTCCACCGTGTCGCACGCGACGTGCACCAGCCCTGGAGCTGCCACAACCTAGAGGTCTCTTGCAGGGAGGCTGGGGCAGCCTGGTGCTCATCCTGTGCAAAACCCCTGCAAGGAGCGGTGGTGGCTGTCACTCAAATGCAGGGTCTTGGATCGCTATCGGCTCCGCTCAGGCTGCTGATGTTTTCCTTTTGGTTGTTGAGAGAGCTCCGGTTATTGCATTTGCTGCAGCGATGGTGACGGATGCGCATGGGCTCGGTAGCGGGGCAGCTTGCCAGGGGCCGGTGGTGCGAGGCAAGAGGTCACGGTGGAAATGGGTTAGTCGTGGCGGAGAGAGGCCAGAGGTTACCGCAACGTTGGCAAACGGCGGCTGCAAGCAGGGTGAGGTGGTAGGAGGTCTTGGGTGCTGCTGGCAGGACGGAGCCGGAGGCTGCGTCCCCGGCTTGTGCTGACGTTAGCAGGCGGAGGGGCCGTGGTGGGGCTCTGCCTTCTGTCCTGCTGGCGGCAGGTTGCTCCGAGGGGTTTGTGTTTGAGCAAAGAAAGAATTCTTATCGCCTGAGCACATCTGTTGAGGCTGCCTGTAGCATTAGCTGCAAGGAGGGGTTTTGAGAGTGATCCAGTATAGCATAAATAGGGATTTACCCAGAAGTTTAGGGTCTGTGTCATGGGTTTCCCATCAAGTTGGAAGCTGCTGGGAGATGGCCCAGCTCTGGTAGGAAACTCTTTAATTCCTGACTTCAGTCTTTTAAACAGCTTCCTCTCAGCTTTTGGCCTTACAAGCTCTTCACTGAAACTGGTGTCCTTGGGTTGTACACCTCAAGGAAGCAGCAAGTGTGTGTTGCTGGTTCCTGGCTTCTCACTGCTTTGAGCTTACGAGGTCTGGCCTTGCACTTTTTATCTTAGAGGTGTCATTCATGTCTCATCCTCTTTGGAGGATCCTCGGTTTTGAGCTCCTGGGGTTTTAAATGTGCAGAATTGTCCCCGAATCCCTTTGCCCGTTACTCCTTGCTGGTGCCTCTCTGTCGTGTCTGCTGGGGTTTTGGGTGGCCCTGCACCTTTCCCTGGCCCTCCTGTCAGCCCCAGCCGATGCAGAGCACAGCGGTGTGCCGCGCAGTCGTGGCTGCTGCCCTCCGCTTGGCTGGGGCTCGTCTCCCTGCCCCTATGGTGGAAATCGCCCCCTGCCAAGGGGTCCCCGGGAAGCTGGCGCTCCCCTCTAGGTCAGGAGGAGGTTGTGCCTCAGTAAATCAGGACTCTGCTTATTTAATCCCTGCAACGTAGCGGTACCATTTTAAAAATGACCCCATGATTTCCCCAGGGAGAAATGTCATTGAGATGTGTAGTCTGAACGCTGCAGTGGCCAGAAAGCAATTAAGACCTTTCATTCTCTTTTATTTTTAAAAAGCTTTCAGTAAATCCAAGTTTTTCCTAGTAATAGGTTTGCATTGCAATTATGTTTTTCTTGAGTGTCATCCCCCAGAGAAATGCATTACATGTCCCTTACCCTGGAGAAACACTGTGAATGTTTTGAACACGTCACCTTACCCATCTGACCTGTCAGCTTTACTTCTGCTTACTCATTGAGAAAGTTGTAAGGGTGTGCAGGTCGCGGACGGCTCTGAGGGAGGATGCTGTTTCCCAGTCCCTGGCCCGTTGAGAATAAAGGTTCTTTGACTATTTAGTCTGTGCGGATATGTTCCCTATGGGATAGGTAGAACTTGTCTCCTGGGCTTGCTCCGCTGCATGGGCTGAGTTACAATGCTGAGGCTGTTGTGCAGACAGAAGTCTCTCTGCGATGCTGGTGTCACGAGGATCTTGGTTTTGGGTCCCAGCGTTTCTTGTTTCTGAACGTTTGGGCATTTGTTTTGAAGTGATGTGTTCCAGTGCCTGTGTGTTAACACTTAGGTTTGCTAACTAAGAATTTAGGCGGGTGTTTATATCATAGGTAAGTAGTAGCGGAAAAGAACCAGCAGCCTTTGGTGAGCTGAGTGGCATCAGGGCATCTATGATGCCCACGCGCACATGAGCACCTTCTAACCCAGGCGCAAACGAAAACTTTCACTCCACCGCCTTCTCCCAGGAAGAAGGTCTCTGTGACTCACCACGTGCCAGCTTCTTTGCTTCGATTTCTATGAGCACAGAGGGAAGAGAGGCACTTTTATTTATCAGTATTTCCCATTCCTGCCGTCCTCTTCCAAGAGGCAGGCGCTGGTCAAGGCCACCCAGCGGTTCCAGCAGTTCCTCCAGTCGAGTCTTTCCAGGGTGACTGCGGACGTGATGCTCCAGAGCCCACGGCTTGATTTCTTCTCTCCAGGGTGTAGACCTGCTTCTCTCGAGCTACGTGATGAGACGGATGTCTGTGTTCCTCTGAGCTTTCCAAGCGTGAAGTGCACAGCCAGCTCTGAGCCTGGAGTCGGACCAGCAGATCCAAGAGCATTTGTGATAGAAATACCCCTGGGGAAGGGACACCACTGAGAACATGTCGTCTTCTGGGGGACCTGCTTGTCCCTGTCGTCTGCCCTGGCTCTGCCAGCAAAGGGTGGCTGGGTGTCTCCTGGCAGACTTGCAGCCCACCATCCCCTCGCAGGGTAACAGATGCCCAAATGCTGCCGGCAGTCCCGCAGTCCTCCTGGGACGCGGTGGTTCATCTCGCTACGTCTGTCTGCCTGGGCTCCTCTGCGTGCCTCTTCCACGTGGGGATTATGTGTGCTTTCCCAGCAAGGAGGGACATGTCCGAGGGCAGCCAGAAAAAGAAGCTGATGACGTCCTGATGGCAAGATGCAGCGGTGATGGGCTGCAGAGAGTAGGGAGAGCGACACCCGGTCTCCTTTCTGTGCAGGTCGTTGTGGCTGTCCCAGTGTGTGGCAGGGGAGAGGTGAGGCAGTATCTGTTTTTTACAGGGCAGTAGAGACAGGCTGGCTGTGTGGAAAAACAAGCTTCTGTGCCAAGCACCTGTGATGGTGATGGGGAGATACTGTGGAGGAGGTGAGAGTAACACCTTCTTCAAACTGGAGGAGAAAGGGACCCACCTGTGTTTGCAGGTTCTGTCCTCTCCAGTGCTGCTCACCTGGTTGAGCAGACAATTCAGCAGATGTTTTGCTGTTTTCCCGTGTTTAATCTGAGATGAAATTGAGTGGACCCAGAGTGCAGCCTCAGCCGTATGACCACAGTAGGAAGGTGAGCTGGTTTGTATGCAGCCATGGCCAGGATGCTGCCTTCAACCAGCACCCGGCTGTCATGCATCCCCCTGCCCGTGTTTGGCCACAGATTTTTAGATCGCTCACAGCTGATTCGGTGAAAATTTGTGGGTGAACTGCTTGAAAACTTGGGCAACGTTTCTGTGGTGGGACAGGAGCTGTGCTCGTTCGGCGCCCAGTTGCTGATGATGGTTGGGCTATGGCAAGCTCTTGATTAGCACAGTCTTGGACATGTTCACACCAGCTTAGCCAATGGCTAGAAAAGCATTGAAGGGCTTAATCCTGAGCACCGTGCCAGCCTGCTTACGGGGACACAACTGGTGGCAGCTCCTGGAGCACGGCCTGAGCTGTTAATTACAATGGGTGGGATCAAGCGTGGTCTCTGCGGCACCTCTCCCGCCCAGAGGTGGGACCCCGTATTGTAGCAGGTTCCCCAAGGGTATATCGCCCTGCGGATGGGAAGGGAGAGGTAGCCAGGGCAGTGACCGACTGACGGTGGCCAGGGATGGATCCAGCTCTCCTGACTCCCCATGGAAGGCCCCGGCACATCTCCACTGAGGGTGCAGGGGGCAGAGTAGCTCCGTGGTAGGTGCTCACATCTGGTGCCGGAGACAGCCACGGTCACTGGGCTTTCCATAGGGAAACCCTGGGCAAAACACTTGTCCTACCGGAGCCCAGTGCCACTCCTGAGGGAGGGACAAGAACATCACTCTACGCATGGGTGCTGGAGGACTGCAGTGACATGCCCAGGGCCAAACTGCCCCTGGTGTTGCTGGAAACCACGGAGGCGAAGTCTTGTCCTGCCTGCAGTTGCCTGCGCTTGGCTCCCTGGAAGCGCTCAGGCAGGCTTTTGCCGCGTAGACATAACAATTTGCAGCACACAGACTGTCTCTTCCCGCTCCTCAAGCCCCCCTTTCCCCTCGCCTCCCCCGTGTCATATGTTCCAAAGCGCACTGCGTTTTTCAATCAGTGAATAACAACCACGTACTCCGCCGTGCCGTGTTTATGTGGATTACGTCGCAAATTGCTTGTTCTGAGCCAGCTCGCTCGAGCGCTGCCTGCCCTCCCACGGGCTGAGCCGGGATGCGCTGTGACTGGAGCGGCGCCGCCGGGAGCCAGCAGCCTCCAGTACGGCCGGGGAGCGGGACTGGGGGTGACAGGCGGGCTGGGGGCCACGGGGACGGGCGCCTGAGCTGCCACAGCTGAGGGAGACAGGAACCTGCGCTGAGGCGGCAGCGCTTCTGACAGGTTTAAGTTTCTAAATGTCAGACCGTACCATTTATGCCTTCATTTTTCTTATTTATTTCAGCCATTATACAACCAGCCTTCAGACACCAGGCAATACCATGAAAACATTAAAATGTAAGTATGTGGCAATAAAGGCTATTTTAAATGTCAAGTTGGGCATTAGGCTGGAGCGGGAGGGATGCTAGCTCGCTCCCAGACTCCGATTAAAGCTGCTGAGGAATCACGAGCAGCCTTCTAGAGCTGGTGTTTCACTTCTCTGGGTGCCTGAAGCACAAACCAGCTCCGGGAGCCCAGCGGTTGGGAGCTGTAGCTTCAGACAGATGCTGAAGGTGCTGTTTTGATTTTTCTTGGGGGGTGGGGGTTGGGGTGGGATGTGGTTCTTGGCCAGTCTCTTGGCATTTTCCCAGAGAGCACTCACCTTGGGTGTTTTCTTCTGTGTTTCACACATACTGAAGTATGAAATCAGCTGCCAGCGTGTGTGTGTTTGCAAGCGGGAAAGATGAGGTAAAATGAAAAGTTGCAATTACAATTAGATTTTCATGAAGCACCTCTTGAAAGTTTAATAACAACTGGTTATTTCAAAGATACTTACTGAGACTTAGCAATCGTCTAATTCGACTTATCACCTCAATACACGATTTAATCATCAACCTGTACTTAATAACCACAGTGACTTCCTGAACATAGAAGAAATATAACAGATAATGAGAATAGCGATAATTGTGATTACTGTTGGAAACTTAAATAGTCAAACCAGATCTGAAACTTTCATCTGCCTTGCATGAACCAATGATCGCTCTGAGCTGCCTGCAGTGCGTCTATTTTGGTACAGGCTCGGTCAGCTGGCGATAATCATCTTTAATAATCTATTAACAAAAGTTAATAATCTTTTGCTTTTCAGCAGTATGTTAATTGGTGCCAGGGGAATTACAGGGAAAGAGTTAACGTACTTCTGCTGTTCTGCTCTGCTGCAGGGGAGCATGGTAGGCGCTGGCTGTGTTTAGGGGCTCTCTGTCCCCAAGGCCTGTGGGGAGGAGGAGGGTTTGGTGACATGACCCCACTGCTCACGGCCCGGCCCCGCTTGGTTCCTGCTCCACCCAAGGCTTCCTGTGTCATCCAGGCAATGCACTCACTGTAAAACATTCAAGCCCCAGAGTCACCGAGCCCTTCGGTTCCCACAGGGCTGAGCGGGTCCCTGAGCGGCCTCGCTGCCGGCGCTGGGCACTGGCACCCTAAATGCGAGGGTCGTGTTCGGGTACTCGGCGTTGGCCTGGGTGCTGTGCATAAACCCAAGGTGCTGGTGTGCCATGCACCTCTGGGGCAAGGGAGCATCATGTCCTGGGGGTGGGTGAGGAGGGCAAGCAGATGGAGAAGTCAGCGGGAAATGGTGGCCTTTCCTGCGGCTGAGAAATCCCGATAGCTTTTTGCTTCCAGACGTTTCCTTTGTGCCTTGTGTTGGCGATGCATTTAGCCCCGGTCGTTTGAGCTTGGCAGACATTGCCACAAGTCTTTGGCAAGGACCCGCCGGGGTTTTGACACGTGTGTGCTGTGCCCCGGGTCTCCTGTCATTTCAGCCCTCTGGCCGTTGTCTTCGGTGGACACGCTGCCTGTGCTGAAGGTGGCAATTTCAAGCCGATCGGTAGTTTTGTCCTTGAAAGAAGGAGTTAAAAGTAGATCCAGGTGCTTCACCCATACTCCATTCCCCTGCCAGTATTTGTGGGTTTGTGATCACATTTTTCCTGTGATTTAAATGATTTCCTGTCCTTGGCTGCTGCCTGAAAGACAGGCGCAAAGGAGAGGGAACTGACTGCGCAGGTCGGGTGTGAAACCGGTAATGAGAGGTGAAGCCCCGTCAAACCAGCTTCCCATGCCATCAGAGCAGGCGCTCCTCTCCACCCCTTCCTCTGTAGGCATCCGTAGGGTTATCCCAGCCCCGGGCGGCAGGCAGTCCTCCCGTGCGGCCGTAGCAGTGGTGGTGGTAGACCAAGGAGAGGTTGGAGCAGGCAGGCTCGGGGTTAATGTTCACTGTGATTAATGCTGCAAAAATATGGGAAGGAAACCACACGTTTTAATGAAAAGCCTCCATCTCCTCCTTCCAGAAACCTCGCAATTAGCTGCCTTCAGCTGGCTATTGATGCCAGCCAAGTGCATTTACGGATGTAGGTCAGCGAAAGGCCCTCTTGCGATCTGGGCTCCAGATGTTTGCTGCTTTTGACTGTAGGCCTGTCTCGGAGGTCCTGGGGTCTGAACTGCACTTTGCTACTGGTTGATGGGTGTGCAGAGAAATTGGTGTGCCTGGTTCTCCCATCTCTTGGGTCCCCGCTGCACATTTAAGGACATTTGGATGCTTGGGAGGCAGGTACAAAATCAAGATTTCAATGATTCTTCCAAGCAGATAATTTGGGGTCCTTTGAACAAGAGGAACATGTATTCAACTTCTCTGTTTTGACCAAATCATGCTTGGATGTTCAAATCCTACCTACAACTTCTCCGCAGGCTGCATTTGAAGATATTTTTTGGTTTTTTCTCATTCTTTATATGTTTGTGCCTTTCTGCTCTAGAAGAGCAGCTTCCGCTCCATAGCCTGGAGGTGGCTGTTTCGGTAAGAGATGGAGTAAATCCTCAGGGTGCTGGGACACATCAGCCAGATGCATTAGAGCACCAGAAGGACAACTGCTGGGACACCACAGGTTGTATTTTGCCAAGGTGTAACCGGCTGCACATTCCTCTGAACAACATCACCCTATGCAGATTTAGCCATGCTGAAAAAGTCTTTTGGCACGTTGCTAGAAAATCATCTAGGTTGTGATTCTATCCACAAAACCTCATTGCATGCTGGCTCTGTTGTGTTAAACAGAAACTGCTCCCGCACGAAGCTGATTTGGAGTGTCATACCTGGGCACAGGAGGATGGCCAGGCTGTTACTATTCACAAATGTCTTTTTTTTTTTTTTTTAAACATTTCCTAGGGTGGATTTTTTTTTCCTCAGTTGAGTGTTTGCAAGTGTCAGTGGGAAGGCATTTGAGTATCAGAAAGCCAGGATTCCTCGATTTCTCTACAGCGATACTCTCCGCCTTGCAACACTAGTTCAATTCTTCCTGCTTGTTTGCTTTGCTTTTCAGTTGGGATGAGTCACTTATGCTAATAGAGCTGACTGGGGAGTTAGAGGGAGAATTTCTGCTCTTACTAAAATGTTACCGGTCTCTTATTTTCATGGAGTTTTATGGCCTGTCTCCTATTCACTACAGTTAAAATTAATTTCATGCCCCAGTTCATTCCAGTGTTTGCAGCTTCAAAAGCTTTTAAGTCCTATTTAGCTGCCTCGCTGTGCTGTTACCCGTCTGCTTGGGTCCCTTTGGTTCACCTGCGAGTGCAGGCTTCGAGCAAACATGGTTAATTTTGTATGCTACATCTGCCGCCTGATCCAAGGCACCGCTGAGTGGTTTGTGCCAAAGACTTGACCTACCTTTGATGGGACTGTGTCCTTTCTGTTTGAAATACCTGCTTTGTTGGCGGGAAGGGCTCTGCCACTCTCTCATCAAGGAAGAAGAGAGCAAGACGGCGTTTAGTGCCCTCATTTGAGCTTTGCCCCCATAGCTAGCTTGGTCCTTGCTGGTTTTCAAGGTGTGAATTTTTTGGCTTTGCAATGGACTGACAGTTTCCTTCAAGATGCATTGGAGCCCCGAACACACTTGGAGGCCACCTGAACGATTCTGCATCAGTTGAGGAGGTTGCAAAGACCCCTTTTTTTAGCTTTTGCTGAAATACAGCAACAAATGCAGAGGACACTTGCTTGTGCACCAGTTAAGCACCAGTGCGTCTGGTCTCGGTCTCTTATTTCAGTGTTTTGCCAGCTGGATGTACAAGGATGAGAGCTGCTCTTCCTACCCTGCCGTGATAGTGATTTTGCATATTCTCCAGACTCCTGGCACCAAAGATATTAACCTTCTTTCCTCGAAGTGTTTGAAAAATGACAAGATGTTGTTCACATGAGCAGGATCAATTACCTGCTCTCTACCTGGAGAGAGATTCTCCGAGGGGGCCTTCATCTCTACGGCAGGAGATTCCTGCTCGGTCAGCCATGAAAAACAGCCTGGTAGGACTCTCCTCCCCCCCTTTCCCGAAGCAGTCATCTTGAAGTCATAGTCTGTGGGATTTGTGTTTGAAAGCAAAATGTGAGCTTCTGAGCCTTGAAAAAGCACACAAGAGGAAAACAGAAAACCCCTGGGTAAGTACGTGCAAGGTGCTGTTCACAGGGTTTGCTTTAAACCTTCCCTTCAAGAGCTTTTCCTTGCTTTTATGCTGAAATTCAGAAATGTCGGGGTGAAACCAGGCTGCATCCCCTTGAGATGCTTGGAGAGGTGTTGGAGAACCAGGGTCTGACTGTACAATTAAAACAGATCAAGAGCTTGGTGCGATTCTGGTTTTCTTGAGTGTCCAGATCCAGTGGCAGCAAAGCTGTGTGTGCTGTTAATATTCGCACAGCTGGGTTGCTGTCTGCAGCTGATAGCTTTTTTTTTTTTTTTGGGGGGGGGGGGTGGCGGGGCGGGAGTGTATATATATATATATATATATATATACTTTGCCTGTGTAGAATCAAAATCTGAAGTCAGGATTTTCAGAGAGGTTTAGGGGCTTCTGAATACCTTTTTCTTTTCAAAAGCCTCTCCCCCCCGTCTTCTCCTGAAAGAGTGAAGAGCAGAACAGCTTTCTTCTGAAAATCTTAACAGCTACGGCTTTCCAAATCACTTGTCACTTTGCAAAATGTAAGTCATCTTTTCATTACTGGCTGTTTAGGGGTTTTAGTATCACTGGATTGCCTCTAAATTCATAGTCGAAGCCTGACATGTAACACAAATGCTCTTCCAAACCCTGTCATTACTAATGCATTCTCTTTCAGGTCTTTTTATTAGTGCTTGTAGATTTTTTTCCTCATTAGAAATTCACCTAGCAGCTCCCCGCTCATGCCATTCAAGGTTTCTCATCTCTTTTATTCTCTCTTGGCATGCACTAGGGCAGAAGTATTACCTCGTGGTGAATTACTAAATGGTGGAGGCACACACTGCAACCTTCTGCTTCTTTCTCTTGCCAGTGAAAAGCCAAGTACTGGTTTTGGGTGGACTATCGTGGAACACTTGGGCTTGCAATGTCGGCTTGGGCTTCAGGGGAAGGCAGAGGCATAGGACAGGTGCCTGACCGATGGCCAGAAGTGCTTCTGCACTTGCACTTCTCTCATTTTGGGCCTAAGCTTGTAGGTGCTAAAGGGAGTGCACATGAATTTCCCATCTGATGTTAAGAACTGTGGTTGTGGATGTAACTGCTGCCCAAGGGAGTCACTTGAGCATCTCAGTGGGAACATCTTCACGAGGAGATGGCCCCGCAGGGACCTGGACAGGCTGTGCTGGGGGTCTGGCCAGGGCAGGCTCTGATAACAAGGCGCCCGTGTTTGCCAAGGTATCACGTCCTTGGAGCACAAGCATCTCACTGGCCTCAGCGTGTGAACCGCTAGGCGAATTAACAGCACAAACCCTGTCATGAATTATGGTGATGACTTTGGACCTCCGAAGCTGAATACATTTTGGACCTGCAGAGGACATGATTTGAGAAGCTGGGAGACCTCCGGATGGCTTCTTTCTCTTGAGTGTTGTTTCTGGGCACAAACACAGCCTGTCCGAATGTACATGCAGAGTTACGGACCTCTGCCACTCTGTTCTCGGAGGCAGTAGTGGTGCTGGGAGTTTAGTCCATACCAGTGCTCAAGGGCTCTGGGGTAAATCAACTGAAGATCTGCTTTGCTTTTCTTCCCCAGAAAGGGTTTCTGGATATTGCAAGGCAACTGCTCCGAACAGCTGGCTTTCCAGGAACGTGCCCTGCCTTGGGGTTAGTAGGTTAGAGTGTATTACCAGCTGGAGCTGTGTGCTCGGCCATTTCAGAGCAAGGAGATCAATGAGGGCAATGACCCGTGAGCACGATGACCTGCTCCCTGTCCTCTCTGCAGGGCGTCTTGCAGTCAGAGGCGCAGGGAATCGGTGACTGCCCTGAGTTGCGGCTTGGGATCCTGGCACCAGCGATGCACAGGAGTGAGCATACCTGGGGGGGGACACAACCGTTTCTGTACGCTCTCCGTCGTCTCTTGGCTGGTTTCACCTTGGAGCGTTCTTGCTGTGCTCCTTGGTCCCGTGGTTTGCAGATCTCCAGTCTCGCTGGCAGAGCTTTGTTTGGCTGGAGTTGCCAGGAGGCTCCTCCGTTTCCGACCCTTGCCTGCATGATCAATCTCGCTGTACAATGGCTTTGCCAGCTGCTCGCTGCCTCCTTCCCGTTGCTCTTTGCAGGCTTGATCCCTACTTTGTTTGCACTGGCTGTTTGATGAAAGACGTTCCCGTGTAATTAAATACCCCTGATTAGTTTTGATCAAATAGCAAACTTCCTTTCATCTCATCTTGCACCGGCTGAAGGTCTCTGCGGGCAGGCTCGGCCAGGTGTGCTGCAGTGCATCGGCTCTTTGTATCCTTGGGAGTCTTATCCCACGGCTTTGGCAGTGTCCGCATGTGTGTACACACCAGCACCGACACGCATGTGTGCGTGCACATCCTTTTAAGATCGCAGCCTCCGGAAGGATCGTAGCCAAGTCATTCATGTGGACTTTAGCCAAGTGACTCAAAAGTCAGAGTTAAGGCTTCTCTCCTTGACTGGCTCCATTGTGAAAGCCAAAAAACAAAAACAACCTTGCGCCAAGCCAGTTAAGGTGGAAGCGGCTGCTCCCACAGGGCTCCCTTTGCTTTACTGAGAGTGGGAGATGTATTTGACTCGGTGGTTTGGAGGCTGGCTCTGAGAACCACGCTCAGGTGCGGGGCTCAGCAGTTAGGACTGTGGGATGAGGATGAGTTATGCAAGGACAAAAAGCTCTTGCAGAATCGCCCCCAAAATTACTGATAGTATTTGAATCCTGTTTCCTGTGCTAGTGGCAGGTGACAGTCAGACATCGACTTTTGAGTCTGCTTTGCCTTGTTTGATTTCTGTTTCTGATCATCTGCCTGCTGGTGCTTGTGGGGAAGTGCTGGCAACTGGTGGGGCTGCCCCAGGCTCCCCATCTGGGTCGTGCCCCATTTCAGGCTGGTGCCTGGTACTGGGGCTCTTGCTGCGCTCATCCAGTTGATACATGGCCCCTAAAGCGGGAGACCTGCTGCTCCTGAGAGCCTCTGCCACCCCGGACTGCAAACAAATGGGCCTCTGATGCGGGGGGAAAAAACCCCGAATCACCCACAGCCTCGGTGGCAGGCTCGGCTTACCTTCGCCTCGCAGGGATGACGGAAGGAGATCATCACTGGGTTAGTTCACCGGCGACACGGACAGAAATCCTCGAGGCATTTGCAGAGCAGTTGAGAGGAGCAGAAGCTTTGGGCTCCCAGCACGAGGCTGCACGTCCCTGCGCACGACCAAGAGCCTCCATTTTGGGAACTGTCTGGAGGCGACTCCGTGCCTGGGGTCTGCAGAAGCTCACAAGGCCAGTGTCTCTCTGGAGAAGGCTGTGGTGGCTGCATGACCCCCACTGCACGGTCTCCACCGTCCCTGCAGAGGAGTAAAGAAGGTGCAGGGAGAGCTCCTCTGGTGACCAAAGGGCAGGAAGAGCTTTTGGCACGGAGCAGGTAACTGGACTTGATGTCCTCACCTTGGAGAAGAGCTGCCTTCAGAGGGAAGCCTTAGACTGGGGCTGCACTGAAGTAGGCGAGTGGGAAACGCGTATTGACGGCGTCGCTGCAGCCGGTGCTGGGGGTTGCTACGTGAAGCTGAGAGCCCACCAGACAGAAGGTCTTTGCCCATAGGTACACCAGGGAGCTGCGGAGCCCACGGCCGCGGGGAGGGCGGAAACGCGGATGGGCTCCAGCGCTGACTAGATGAATTGTTGACTGCAAGGATGAGGATGTGCCATCTGGCAGGCCCCGAACGCCAGCTCGCCAGACGCCGGCCGGGCTCCGTGTCTGGCTGGGTCCATCCCAGCCTGCCCCTGCCTGCCTTAGCAGCTGCGTGGGGCACGGCCAGGGACAGGGCAGGGAACTCGCCTGTCCTCCCGACCCAGCGTGGTGTGTGATGTGCCAGCCCAGCAATACTAAAAACTGTCCACAAGAGTCACTGTTGCTTTATTTAGGGAGCCGCCATTCCTTCTGCCTGTGAACTGCCGGAGTTCTTCACCCGGCGCAGGCTGTGCCGTGCAGGTCTCCATCTGTGACGCTTTCCCTCCGCCCCAGCAAAGCGCAGGCGGGGAGCCGCAAGGATTCGGGCTGCCGAGGAGGATGGTGAAGGAGGGCTGGTGCGCTGCAAGAGCGACCTTCCCCGCGTGCTGCTCCACGCTGGTTATTTCTGTGCAGGACCCCCAGCAGACAGCCCCTACCTTCCCCGCCTGTGCCGCAGGAGTTGGGCTTGGCTCTTTGGTTTGCGTGTGCTTTGGAGACGCGTGGCCCGAATGAACCTCTCCGCAAATGGTTTCTAAGTAACAGCAGTACGTGTAGCACGATAAACTGTGAAGCCTATTTATATTTACCGAGATTGTATTAACCTTTGACAGGCTGACCTTATGCAAAAAAAAAAAAAAAAAAAAAAAGTGGCAAAAACACTGAGGGCATGAGGGGGTTTTGTTGTTGTTTTTAAGCCTTTCACTCTTTGATTACTTTATCCTTTGAGATGGTAAACATACGCTGGCTTTCAAGGCATTCCTGATTTTTGCAGCTGCGGAGCCATTAAGTCTTCGCCTGTATTAGAGCACTTTCAAGGTCAGCCATGATGCAAAACTCGAGGCAACCCAACAGCTGCGTAAGAGCTGCTCATTTTCTTCGTTTACTCCCCTGTTTCCTGATAACTTGTGCAGCAGATCCAGCAGCAGCATGTCAAAGCCCCACGTTGCTCCTGGATGTCACCCAGGCTGGCGTGGGGGAGGGCAGGGGTTGATTTAGCTGTGCTGGCCCTAAGCTGACCCCTTGCTGGGGGCCATCCCACACATGATCATCATTAGCATCACCCCAGCGGTTTCCCAGTGTTAGAGTTTCCATCAGAGTTGGAATAAACAAACGATGGGAGTGTGTCTTTTGGGCACAGTCTCCCGTCGGAGCTTGCCTGTGCAGAGCTGAAGCCTTGGAAGGAAATCCGTCCGACGGGGTCTCCGCGGGAGGAATGGCTGCCCGCTGCAGTACCACCCGGCGCTGGAGCCGGTGACGAAAGCTCGCCAGGTGCGATGCGAAGGGATGCGAGAGCACGTGAGGAGCCAGGGCTCGGTCAGGAGGAGAGCCTGTCGGTGGGCAGAGGAGTGCCTGGTGTGCAGGGCTGGCAAACGGGTGCTGGACGCTGCTGGACCGACCTCGCCAGCGGGTCTGGAGATGGATGCTCGGGAGCGTTCGGCACAGCACAGCCCCGCTCATTTCTCATGCCTCCCTCCCTGCACAAGCAGGCAGAAATCACTGCAGCCCTGTGCCTCAGTTTCCCTAATTTTTAAAGGCAAGTGAATGCTGTTTGCACAGAGGTGAGCAGCGAGGTTTAGCTCAGCCAGTTGCCTGCAACCCTCTTTGAGGCTCCTCAGTGGATGCACCACAGAGACAGAAACAAAAGACAGTAGCACTGTGGGATCCAGCAAGGAGAAGCCTTTGGCAGCAATATTTATTAATGTATCTAATGAGGTGGCCTCTGGTCTTTGCAGCGTAGCCCAGAATGGCGGCAGGTCCTTTGTAAACACGCCGTCAAAAAAGAGCAAAGGCAGAAAGTGCCCCGTGCGTGGATTTATTAGATTCTCCCCCCTCAGTGATCAATGCCACTTGGATTTCTGAAACAGAATCAAAGGATGTGGCTTGATAGTCAGGCTCTTACTCAGAAAACCTTTCTGAATCCCAGCGTCTGCTCTGCAGGAGCCTTCAGCCCCGTCGCTTTGTTGTGCCTACTGCCGATGCTGGTGCTGCCTGGAAGTGGGAGCACATGGGGATTTTGGGGTTCTGTGCCTCTACCCACCAGTGGCTCGAGCTGGGGATACTGGAATCTGTTCCCAGCCGGTAGCTGGTGTGTTCTGTTCGTAGGAGGAGTTACGAGTGCCACTTGCTAGTGCTGCCTTGGAAATCAAGGTCTGTTTTTGCACCAAAAGCGTTCAAGGCAAAGTCAAAGGGAATGAAGAGGTAGTGCAGCACAGGCAGTGTTCGGGGACTCCGCGTGTATCCTGCGCCTCTGGTAACTAATTAAGAGGGGAAAACAGAAGGTTACAAAATCTGAATGGTACTGTTAGGACTGAGAATCAAGCCCGATGTGTTTCCTCCTTGGTAAACTAAAAAGAGGCCACAAAGCTGAGTGTGGCTATGGGGTGCAGGAGAAGAAATGACCCTGTCCCAAATCCTACTGTCTTTCCTGTAGCAGCCATGCTTGATCTTGGAGGTAGTGGTGGTTCGAGACCCCACACCCAAGGAATTGCTGTCCTAAATGAACCTGCTAATTATTTGGTGCCAGTGTTAGGTGGTGCTCTCAGGCCCTGCTCCGCATCCCCACATGCAGGCGGGCTGGGATCCCCCGGCACGCTGCTGGAGCGGAGGCGCAGCTCTGGCGGTGGGCTGGAGAGAGCTGGGGTACCCCAGGGCAGCACTTGCCGTGGGATCGCTGTCACTCCCCATATGTGCCCGTGCATGGTTTTAGTGATGTAATGAGAAGGGAGTTTGAGTAGTGATCAATTTGGATACTTTCTGGGATGCTCTCCATCCCCAAATTAAGCCAGGACTGCCCCCAATCCTCCCTCTATGTGAGCTGGATCCTCTGCCCCTTTCCCAAACAGTGTCTTTTGTTGCTGATTCGCTTTAGGGATTTATGGGGGGAGGAGGGTGGTTTTATTCCCTCCCCACTAGTCAGGGGACGAGGCAGGGAGGGGAATGAGGAAGCAGTGAGGGTGTCTTTTCATTCTGCTAAATCCTGCAGAGCATGCCTACATGAGACTGTTAAGCTCCTGATCGGTAATTACACACTGCAGCTCTGCCTTTAATCGGGATAAAAGACTTAAGGAAACTCCTTTGCCCCTGGTCTCTACCTTTTACCTGGAGATTTTATTGCTGTGAATATTAGTAACAGGAACAACAGCAGGAGCTCAGCTCTTGGGTTCGAGCAGACTGGGAGCTCGTGCAGCCTTTCCAGCTTCTTGCTGCTTTGACGCTGCTTCTCTTTGAGCAATTATTTCATGCTGTCTTTAGAAAGTAGAAAGAAGAAGAAACCAGGGGGGTTGTCTGGGCAGACGCTGGGTTGGTTGTGGTTGCAGTGGCTAGTTTCTCTCTTGAGGTCGCAATTCTGTAAGCGGCTGAACTTTCCTGGCTGGCTTGTTTGCAGCATTGTTAGGCACGGCTCCAAGGAAGCAAGAGGTTAGGAGATACGTGCTGCGAGCCCTGCGCAATCCTGCCTCCTTATCAGCACCTTGGAGCCCGGGGGTGAATAACCCCTTGCAAGCGTGCGTGTGTGCTGACAGCTCCCTCACTGCTGGCCCTGGGGACCGGGGCGGCTCCGGGTGGCATCTGCTCGGGGAGGGCTGGGGGGAGCCACCTCCCACCATGCAGAGCTTGGCCTGAGCCCCCCAACTCTTGGGACCCTGTTGGGTTTTTGCAGATCAAAATGTAAAAATAATCAGGAAACAGCCTGGCGTGTTGGTAAATGCAGAGCTGAACGTCTGCCCGTGTTCAGTGCTGAGCACATGGCAAAAGTTCGAAGAACTGGGAGTTTATGAATTTAGTTCTCGGCCTTAGTCCTGGTTTTACCAACAGATGTGGGTGAAGTTCTTTGTGTCAGAGGGTTTGTTGGTCTTTCTCTAAGCTGGTGTGAGATCCCCAGGTAACTGCATTTGCTGCTCTGAAGGTGATGCAGATCCGAGTTAAGGTGGAAACTGTGCTGTGAACTCCTTTGGGAGTGGGGAGAGCCAGGCTTTGGATTTTAGCCGCCTCGTTAATCCGATCTCATCTTTTTTTTCTTCACAGAAACCAGGCAATGCGGAAAAAGTTAATTTTGTACTTTAAGAGGAGAAATCATGCTCGCAAACAGTGGGTAAGTGATTCCCTTATACCTTATTTTATATGTGTAAAGCAGCATAATTTATTATGTGAGACAGAAAAGGACCTTTTCCAGCAGAGAGGTACTGGTGCTCAGTACTTCGCCTGTTGCATTGCTGTGGCATTTCTTATGCTTAAAATAACTCGGATGTAAAGGAGAGGTCCCCGATCCTGCTGCCGGCAGCACCTCCCGCCGCAAGTACCCCCTGCCGAACAAACACTCGGGGTTGGCTTAATCACAGCGGAGCCCTTCATTGATCTCAGAGAGCCTATTCACAGCATAAATGTCTATTTTGTGAGTAATTGAACCCTAAGAGAGGTGTGAAACAAGCTGGCTCTGCTTCCGATAAATGGTCTGAAGACTGATCTGACTCTTTCCAGCTGACCACAGAGCGATGTTGTAGGAATTTGCGGTTTAAAACAAAAATTGAGCCCCGGCCAAATCATTTCTAGGCAGCTTTGCCTGCGAGATAGTTCCAGTGACCTTCAAAGAGATAGTTCTTGGTTAGGTAAGGGGGAAAGAGGGGTTTGTTATGAAACTTTGAAGGCATTTGTTGCAAGTCCCTAGTAAACAGAGGTGAAAGTTCAAGTGGGATTTACAGAATTTACAAGTTTTCGGCACTGACGGTTGCCTGCGGTAGTCGCCAGCGAGAGCTGGGAGGCGAAACCAGCACAGAAGGGGAAATAGCAAAAGCAACCAACGGCTCGGCCCCCACCTGGAAGGTGCATTTTGTGGCATTTTTCTGTGAAGGATGATTCAGCTTGCGAAGCAGGGCTTCACGTTTTACATGGAAGAGTAAATCCTGGTTCCTGACTCGGTGTCTCTGTTCTGGGGCGGGCTTAGGTGCCGGCGTTAGCATCCTAAGTTGCAAATGGTGCGGGTTTTCTGAACGCCTTTGGTGCTGGTTTGGGACGGAAGTGCTCTGGCTGGGAGGAATTGTCGGAAAAAGTAAAAATAATCAGCCCTGGGGAGTGGTTTGAAGGCTCTGCCTTTAAAAGCAGCTTCCGATACAGACGTTTCTGAGTCAGCGGTCAAATTATTTTCTGATTTATGGTGAATAAAGGCATGCTCCTTTTCTTTCCTGTGCTTCGTTCCACTCCCCACCCCACCCCCACCCCCCATTTTGTAGCAATCTCCCAAAAGCCACAGGTCTTGCACTCCAAAGGGATGGCTGTGTCTCCCGTTTGTGTCCGAATACCTGTTTGTTTAGTTTTTTCTATGATAAAACTTATTGCAGGTTTCTAGCCAAGGGGCTGCAGGGCTTTCACCTTCAGCACGATCGATGCAGCGTGGCGGCCGGTGCTGCTCCGGGCACCTCGCCTGCCGCAGCTGAGGGCTTCGGCACTTGTGGGAAGCAGAGCAGTGTTCCCTTCCTCAAAACAGGGATTGCAAAGCTTTGGGTGGTTTTATCGGAACCAGAAGGGAACTGCCCAGGAGCTGCTTTCTGGTGGAAACGGCCAGTTACTGCACTAAATCTAGAGTGAATCACTCTGTTGTGAATCTTGAGGAGCTGGGGGAAAAGGTTTAACTAAGCTGCAAGAGCATCGTTCCTAAAATACGGCTTGCAGTAAAGTTGCCTGTCATGCAAAATAGGTGAATTTCTGCCAGCCGGTTTATTCAGTGTCCTTGAAAGGGGATTTTTCAGTTTAGGGAAACGTTTTGCCTATTCTACAAAATAGGCAACATACGGTTGCTGAATTTGCAAAGTGAATACATTTGCTGATTCTGTTTGCAAAATGGGTACGCTTAGCTATTTTTCTGCCTATTTTGTAGCAGACTCTATTTTTAGCAAAGCCCATTTACGTGCCAGCGTTTCTTTCCGACTCTTTTACTTTCTGGGGTATTGTCGCTGCCCAGGGCTGGCCGGAGCAGGGTCAGAGCTCAGTCCCTGCAGGGTTCAGCCCTGAGAGCCCCACCGGAGGATCTGCAGGGCTTCCTCCTGCCTCCACCGAGGTCAGCACAGCAGAAGACATTTAATTGCCATCAGAGAGGTGGTGCTGCAGAGAGAGAAGGGTAAAGGGAGCTGTTCTGGCTGCAAGAGGTTTATCTCCATCAGCCAGGGAAAGAAAACAGTGGGGCTTGCGTAGGAATTGGACTGGTTCCTCCTGTCACCTTCGCTCTTTCCCTCCCCTCCAGGAGAGCTGCTCCGTTCCCTGGAGCTGCGAGAGCGTGGGCTGCGGGAGGGCTCGGGCTTGGCGCAGCCTACAAACTGCCTTCAGCTGCTACGGCGGCGTTACTATTCATCCATTTTTAGATATGCATGTCAAGTCCGATTTGGCTCGCCATCGCTTTCTTGTGTGATTGAGAGTCTGATGGGCTGGTGAGCCCAGCTGGGAAGGGGAGCAGAGGAAGCACCGATGCTAAAAGCCAGCACAGACAGTTGCTCAGGAAGGGACACGCTTGCTTAAGGCTGCTCAGACGATGCTTGAGGAAGGAATAGACACTTTTGCTCCTGAAGTGCCTGACCGGGAGCTTCCCCTGGTGATTGAGCTGTGAAGATCTGGGGAACGCACGGTGCTGTAATGCGCCTGTAATCTTGGCTTTTGTAATCTTGGCTTTTGAAGGATGGCAAAAGATTGCAGGGAGCACCTATCGTGGGCTGGACCAAAAAGCGCTAGACAGGGATGCTGCAGACCAGCCCTGCATGAAGCTTGCATGGCAGGAAGGATCTCTTTGCTCCACGGTGGGAAGGGACTAAGAAAGCAGTGGCAAGTCAGAAGTGGTCAGCCGGTCCATAATAAAGCTGTGCTCTGGAGGGCCGGAGCTGTGTGAGCGAGGAGCTCTGGTACTGCCCGCCCTGCTGCCAGGGTGTGAGCCGCTGGGGGAATCAGCAGTGTGACGCTGATGTTGCTTTTTCCATCTGCAAATACCAGTTCCTTAAAAGAGGAGTTCTGGACAAAGCTTTCATCCAGTTGTCCCAAAGAGTGGAGGTAAAGGAAGAAAAAGAGCCGCCCCGCCAGCTGCGTAACAGCCCGACGGCCGTGCCAGGCGGCTCCGCCGAAGCGGTAGCAACGTGGGACCCAGCACCAGCTCATCCCACGGGGAATGAAAAGCCTTTCAAAGCCTCCAAGCTTCCCACCGGACCGAGCCCTTGTGCTGGGCTGTCCCACGGCCGTGCCTGGGCTGGCACGCAGCACAGGGCACCGGCTGCCTCCTGGCACTGAGGCTTGATAAACTTTGTGGGGTATTTTTAGCCTTTTCCCAAATGCGATGCTCTGAAAGCAGGAGCATGTAGCAGATTTGCTGGCAGGGTGGGAGCTCTCGTTCTCAGGGGGCTGATGGCATCACTTCAGGAGGCGTAAAAAAGCAGCAGCTGTGATTTTTCTGAGCCACCACAGTTTGTTGCCGTTACCTATAGCTCCTCGCCTGCAGTGCGAGATTCCCCTTGGCTTTTAGGGCATTTTTATTTTTGTTCTTATTCCTCGCTTTCATCTTATGACCGTTTCCTTTAGCTCCTGCCGAAACCCAAGCATCTCCTGTGCATCCGTACGGGGCAGGAAAGCCTCGGGCTGCAGGCATGCAAGTGGGAATTAATTTATTTGCAGAGGGGAGCGTTAGTCTGCATCAGCGGTGGGGTTTGAGGTGCTTTATCTGCCCCGCATTATTGTTGAGGAACCTCCAAAAGGCCATGGGGCTCACAGGACGTGTTGCTGCCCTTGGGTTATTGTCCGGTCTGGGCTGGCTGGACTAAACCCATGTGCCAGCATCGGTGTGATGCCGGCCAGGGCTCGCTGTGGGTGCCTGGCACTAGCAACGGGCTTTGGAGCTGGCGGTGCTCGGGGTCCACAGCACCGCTGACCCACTTGGCTTGGGTGGGGTAACCCAGCTGCCTCCTGACCTGGAATCGAGTGTTTCCATCAGTTTGGCCTTTTTTTTTTTTTTTTTTTAACTTCTCCCCCCCTTTTTTTTTTTTTTTTTTTTTTTTTTTGTGGCTGAGAGCGAGCGAGACGAGAGCAGAGCACATCTGGGAAATCCTACAGCCTTGGACTTCCCTCTGGTCGTGGGGTGGTGACGGCAAGAGATGAGTTTATTTCTTTGAAATCTGGATTCCCCCTGTCTCCGCTGCAGTGCCGAGTGTGGTGCTGAGCGTGCCGGTGCCGAGCCGCGTGTTCTGGAAAGCTGGGGGGGGGGGGGGGGGGGGGCCAACCTGGGGGTTGGCCTTGATTGTTTT
>JAVKLA010000088.1:18039745-18055120 GCA_034782735.1 Sagittarius serpentarius | reverse complement strand
AACCTGGCGTTTGCCATTGATTATTTTGCAGAGCAACATCTGCTTTCGCTTCCTGATTTGGGGCCTGGAAGGCATTTGTTTCACTCAAAATGAAACCTTAAAACCCCCTCTAGTCGCCCAGCCGCTTTCACGTGAGGCTGGGCGCCATCACTCCTGTCACCACTGCGGCCGTCGGGCACCGTAGCCAGGCATCTTCTCGGTGTGGACCTCGCGTGCCCATGGGCATCCTCCTCCAGCAAGAAGGGCGGTCGGAGGAGGGAGGGGCGGTCAGAGGAGGGAGGAGCGATTCGAGGGTGGTGGTGGGAGGTTCATTTCTGTTGGAAATTATATTTTGGTGTTATGGTTAGCGGGCTGGTCCCATCAATACCAGGGAGGAGCGTGGTACTTGGACCTGGGTGGGTGGCTGGGTGGGTGTGCCGTGAGGACATCATCGGGGGTGGGGGGGTGGGGGGTGGGGGCGGGACATGACGTGGAAACCCCTCGCAGCGCCACGTTTCGGCAGAGCCTGGGTTTGCTGTCAGTGCGCCTATCCCACTCCTGGGCCAAAAAGGAGAAGCAGCAGCTGACAAAAGGCTTTTGCTTGTCAGGACGGTGGAGGAGCTGGTGGCATCACGGCATGGCTGGGCCACCACACCATATGGCCTCACACGGGGGCCGGGTGCCCAGCTCTAGCTTTTGGGGAGCCAGGCCCATGTGCGAAGCTGCCCCGTGGCCCCGGTCCCGCCGGCCTTGCCGGTGCCGAGCCGTGAGCGCCGGGGGCGGTGTGTGTGGGTGGGAAGGGGTGCCCGGCTGCGGGCGCCTCAGCGAGCCTCTCCCCGGCACGGCGAGCTGCCGGCTGCGGCCAGGGGAGGTGGTGGCTCTGAAATCACAGCTCTGCACGCCCTGCTCGCGCAGCGGGGACCCGCTCTCCCGCCCTCCCGCGTCCCGTCCCGAGGCCATGTCTCAGTCCCTTCTTGCTTGGTGGCTTCAGGCAGGCAACTTGCCCCCTACCCACGCGTGGCCAGCCGTGTCGGAGCAGGGGCTCCCTCCCCTTTGGTTGCTGAGTCAAGCACCCAAGGCGCTGGAGGACGCTCAGGCGGACGGTGTGGTGGGTGGGAGTAGCCAGGCTGGGCGAGAGTCCTGGTTTCAGCAAAGGTGTTGGGTCTGGAAGGGAAAAACCTGAGGGCACCTGATGGCCTGTTTTGAGAATTTACCCTTGGGTTTGTCCCAGAGCCTGGAGCGTGTCCATGTCCTAATAAACCGTAGTTCTTTAAGCAACATGACTCACGCTCAGGCTGAGCGGCCATCGGGGGACAGGCCTGGAGGAGCTGCCCTTCCCAGGCGCGTCTCCTGAGCTCCCTCTCTCCCTCTGCCCTTTCAGGAACAGAAGTTTTGCCAGCGCTACGACCAGCTGATGGAGGCCTGGGAAAAGAAAGTGGAGCGCATCGAAAATAACCCCCGGCGCCGTGCCAAAGAGAGCAAAGTGCGGGAATACTATGAGAAGCAATTCCCGGAGATCCGGAAGCAGCGGGAACTGCAAGAGCGCATGCAGAGGTTAGAGGAGAAGCGGTAGGAAGGGGCTGAGCTGGTATCGGACAGCCTTTCTCTTTTCTTTGGGAATGAGTGTGGGATTTGTTCACAGGAGGAGCGGGCTGGGATGGTTATCGGTCCCTTTTCTCCCCTTCTAGTTGAAGGCAGAAGCCAGCAGACAAGCAGCTTTGCTGCTTTTTCCCCAGGGTGGCTCAGCACAGAGCCAAGAGAGAAGGAAAAATGTCAGGAACGTGGTTGCCCGTCTCCCCTCTGCTGCTGATCTCCCGGCCTGGCTGGCCACGTCGGAGCAAGGGGCAGCTCCCTTGCGCTGGCCGCCTGGTCGGGACTGCGCCAATTACTGCCTTACTGGTGGGCCTAAATGAAGACGTACAAGACTTGCAGATGGATTTGGTCACGTCGATGATTTAATACGTGCACGTGCTTTGATCGGAGCATGGGCAGGGAGAAGAAAGGTCTGCAGAGGTTATAGGAGTGACCACAGACAATGTGAAAGGAGCAAAGTGTCTCACTGAAAGGGATGTCCCCTGTCTGTCCCATCCCCTGTCCATTTTCTCCTCCTCGTTGGAAGCACAATTGAGGTCGTATTGTTTCCTGCCAGGAGGAGACACAATTTCATGATCTCCACCCTTCCTCCTGAAAATTCCCCATCCTTCCCATGTCAGCCCCACCGTCTTGCCCAGGGACACCTGATGTGTGCAGAACCCAAACCCCTGTGCCAGCATGCCGTCCTCGTGCCCCACACACAGCTGGATGGGTCCAAACTTCCGAATTGGTGGCTTTATTTTAGCTAAAAGAGAAGGGGAGAAATGGTACTGAGAAACGTTTTAAGCTTTTCTGTGCTTAAGAAGAAAAGTTTTAATTCCTTGGGATGTATGGCTGTTACGTTGGGTGATGTTGGGGGGGGGAAAGATGTCAACGGCTGGTTTCGATTTAAAAGTTCCTGCAGCATTTGCGAACGAGATGCGGTGGCACAGTGCTAACGGCTCGGTGCTAACGCTGATGTCTTTATGGCGTTGCTGCGGTGCGATGAACGGGAGAAAATAATGGCGGGGGGAGGAGAGTAAGGTTGGGAATGAAATATCCTTCTGTTGTAGTGATCCAGGAGGTGGCGGTTGGCACAGGTAAGGGAGGTTGTTTGAGGCTCTCGACCTGTGAACCCTAAGTCCGGGGGACACGGGGGACGGTGCTTTCTGGGCAGGAGTAAGTGCTGTCAGAGCCCACGGGGCTGCAGCGGGCACTGTTCCCGCAGCGTGGGATGGGGTGGCTTGGGTGGGGTGTTGGGATATGGTCCTTATGGAGGTCAACAAGGAGGACAACAGGGCCAGTGAGTTGTCATGAATGTCGTTTACAAAATGGAGCATCAGTGTCTGAGTGTTTCACTGCCCTTTCCCAGCAGGGTAGGACAGAGGGGCAGTGGCGGGCTCTCCATGTCGGCCGCACGGAGCGAGCACGAGGTGTCAGAAATCATCGACGGGCTCTCAGAACAAGAGGTGAGACGGGGTTGTGCTTTGTCCTCTTCTTCACCCCTCACTCCACTCTTCTCCGAGGAAGCCAGGAGAGTATCACCAGGTCCCATGCCAGGTCCCACAGTGAAATCTGATACCAAATCCCGCTAACTTGTGGCCGCGCTGAGGTTGGGGAGGTTGCCACGATGCCTAATATGCTTTCTGGACCGGATCTGAAGTGAGGTGTTCGCTTAATACCCAGCAGCATCTTTGCAGCCACCCGAGAGGTGTAACGGAGCTGTGCAGTGGTTCTCCAGGAGCAAAACATGGAGCAAAGCACCTCAGGGGCTGGTGGCCAGTGGGTAGGGTTTATCGGCATTCGACTTTGTCTTAGGGACCTGAAACCCCAGCATGCTGCCCATCCTGGGTAGCACCCCAAACCCACCTCCTGGCTGTTAGTTTAAACTGCAAGTGGAGGTGGGAAGGGAAGGGAGCCGGCGCCCTGGCTGCCGAGTGGAGGGGTTTTTCTGTTTCATTTTGTTTTGAATGGGCTGTGTGGCTTGACACAGGGGAATCCTATGGAATGAATGGTTTGTATGTGAGCCAGTTGGCCCACATCTTCTGGGAGTGCTCCATTCATCTTGAAACATCCCCGTGACCTTGGCTTCGTTTGGATCTGGTTTCACAAGGGTTCCACTCTCTTGGCACGGAGGCGAGCTGCAGTGAATGGATCGCGTTTGGGAGGGGAGAGCAGCCATTGCCCAGCAATAGCTGAGATGTTTGCTGCCTGCGCGCCACGGTTCGCTCCCTGCCCTGGGTCCCAGGCAGTTTGCTGTTAGGCAGTTAAGGCGACAGCCCAGAGGACGTGGATCTCGGAAGCAGAGGGACATTTCACAGCTCTGCAGAGGTCGTGGCTAAGGGGAGCGTTAGATGATTGCCTCTGACCTCCTGCACAGTGTGCTGCTAAACTCCACCCTGACAGCCTTCTGCTGAGCCCCAAGGCACGGCTTTGCTTGTCTCAGAGGAGACCTTAAGAGCTTCCAGCCCTTCCACGGGCTTGGAAGGAGCAGGGAGGTGAGAGCCGGGGAGCCTTGCTGGCAGCAGGGGCCAGCTCTTCGCCCCGGCGCGTTGCTGGAGAGGAGAGGGGTCTGGCTGCCCGCCGGCGGGGTGTATCCGCAGTGCTCGGCACCCCGAGACCCTGCGAGGCGAAGGGAGAGGCCGTGCGCTCTCAGCTGCAGGCAGCACTCCTGCCAGCTGCCTCTCTGCCTGCCGTGGCTCTGCACAGGGGCTCTCTCCTTTCGGCTGGGGCCGTCTGCGGTTGTCAGGATCGATGCTCTGGCTGTGAGCTGTCCCTGACCTCCTACGATGAGATGACAGCCCCAGGGCATCCGAAGCAGCCAGTTGCTAAACAGGAGGCATCCTAGTGAGGATGAGGAACGTGGTGAAATGAGCTGAAACATCCGTGTCCGTGCAGAGGCCTGTGTTTTAGGAACAGGAGGTTGGATCTGTTCAGTTGCAGTGCTGGGCAGGCCTGGGTCGGCAGCTTGCTGGAAGGATGGGACATTACTGTTCTCGAAGGAACTGGCGTCTAGCCGTAAATTAAAATAATGGCACTTGAGACCTGGCCTTTCTGGGTCAGGGTTGGGATTTATGTCTGACCAGTGCCATCCCAGGTGACAGGGAGGACTCGGGAGTGATGGTGCTGCTAGCAAATGAAAGAGGGTGGCCAGAGCATCCCTTCGTCCCCGCAGGGCAGACCTGTGCCGGGGGACCACCAGCAGCTCAGCCAAGGGGACAGTCCCGGCGTTGGGGCAGGGGACACCACAAATGAGACATCACATAGGGCACTCTGTTGCAAATACTTAAGGAAACCAGTGTGCCCAGTCTGTCCTGTCCTGCTGTGCAGCCAGGGCTCTGGATGAACTTTGCACTTAAGTAGGATGGAGTAAAGGCGTTAGATTATGTCCCAGGGTGTTGCAGTAAGAGAAAAAAAGGAACGACAGCCCTGTTAGGGTGACATTTGAAACCTCCTGGAACAATGTTAGGTTTTCTGTGGAAGGGAAATGCGACGTCTCCCTCTGGCCACCCTTTCAGAAAGCTTTGCAGAGCTGACCCACTTCCCTTACAATTTGGGGTGAGGGGCTGAACCTCCACATGGCCCTGGGTTTGATGGCTGGGAAGGGGTTTGCGTTCCCTGTGCCACTGCTGCTTTAACTTGTCTCGTGTCGTGGTCACGAGCTGTTTTGCTTAAGTCAGACATTTCCGCACGGTGTCTTAGAGCCTTCTATTTCAAAATGAAAGATTAATTGTTTCCTGGCTGACAGCGATAGCCTCTTTCAGCGTTTAATTTACAATTACTCTAGCAATAAAGCTGTCTAGTGCTTGCTTTTGAATTCTCCTGTTCCTCCGCCTGTCCTTTCCTCTCGAACATCTGTCCCCTGTGGTCCCCGCGGGCCCGTGGTGCTGACCAACTGTTCTCTCTGCTTTCCCCAAAGAACCTGGAGAAGCAGATGCGCCAGCTCGCCGTCATCCCGCCCATGCTCTATGATGCTGACCAGCAGCGCATTAAATTCATCAACATGAACGGCCTCATGGATGACCCCATGAAGGTCTACAAGGACCGGCAGGTGATGAACATGTGGAGTGAACAGGAGAAGGAGACCTTCCGGGAAAAGTGAGTGCAGAGCCGCACACCTCTCTTTGTGTAGCTCTTGGGAAGAGCAAGACAGGACCTGTGCAATGCTTTGGGCCAGGGCCCTGGCATGCTCAGGCATGAATTTCCCAAGGGCTTGTCTTGCCCCCCAGGGACACAGCCGTGGTCGCTGTGTTGCTTTCGACCTGGGCACGGGGTGATGTACCTGCCCAGAAACCTCAGGCCCTCTCGTATGGTTGGTGTGTTCGTGCCTGTGTGCTTTCGCTCTGCCCGCTCCTGTGCAGCGGTGCGGGAAGCTGCTGCTTGTGACAGGGCGAGAACTAGAAGTTTTTCTGCTTCTACATCCCCTGTTGTGTCAGCCAGTTTAAGGATAAAGCCAGTGAAGCTCAGTACTCCACACACTGTTACGTTTTTTGGATTTACATGCCTGTCCGTTGGGCACTGCGTGTCCAGAGGGATTCTCGGGGCTGTCAACACCCAACCCCCTCACGCAGAACCCCTCAGGCTGCAGCGTCCAGCCGGTGCCCATCCCTCAGCGCTCCGTCCTGCTTTCTGCAGGATTTGCCACCAGCTGCTGCTGCCACGGATGCATTCCCGCATCAGACGCGTTCAAACTCAGGTTGTGGTGCTTCCTCTTGTTTGCAAGCAGTGCTCGAGAACAGCTTTGCTTATTGACTGAGATCGCTTGGCGGGTTGCTGATCCCTTCCCTGGGTACTCCCATGCTGTCGGCTAAGCTGTGGGCCCCAGCTCAGTCTCACATCCAGACTCCTCTGTATCTCGTAGCCCAGCGGGGACACATCCTTAGTGTCCCCAATGCGCCATGTGTGTCTGTCAAAACAGAGCTGGGGTTCAGCTTCCAGCGGGATGAGCTCTGCCAGGGATCGCTGCTGTGGACACAAGGGACATGGAGGTATGTGGGTGCGCCAGGACCACCTCGTCCCTTGCAGCAGCACCGCCTTAGCCTGGCCTCCGGATGATTGTGGGACGGCTCGGTGGATTACCAGCAGGCCCATGGCCAGCCATGCTGGAAGCCTCTCCACGTCCAGGATCCCTCCTCCTGTCCCTGCTTGTGATGACTCCTGTTTGCAGCTGAAAAAACTAATTGCCAAGATGGACTGAAAAAGAAGAAGAAAACAAGCAAACCGGCTCCAAGCCTTTGGTAGAGGAGAATCCTCATTGCTAATTAGCCTTAAAATGTGGCACTCCAAACAGCAAGGCTTGCCCGCAAATGACGCAAAGGCTAATTACTTGGTCTTTAATGGCGGGGCCGTGCCTGGCTAATGGGGCTGGAAGAATCCACACCCAGCTCGTGCATCCTGCTGTGCACAGTGGTTTCTGTGTCATCACTGTGGGTGATGCGGAGCTTGAGGCATAAATACAGCAGGATTTCAGGGCTCGCACAAAGCTCATTTTAAGAGATTGGTACTTAGGAGCTCTAAGGGGGGGCAAGAGAGGCCTGCCCTGGCTTTCGCCCCAATCCCAGTGTGCGGGTAGCCGAGCCGGGTGTGCTGCCTGGTGTGCTGCAGCTTCTAGCCTAGGTTTTTAAGGTGAGCCAGAGTTGTGTTATCTGCGATCATGACCCAGAGCTGGCCTCTTCCTGCGACCACGAAAACCTGGTGCAACTTTTTGTTCAGCCCTGATGGCGGGGGCTCTCAGAGAAAATAGCCAGGCACTGCTCCAGGTCTGAACTATTTTAGCTGTCAAAACATAACCGTGAGGAAGAGTTTGATTTGACTTGCTTCCGGGCAGGATTTCAGGTCTCTTTATTGAGAGCCCATCACTAGCCTGCTCCCAGGGGACCCTTGGTTTGCCAGTGAAGGAGTAGGGATGGCTGTGGTACCCTTTGATCCTGCTCAGGCATCGAGGCCGTGTCGTGCATGGCACCGTAAGAACACAGCATCTATCCCTTGTCATGGGGACACGGCCTGACCTGTGAAAACACTGGACTGTCGTCTGCATTGCCCCTGACGCTGCATTAGCATCATTGATAACATGGCCTTGAAAACCTCGTCCCTTGGTCAGCCCTTGGTTTGTGCTGTGTACAGCGTAACGAGCCAGCTCCGGGCCGGTGCTCTGAGCCCAGTCTGTCTGAGCAACCCAGCTGCTTTTCTTTTTTTTTTTTTCTTTTCTTTTTCTCTTTTTTTCTGACCCCCTCCCCCACCCCCAGCATTTTTGGTTTCTTTTTTCTTATTTATTCACGTGTCTTTGGAGATCTCCCTTGGTGTCTGTGTTATATCTGGGGGGTAAGTTTTACCCTTCAAGACGCTTGATGGTAGAAAGGCTGCAACTGCCTATGGGACAGAGGCTAGGGACCCCGTTAAGCACCCGAGCATCATGCTCCCATTGCTGTCCATGCTCCCACGTCCCCCCCCCATCTCACATTGTCACCCACAAAAGCCTCGTGCCAGCAGGAGCAGCAGCAGCAGAGATGAGGTCCCTTTGCTCTAGTGACCGGTTACGGTGGCAGGGTTCTTGCAGTGCCACCCAAACCAAATGGAGGTCCTGCATCACGAAGGCCATCGGCGCGTGGGTGACAGCACCCATGTCCTGCTGCCACAGCTGGAGTCAGTCAGGCCCTCGCTGGGCTCGGCTCGGTGCCCTGACCCTGAGTTTGGCAGCGGGGCTGAGCAGCGAAGGCAGGAGGAGAGAGCTCAGCCAGCAGCCCCCAGGGAATTACCGGCAAGGCTGGAGGCACCGAGCTGCTCGCCACGTCCCGCCCGCATTACACCCACACCACAGCTCGCCCACCTTTTGCCTCCAATCCATTTCCCCGGGGCCCAGAGCCGTCAGCTCCTGGGAGCTGGCAGAGCCGCACGTGCCGAACGGGGCTGGCCCTGGCTGCTCGGCTCCCCGGAGCTGATGGTGGCCTCTCCGCCGGGGCCAGCGCTGTGCTCCAGCCCCGGCACAAAGTCACCACTCACCAGGCTCCCTGCGGTTTGGCGATGCACTGGTTAACTGTCCTCCTGCCAGCACCAGCACCTGGTGCCAAGGGCTTGCTGGCCTTCGACAGCTAGGCAAAGGGATTTGTTGGAGGAGACGGCTCTGCACCTGGGGACAGCTTCCCCCCGCAGCAGGCAGTGCACCCTCCTGGGCTGCTGGAGCGGCGGACGAGCCTGCTGCCAGCTCCTCCGCTCGCTGGGCCGGAGGCGGCGTTCCTCAGAGCCGCCGTGCCACCGGGGATCTCTTGAGCAACTCGGCAACGTGGCAGCTCTGTGCTTCCTCCCGGGGTTTGGGTTTCCCTTCCCGTCCTTTGCAGCTGCTCCTGACAGCCCAGCCGGGCTTGGGGTCCTGCTCAGCGGCGGGGGCACCCCCGGCCATGCTGTGGGGTGCTTACGCTCAGCCATTGACGGCAATTCATCGCCCTTTCCTTGCCGAATCCTGAGGCCTAGGGCAGGTATGCAGCTGCCCTCTGTACCTGTCCTGCCGTTGGTATGGGTGTGGGTGGCCACGGGTTTGAGTGGGGCGATGGGCAGCTGTTGGGCACTGCCAGCCCCCCTGCCCTCTCCCACCCCATGGTGAACATCTGCGCATTGAAGCTCCTGACCAGCCCAGCTCCACTGGGCTAAAATTAAAGTTCCTGTCTTTCTGGGAAGCCGAGCAGCAGACAAATATTTTCTCAAAGCCCTAAGTCCCTCGGGGGGCTGGCCTCGCTGCTCCAGGCGCGCAGGGCAAGGCAGCCCAGCTGCGAGGGGGGTCGGAGCCAGCACCCATACTAACCCTCTCCCTCTTGCTCCCACAGGTTCATGCAGCATCCGAAGAACTTCGGCCTGATTGCATCCTTTCTGGACAGGAAGGTAAGCCTCTCTGCCTGGCTTTAACCTGCCTCGCACTGTCTCTTCTCCATCGCGCGGCTCCCTTTGGTGCCGGAGCAGCCGGCGGATGCTGGGCACCTGTGGGCGGTGGTGGCTCAGAGCCCCAGGCATGGTCCAGACGCCTCCTGGCTCCCTGCAGAGACAAGGGACTGACTCAGCTGCGGAGAGACAGGGAGCTCAGCGCCGCGAGATGTGTGAACGCATCCAGCCTGGCGTGTAGGCGTTGCAGCCCACCCCGTGATCTGCCGGGGGGAGCTGCTTTCCAGCACCTCCTGGGGGTATTTTGCACCAGGCAGGCTGTCGCACGGAGGCTGTGGGCCCTCGGCTGCCCGGCACAAAGTGGAGGGGTCCCCTCTTTGCTCAGGGAGGGGATCTTGAGGGTGGGCTGAGTCCCAGTTCATTCAGCAGTTCGGGTTGGTGTCATGGAAGCACACACACCTCCACTTGGTGTTTAGGAATAGTTTGCTTGCAGGAGGGCCTGACCTTTCCCAAGCTTCTGTGTTGTGCTTCTTGGACTTTGCCTTTTTGCTGTTAATTGGGCTGATGGAAGAAGGGTTTGAAAAAGAGATCTGACGGACGAGCGAGTCTCTGGTCCCATTCTGAGCGAGGCCGTATGGTGCCTTCTGTGGGACAGGCCATATGGGCAGATCCTGAACAGACCCAGCCTGGGTAGACAGCGATAGACCAGGTGCTCTCCTGAGCAAGAAACACCTGAGAGCTGCTTCTTCTCTGGTCCTTGTAGTTAGTTGCATCCTCTGCCCACCTCATGCAGTATTTCATCCATGCAGTGTCCGCTTGCTCTGGGGGAGCCCCTCTGCTTTCAGGGGGGTGGCCTGCAGATACCCCTGCCAGCCTAAATTATTCTCTGATTCTGCATGACTCAGGCTGGGGAAATAATTGACAAGACCTTGACTTTCCTGTCCGAAGCAGCAAGCAAGCAAAGGCCGGCAGCAGCCGCGTGCTGCTGTTGTCAGTGTAAGATACCAGGCTCTTTTCAGCCTTTCCCACTTGTTAAAACCGAAAGCGGTGGGACTTGGATGATGCTCACAATCCAGTCTGTGTTCCAAGCTGTAAAATGTCTTCTAATTTTATTTGTACTCGTTTGTAAATCAGGCTGTAATTACGATACAGAACACATCCATTATCCTGTTGGAGAGAGATGCAAAGTATGGCTCAATGTAATGAATTAATAGATTTTTAAATTGCATTATAAAAAAATAGTGATCTTAGCCCTTGGAACAGATGACTGTAAGTTTTTGTGTTCGCGTGTGTGTGTATAATCAGGGCTAGATTAGCAAGAGATCCAATTAACACTTTAAAAGTTGCAATCTGTTTTTGCAAATGGTTCCACTCCTTGCTCAGGGATGGGGAGAGCGCAGCCCCCATGCACCCCCAGGAGCGCGCAGGAGCACCCTGCTCCCAGGCGCTTGCAGACATGATGGGTCTGCGGGATTATTTGTGTTCGTGCAACCGCTGATCCTGTATATGCAGGTGTGGCCCAAGACCAGTGCTCAGGTGCCCACCCAGTTCAGCAAAGGACTTTTCCCAGCGTGGCACGCTCTGTGCTGTTCAGGAGCAGAGTATGTCCTGGCTGCGGCTCCTCGCTTTCCTAACGTGTCCTATCCGGGATGGCGCTTGTGGAGCCAACCGCTGGAGTTGGAGTTGGGATGGCAGCTCTGGAGCACCCAGATCTCAGTCTGTCCTCAAGAAAGTTACAGGCGCTCGAGCCAGCAAGCTTAACAGCTGGAAATAACACTAGCTGACAGTCGCATGGCAGGTTGTGCCTCGCGTCACCGCAACAGAGGGTGACAGGCGGCTCTCCTTCTTCTGCCTTTAGTTGCCACAGTCATCTGAGGTCAACCCTTCCCCCTGCTTTGCTTCCAACATGGGGTGCTTTCTGCTCTGCACCCCCATCTCCGTCTTGGCACGCCTGCGGGACGGCTGCGGTCTATCACTTGGAAGAGCTGAGCCTTTTTACTAGGACAGCGTGCATTGCCCCCCTCTTCCGGTTCCACCGAAGGGCTTTGGGAGGGAGGTGCAGGGAAGCCTGTTTGGGCTGCAGATCTTCAGAAGCAGCAGGAGACGTGGCGACGGCACGGCCTGAATGCTGCTCCTGTAAGTCTGCGCCTCGACAGCGTGAGGGGATGGGACCTTCCGTTCCCTGACTTGCCCGTGTCATTGCAGACGGTGGCAGACTGCGTCCTGTATTACTACCTGACCAAGAAGAATGAGAATTACAAAAACCTTGTAAGAAGGAATTACCGGCGCCGCGGGAAGAGCCAGGTAAGAGCTGAAGGGAGCACGTGGAAACGTCGTCCCTCGGGCTGAGCAAGGAGCTGCAGCGCTTTGCACTTGCAGCTTCCCAGCAGCACTTTCTCTGAGCACCCCAAATGCTGCTTTTCTCCCCTCCCCAGATAGAGATCTTGCTTGCAGACTGCGATGGGGCTGTGGTTTTGCTCTGTATAGCTTTTCAGAACATGCTGTTTTCTGGCAGTTGATGTTTGTCTGTCCCTGTGCCAAGGTCACAGTAGCTTTAAAAAAGCAAACAACAAACCCAAGATGCTTGAAAAAGTCAATGGAGTGAATGCAGAAAACCTGGCCACGCGTCAGGAGTGGCACAGGGTTGCCCGTGCAGCCTGCGGCTCTGTGCAAGAATCGAGCGGGGCCTGTTTCTCTCTCCTCTCCAGAGACGGCAGCCGGCGTGCCGAATGGGACGGGGCTCCTGGGATCTGGGTGGGGGTGCTCCTGCCTTGCAGAGCCTGCCCAAGGCTCTTCCTACGGGCAAAGGTGTGGGAGGAGAATGACTTGGGTGGGAGTGACGTCTGGTGACCGCCTGAGCAGAGGCATATAAACATATCCGAAGTGCCAGAGGGCGTCTGAGATCCCCAGGGGGGCTGGCGGATTTGGCACTGAAGCTAGGGGAGACCCTTTACCCTTTGGTTAAGGGCCAGGCAGGTACCTAGGGCCTCACGAGGTACCTGGGGGTAGGTGACTGAACCAACCCTTGCCGTTACCATGGCCAAGATACAAATCTAGATATGACCATGCCAGTGTTGCTGCTGACACCACGATACCTGAGCACCCAGATAAGTGCTGAGCTTTTGGGCAGGTACCTCGTCCCCGCGAATGCTTTCGGCCAGAGGAAGGTCCCGCTGGTGGATCCCCAGGTCCGTGAAGTGAACAATTATCCACGTCATGAGGAGAGTGAGTGACCGCAAAGGGAGTATCTCTCCAGATAACGTGGGGATAGGGATGGAAAAACTGGCCCGGCCCGTGCCACCACTGACATCAGCAGCTCCTCACGCTGCATGGCCATAAAAAGCAGCACTTGGGTCTAGATCCTGATTGGGAGGCAGATAGGTAGCCTTGCTCCAATTTGATTTCTGCAGCATTAAGCCATCAGAATAGCTAGCACATGACGAATGTCATGGACAGGGCCCAATTTTCCCTTCTTTTTTTCAGACATTAGAGATGGATAAAGCCCTATTAGATTACCCAGTCCCTCTCCCAGCAAACACAGGGTGGTTCCCTCCAGTACATTTTTATAGTGTTTACCATGGTCTGTTTTGTTAGATCACAGCAACTAGAACATGAGGCCACATTTGTTTCTTGTTAGCGGTGGAGACATTTAGCACAGCTCATTCTGGTTTCAATGTTAAGTTGAGCAAGTAACAAGTGTGGAGGGAGAGAAGCAATCTAACGCTCTGCTCTGGATCTGCCTACCTACCCCTGCGGCCACAGACCTGCCCGTCCTGCACCCATGAGGTACTATTTGTATTTTGGTTTTTAACAGTATCCAAAGCATCACTGGCTGCAGAGTTTCCCACCACACTTCCCTCACGTATGAATCTGGTCCGGCCTGGCCAGTGGAGATCGTGTGCTGCCGTTTGGAGCCTCGTTCAGTGCCAGCTTTTGGAAGCAGGGACTTGCTGCATCGACCGTAGTGAAAGGCAGGGCTGGTTTTGCAAGTAGGGGACAGCAATTATTTGTAAATCATTAAGAGGGAGGCTGCTGGGCACCGAAGGGAGCAGACTGCACCTCTGCTGGAGTAGACCTATGACCAGAACATTGTTAATTTTGAAAGAAGAGATAGATCCCTGAGTCTAGGGAGAATGCAAAGTAGTGAATATTTCCTGTTACTGTTGGATGCTCAGCTGGAAGGTGGGATGTTCAGACAAGCTTTAAGAGCCGAGGGCTGGCTGCATGGGTAGCAGTAGGAGAGGGGTGCAGAACAAGAGGTGCTGCATACAGTCCGGCCTGGAGCAGCTCTGCCCCAGAGATCTTGCGGGGTCTTGAGATGCACACTTTGTGCTGCGATACCTTCAGCTTTTCTGTATGTCGCTTGCATCCGTTTCCTGCAAGGCTGCGCGCAGCGGAGCGCTGGAAGAGCCTGCGTGCAGGCTTGGGAAGGGCACGCTGCTGCGGAGGGGAGAGAGCGGAGGCTGACAGGACAGCACGGTTGGGTCCATGCCGTAGACGAGGCTGTGCTGCGGAGAGAGTCGTTTTAGGGTGGGATTTTAAGGTAATGAAGGGAGGAATGTGTTGTTAAAAAGCCTGCCAGAAGCTGGTGGGAGCGGTGAAGTGTCTCCCTTGCACCCCTTCACAGAGCCGGGGTCTCCCCTGAGCGCGGTGCCGATGGGACCTGCTTTCCTGGGCCAGGCTGGGTCAGCGTGCAGCTGCGCAGACCAGCACGGGAGAGGTTAGATACTGGCAAATCTGGAGGGCTGGGATGGAGGGATGCTCCTGGTGGGATTTTTGCTTAGTGAGGACCTTCAGAAGCTGGTCACATTCTGCCTGTGCCTGCAGAGGGTGTGTTCCTTTGGGAGTAACCTGTCCTGGAGGCTCAGCCGGCGCCTTGGCTGCCCATCCTCCCTGCTTGTTCCCGGGGGGGTCCCGCAGTATTTTTAAGCCGCCCCAAGTCCCTCATCCTGTTGCCCATGTGGCCTCGCAAAGAATCGGGGCTGTGGCTGGGAAATGGCGGCGTTGGGCTGCCCCGGCGCCGGGGGCTCTGCCTTCACCTGCCCAGTCTCGGCCACCAGAGACGGTGACGGGACGAGGGACGGGAGACACGGTGGGACAGTGTGGGGACAGGCAGCGTGCAGGGAGGAGTCGGGGCTGCCAACAGTCTTCCTGCGGCACTGGGAGACATGGCACCGCGTTCCCAGCACTGCCCGTGCTCCGAGCCCGGATTTTCCTGCTGGTAAGGGTTCAAGCAGTTGAACGCCAAAAGTGAGATTTAACAGATTTAGAGGAGGGGAGGAGAGGTTGACTTTTATATCAGATGAGAGGAGCGGATGAGGTCTGATACAAATAGCATTTCAAGTGGCCCTACGCTGTTTTCTTGCTCCTTTTCTCACAGAGAGGTTGGTGGTCTTATTTGCTCTTGGAGGCTGCGGGGAGCTTGAGAGCGAAGTGGAGATAATTACACGTAGAAATAAAGCTACTCTGGTGTCAGGATTATCATTGTGGCCTACTTATTAAAAGTCCATTAAAAAATGAGAATCCCACTGCTCCCTGGCTGATGGTCCCCTGGCAAAGGATATTCCTCATAAAGCTGCTACTTATTGCTAAAAATCTCCTGCCAAGAGCGGGGACTTCACATGATTCTGCTTCCAGTTTGTCAGAAAACCGAGCAGCCGCCCGCTCCGAGGCAGGGCGCATGCTCCCGGCACGCCGCCTTCCCCGGCACCGATGAATGAAAGGTGCAAGCATCTGATGGATCATTATGCATAATATTCAGGCTCTTGAGATGAAGATCCTTTCTAAAATAATCCTCTGTGTTGGGTTATGGAAAATGCCATTTAACCCTGAAAGGGAGGGGAATCAATGGGAAGAGGAATAACTTCCAAGTCTGTAATTTCTCATTGGGGGGGGGGGGGAAGGTTGACTGTTGTGTGATAAAGGTTATGAATTTTGGAACAAAGCCAGAGCTCA
>JAVKLA010000088.1:18027231-18039735 GCA_034782735.1 Sagittarius serpentarius | reverse complement strand
GGGCGCCCGCAAGTGTGAGTCATGGTAAAACGATCTGATCCAATATTCAGTGTACAGTAATAAGCATAAATTTGCATGAGCTTGTAATGAAAGGCCCTTGCGCGGATGTGTCACCTGGGGGGCTGTCACAGTCACTCTTCAGGGTATTTCAAAGAGCATCTCTCTGCGAACACCCCTAATTCTGTAGCGGGGGGCACCAAAATTGAAGCTAGGCAATTAGCGCCGTGTGCTTCGCTCTTTGGGCAAGCTGTTCAGCCGGGCTGTGGTAGCGCAAGCGTTAGGCTGAAACCGTGCTGGAAGGAAAGTGATTCTATTTCAACATAATTATTCCATGCGGAGTGCAGGGTTTTTATTCCAGAACAAATTTGCTTTGATTTTTGGAGTAGCGTTGCCCACGTGGCAGTGGAGCGGTCACAGCTTGCTGGTTTTCCTTTCTGCGGCGGTGCTGGTGAATTCCCGGGGGGAGAAAGCCGTGGGGCTCCCACGCTGTGCCGGGATGGGGAGGCGGGCGGCCGTCCCGCCAGGCAAAGCTGCCAATGCTCTCGCCGGCGGCGGGTCGGTCGGCAGCGGCGATGGGCGGCTGGAGGAGCCGCCTGCCCGCCCTGGGGATGACTCAGAGGTGGATGAAGTCATGCGCCGCGGTGGACGGACACGGCCCACAGGACGTGCTGTCATACCGGTCCCCCTCGGTGTTGCTGTCAGAAGGCGCTCACGTATTCCCCGGCAAAAGGGCCCCGTGTGTTAGCACTGATGCTTTCGAGGACTTGCTCTGTGGCACCCGGGGGGACCAGAGCTGCCCGCTCCCCCCCGCTTCCTCCGCTGGAGAGCCGTGCCAGAGCCGTGCCGGTGGGGCGGGGGCCCGCGGCGTGACCTGGCTGGGCAGCTGGTGTGGTCCCCTGCCAGGGCTGACGGCCTTTCCCAGGCCCACCCTCTTCCCTGCCCCCTGCCAAAACCCAAATCGAATTATCCGTCCCGCCGGCTGTCCCGCCCTCCCCAAACGCAAACCATTCCCCCTCGCCAATGCGGATAAACAGCCCCAGCCTGGATTTTTATAAACAACCCGTTTACTTTTTTCGCGGAAGTGCCGTCCCGGCTGGCGGGGCTTGGGCTGCCAGAGGGGTGCTGCCTGCCCGCGGCTCTGGGTCTCCGTGCACCCCGTCCCCAGTGCAGGAGCAGAGCACCCACCACCGTCCGGTCTTGCCGTGCCATCACCTCTCCTCCCTCTGCGGGAATTGGGTCCGGAGCTCAGCAAACTGCCTCTTACACGGCAAATTGTGCGTGTGCCCCCGCTCCGTTAACCATAACAGCTAACGAGATGAATGATACTTATTTCTGGGAAGCGTTTGATTTTCGTCAGTCCGGGGAGTGGCTCCTCATTAGTGACAAAGGGTTTGACAAGTTCTCTTTCAGACGCGGGAAGATACTTGTCATAAAATCTTGGTTTAATAATGCAGCAGATGATACAGGAACTGGCCCTGGATGTGGCCAGTAAACTTTGCTGCCACAAATACCAATAAATTATTCTACGAGCATTTAAGCCTGTGCTGACTTGAGCACTGTATTTTTAAGGAGTACTGAATCTATCTGCGGAGCGGGCAGGGGCCGTCTGTAGTGGAGCAGCTTGCGTGGTTGGAAATGACGCCTGGGGTGTCGCGTGTTGGGGCGCAGGTTTGTCTCCTGCTGATGGGATGTTGTTGTGAGGTGGCCGTGCTCTTACTGTCCCATCCCTTGGCTGCAGTCCTGTCCCTTGGCTCTGCCCCATCCTGCCGTCACGTGTGGGCTGGGCCGGGTCAGCTTGCTGCTGGGACACAAAAGGGATTGAATTTGGCTCATTTTCTGAAACAGATCTGCAGTGACAGCACTGCTGGTGGTTAAGGAAACCTGCCCGGCCGGGCTGAGGCTGCAGGACCCGTGAGAAGTCGTCAAACTTGGCCGGACCCCGTGGTCGTGGTCCTACTCAAGTGTGGCCTCCCCAGGAAAAATGTCTCGCAGAGCGTTTATCCCTTGGGTGCTCATGTGTGTGCTGCTCAGTGCAGGCTCTCGCTCTTTAAATCTACATCTTCTCATAGCCAAAAAAAATCCAGACAAAACCAGCTAACTCCCAGAAACCTCGAAAGTGGTCCAAAACCATCCTCCTGGAAAGCAGCGGGCTTCCCGTGAGCGCAGAGGGTCGTGCTGGAGCGTGTTTGGAGGCAGCAGGTCCTGCTCAGGGGCTGGCAGCGTACAACTTGCAAAGAAACTGGTTTCCATCAGAAAGAGTGGTTGTTTCTGGGAAAACACCCACCACTTGTGCTTTTCCTACAGCGCGGCGTAGCTCGGGCACTTCCCGGCTCGCAGAGGAGCCTGACAGCAGTGCTGGGGGGATCTAAAGCGAGGGCTTGGGGTCTGCAGTCTGTCCTGTATTTTCCTAAAGGCTCTCTGCCAGGGTCTGCGTTCGCCTCTGTGCCTCGAAACGGGAACATCCGCCTGCCCTCTCTGGGGTGCCGAGATTGCCAGGTACCGAGCGTGCGGTCGGGGCCGGTAAAGGGCTGTCCCCCAGGGGCTGTCACCGCCCTGTCACGGGTGAGGTTGAGCATTGGGGTGCCTGCGCAGAAGGTGCGTGAGGTGTGAGACACGGCAATGTTCGAGCTAACATTGATCCTGTAACCCTCCATTGGCGCCTGCTCTTTCGGTCTGGGCTCCCGTCGCTCCCAAGCTTTGGCCACCCCAGGTATGTCCCGTAAGGTGCATCATGCCCATTCCCCCATTACAAGGGTGTTGCAGCTTTCCCCACAGCCCTGCCACCCCTCCAGGCAGCATAATCGGGCAAACACAATAGAAACTCGCATTCCTGAAATCCCAGCCGCAGTTTTGGGGGTGATTAAATGAGAATGATGTGGCCATATTTGGGAAAAGAATCGAAGGATGCGTTGCCGCAGGAGGACGGCTGCTCAGTCCCCGGGTCCCAGCGCGGACTCGTGGGCTGCTGGCAGCACAGGGACGGCAGGGAGACCTGTGGGCTCGGAGCAGGAAGGGCACCGACAGGCAGGGACACACGGTCGCTTCCCTCCGGGGTAGCACCGGCACGGGCTGCCGATGGACCTCTTGCTGATGGAACCTTTGGCCATGACAGCCAGGCTCTTCCGTGCAGCTTGATCGCGTCTGCAGTTAGCGATAATCAAATAGTCACTTAAAAGTGACGTGAACCCCCCTCGTTGCGGTTGGCCCCGGAGTTTGGACTCGTGTTTCTCCAGCAGCAGATCGATGCATCCTCCTGGCGAGCGCTCCACCACGCCTGCGCCCACGTGAGTACCCCTCAGGACGGGGTCTGGGAGCCAGGCTGAGCATTACCCATCCTGGCGGGGGACCTGCAGCATCTTCCCGGCGGGACAGGGGGTGATAGAAGTGGTTGGATCTTCGGATGAGTTGTTTTATCTGTCGTTGTGATCCAGGTTTGACTGGGAACAGACAGGAGATAGGTCACATCATTGCTAAGTTGCTTTCTAAAGCAGGCACAGCTGAAAATCCTAGTGAAAGTTACTTCCGAGAGGATACAGGGCTTGCTTTGCCCCCAGCGCGTCTGTGGCATGCATGGATGCTGCTGTGCGTCCCACGAGCTGCCGGCCCGGCACCTTCCTCTGTTGGCAGGGCTCGGAGGGTGGTCAGCACGCGGCCGGGGGGCTGCGAGCAGGGGGCAGCAGGTTAACGCAAACCACAGGGAAGAGAAAACACATGTTCCCCGCCTGGGACAGAGCGGGGGCTCAGCTCCACCGCTTCCAAACATTGCGCACTTCCCCTCGGGTCGTTTTCCCTTCATGAGCAATCAGATCACTTTTTTAAAAACTCAGCAGCGACCCAGAAAAGAAACATTTCCTCTTATGGAAAAGCCCTCAGTGATTTAAGGAGGGATCCGAGTGAGCAGGGTTCTGTAAAAATCGCTTCTGTGCTTCACTGAGATCAAGGAGCGAGCAGTGGGAAGGCGTCAGTGCCTGCTGTGCTGGGCTGAGCCGCACAGGGGCCCCTGCCCAAAAGGATCCTGTGCCCAACAGGCTCCTGGTGCTCCCCAAGATGAGCCCACGCTCGGGTGCGTGCACCAGACGCGATCGTGCTGTGGTCTGGTGAGTGATGCTGCAGGGTCTGGCATCTCTGCAGTCCCACGGCAGCCGGTCCCTCTCCTCGTCCCTGGCACGCTGCTCGCCCCCAGGACCGGCAGCCTGGGAGATGGCATGGGGCTTTCCCGCGGCACGGCAGGGCAGCCCAGCTGAGGCTGCCGGCGCTTTGCTGCTGGCACCGGCCGTGTTTTGTGGCCTGCGGTGCCGGAGAGCTGTGCTGACGAGCGTGCGCAGGGCCCGTTCGGTGCCTCCCGGGACGCTGGGCACAGCCCCGGTGTTTTCCATCTCTACCATGTAATGACTGCTGTCTTGCAGAGTTTGTTGTTTACCGGCGGAGGAGCAGCACAGCTCCGGGCCATCGCGGTCGGAGCTGAAGTGAGCGAGCCCCATGCTCGCTATCGTTCTCCTTATCAAATCCAAGCCTGGCCCTTTGATTTTTCAACTTGCTTCCGCGGCCAACAGCATCAAACCCAGCCCCGGGATGTAAGCGATCAAAGCCAAGTTGCCGGCAGACATTCCTCGTCCTCTCCTTGTTGTTTTGGCAGCGGCTTGTTTTGCTTTGTGGTTTCTCCCATGAGTGGAGGGTGCCGCGCGCGGTCGTGAGAAGTCAGGCTGCGCGACGGTGGGTGGCAGTGAGGGCTGAGGCGTTCCAGACCATCAGATCAGAGGCTCCAGGCCCTGGGAGCTGGTTACATGATACATACATGTATTTCTAAGCCATTCTCCCTGCGCTCCGTATCCAGCCTGCAGCCGAGGGACAGGTAGGGGCGTGCGGGAAGCGCTGTTCACGGTGGCCGCGTGGCGTCAGACCTCGGCGGCGGGTGCCTCCACCTCTGCTATGACTTTGGCAAATGGGGAAGGATGCTCCAGGGGAGACCTCGGGTGCTTGGGCAGCGTGGTGGCTAAAGAGGAGGCTGGTGCTGTGGGTGCTCGGTGGGGGAGCTCCCTGCCCTGGCTTTTGTTGGCGTGACCTGCTGGAGGGAGAGTGTGAAAGCAGGTGGGAGGATGGATGTGGGTGGTGGAGGAGGAGAGAGGATGCTCCCGAGCCACGGCAGCGTGGTGCCAGCCCTGGCAGAGATGCTCTGCACAGCGTCCCACGGGGCCGGGGAGAGGGGTGGGAGCCAAGCGCCGAGTTTTGGCAGCTGTGCCACAAAGAGCGCAGCGCGTCCTGCCCCGCGGTGCCAGTACTGAACTCCGTGGGACATTCAGGTTGATGCCAGCAGGCACCCCCGCGCGTACGCAGCCATCGCAGGCATGCTGGGGCTCCTGGAGAAGCAGCAAAGCAAACCCCAGGTGTTCCTGGCCAGCATAGCGTAGGCCTTTTGTCTTTGGCTTATCTCGAGCTGGTTTTAATTTGCAACTCCCTGATTGCGTGCAGTGACCTCGGCCTGAGCCTCCTCCGCAGCCGAGTGCCCCCGGAGAACACCATAAATGCCATTGATCTGAAGTCACCCGTGGGAGAAGCGAGGAGCCAGCGCCCTGCATGCGGGAGAGGCGGCACCGCCGAGCAGACGCTCCCGGCTGCTGGAGGGGACGGGGCTCGCACCGGCAGGGCGCAGCTCCCTCCAAAGCCCTTGTCGCGGCAGACTTTGGTGTGAGACAGTGGGGAGAGGGTTGGCACACATCACCGCAGCGCCGCAGCAAGCCTGTGGCAAGGGCTGCAAAGCTGCCTTCGAGCAAAACACCCAGAGCTCGCTGCCTGTGGTGCCTGGGAACGGGCTTGAGCGGCACCAAAACCAGTTGCCCCGCAGCTCAGCCTGGTGTGTGTGTGCGGCTCCCTCTGCACGAGGGTGTAGAGGGTGGTGGCTTGTTCCCTCCTGATTTAAGGAGCAAATAGGAGTCGGTGGTTTCTGTGGTGTGTTCATCTTCTGTAAGAGCCCAGGGCACCGTAATGACAGCAATGGAGGTGGTGCACCTGCTGGCAGCCAAGTGACATCCCCCGTGCAGCCAATCCGCCCTCAAAAGCTGCCGTGAGAGAGAGGAGATGTCACCATCAGCTGGCACTTGGGCTCGGGGACGGGCTCTCGCACAGCACCGTCACTGTGACCCAAGCCCGTTCCCCACCGGCACGTCCACCAGCAAGCGGCGTGGCCGGGGGTGGCAAGAGCTGGTGGTCCTGGGGCAGGAAGGGGACTCCCAGGGATGAGCTCAGCTAAACATCGCAGGGAGAGTTGCTGTGAAATGGTGGCTGTGCCTGTCCCTGTCCCCGGCGGGACCAGGCCTGGGGAACCAAGCCATGCTGGCAATAGTGGAGTTTTGGTGCATATTTTGAGGGTGCTGTGGAGCAGGGAGCGATGGGGGGACAGGGAGAAGGCACGGGTGCCTCAGTTGCAAGGTGCGCGGTCCAGCGGTTAATGCCGGGATGCCCTGCGGGCAGCGAGGGAGGTTTCTGCCTGGGGCTCTGGCATGGTCCCCGGTCCCCTGCTGCAGCCCGGCACATCTTGCCGCGGAGGGGATGGGGAAGGCAGGAGCAGTCATTTTCCGGAGGTTTGCAAGTTTGGAAAATAAATAGCCCTGCGCCGTAGGTTAAGCTTGGCATCCTGGCAGATTAATCATGCTGGCTGCAGCCAGCACTGAGAGCCCCGGTGACGAGAGCTGTGGTTTATAGATGATGATTCATCGACTCGACTTAGACCGACCACGTTATTCCAGCAGATTGCAAAATCATAAGAGGAATGTTGTGGTTAGTTTACGGCTTAACTATGCAAATCGTCAGGAAGCCTTCAGAGCTGGAGAATGTAAGGCACAGCGCGCCCGGATGGCTGGGCGGTGAGCAGGGGCCGGGAGCCGGCGATGGGGCTGTCGGGGACTGGCCGCTCACGGGAGCCGGGGAGCGGGGAGGTGAGTGATTTCGGGGGAGATGAGGGTCCGGAGCTCGCGATGAGCGTGCGAGCAGAGTGCTTTGGCGGCGGGGGACACGCTGCTGGCTGGGAAGGGGTTTCTGGCTGGTTTTACCGCCTCTGTGCCAAGGCATCAGGCGTCCCCGGTGGGGCTCGGGAGGGCGAAGGTGGGGAGCTGCTTCCCCCACATCCTCCTGCCCTCCCGTCCTGCTTCTAGAAGCAGGCAGTGCCTCGGCGAAGGAAGTAAACAGAGTGGGAGGAGCTGCACCTCTTCCTTGCCGGGGCTTTCTCCCAGCCAGACCCACGGCTGGGATGTGCAGCAAGTTCGTTGGTTCTCAGCAGGGCCGGTGTTTCAGTGTCCGGGACCTACCTGGAAGCCGATGTCCCCCGAAAGCGTGCTTGGAGCCGGAGCTTTAGAGTGGCTGAAATCCCCGTGACGTGCCAGCCCAACGGAGCTGGCTGGGCAGGGCGAGCCGTGTCACCCCAGAGGGAAGCCGGGCGCTGGGGCGAGCACGCGTGCCTGCCTGCGGGCCCCGGCGAGGGGGTGGCTGGTGGCGCACACATTGTTCCCGGGAGGGTTGGCAGCGCTCCGCTCCTCTCCAGCTGCTCCGGGGCCGGTGGGAAATTGGGGTAGAGGTGAGCAGATGTTTGTAATTACGGAGCAGCTCACACTGGAGCACGGGGAGCGCACAGGGAAGGAGGCCGCCTGTCCCCATGGACTCGGAGCAGGATCGATCTCTCGCTCACGCATCCCGCGTGCGATGTTGTCCTGGGGCCTTTTTAAATAAACAGGATGTGTCGGCAGCAAAAACAAGCGGCAGCGATGCTGAGGAGGAAGGGCGGTCCGGCGGTTAGAGTGTCTGACCTGGGAGGGAGGGACAAGAGGGACAGCCCTGCCCTCTGCCACAGGCATCTTTGCTGGCCTCGGGCACATCCCTTCACCTTCTTGTACAAGGTGGGGAGCACGTACTTGCTTTGCCTCTGGGAGGTGGGGTGCCTCATCCCCGGGGGTGCAGGGACGTAGGTGGAGAGAGGTTTGAGCTTGCCAGGAGCCAAGCAGTTTTGGTGGCGGCCTTTGGCGTGTCCGCTAAGAGCTGACCCACCTGCTGGTCCACCTCTAACCGGGGCAGTGTGAATCAGAGGGAAACATCAGCTGGTAATTGGGGAAGCATTTCCTGGCCTGTCACGCTTCGGGATGGCGTCCTGTCCCTTGAATCATCCAGACCTGGTCTGCGTCCAGCGCTAAGAATAGCCTCCCCACACACCGCAGGGACAGCCGTGCACTGGGAGAGGGGGACCGGCCGGCTCGCGGGTTCCCAGCTGTGACTTCCCGGCGCTGTGCCATGCCGTGGTCCAGCTCCAATGCCGACTGGTCTGAGGTTTGGGGTAGAGCATGTAAGAGTGGATGGGCTAAGGCATTTGCCATCGTTGGTCCCCGGGAGGGTGTCCCACCTCCTTTCTCCACGTGCTGCTTGTAGCTGAGCTCTCACATGGCTTCGTTTGGGACCCCAGGGTGCCCGCTCCCCACCCAGGGCCCTGGGTGCTTGAACCAGCCCCGCAGCCTCCAGCCCAGCACATACCCTTGCGTGGGGCGGCATGTAAGGTGGCGTTCGTGAGTGTGGCCATCCCTGGAGGTGCTTCCCAGGGTGTTTGTTGGGGTGCTGTGCCATGCAGCCAAGCCCTAGCACAGGAGATGCGCTGTCACTGTGTGCTTGCCAGGGTTCAAAGCAGCGTTTGGCCAGGAGCCTTCTTCAGATGAAGCCTGAATGCAGCCACGGGTGGAGCGAGGGACAGTTCTCCCTACCGTGACCTCGTGCTGATAACATTGCCCGATTTGTACGTTTCAGCCCAGTGGGAGAGGACTGACAGGCGAGAGCTGTCCCGTCCCATCCCACAGTGTGCAGGGTGCTGCGCAGTGTGCAGGGTGCTGCGCCCACCCCAGCTCTCACCCCTGGCATCATCAGGCACCGTGCCGTGGCCGGAGCAGGGCAATCACTAGAGGGCATCCTTGGATCGAGATGCTCCTCTGTGGTGGGAGAAGCCTTCATTTGATGTCCTGCCAGCCTGGGCTTGAAACCTCCGGGAGGAGGGGGATGCACAGTGGCCCACTGAAGCCAGGCCAGTGGGGTTTGCCTGTCCTTGTCATGCCACAGCTCAGCAGACGCCTCTCCGGGGAAGCACCTGCGTTGCAGTACGTGAGTCTCTGCAGCCGTTCACGCCTCTCCCTGCCTTTCCAACCCTGCTTTTGCAGGTTGGCGCAGGGAGCTTGTTAGCATCGCTGCCATCCCAGCCCGTTCCTCTGGGGAAGAGCTGTGATGGCTGCTCAGGGTGACAGCCCCCTGGTTCGAACGAGCGTGGAGACAAGATGAGACGATGCTGAAGCTTCTCTTGGGAGCCTGCGCCAGCCTGATACAGGGGCAGGGATTCGTGCGGTCGCATCTGGGTTTGTGGCTGGAGGAGAGCTGGGTTTACGCCCCAGGGAGCTGGGATCTCCAGGATGCAGTGTTTCCCCGTCCTTCCAAAGTAAATATTCACGACGGGGTGGTAGAAATACCGTGAAACTCATCTGGGCTCCCCTCCCTTGCCAAAGCGCTTGGTGAAGGCATCGTGGGTGGGTGGTGATGGCCAAGGCTGGGGCAGAGCCTGCCCTGCTGCCCGCTCGGCCCTCGGAGGTCGCAGCCCTCACCTCGTGGGTATTTGTGTGGGCTGAACCCACGCTTGGGGTTCAGTGTGGCTCCACGGCGTGACTCAGGAAGTCGGAGAGTTCAGGGCAGTGCTGGGGAAATGGATGTGATAGATGCCCCTGCTCCTCTGCTGCCAGTGCAGGCTTCCCCGCCTCCCAGCCCCGGCAGACTTGCTGGCTGCCCCCCTCCTTCTCCCCGGCTTTGGGGGCTGGCGAGGGCAGCGCCTGGCATGCCAGGTACGACGCTGTTCCTTGGCCAGTCGCTGCAGGAGACAGCCTGTTCCCCAAGCCTTAGAGATTTATGGACGCTGGAAGACCTTAAGCGACTGAGTGCTCGTTCCCCAGCTCCCCTTCCCTGGATCTCCCCCACCACGTTGCATCCCACCGCGCCGTTCCCGGTAGCACAGTGGGGGTGTGAGCGGATGCGGTACGGGCGTGTTCAGCACGTGTGCCAGCATGGAGGTGCCACAGGGGCTGGCTGGGCCTGTCACGCGTGCGCTGCCGAGCGGGGGTCCTGGCAGCACAGCCGCCTCCCTCCCGGCACGAGGAGGAATTGAAAGTCTGCGGGGTTTCGGTGATGGCAGCAGCTGTGTTTTAAGGACTTGTGTTGAACCGGGGCCTGAAAGAATCAGAAGCTTTTTTTGTTAAACCGCTCCAAAACCCGTTTTGACAGCTCCGCGCCTCTCATTTTAGCACCAGCCCGTGGGGGCAGAGGGTTTAGCTCGCACCCAGCACTGCTGCTGCGGGGATGCCCATGTTCGAGGCAGACTCCCAGTTCCTGCGGATCGGGGACAGGCCAGTCCGGCTGGCTCAAGGGACGTGGGGACACGTCTGCACTTGCTGAATAGCTGTGTGCTGGCCAGACCAGGCCACCTGGGGTCATACTTTCTGCTGATAAATCCACTTTAAGGCAATTTTCCCCGCCCCGTTACATCACTGAACCCTTTCCCAAGGGGTGGTGGAAGCCCTGCAGCTTGGGCAGGGGCTGGGTGAGCCCGGGTGGGTTTCCTGGAGCGAGCAGCCTTGCATTAGCCAAGAGCAGGATAGTTTAATAAATCATTTCCGTCTCTAATTTCTACTTCTCTTATGAAATGCCTCTCGTTAGCTGGTCACCAAAGGGAAGGGAGGTCAGGGGAACCAGGCCTCCCCAGCATCCTCCTTCCTGCAGCTGTTGAAACAAAATCCAGAACTATTATAATCGCTGTGTCCCTCCCGCGGGTCCTGCGGTGCCTTCGGTCCGAGCAGCAGTAGGAGCCTTGGGCCGGCTGGGTGCACGGCCCCCACCGAGGGTGCCGGGTGGTACAGAGTGGGCAGGGAGCCAGGCATCTTCCCTTCTCAGTGATACGGGGCCATAGACTTTTCCCGTGAGCCATGTTAGATGCTTGGGAAAAAGATCACAGTGTTGGTATCGCTGAGCCTTGGGGCACCTCTGCTGATCATCCCGTCTCCTTCGTGCTCCAGCAAAAGGCATCCCACCGGCTGCAAATCGCAACTGGTGTTGCTAAGCTGTCATCTGCAGGGAGCGGGGGGTTGTTCTCACCTCCCTGCCTTCCCCTGCATCAGGTCCCTGCTCGCTGCCCGCAGCACTGCCTGACCCTGGGGGAGCTGCCAGGGCTGTCCCGCTGCCTGGAACAGGAGCTGGAGCGCAGCTGCCCTGCCTCTGATCTCCCTGGAAAGCTTTTGTCCCTTATGGCTTCCATAAGTGCCCTGTCTGTACCCTCTGTCTGCAGCGCTTTTTCCTCTTGGCCCCTCACCCCCCAGCATTTTTTGACCGCGTCTGTTTAGGTTGGCCCAGGTGCTGCGATGTATCTGCATCAGCACTGAGGGGTGGTTTTGTTTTATGTCCCTTGTTTTGCAGCAGCAGCAGCAAATGCCCCGGAGCAGCCAAGAAGAAAAAGATGAAAAAGAGAAAGAAAAGGAGAAGGAGGGAGAGAAGGAGGAAGACAAGCAGGAAACAGAAAATGACAAAGAAGAACTGACAAAGTAAGGACAACCCTTCCTGCCTGGCTCGCCTCCATCTCCAGCGAGGGCTGGGCAGCGGACTGGGGCTGCGGCGGTGGGATGCGTGGTGGGATGCAGCGGCAGGATGCAGCAGTGGGACATGGTGTGGTTCAGGGCTGCCTGACCCCATGCAGGACCGTGTGCGCCTGTCTCCGTAGGGAGGGAAGGGCAGAGTCTGCTCTCCTCCTCATTCCCCTTCCCTGCTGCTCCCAAACTGGGAAAGCAGTTCCGTTACGCTTTTTTTTAATATAAACCTAATCGACCCGCAAAGCCCCTCTGATCCTCCAGCTTGTTTTGTTGTTGCGAAAGCCTCTGGGAGTCAGAGGAGCAATCCGGGCGCAGCCAAGCGCGGCACTTCACCTTTAGTGTTATTGATGTCAGCGTGAGCACTCCCAGATGAAGGGCTTCAGCTAGCTCTGCCTCCCTCACACCGAACAGGGAGCATCAGAGCCGTGGCGGGGAAAGGTTGGCACACAGACCGCTAGCTATCTGTAATGGGCTTAATACTTGGTTTAAAAGAACATCTGGCTTCATTATATCTAGGCTGCGAAGACATTTACCAGCAGGTCCCTTTCAGGAAGATAAATGAGGAGGAGGCAGGGATGAATTTGAATGGTCTGGTATTAAACCTGTCTCCATCAGGTCTCTGCATGCACTTGGTGCTGGAGCTGCAGCCAGCTGCAGAAAGAAAACCCCGCAACAAATCACCCCACTGCCAATGCAGCCCGCTCCCAGCCAGGAAAAGAGCCTGCGTGTGCAAAAAAAATAATGCAGACCTGCCCCCGCAAAAGACCAACAAAAAACCCGCCATCCCCCAGCATGTGCAGAGAAATAATTGCTTGACCTAAAAATCAGACCAACCCAACAACATTTTTTTTTTTGGGCCGCC
>JAVKLA010000088.1:17971665-18018802 GCA_034782735.1 Sagittarius serpentarius | reverse complement strand
CCCCCGGGGCCTGCGGGGCCGTGGGGGCGCCCCCCCCCCCCCCCGTCCCTGCTGCTTTCCTTGGCGCAGCATCAGGAGCCCGGCACTCGCCCGGCTCTGCCACCCACTGGCTCCGCGGCCCTGGAGAAGTTACTCACCTTCCTTGCGCCTCGGTTCTCCCACGCGCTGCAAACCACCCCAGGATCGGTGGGGAAAGCTGCGATGCGCTAATTCAGCTCAGCGATGCTGACCCCGCTGTCGGGATGCCTTGGGTGGTGTCGCTGACTCCGTAGTGCCGGTCTTTCTCCAGGATGGGGTTATGGCGTGTTTTGGCTGTGCCGTAGCCAGAACTGCCTCCATCCCCGCTCCCAGGAGGGTACATGGGTGCGAGAGGGGCTGGAGGATCGCACCAGGTACCGTCAGGCGTAGGGGAATGAGATCATTTAGTTTTTCCCCTGTAACCTTGGTCTGTTAATCCACGCAAGCTCTCATTAAGGGACCCTTTTACAGGCTCCCCGCGGCCCTCGCCGAGCCCTGGGTGGAGCAGGGTGGCCGTGCCGGAGAGCCTTGGAACGGCTCCGGTAAAAACCCGCAGCTGCAGAGAGCCGAGAGGGTGCGAGCTGGCGGCCCTCGCTCGACACGCTGCCCCCCTGGGTTTCTCCTCTGCGCTCCGAGACGCTGAGAGCATGCTACCGCGCTCTCCGGGCTCCTCTTCCTTCCAGGCTCTGCTTGCCGGTACCGGAGCAGAGGCCCTGGTCCGCCCACGGTGAGACCGATGCCAAACCTCTCCCCATCCCTCCTCCGCCGGGGCAGCGGCCGCAGGGCCGAGGTGCGCTGGGGTGCCATGGTATCCCGCCGGTGCGGTGCTGGGCTCGCCGGCATGCACCTCCCCAAAGAAAAGCGCCTTTGATTCACTTGAGAGCAGAGGAAACTATTAGCCAAGCTTTGTTTTCCTGGATCCCTCCCCCTGCCGCTGACATTCAGACGAGAGCGAGGGAGACAGAAAGTGAGAGAGGGAGGGCGGGAGCGGGTGCCAAGCGGCCGCACCCCTTGTCAGCTTGGGTCAGCGCCACGTTCGTTATTAATGCTCTGTCTAGAGGTCACATTCAGATGCAACGAGCCCCGGGTCAGCCAGAGGAACAGATTAGAGCTCACTCGCTGCTCCGCCACATACCGACGGCACCGGCTCCCCGTCCCCGGGCTGGCAGGAGCAGAGCTGCGGCGCGCAGTCGGCAGCTCCCTCCCCTTCGCCTTTCTCCTGCCGGTTTTTTTTTGGTTTGGTTTTTTTTTTATTATTATTATTACTTCTTGGCAACATCGGGCATCTCCTGAAACTGCACAGCCTCCCCGTAGCCCCAAGCTGCTGAGCGAGGAGGTGAGGTAGGGGAGAAAATACTGGAGGCGCTTCCATCCACCTTAACAACCGCGGCTGCAGCCGGCTGGAAAGCTCCGGCGAGCGAGCGGGAGGAGCGCGGAGGACGCCGTTCGCTCGCCGGCCCCACCGGAGGGAAGAGCGCTGGGGCCGGAGCATGTGTTCCCACCAACTTCTGGCATCGGGGTCAGGAGTCTCCCGCCTGTGACCTGCTTTCCAGCCTTGGTGCTCGCTCGCTCGCCGCTCTCAGCCGCCCATGGCTCTGAAATCCTCTCGCCCCCAGGATTTAAGGAACCGGCTTTGCTTTCTTCTCTGTCTCCGGCTGCTGCGAGGGAGCAAAAGCAAAATGCGTGGGGAGGGTGTGAGCAGAGCACTCGCAGCGCTTCGCAGCGGGCTGCCGTGCCCGGGGGGGCTTTGAAGAAGTGCCCCGACGCCCACGTCCTTCCCAGCCCGCCCACTGCACGCTCCCAGCGCGCTCCCTGCCCACCGGAGCCGGACCTGGAGCATGTAAGTCTGGCGTTGGGGTGCAGAGGATGGGATTGACTTCAGGATTGCGTGTAGCTGCCTGCCTTTGGGCAGACCCTGCGTCCAGAGCCCCCGCCCCAAGCCAAGGAGCGCAGCCTTCGTTAAGATCTGATAGATCTGATAACTCAGTTAGTCATAGTTTCAGTTGCGCTGCAGAACGGAGGGCCGCGCGGTGCCGAGGCAGGCTGGCGTGCCGGGGAGCCCGGGGCGGAGGCCGGCGGGGCGCAGGGGCTGGGGGCTGCCATGCTGGTGGAGCTCATCGAGCCGGGGTGCCCGGTGAGCCGAGGGCTTCCTGGCACGTCCCGGGGTGTCTCGGCCGGTCCCTCCCCGTGCGTGCAGATCATGACAGCGTGGGGAGGCAGGTGTTGCTGTTTTGCTCCGGTTTTCATGTAAAGAGAAGAGCGGCTGGGCTGCCTGCTGGGTCCTGCAGGCAGGGGCTGCAGGCAGCTTCCTCCTCGTGAGCCCGGCATGGACGCGGCCACCTGCCTGGCCAGCTGCAAGCTCCTCCGGCAGCGTCGCTGTCCCCCGGCCCTGCGGTGGGCAGGGGCACAGCAGGCCTGGGCAGGGGAAAGGGCAGCCGGGAGTTGGCATTGCCTGCGGCTGGCAAAGGTCACACTGTGCTGGGGAGCGCTCGCGCTGGGCTCCGCCGCGCCGGGTCCCGCTTCCCTCCACCGCACGGCATGGCATCTCGCCCACCGAAGCACCGGAGCTCACGGCACACGCTGCTGCCAGCGTTTGTGTTTCGGGGCTTTGCCCGGGGCACAGCAAACGGCTCCGGCCCCGGCTGTCACACTTGGTGCGGGGCCACCAGCACGGCGATGAGCAAAGGGGGCCAAGCCGCTTGTTTGCTTTGGATGGCAGCAATGGGTTGTGACACAGGGGATGGGTTGTGACACAGGCACTGTCCTGTTTTCCCCTGCAGCCTTCAGCGACTGAGGGGGGAGGACTCCCGCCCCGGCTCGTTATCTTTTGCAGTTGGTGGCCGGACGTCCTTTTTTTTTTATTTATTATTATTTTTAAGAAGTCCCAGCCTGCCAGCAGGGTGACTGAGGTCGTGGGTTTAGCTGAAACGAGGCTGGGAGTTGCAGAGTTAAAGCTCAAACTTGTTTCTTGGCTTGCCACTGCCTTTTGTGGTGCTCAGCGCTGTGTGATGCCTGCCTCTTACGTGCAATTTGATAAGCCCTGGTGCTGGGACAGAGCAGGATACAGGCACCGGCTGGATGTTAACTCCTGCTGTGCTGGGTACTGCTGGTTTTGTCCAGGAGCTGGGAAGCAGGGAGGGGGGTTTCATCTCTCCTGGGGTACGTGGTGCTGTCTATTCAATGCAGCCATAGCCACAGCCCCCATGCTGCACGGGCGCACGGATCCTGGCCAGACGTGTGTCCCTCGGGCCTTGATTGCTTGTGGCTGTGCTGAGATCAGTCCTTCCCGGGGTTGGGGGCGGGGGGGTGTTTGTTGTTGGGCTGAAGCAGGGGTTGGGCTGGCACTTAGGTCCAGGCTGTGGCTCAGAGGTGACACATGGCAGCAGCTTGGCTGGCGGCGGGGCTGGGGCACAGCAGCCGCGGTTCCCAGGCACAAGCAGAGCCGCGCACGGGAGCCCTGACGTGGGACTCTCGGCGGTCCCGAGCCCCGTGGCGTCAGAGCAACCAGGGAGGGGGTTGGGGATGGGTGACGGAGACGCCCAGGCAGTGCCTCTTCCCAGGCTCTGTGGTTGGTGGCTTCTGGGCAGAAAAACCCCTAACAAAAGAGGAAGATGATCTTAGCAGGTTCATTCCCTGCTCGTTTTCATCTTGACGTCACCTTTTGTGGCAGTACCGTGCCCCTGGGCTCATAGTCTCTCCGTGTGTCCCGTGCCCTACACAAGCAGGAGGGGAGGCCCAGGGGAGCTGTTGGCCCGACAGTGGCATCACCTGGGCAGCCAGGAGGCAGCCGGGCCGGCACGACCCGGCTGGGCCGGCAGAGTCCCGCAGGCTGGCGGCGGCTTCGGTCCCACCAGGCGCCACAGGAAGGACCCGCCGCGCGCCGGGAAGGATTGCAGGCAGCGAGGCTTTGTTTCCCAGAAAGCCTGGATGGTCCTCGCCCGGGTCACCTCCAGGAGCCTGGGATGGAGGGACCGGGGTGCCGCTGCACCCGTCCCTGGGCTGCGGTTGTGACTCCCATCCCCAGCTGCGGGACCGGGAGTGCCCAGACACCCCTGCAGAGACCGCAAGGACACAGGGTGCTGACTTGCTCCTTCCTCCTCTTCCTTCTCCACCCTGCTGGGTTGCCCCAGCGCTGGCAGGAGCCCCGTGCTTGGGTGGCACCATCTGGCCAGGATTGCCAGACCTTGGAGTGATGCCTGGCCTGGGAAGCTGCTTTTGCTCATGAGCCTGTGATCAGCATTAATCCCCCGGCACACCTCTTCCCCGCCCGGGACATCACCTGGGCTTCCCTGCCTGCGTGCTGCCGCTTCCCTGCCCGGGCTCTTCCTCCCCATCTGTAAGAGGACTCTCTGCTCCATCCCCCTGAACTGCCTTGTCACCCCAGTTGAAGTCACCGCTGGGGCACAGGAGGGTGGGAAGAGCCTTTGGTTCATGGGAGGGACCGAGAGCTGCTGTCCCAAGTTCTCCTGGGCATGCCAACACCTCCTGCAGCCACCTCAAAGGGAAGGGAGCACCACACGCCCTCCCGACCGCCCGGTGGCTGGCCGAGATGTGTCTGTGGGACGTATTTTGTTCCGGAGACGGTCAGCATAGCGCCTTTTTTTCCCTTGGAAAGAAAAACAGGCTCTCGTAGGTCATCCCCTGGCCTAGGAAGCCATTCAGACGGGTGCTAGTGACCATATTGTTCCTGTGGAGTTGGCTTGTGCGGAGGATGTTTCCCATCCTGCGTGGATAATGCTGCCCTTGTGTGAGTGTATCTGGTGTTAAACCCTTCTCCTTTCTCCCTCCTTCGACCACAGGTCTCCTTGAGCATGGGCGGAACTGGTCAGCCATTGCCAGGATGGTGGGCTCCAAGACAGTGTCACAGTGCAAAAACTTCTACTTCAACTACAAGAAGAGGCAGAACCTGGACGAGATCCTACAACAGCACAAACTGAAAATGGTGAGAGCCCCGTCGCAGCCCGCACCGGGCACCGTAGATGTTTCCTGGCAAGTCCTTGCATGTTTCCCGCAGCCGAGGGGGGGTCTTTGTGATCTCAGAGCAAAAGCTCTGAGGACTGGGGAGCGAGAAGCGGTGGAGGAAAGGATTGTCCACCCATTTGTCTCTGGGAAGTCTGGAGGAGGGAGAGCTGCTGCGTGGGAGATGCCTGGGCGTCTGGAGGGTGGCTGGTACGCAGGGAGATAAGGAGCAGAAGGAGGAGCGGGGCTGCGGGGTGCGTTGGCCGGGACGCGAGCTCAGTCCCAGCTGTGCAAATACTTTGATGTCGGCAAGGTTGTGTGCCGTTCCACCCCGGCGAGCAGAAAGCCCGGCTGGGCCACACAGCTCTGAGCCTTGCAGGTATCACGGTTAACCTGGTAAACTGCCGGTTTGCCCCAAAGAAATTCAGGGGTTTAGGACAAAGCGAGGAAAGACTGGTCCTGACACGGATGTTGGTTGTCTTCGGGGAAGCGAGCAGATGGGCGCATCTCTCCGTGCCTCGGTTTCCCCGTCAGAAGGGCCTAACACTGCTTCTTTCCTGGCATGCGGTGCAGGGTCTGAATGAAGTGGGGTTTGTTTGGTGTTCTGAAGATAGGACGGACTGCTAAGAGCAACTAAGGATTATAATTATTTCATTTGTAGAGTATCCTGGGGTTCCCAGTGCTGGCTAATAGAATTCACATGGCTAAACCCCCAAGGGGTGCTTTGAAAATGCAAAGGACAATGTTCAATGCAGGAATCTCTCCAAGCAAGCTATTACAGCAAGAGTAAAAAGAAAGACAGGAAAACATTCAATGACTCACCCAGGAATTTAATATCCTAGTCAGTCTATAGGAATGAGAGAAAGAGAAGACATTGGCGATTCTTTTTTTATTAATTCTGTATGCACAGAGACACTCCTGTGTTCCCATGTTTGACTGAATTGTTTTTAGAAACAAAGCAAACAAACTATACAGAAGACCCCAAAACCGATACAAAGACTGGAATGAAATGTGCATCAAGCCCTCTGAGTATAAAATGTTACATTAGAAAGATATCATTGTTCATTACTAGGGAGAATCTGAAATACGATCGTACAGCTTAGCTGGCAGTGGAGCCGGTGTATATTAATTTACTCTGCTTCCTAATGTTGCAGAAATTATATCACGGAAGTGTTTTTCTGCAGAACCACATTTTTCTCTGCATCCGTCCCTCCAAGGCAGCCGCTAGACTTCTCCAGTCTAATTGCTCACTCTCACTTGCAGTTTATATCAGCATCATCATTTTATTTTTTGAGCATTGGAGGCTATGGGATTCAGTTGTGGAAAAGAACAATGAACGTTCAGCTGTTATTTATTGTGCTCTATTGTTTTGTGGCAACAGCAGATGCCAGAAAGCTGAATAAAATAAAAGAACAACTGAGATTAAATTGCCATAGACCTTCCTTCCTGACTCCTAAATATATTCCCGAGCAAACCGAGCCTCCAGATCTCATCCTATACCCAGTAGTCAGCCGTGACCTCTGCGGAGGAGGCACGTGGCAAGGCAGCGTGTCATCGCCTAGTTTTGCCATGACATCCCCAGGTTATTCCCTGACCTCACCACCAGCAGCTATTGCTGATAATGTGTGGGGAAACACAGTGGCTCTGCTTTTCTTCCTCTTGCTTAATGAGAGTAAACTTAATTAGCAGATCTCATTCGTTTCCCAAATGGGGCTCGTTAATATTGTAGCCTCCTCTTCCAGGTAGCTGTGACACCGGGTCTCAGCAGTGTGCAGGCAGCTCGGAGGAGCTGTGGGGACAGGCAGGCAGCAGCGACTGGTGTGGGACGGGAAGCAGAGCCTGGCAAGGTCTCTCTGTCCCCGCAATGTGGCGCAGTGCAGGGCGGGGTGTCCCCCTTCCCTGTGCTGGGACAGGGCTGGGTGGAACGGGACCGGGCTTTTCAGCAGCGCCTTTTCCCCTCGCATGCTGAACCCTGGCTGGCCAGTGCCCGAGGAGCTCTGGGGACGAGGGGACCCTCCCTCTGAGCGTCCAGGGAGCATCCAGCATTAGGAAGGAGAAGGGCTTGGGTTGCAACAGGCAGAGGCGTCTGGCGTGGTGATGCTCCTTTTCCGCCTCTCCAGAGCCCATACGGTCCATACACTCCCACGTGCCGTGGTTGGGGTTTTAAATTTGACGACCCATCCTTTTACTGGAGAGGTTCTCCCCTGGGGAAAGAGCACACGGGGGCCAGGGAGCTGCGCAGGGGCTGCGCCAGCACACGGAGCCCCATTTCCCCTCTCCCCTGGGCGGCTCAGCGCTCATGAGACTCTTCTCCAGCCTGTTTGAGGAGGGGGATCCCTCTGCGGTCCTGGCTTAACGGGGCTGCATGCCGCAGATCCTCGCCCTCCTCCCGCTGCAAGCATCCCGATGGATCGGAGTGTCCCTGCCAGCCAGCTGCACCTTGGGACAGGCAGCCTGTTACTGCTGGGGCAGGGTCAGGCCGCCTTGAGGCTTTGCTTTATCTGCCCTGCTGTGTGTTTTGGCTTGGTTTCGCTGCCGAGCGGCTTGGATGTGTCCCAGGCATCAGCGTCACTTAGCCTTGACCTTCTGCACGCTGTGCTCTTTAATCTTGGCATTTAAGGAAAGCAGGGCATTGGGATACACGGTGTCCTCAGAGCTGCTCTTTTCGTTAGTGGTTGGAGATGAGGCACTGTTCACCGGGACCTCTTTGCGGTGTGGTTGTCACTTTGGTCTAGTGACTACTGGGGCTTGTTTTGGCTTGTGCAGTGACAACGGGCGAGTTATCCCCTGGGCTCGTGCTGGTTGCTGGTCCTGCTTGGAGGACCAATCCTTTGGACCCCTCTTGAGCAACATTTATTCAATTCCTTTCTTTTTTTGGGTAGTGCTGGCTTTGCACAGCAAAGCTCCTTCAGGAGGACAGCCTGGTGACCTCTTCTTCTGGAGGGTGAACACGTCTGCCTTGCCTTGGTGCAGAGCCTTGGTCTCAGGATGGGGAACTGAGACTCTCCTCACCGCCGTGGCAGAGAGGTCCTGCCTTGCGGGGTCACGACTGTGCCCCTTCCCACCGCTGCTGGCTGCTTCTGCGGCAGAGCACAGGAGTCACTCTGTGGTTAGACCTAGTCCTGGTGTGGTCTCAAATACCCATCATGATGTCACACCAGTCTGGGACTGCCTAGTCCTGCTCTTAGGACAGGCTGAGGCCGATGCTGATGGGAGGTACCCGTAATGACGGCTCGGTGTCCGTAGTGGCGTTTGGAAGCTGTTTTGGCTGTTGCTGCCATGTCAGGTGGTGAGTGCAAGGGGAGGCCAAATTTGTCGGGACGGCTGCTCTGCCGGCGAGGCAGAAGGCCAGAGAGATGTCGTGCCCGAGGGCTGGTGGCATCTCCATCTCTTCCTCCAGGACAGATGGTGCAGGTGAACTTGAGCGGTGGGAGGCAGTGCCCAGCACCCGGGATGGCAGGAGGGGAGGTGGGGGAAGAGCTGCCCATCCCTGCCAGGCTGGCAGTCAGCACGACGGGGCTGGCTGGGGACCAGCTGCCCGGGAGGACAGCACAGAGGGGCAGGCATGGAGTGACCCCTCGTGCAGGGTTCAGTGTCCTCGCTGTGCACAGCGTGGCTCCTCAGTGGTCTTGCCGAGGCAGACTGCCCAAGTGGCACCAGGTCCTTGGATGCTCCTGCGAAAATGCCTGGTGGCAGGTAGAGAGCAGAGACCCTTGTGGGCTGGGAGAGCACAAAATGAGCGTCAGAATGCCCGCAGCAAATGGTCCTGGCACCTTCCCACGGTCTCGCTGGTAATCGCTTGGATTAAGAGTACGTTGTGATGATGAGAGACACCTGGTCCCAGGAATGGCTCACAGAGACTCTTCTATGTCTGCCGCAGTCGTGGGTAGGATCCTGTGTCAGACATGGTAGTCCTGTGGCCGCTTACGGAGGCAGAGGGCAGAGGGACCCCTTTCCTGGGCAGGGTGCCAGGAGCAAGACTGCACGAGGGGGCCAGAGCGGTTGCAGTTGTAAGAGGCGAGATGGTGGCCTAAATGTATCCCTAGGCGTAGCCAGGATCTGCTGCCTGGATTTCACATCGTCTTCCCTAAATACCAGCAGTGGGGTCTGCCGGGAAAGGGACGCACGGTGCCCCCGGGGCAGCTCACTGCTCCACTCTGCCGGCAGCTGCCAGCCCCCGAGCTCTGGCCAAGTGGGGTGCTGAGGCAGAGGCTGGTTCCCAGCTTATTCCCCGGTGAGGAGCTTGCTCCTGCCTGCAGCTGAGTCACGGACCCGTGAGTAAGAGGCAGAGAAGTCTTTGCCATAGTAACGTCGGTGCTTTGTCACTGCATTAGCATGATGGGCAACTGCTGCTTCAGACAGAAACGTGCGGTTGCTGAATCGCTGCCGTGGCAGAGGCGCGAATGCTGGCAGCGCCGGGGCATCGCCGCTGCTGCTGCCGGGACGCGGCGAGGGCACCGTGGGACCCTGCCTTCCTCCTGCCGCCTCTCCGCGCCTTCGCAGAGCCCTTTCTCAAGCGCCTTTTTTTCCCCTCTCTCCTGCCCAGTTTGATAAAAATAGATTTTGAGCAAGCAGCGTTTCCAAGCAAAAAGCAGTTGTATTTGTTTGTTTTATCTGGAAGTTTTTTAAAGGATTGAAAAGTTGGGGGGAGGGAAGGGGGGGACCAGCTCTTCCCAGCACAGAGATCCAACAGCAAAGTTAACGTTTCCACCACGGCTTTATCTTTTCATCCATGTAAATAAACGTCCTACACACGTCATTCACGTTGGGTTTGCAGGGAGAGCCGGAGATGATGGGCCTGTTCCTACTGGTAATATTTACTCAAGCAACAAGAGCAGGAAACAATAGCAAAGCCGAGACTTTTCCTTTAGGTCTGCAGGAGGGAACAGCTGTCCGCACCCTCGTGGCTGCGGCACGTGCCCCAACGAAGGGGGACGGGGCTGTCTCGGGGCAGGACAGGGCACCAGGTAGCTCACCTTTGGGATACTGAGCCGCACGGAGTGTCCCCACCGCCCACTGGCAACAGCCTCCCCGGCACGGGAGTCAAAGTCCTTTGGCAGCGCCTGCCACAGGGGACGCGAAAGTTGGTGCGCGAAAAGGTTGGCTGGGTCATCTGCGGGGCATCGGCTTCGTTATCTGCGGATGAACGTCAAGCCACAGCCACACATGTTTGAGTAGCTGGAGGTAGCGCCTGGCAATATGCAGGATGAACAGGTTGCACGCGTGTGGTGAGCAGACGCGGGACCACTGGGCTCTTGCTAGCCCTGCACTGGTGACTTCTGCGCGCGCGTCGCTTGTCCACGTGTCCGTGCCATCCCTCCCTTGGAGGCTTGCTGCTGCCTGGGCTGGAGCTCCATGTGGGGCCGGGCTGGCCATTGCACAGCGGTCAAAGTTTTCTGGGCAGGTGAGACCATGCTGCCGGGCTTTCAGCAGGCGAGTCCGGTCCCGAGGACTGATACTCAGAGGGTTTATCCGGGGGGGCCACGGCGGTGTTAGCACTCCTCTTGACCCTTCGGGCAGGACTGATGCTCTCTGCTCCCACGCGGCTCCCTGTGGGCTTTCCTTCTCACCATCCTCTGCCTCTTCCCCAGGAGAAAGAAAGGAACGCCAAGAGGAAGAAGAAAAAAGGCACCGCCGTTCAAAACGAAGAAGCCGCCTTCCCTCCCGCAGCCGAGGACGAGGAGATGGAGGTGTCAGGGACAAGTGGCAACGAGGAGGAGATGGCCGAGGAGGCAGAAGGTGAGGCGGGTGGGGGTTGCGGCGGAGGGATGCGCTCAGCTCTCCTGGCTTTGCTGTGCAGTTGCGGCAGAGGCACCACGCACGGCCTCTCCGGGGCTGCAAATGTCAGCGCTTGCAGGGGGTCGCGTCTGTCACCCCAAAGCCGCACCGAGGTGACGGCATCCCGCAGCACAAGATGCTCGTGTCGTTTTGGATGCCTCTGGATTTCACGCTTGCGAGGAGTGCCCTGGATCACTGGCCCTCCTCCCGTGTCTGGAGGGATGTTTAGTTTGGGAAGGTCATGCAATGCAGGACCTCGGTTACCAGTAGCCTCCACCGTGGCTGGCGGGCGCCTGCGGGGATCCCACGGGGCATGGGGAGGCTTTCGGCAGCCTTCGTGGCCCAGGGGCTCCTCGACCCCCACATTGAGGCTGCATGTAAAGGGCTCACCTGGAACATGGAGTGGTACCAGCGGCTTCTCCTCACCCTGGATGAAAGCAAGCCCTTTGGTTTCCAATTTCCATCAGCGCACGCTCCCTAGAGCACCCAGCTTACCAGGGCCTGGCACGCTTACCTGCTTTTGTAAACCACATTTCATGGTGTTTTCCCCTGAAGGGGGGTCCCCCCGCGCTCAGCAGGGTTAGATAGCCACCGCTGCGGGCTCTCAAGGAGCTGAGCTTTGGTTTTTCAAACTGCTAAGGTTTGCATGTGCCCATTCCTGTCCCATCGGGGCATCGCTGCCGCTGCTGCCGCGGGCAGTGGAGCCCACGCTGCCCGCAAAGGCAGGGGAAGCCGCGGTCTCCCACCGGCGAGGCCGGTGTACCTTGGCGGGTCTTTTCCTCCTCCTTTCCCTTTTAAGGCAGTGTTTTCCTCCCTGCCAGCCACACCAAAGAAAGGAAACAACTTGAAAGTGACAATTTTCAGCTATTTATTGCTTAGAAAGCACAGCAGCGAGTTTGGAGAAAATGTGCGTAATTTTCCAACAATAGCCCCATTTGACTTCTGTCAAAGTAATTTAATAACTTAACCAGCACTGCTGGCACCACGCTGCTTCCTGGTCTTAGCACCCAGGCTAATGGGACTCGAAATGGGAAATCTTTTCAAATCATCGTTGCAAGTGACTCATTACAAGGCAGATTCCAGGTAAATCTTTGTGCGAGGTGATACGTGACTCAGAGGCACAAAGTAAAAGGTAGTTATTGCTCTTTGTAAGAGTGTCTGAGAGGAAACAATGGATTTTTGAGATTAGAGATGGATCTCCTGACACGCTCCTGAGCCTTACGCTCCAAGCCTCGTCTCTTGTTCTGCTGCTGGGGTGGGCTACGGAGCTGAAGAAAGGTATAAGCAGAGGGGATGAAATGTCAGGGGCACAGAAGTGCCAGGGTAGTGGTATGCACAAGGTGGCCCCTGGCTCCGGGGTGACACTGGGGCTTGTTCAGGCAATAGCTTAGAGTCAGGGGGCCACGTGGCCGGCCAGGGATGGGGAGAAGGACAGGGACTTGGCATGGGGGTTATGGTGTAGACCATGGATTCAGCATCTGGAGGGAGTGTGCTAGAGCCTAGAGCTTGGTTGAGCCTGGGACAAGCCACTGTTGGATGTCTCGGCACGCCATTCAGAGTAGCATCGAGTGGCAGTCAGGGAGAGTTTGGCCAAACGCACCGTAAACCTTGTCCCTGGGTGGGTGACGTGACCCCTCGTTGCTAGATAGCAAGTGAGTAAAGGTTGGAGAAGGCTGAGATTCCTGATGAGTATGGCGCGTTTTCCTGCCAAGGAAGGATGCATGTGCTCCAGCGTCCGGCTCTTAGGACACAGTACCTCTGCGCTACTCATCTCGCCAGCGTTAGAAAGCAGTCTGTGCTGCTACGGAGAGAGACAAGTCAAGGGATGCACGTGAGGGAGCCTTTGTGCGTGAGCGTGAGAGCCCTGCCCGGTGGGGATGTGCTGAGATGGGACCGTGGAAGTCTCCAGGTGCTCCTGGCCCTGGCCGTGTTTGTCTGGCGAAGGCCTGGAGGGAACGATCCTCTCCCCAGCTGTAGAAACAATCTCTCGGCAGCGCCTTCAGCTGCAGCGGTGCGCGGACACTCATGCTTCCAGCTCACTTCAAGCTGTTGGTGGCAGATTTGAGAGTGATCCTTTCCATGTAATAATTAACCTGTCCCGCAGCGCTGCTAGCGCTTCGCTTTCGCTGACCCTGACCTCCTTTCTTCTGCCACTGGTGGCTTAAACAACAACAAACACAAACAGTGTTTTGGTACGGTCCCCAGCTGCCCCGGGGGTGGCAGAGCCAGGGACACAGGCGATGTAAGTCAGCAAGCAGGGTGCCAGCGCAGTGCCTGGTCCCGGGGGAGCAGAGCTGATCCAGAGCCATGGGTGAGAGGGTGAGGAGGGAACAGGTCCTGTCCTACAGGTCCAGCCAGCAGCCAGAGTGTTTTCCCTTAAAATCCAGCTTCCCAGTCACTCGGTCTCCAGGCTTTTGGGCATGTGGTTTTGGGTTTGGGTGGGGGTTAAGAACAGTTGTCGTGCTGGGCAAGCAGAGAGGCCCCCAGAGCATCCCTTTGCTTCGTAGGCTCTGGATCCAGGGATCCCGGTGCAGCTGTCCCAGCCCCGGGATCGTCTCCCCCTCGGAGGAACGAGGGCGTTCTCCTCCCAAGGGAGGGGGTGGAGGCAGCGATATGGGAAGCGAGAATCTCGGGCTGATCCTTATTTTTATTTCTTCCTTTTTCTCAGCTGCAGTAAATAACAGCTCCGACACAGAGAGCATTCCCTCGCCGAGGCCCGAAGCGAAAGAAGGAGGCGAAAACGGGGCCAAGGCACCACCCGGGCCAGGAGGTGACGCCGGCGCAGAACCAGCAGTCAAGTTGGAAGAGGCTCCAACACCCCCCGACGCTCCCACTGCTCCCCCCGCCAACCCCGCTCCTGCTGCCAGCCCTCCGCCGGAGGCAGCTCCCGAGCCGCCTAGCAGCGAGGAGAAGGTGCAGGAGGACCTGGTGGTGGACGTGGTGAAAACGGAGGAGCCGGAGGAGAAGGTGAGCGAAGAACCCTGCAAGAGCGAGGTGAAGAAGGAGGAGAGCGAAGACAGCCAGGAGAAGGACAAGGGGAATGACAAGAAGGTGGAAAGCGGCATCAGCAGCGGAGGGACAGTGGGGACAGAGGGGACGCCCAAGGCTGAGAAGAAGGAGAGCCATAAAGGCAGTAAAGGCCCCGGAGTGAACCCCGACAGTGACTCCAGCGCGACCTGCAGCGCGGATGAGATGGACGAGCAGGATGCTGTGGACAAGAGCAGGTAGGAGTGGGGAGAGAGGTGGGCAAGTGCACGGCCCAAGGGCCAGGCGAGCATCTCCGTTGCGTGCCGCTGTGCCCACGTGTGCACGGCTGCGTCCCCACATGGCTGTGACCCTTTGGCCATCACTTGCCAAGGGGCCATGACACAACGGGCAGCGCGATGTCCTGACGTACGGGTGCTACTGGGCAATGACCGTGGGCAGGTGTTGGGTGCAGAGCTGCTGTGTCTGCTGGTGGCAGCCCATCTGGGTGACGCAACGGAGCAGGACGTGCCCTCGGGGACAGTGGAGTTGTGCAGAGGCGCAGGCTGGAGTGCCAGCATCCGGGGTTGGGAACGGTTTCTGTCTGAGTTGGCGCTGACAGGAGAGAAGTCACGTCAGGGACCTGTTCCCAATGCAGAAAGGAGGCGAGTTGCTCCCCTGGTGGAGATGCTGCTTGAATCTGTAGGGGTGAATTATCCATCCTGGCCGTAAAGCGAGGGGAACAGTGTGGGGTGTGCGAGCTTTCCTGGCGCCATGCCACCAGGTCTTCACCTCAGCTGCTGCAGTCCCGAGCCCTCCACCCACCGCTGGGGCCAGCAGTCAAGGGTGCCTCTGACCGTTCGTGGGTGGCTCTTGGGATAGGGAGGGGAAACACTGGCCTCCTCCTTAGAGAAACGTCCTGCTCCCCTCCCGGCGTTTCCCACAGAGCCCTCCCCGCCCAAGAGCATGACAAATGGGGAGAAGGTTACCTGGTTTTTAAAGAATATGTATGAATACATGCGTCTTTGTAGCACTGTTTTTTCTAATGGCTGCTGCTTCCATCCACGCTGGCTCCTGGGCCAGGTGGGACTCCTGAGTGCACCATGCCATTGCACGTAGGGACAGCAGTCCCTCCCCACCTCAGAGCTGGGCTGGGACTGGAGGCTGGCGTCCCGCATCCAGCATCCTGCATCCCACATCCCACATCCCTCCCGTGGGCTTGCAGGGGGCAGTTTGGCAGCGAGACGGGTGCTGCCAGGCTGGGCGAGCTGTCTGCAGCGCTGTGGATGGGGCTATTTAAAAAACCAACCGAGCAAAGCAGCGGGACAAGGTGGTAGGGAGCCATCGTCTGTCTCCACTCCTCCTAATGGCCTCCATGCTTTCCGTGTGATGGATGCAGGAGGCAGTGGGCGAGTGCTGCTCGTGCAGGAGCACCCTCCGCGCTGCCCGGCCGCCCCAGGGGAGCAGCCCCCCTTGCTGCTGAGCAGCTGGAAGCAGCACTGACGGTGCCGAGGGGTGGTGTTGGATGCTGCTGGCCCCGGCCCCGTGGCAGGGCTGAGGCCTCTTGGCTGCGGTGCTCCTCTCCGGCGGTGGATGGAGTCCAGCACCACCCCTCCCCACCCTCTCCTCCTTCCCAGATGGGAGAAAACCTCCCAGCAAGGGAGAGTGAGGCCAGCGGGGCTGCACTCTTCAAGTTTAACGTTAACCCAACCGAAAACAGGACAGCAGTGTCTTGTACCGACTTCCCAGCAGCAAAGGAGTGAGTCGTCTTAGGAATGACTTTTTTCACCCCCAGCTCCTCGCTGAGTCAGCGCCTATCTCCCTTGTCAAACAGTTACCAGCTTCCAGGAATATTAAACATTAAACAGGCGTCCCGTAGCTCCCAGGCCGCTCCTCTTATCCGGTGCGGCGGTGAAGCGCGAGTGATAGCAGAGCCTGCCGGCACAGCGGAGCTGCAGCTGGCACCGGTGCCTACCACTGCCCAGCCCGGGAGCCCCAGGAGCACCCATGGGATCGGTCCACAGCCGGCTCAGTGGTTTCAGCACTGTCATGCTCCCAGCAGGGACTCTGTGCCCTTCCCCAGTGTAGCTTTGCTCCCTTGCATTTCCCACCGGCCGAGGGCTGCTCGCTTGCAGGCGGTTACTGCAGCCCCGCTGCTGCAGCGTGACTTGCGATGAGCAGGACGAGGCTGCCGAGATGCCGCGTGAGCCGCCCCATCACCGCATCACCCGATGCTCGCCCGCCCACCCAGCGCCGGCGGGGCGTGGGTGCTCTTCCCTGCGCTTGGTAAAAGCATCAAGCTGTCTGCGGCATCTCCCAGAAGGGGACGGGGGGTGGCTGGGGTGTCCCCGCGGTGAGAGGGAAGGGGTTCAGCGTTGGCCTGAGACACAGGGGCAGCCTTTTTTGGGTCTTCCTGCAGTTCACACTAGCCAAGTCCTGGATAAGGAGAAGCAGCCTTAACTCATCAAAGCTGAAGAAGGCAGCTAATTGTCTGTGGTTCCATGCAGCGTGCGGTGCAAGAGGGCTGCTGCTAGTGCTGCCGGTACTGCAGTTCAGCGGGAGGTCACACCAGATTGGGGACGCTTGAGGGAGGCCATGAACAGTCACTCGCTGCAGACCTGCAGCGCAGAGAGGAGACGCCCGCCCGTAAGCATTGCACCGAGCCACCCCTGCACTGCGCGTCCCAGTCGCTGGCTCAGCCATAGGTGCGAGGGCTGTGCCGGGCCAGCGCCGCGTTGGTGCCGTGGCCCTGGTTTTGGGGGAGCCCAATGGGGAAATCTGGCAGCCGTCGCCTTTGCACAACCACTGTGTGTGCAAGGAATTGCGTTTGGCTGGGTCACGTGTCAGTGTGTTGGCTCATCTGGCAGTGAAACTGGTCCCCGTCTCTGTGGTGGAAGGTGAAGGAGTTGGGGAACGTGGTGTCCTGGTCACCCCCAAAGCTTCATGCTTGGGAGGGGATATTTCCACACAGCCGAGGCTCAGCCGTGTCCATGCCGACCCCTTCCTGCTCCAGCCCTTTTCCCATCCCTCCCAATGCCATCACCCATGTTTAGGGACTGGCAGTTGGGTTTGGGAGGCCCCAGGTTGGCAGCGGGTGGATACAAGATGCTGCGGGTTGTTCCTCTGCTGACTTCCAGAGCAAAGCACCCAACAGACGGCCCTTTGTCCGGCTCAAGATCTACTGGGAGGGACAGAGTAAGTTATGCAATTTGCGTCCTGGTGAATTTAATACTGACTGTGGCTTCCTAAGTGTCAGGATCCTGGAAGGCTTTAGGAAACCTGAGGATCTTAAGGGTGCTTAAAGGGTCCTTAAGGGTGCTTAAAGGGTCCTTAAGGGTGCTTAAAGGCATCTCTGCAAGCACCACGAGTGCACGGGGCGGCTGCCGGGGCGGTCGCTCTGCCAGGGCTGGCAGGACCCCGCTTGCTGATCAAGCTTGCCGGCTTCTGGAAAATCAGTCTGTTTAGCTAGTCCCTCAAGAATCGCTGGTGAGGAGAGCGGTGCTGAGCACAATCGCGGCTGCTGAGGTCTGTCTCGTGCCACTAGTGGTGACAGTGACATTGGAGCTGGGCCAGCGCTGCCAGGTTGGTCACCTCCTGGTGAGCACCAGGACCCGTCTCAGCCCAGAGGTGACGTGTTACCAGCCTGGCCGCGCTGGCGTCGGGGGTGAAGTGGCAGGAGAGGAGCTCTTCGCTGGCACCGGGAGCTGAGCCGCCTGGCAGCCTGCGCTGGCTGCCTTGCCTTCCAGATGAGGCTTGCCCAGAAAAAAATTGCCCTTTTTCAAAAAGAATAAAAAAAGAGATTGGTTTCTTTGGGGCAAAATCAGAGCCCAGAGGGCCGGGGGAGTGGGGCCAGGGCTGCAGAGCATGCTGTGAACACGGGCCTTCCCCAGCTCGGCAGTCCCAGAAGAGCAGTGCCGCGGCTCAGCACAGCGTGAAGGTCTCGGGAGCAAGTGCTGGGTGCCCTTGTCCCCAGCCATGTGTCTCAGCAGACTTTGGGGTGTTGCACCCTTCCGGGAGCCCCGTGTCCCCCACAGCATGGCTCCACAACACCCACGGGCAGACATCATTGCAATTATTTGGGGAGAAGCTCAGATTTACTGCCCCTCGCCTGGTCTCCCCTGGGTGCCTAACCGGAGCACAATCCAGAAGTGGGTCCCCTTCCCCTCCGATGCCGGGCACTGCACGGAGCGAGGACTGGGGCAGTCCCAGCACCATGATGAGTTTATTCCCTGCACATGGCCCCGCCAGGCTTGTTTATTCACCCAAGGGTGAGCATGGAATGACCTTGAAATTTATAGGCTGAAGAGAGCAGTGAAATAACAGCTAAAATAAACAAATCAAGCTGTAAAGCTTGGAAACCGTGAACTGGCTTCAACAAATTGGAGTCGGGAGGGAGAGAAGGTGGAGGTGGCCTGGAGAGACGTGGTCCCCAGGGTCTTGGCGCGAGCTCGGGAGCTGGACACACTGAGGGTTTGACCCATGGGCTTCATGTGCCTCCATCCTCACCCCATTTCGGTGGCACCGTGGAGATGCCCACCTCTCGCCGTTTGCACGGGGGCTCAGCGTGGCTGGCTGAGTATCTACCGGGCAACTCAAGCAGCCAAGGGGAAGAGCAAGTGGCGAGGGTGCAGGGCTGCACAGCCGCTGGGCTGAACACAAAATCCCATCCACATCCAGCCTCTTGTCTTTCGAGTGGTCTGAGCACCCTGGCCACATGCACGTGGTGGCTTGCCCAGGCTTTAGCACCTTGATAAAAGACAGTCCTTGAAGAGGGGCATGAGGCCCATTCCGGGCGCCGGGCGAGCGCCATGTGTGAGCTCCGGAGAGCAGCATGATGCCCAAATGAAATCCGAACTGGTCACCCTGCTCTGTAACTCCCAGCTCCGGGCTCCAATTCTTCCTTGGGTTTATTCTGGACAACAGCAGATTTGCTAGAAATAGTTAGTGTAGGGGATGAGGGAAAGAGGGCTCGAGAGCCTGTTGAGCCAGACGTAATGGTCTTATTTGAGCACGGAGCCCCTTGGGGGTTGTCTTTGGAAAGCAGGATTTGAATCCCATCCCGCTCTCGGCCTCGTCGTCCTGTGGCAAAGCTGCCCTAGTTGCTAGCTGGGCATTGCTGGGCCGGGTTGTGTTCCCCTCTGAGCTTACCCTCGTAGACCAAAACGACCCAGGGACGCCTGCAGCCCACCAAGGTCAACGTCGAGACACCTCCCCAGCGCCTGCGGGTCCCCTGTGCTTTGGGCAGCACAGCAGATTTTCCTGCTGAGCAGCCTCCTGTCGGACGAGCATCCTCGTGGTGGATGCTGAGATCTTTGGAGTGGTAGTTGCCATCTAAACAGGTTTGGGGCCAGGACAGCAGCTTGCAGGGCTGGAAGCCCAAGTGCACGATGTGTTTCGAGAGCCCGGATGCCCAGGAGCGAGCAGTGGTCCAGCATGCTCCTCTTTGATGAAGAGGATGTCCTCTAGGCTCCGCAGCATAAAACAGAGAGGTGCAGGGCATGGGAGAGCGATGGGGCGTGGAGCTTGTCCGTGGCATTGTCCAGTTGACATGCATGTTTTGTGCCCAGGTTGCTGTCCCCCCGGCCCAGCCTGCTCAACACCGCCAGCGATGCCAGGCTGAACTCGCCGCAGAAGCCTCTGGACCTGAAACAGCTGAAGCAGCGTGCTGCTGCCATCCCTCCCATTGTGAGTACCCCACCAGCGAGGGACGGGGCTGGGAGCACGGCGGCCGCGCGTGCCTCGTGCATGCTCTTCCATCAGGCTGCCTCTCCTGCGTGGCGTGCATCAGGGTTGCAAGGACGTGCTTATCCTTGAGGATGGCCGAGCTCGCGGTCTGCAGAGAGCTGTGCCTGGGCGGTGCGAGCCCCGCAGCAGGCGAGGTGCTCTCTGCGCAGAGCGCGTTCTCGGCTGGTGGAGCAGCTCTGCCAGCAACGTTTGGATGTCCCTCGAGCTCTTTTATCAGAATGTCGTGGGAGGTCTGGACAGAAAAAGCTTCTCGTTGCCGCATGACTGCTGCCTCCCATTGCTTTAAAAAGCGAGTATGCACCTTCCCAGCCCTGCGCTTCTCTTCATCTCACGTGCTTGAAGCATTTATGCTCTTCCTCATCCAGAAGCTCTGCTTGGTCCCCCTTTTTGGCTACCCAGTAGCCATGTACTGAAAGAGCATGTGTTCTCCAAGGCTGATGGTTCCTTCTGGTGCAGCAGCTTGGGCTGTTACAAAAAGCACCCTGGTATCTCCAGGGTCAACACCAGAGGAGCAGCAGCGCAGGGTGGGCAGGGAGGAAACCCCTGCTTTTTGGTTTTGAGCACTCAGGGAAGACCCGTTCCTGATGCTCTTCCAGTTTCCCACGTTACAGCTTAAGATGTGGCTGCTGTAATGTAACCTCTGGCAAAAGCTGCAAGCACCTAACTATAGATTAGAGGTTTTAAACAAGGGAAGTCTGAGGGCTCCCCTCTGGTATCACCAGCACAGAGCTGATACTCTTTATTATGGGCTTTTTTAATCTCCTGTGGCTGGTGAGCTTGGGAGGGCCCTGTTTGGGCGGGTAAGACTTGCAGTGATGGTGTGGGGCAGGTGCTTCTCGTAACACCTTGATGTCTCTGAGACTGTTACAAATGTCAACAGCACATGACAAGTATCACCAATTCTTACTGCTTTGCAGATTTCTGAAGGTTTCTCGGAGGGGATATTGCAGAGTGGAAGTGTGAAGCCTCAGGTGCCTCCCCATGCCTTGGCCCTCTACCAGCAGCAGATCACAAAAGCCCACGAGTCTGCCCGCGAGGACGTGCCCCCGAGCAAGCTATCGCAGTCCCAGCAGCAGCAGGCTGAGAAGGAGCAGCAGCAGCCAAGCAGCAGTCCCAGGGGAAAGAGCAGGAGCCCCGCTGTCGGTGACAAGGAAGGTAGGGCGTGTGCGCGGGTTTGTCCGCACAGAAACGCCTGGTGCGTGCAGCTGTACGCGGCCGGCAGCTTTCCTTCTCTTAGGTGAAAGCTTGCTTCAACGCTTGAAAGCGCTTTAATAGCATCTTGAAGCAGGACGAGAGAGGCATGGCTAATTTCCCGTGTTCATTAGACAGTACATCATGTCTCATTGAGCCTACAGCAAACACCGGGCCGGTGTCGAGCGCTGAGGAGGTGAAGATTGCCTTTATTAGCGTCTCTGCCATTCACTTGAGAGCAAAGGGGCCTGGAGGCATGCCAGGGCTCCGGGTACAATGGCTCTTTTCTACCTTGCTGGCTTTCTATAAAGAATGCTTTTAATGCTCAGCAGGGACCATTATTTCATTTAAAATCAATGCTAATACTGTGACTCGGAGTCCAAAGGTTCCTGTAAAGATTCCCAGTGCTTTCTCCCCGGAATAGCTCTGATGTGGTTTGGCTGCCTAATGAGCAATTCAGAGTTTCCCACCGTAGAGCATCTAAAGCATTATTAGCTTGAGCACCTGGGGATCAAGGTTAAGGAGAGACGGGAAGTCCTGATAAGGCCATCCTCTAAATGTGTTTTTAATCTGAGTGTCAGAGTCTGATCCAGTTCAGAGTCTGTGTCCCTGCCCCTCCTTGCCAGCCTGCGGTTCAGTTGCGTGTGAAGATGAGACGCTGTCACCAGTGGCACGATCAGAGGAGCAGGGAAGTCAGGCTGGGTGGGTGCGATGTCCCCCAGTGCTAGATCCTGCACAGGGATGGGTGCAGCTGCAAAAATTACCTGCTCACGCATGGTGGATGGAAGGTGGATAAGGCTACACTGGCAAGGCAGATCTGCACTGGACCTGGGCTGCGATCTTTGCTGGAAAATCACTGCGCTAGTTCACCTCCCAGCAGCCAGGATCTTAGCCTGCTCTGCAGTGTCCAGGCCCAGGTGTTTATTCTTCAAGCTGTCACGTCCCCTCTGGACAGAACGACGTGCTTGCAAGAAGAGTTGGTTGCTGGCACGTGGCCATATTTTCTTTAAACGGTAAATAGCGCCATGTGTGCATCGCACCTCCAGGATGTTTTGCATATAAGCAAGGAAGGTGACTGCTCACCTCAAAAGAAAGGGAGTTCCCTCCCGAGTCGTGGTGTTGCCACCCGTGAAATCCCAGCTCCAGCTGATCGCGTCCTACCGTGCTCGTGTTTGGCGCCCAGGTGGAACAGTTCCCCTCCAGTTCTTCCCCCACCAGCAGCAGGTAATCAGGTTTGATCTCCTCCTGCGCCGTAATCCTGTGTGGATCTGGTCTTGCACAGCTCGGTTTCCTGGTGAGCTGGGTGGCACGGTCAGCACTCGAACCTGGAGCTCTTCATCATCAGCGTCCCAGCGCTGCAGCTCCAGCTTCCTCCTGGCCACAGGAGGATGAGGAGATGAGGCAGATGGTGCGTTAGGTACAAGGCAGGGTTTAGAGGTTAGGGATTAACCATGCCATTCTGCAGCCTGTTGGCACCATTATTAAATGCGAAGGTCTGATACCCAGGTGGGGGGGGGGGTTTATGGCTTTGTTCTCTGCAAAGCACTGATGATATGAAGCACTTTATTCTCTCCTTTCGCACCTCTGTAGTGCTCTGAATCTTCCACGTTAATGAAACTGATTATGCCTCCCTGTATACCTGCAAACATCTCAGCAGGTCTTGGGCTCCAGCTGTGTGATCTCCAAACCACACCAAGCTGGGCGTGCGTGCTGGCTACCAGCGTGGGTCTGGGTTGCATGTGGACCCTAGGGAATTACAAGCTGGTCTTCTCTGTTTGTGATGGGACTATATCTCCCATTTGAAAACTAACAGGTTTGTGATGAGTCGCCTCGAGGGGAGAAGTCACGTCTCCCAAAGCCCTGATTTCAGTACGGGTATGGACTGAGGCAGCGGCTCGAGTGCAATCTCTGCCTCTTGGAGCACATCCCGGCTGTGGATCAGGGGTTAGAGGGGAGATAGCCAGATAGTCCTGGCGCATGTGTACGTCCCTTCCCTCCCCTGCTCTCCAAGGCGTCCCAGTGAAGTGGCAAGCGTCCACACTGCAGACATCGTGCTGCCACACCACCTCTACATGGGCCTCGCTGTAAACAGGAGAGCCCAGCACAGCCTGCAGAGCCTTCAGGAGATCAGCTCCGGGTCGCCTCCTAGCAAGGGGCCCGCTCCGCCAGAGCAGGTACTCCCGTTCCTCCCCTGCTCGATAAGAGAGCTTGAACTCTTGCAACCGCTCCAGAGATCAACATCCTTCACACCGCTCTGGATCCGCTTCAAAGCCAAGTCTTGCACGCATCCTGGCCGAGGCGTTGGCTGCATTGCAGCCGCTGGCTGGGGCCGTATCGGCTTGGAGGGCGGCCAGCCGAGCCGTACCTTTCTGAGCACTGCCCTCCTCTCCCCTGCCTTCCAAGGCGAGCTGCTAATCGCAGGGCTGGGCAGAGGCAGGCAGCCCTGCCTGGATCTCACCGACAGGCAGACGGATCCCTTTTCCCATTGCCGAGTCGCCGTCGGGCGTATCTTTGGTTATCGCTTGGCGGTTTGAAAGCCAGCGGTATGTTTTGTGTTGATTTAGTTGTGTTTCATTTGGCCTTTGTAGGCGATGGGGAGCCAAGAGCATTAATTTGGATGACGGATCATATAAACTCTGACTCCTTCACTCCCATTCCAGGGGCTTGATAAACGGTAATAGGAACTCTCTCTTCCCTGCGTAAGTGCTATTTTATCAAAAGCTGGCTGAGTTATAGCCACCCTCTAATGCGGGGGCAATTAGGGACTGGCCACATTTCACAGGCTGGAGAGGCACGCAGGGGAGGGGACGGCTCCCGCGGGGAGGGGAGGAGGATGGGGCTCTCCAAGAGCCATCCAGGGTTGCACGTAGCCTTGGCTGACAGTGCCTTGGCATTGGAGAGCATCTTCAGCCGGGACATCCCAGCGCCGTTCGCCCCCACGTGAGCAGAGCTGAGCAGGGCTGAGCTGAAGGGGAGGAAAATCAGGGAGCGTGGACGTGCCAAGGACTTTCTGTCAGTCTGGAGGATGTGCCTGGATTCCCCCCGTACTGGCAGGACAAAGGGATCCTCTCTGAGATCCAGCATGGGGAGAGAAGAGGCTGCAGCCAAGGTCCGGCCCTGCCAGGCTGCTGAGGTGTGAGTGCCTGGACACCTCTACGTGCCGATAATGGATTTCTTCTCTCTCTGAAGGGGACAAGAATAATCTTCCAGCTTCTGAGTACACTGAGCATTAATAATGATAACGCAGTAAAGCCTCATGAAATTAGGCCTCTGATAATCTGCTTGCCCTATTATTAGGCTTAGCGGTATTCAGGCATCTATTTTTATCAAAAATTTATGGTTAAAGGCTGGGTTCATTTGTGATTGCTATTGTTTACTGCCCAGTTTCTAATTTCTGGTCAATGCAGACATTATGCAGGTGGGTCTGGGGAAGAAGGGCAGTGCAAAATTAAGCGTTTATCGATTACAAGCAAATCCTACCAAACCTGCCTCTAATCCATCCAGAAAAGGCTGTCTCATCCATCTGCTCAGCAAAGCGTCGAGGATGCACTTGGGATGGAGCTGGTGCAGATGAAGCCCCTCTTTTCCCCAGCACCCTGCAGAGCATGGCAGGGTTCGGGCATCCCCAGCGCAGCTTCTCCATCATTAAGCACTTCGTGGCCCCCAGTCGGCCTTTCTGTAGCCAGGGTGAACCCAGCATGGCATCCAGTATACCCCGAGCCAGATAATTTCAGGAAGCTTTCCTGCCCCCAGTCCCAGTGCCTTGCAGAGGACCAGCAAGCTGCTCCACTCCCCGCAGAGGCATCCGGTCGTCCTGCAGAGCCTGTCTTGATCTTCATTTGCCTTTGACAGTCTCGTACGGCGTGGTTGTCCCAGGTGTTTGGAGAACATCTGCACATTATTCCCTTGCTGTCCCAAGAAGCTGATGCCGTTATTTCTGGCCGCTTCTCGCAGCCTACAAATGATTTATAGCCAGCAGCCATCCTTTAAGAGCGGCTGAGCTTTTGTGTCGCGATGCGATGTGGGGATGAGCTTCTTCCCAGTGTGCCGGCGCGCGGTGGTCCCTGGCAGTGGCCTGGGGCTCCCCAGGCACCCCATGCCCGTCTGCACACCACAGACCATGCTGGATGTCCCCCACGCGCCAGAGGGTTGCCAGCGTTGGTGCCTCTTGGCTTTAACCTCAGTGAAGGGTTTGGCAAGATCATCATTAATCCCCCCAGCCCTGCCATGGTGGCTGATGCGAAGCTGCGGACGCAGGCAGGAGCTGCCCAGGAGCCGTTTGCATGTGGCCAAGCCCTGGCAAGGGGCTGGAGCCTGCGCTCATCCCAGTGACCGGCTGCTGGGGTTACCCGCTGCTCCGGCTGCACGCCGAACGCCACCTCTCCTGGGCGGGGTGGGATGTCCGTGGAGGTCCTGGCTGGCCGCGAGCACCAGCGGAGTCACCAGCACGGGCGTTTGTCCTCCCTGCTGCGCTTTAAGCATCTGAGTAAAATAAACGCTGTCAAATCCAGGCAGTGACACTGAGGCTTTTTCTTTTTAGTTTGGTTGGGGAATTCAGCCCTCATCTCCTGGCCAGGTCAGACTAAACTGAAGCCACCTGCCATGCGGGGAGCTGGCTCTGGCTTCCCTGCCCGTGCCCGCAGGGACCGCTCACCCGTGGGGGCCGCTGAGCGAGCTGGTTGCTTTCTGTTTCCCTTGCAGAAAAGCCTGTGCATTTCTCATCCATCGCAGAGGCTCAGAAGCTGAGCGCGGAGCCGACAGCTGCCTCGTGCTGGCCCCCTGTCCTGTCCTACTCCCGGGATGTGATAAAAACCTCTCCCCAGGCGGACCCCCACTTGTTTCAGTACAACCCACCAGGCAAGTAAAAGCCTCCGGCTGTGTGGTGTGTGCCGCCCGTCCTGACCAGGGCCCGAGCACAGAAGCTGTGGTTGCAGCCGGCGTTGTAGATCGTGCTCTTAAGTCAATGCAGTGTTTTGGGGAGGGGGTAAGAGAGGGTGCAGCAGAAACCTGCTAGCACCTCGCTTTGGCCCGGCATGGAGCTCCCTCGCTGCTAATGCAGTGGTCTGAGAGTGGCCAGAGAGGTCTCCCAGCTCTGGCCAGGGCAGGTTTAGGGACATGGTTTGTCGCAGAACAGTGTGGGTGCTCCCACGCTGCCCTCGGTGCAAAATCGGGCAGGTTTTATCCCTCACTGTCCGGTCTCTCTCGAGCTGGGGGGCAGAGAAGTCGGACGCAGAACATCCTCGGGCTGCAGAGGGGACAAGGCAGTCATTTAAACTATTCCAGTCCTTTCCAAAATGATTGTGTGGCTTGGATCCTAGTGCAGGCTCACATCTGGCCAGTTGACCGCATCTAGCCCCTGCTCTCTCCCGTGGCCTTTTTCTCTCCGATAGCTGCAGCCACTCTGCCTTCCCTCGGTCTTGCTAACGCTCATGTTTTCCGCACAGGACACCCCATCCCGCTAAACCTGCATGAGAGCTCTCGCTCGGGGTTGCAGAGACTAGCGAGCATCTCCAACCCTCCTCCCCTCATCTCGTCCACCAAGCACCCCTCTGTGCTGGAGAGACCCGTTGGATCCATTTCCCAGGTAGGATATCGGGTGTGAGCGGTGGGGATGCCTCACAGGGATCAGCAGCCGCTCCCTGACCTCTCCTCTCGTACCGCAGGGCATGCCCATCCAGCTCCACACGCCCTACAGCTCCGAGCATGCCAAAGTCCCCGTTGGCTCCATCACCATGGGCCTGCCGCTGACCATGGATCCCAAGAAACTGGGTGAGAAATTGGGAGGCGAGTGATTTCTGGCATGCTCCAAGAACAGCGGGGAGCGAGCTTGCTGGCGGCATAGGGGAAAGGAGGAGCACAGGACACAGCAAGGGAGCAGAGAGACCTGCTAAGGGGATGAAAGGATTGGTCCGTCAGGAGAGCAGAGACACAGGGAGCTAAATTTGTGCAGCGTAGGAAAGCGGCACCTCGGTCAGAGACGCATCCCAGCCTATAAATACCCTCCCGCTAATACTGTGATTGAAGGAAGGAAATATATTGCTGCTCCCCAGGCCGGTAGGATAAAGAGTAAACGGCCCGACATGAACAAAGAAAGCGTTTAGGCTGCAGATTTGGAAACATTTCTTAACAGCAGGAGGGGCTGGAGCAGGACCGAGTCTGGGGAGGGGGGAGCCGGGCCTGTTTCCCGACGTGCGTGGGTCCCATTACAAACTAGCACTGGGTTTCCGATGCCAGCCCTGTTCCCGATGCGGGCAGCACCCAGCAGCGCCTTTGCCAGGGAGAGAACAATGACCTGGCTTTGCTCGCCGGCGGTTGTGTGTTCTGTCAACCGCCGCAGCCTTGGCGAAGGCCATCCCGAAGCGGCAGGGACGGTGAAGGCGCCGAGGCGGTGCCAGTGTGGGGCTGGCAGAGATGAAAGCCTCGAGCAGCCCAGGGCTGTGGCCCCGTGCCCTGCACCTACGCTGATTCGTGGTTAATGTTTTCCAGTGCCTTTTCCTGGAGTAAAGCAGGAACAACTTTCTCCTAGAAGCCAGGCCGGCCAGCCGGAAAGTCTGGTTCTGCAGCCGTCCCAGGAGGGCTCCATCCTGCGCGGTGAGGAGCCGGGCGCAGGAGGCGCGTGTCCCGGCTGCGGGAGGGGAGGGATGCTGGCACCGCCAAGCCTGGCGAACGCCGCGCTGGCTGCGGCTGCCTGGTGAATTCTGGGTTTGATTTCTGGGGTTGTGCCCAGCCGAAGGGGTCTCTTCTCCCCTCTTTTCCAGCGTTGCCAGCGGGGTGGCAGATAGGTCTGGACAATGTCTGAACGCTTCTAGCCATCTCCCTGAATCAGGGCCTCACGCATTGATCCTAGTTAGAGGTTTTGTGTTTGAGGGGCGCCCCAAAATCTGTTGGTTAAGGCAAAGCAAGACCTGTTTAAATGCCATTAATTGGTTTTCAGGTTATTCACTGTTGCTGTTGCAGCTGGGCAGGGACCACATTTCATTTAAATCTAGCCCTCCTATGTTTCTTTCCCCATTAGCTAGGCAGAAGAAAATAAATGCAAAGGTGTTGCTTTTAAGTGGAAATTCTGGTTTGTGAAACCCCCCAGCTGAGGCAGTCAGATGCATGAGTGCAGTGGGCTGGCACCAGCCCAGCACAGATAACAAGCAAATGAACCCAAACCACCACGAGTTGCATCTCGCCGGAGATTTGCTCTGATCGCATCAGGAGAGGCTGAGACAGGCTGTGCTTTCTCCCAGGCCCATAAATCTGCCCTGCCCCTCCGTGAAGGCAGCAGTTTGCTGATAGCCTCAAAGTACCCATTTTTTTTCTACCTCCCAGCCCCAGGCTCGCAGGGCTGGGTCCCTCGGGGGACGGGATGGGAAGGGCTCTGCAAGGCATGGGATTTAACACTGACATCTCCTGGAGGGCTTCCCCTCCGGTACCTCAGCTTGCTAGAGACTGGGTCAAATCCTGCGCTTAGTCAGTAGTCTCAGCCCCACAGGCTTTGTGCTGAACGGCAAATCCAGCCCCCAGCTCACTGGCTTTGTGTCCTACAGGTACTTCCCTCAGCTCTGCCTCGGGAGGGAGCATCACCAAGGGAACACCCACATCCAGACCCCCTCCGGAGTCGCCCATCACCTACCGAGGGTCCATCACACATGTAGGTCCCTCGCCTCCTGCGGGTTTTGCTTCCCGGGTGCTGGCGGCTGCACCTTGTGGTGCTGGATGCGGGGACTGGAGGTTTGTGGGGCACACTGAGTGTGCGGCCCGGGGCTGAGCAGCACGGGTCTGTGCAGCGCTCCCATCCCCTGGAGCCCCTCGGAGGGGTCTGCGGCCAGAGCCTTTGCAAACGGCCTCCGCTCAGGATGGCGCGAGCCCTGTCCCGTGAGCTGAGCCTGCAGAAGAGCAGAGCTCGACAAGCAGCGATGCAGAGCCTCACAGCACATCTAAACCCCGCCCTTTGCTTTTCGTAGCTGTCAGGAACAGAGAGGAAAGCAGCTTTAAATGGCTCTGGGAAAATAATCTTGCCAGTGCAAGAAAGTGGAGCGGAGAGAAGGAGGAGATGGGTGGAGGGCCCAGGCCAGGCGGAGGAGAGGGAGAGGCTGCGAGGTGCGAGTAAGGTAGCGAGGTCTCCTGCCAGGGCTGAGTGTGCTGCACTGGGGGGGAGGTCCTGCCCAAAGGCTCTCTTGAGCAGGAAAATACTTTGGCCTTAATCTCCACCATCCATCTTCGGAAGAGCGGCTGGCAAGCGGGCAATAGTTTTTTGCAATGTGAGTTATTGTTCGTCTGGTAACAGAGCGGAGAGCATTAAAAAAAAAAAAAAATCTGTTTCCCGTGAGGATTTTATCTGGCCATCATTTAGATATTTAAAGCCACTCACTCTCTAATTTTTGCCTGCCTCCTTCACAAGGAGGGTGACCGTGTTCCCTTTGGCCGTGGGGACCTGAACCTGAATCCTGGCCCAGAGCAAAGGCTTAACTTGCCTGGTGCCCTGCATCCAACAGCTGCCGGGAGCGGGTGCTTGGGGGCTGTAAATAACCCGTCAGAGCAAATGCAGGCTTCATCCCCTTGCATGCCCCTGCAGCAGCTATGGGCAGCAATAGGTGGGCACGAAGGGTCTTGAACACCACGTGCCAGAGATCAGATGAGCAGAGTTAGCTGAGACTCTGTTTTACATCCATCAAGATTGCTTTGTTTGGCTTAGGAATAAGGTACCAAGCCCAGACCCAGGGCATTGCCTGCCTCTCCTGCTGGCCCAGCAGCCTGCGTCCCTCTGCTCCCGTTGGGGAGAAGGAGCCCCCCATTCCGGCAGCAGCTCCGGGTACCAGAGCTGACATTTGATCTCGGATTAGTCATCCAGTTCACAGAAGGCAGATCTTGAATATATGCTCTCTGCTCTGAAACCATCTGTCATCACTTGCTTTCAAATCCCCGCTGAGCACGTCCGCGGAAGGAAGAAGACTTACCTGGGGCTGGGAGAGCCGGCTGGGAAAGCCCTTACTGGGTGTGAAGGCAAATGATCAGAGCGTCGAACCCATGTGCTGGCACGTCCCGGCAGCTGTGGTGGGGTTTTGGGGACTGCTGGTGCTCAGAGGGCTTGGTACAGAGCAGGGGCATCTCCAGGCTGGGGTGAGGAAGCAGTCTGCACTGGCACAACCTGGGAGCACCAGCAGAGCTGGATGGGGCATCACTTCCCCGACGCTTCCCAAGAGCACCCGTCCTGGGGCTTGGTGGGGTTAAATGAGCAGAGCAGGCAGGTGTCAATCAAGGGCTTTGCTCTGACAGAATTGCTGCGCCTTCCCTGAGATGGGGTGGAGGACTGTCACCCCATGGTGGCTGTTCCCAGTTGGCCCCAACAGGTTGCGATGGCAGAGGGGTGTTAATCACCAGCAACATCTTCAAGGACATCCAGCTCTGGGTGTTTTGAAGGGGATTCGGAGGGGGGCGGGTGGCTGTGAGCTGTGTCCCTGTGTGCCTCCGGAGAAAGAGAGGTTTCGGTTCACGCCAGTTTGTGTAAGGAGCCTGATGCTGTTTCTGTTGGAGAGCTAACCGGCAGCTTTCACTCCCCGACCTGCTCCAGGATCGGTCTGGTTGACGCCTGCCGTCCTGCCCAGGCGTGCTGCCAGCCGCCAGCTCCCGCACGCAGGCAGCTCTCTGAAGGTCACGCTTGCTGCCAGCAGATGTGCCCTGGGTGGGCAGGACATCTCCGCGGCTCCTGTACCAGGCTGGGGAAGTAGGCTGCAGGGAAGAAACTAACGCTCGAGCTGTCCCTGCCGTCACCAAGGTGTCCCCAGGGAGACACCACCCTGTCCCCCCAAACCTGTGGGGTGGAAGCGAGCCGGGTAGCTTACTCGGAAACAGGCAGGGCGAGAGAGTTGGTATTTTGGAGGTCTGCGCTGTCCTCACCCCCCGCCTCTTCCCAGCAGCCTCGCACAGATCACGTACCTTTTTACCGCTCCTCGTTATCGTCCTCATCAATAATTAAGCTGCAAGTCCCTCGCTGTTGGCTGCACCAGGAAGGGGAGGCCGGGCGCGCTCTCCCTCCGCTCAGCCTCCCGCGGGGAACAGCCTGTCCCCGTGCGCGCGCTTGCTTAATTGCTTGTGACACTGTTAAATATGGATCTTGGTGGCTTTCCAAGGGCACCCCGGCAGAAGTGCTGTACAAAGGAACCATTACCAGGATAATCGGAGAAGACAGCCCCAGCAGAGCAGAGAAGGCGAGAGAGGATGCCATGCCCAAAGGACACGTCATCTACGAAGGGAAGAAAGGCCACGTGCTGTCCTACGAGGGTAAGTCGTAATCCTCTGCCTTTTTAGGGCAAGCGCCGGGGGTTTGTGCCGCCGCGGCTGGGAGTCGGGAGCTATTTGAGGAAAGGCTGACAAAGTGCAACGGGCCAGCCTCGCATCTTTGCTTCCAGCGTCGTTTCTCTCCCTTCCCACCACGCCTGCCTATAGCCTGGCTGGGTTTCCCTCTGTCCTGCGTGGTTATCTTGCCTTGGAGGCGGCTTTGTCGGCGGGCAGCGCCGTGCTGGGGCTGTGGCTGTGGACAGGGTCTCTGGTTTTGATTGGTTTTGGGGAGCAGGGGAGAGGAGAGGACCAGATGGGAAGGTATTCCCTTCACCCCTAGCACCCTGCGCAGGAGGGGACTGTCCAAAAATGTTATGAGAGCATCCTCAAGCTCTTGGGCCAAGATGGAACTCAAGAAGCTGCAAGATGGAGGCAAGTCAGGTAGTTTGGCATGAAGGTTTATTCGGACATCAGATTCCCACCTCCAGCGTCTTAGGCATCGTGCAGCTTTCCCAGCCCAGGGCTGACCTGCAGGAATCCTCCTGGGCCCAGCAGCGCCATGCCTCAGTATCTTGTGAGGTTTGCTACGGCTTCTGTAGCTATTGGAGGGGGTGAAGCCATTCCCGCGTCCCGTAAGGAGCCTGTCTGGGGGGTGCATTGGCCTGTGCCCAGCTGCTACTGCCCGGAGGTGCTGGGAACCCCGAGGGACCTGCCCGGAGCCCCGGCTGGGGTGAGAAGCTGCCCCCGGCACAGACGGTGTCACTTGTTAACCGGGCTGGCCCTGCCCGGCTGGGGAGCAATGCAAAAATGCGCACGGCAAAGCAAAGCCGGGCGAGCAGCCGGGCTGCTCCCGAGGGGGCTCTGGAGAGACCTGAAAGCCATGGTGGAGCTCGCACCCCCGCTGCACGGTAACGCGCTTCCTCGGTAAATGCCGACGGTGCCTCGCTGCGTTAGCAGTATCAGCAGGCAGTCGCCAGCTGCTCCTGCCTCCTCTGCGCCTGCTCATCCGATCGCAGCGCTGGCCATCAAAGCTGCTCGGCAAGTCCCGGTGGCTCCCGTTAGAGATAAGCAGATGTTCCTCTCCGGTGAAGCTGGAAACTGCTCCTCCATGCTCGGCTTTCGCCATGTGCTGGGCCGGGCACGTCTGGCGTGGAGCCGGGCTCCTCCTTGCCCGCAGCTGGGGTTGGGAAGAGCTGAGTGACAGACACCGCAGCCCCGCGTCCTCTTGGGGTAAAATACTGGCGTGTGCTCTGGCCTGCCCGGGGACAGCCGTCAACTGTTCTCAGTTGAGTTTGGAGGTGACTAAGGAGCAGATCCTAACCCCAGCCTCACTCACCCGCCTCAGCAGGTGTCTCTGGTCGGCCTCTGTGCCGCCTGAACCCTCTGCCTCCCTCCCTGGGGCAGAGCATCCCTTTTAGCCTGCCTGGCAGCCCGGGTCCCGTGCTCAGGGTGTCCAGCAGAAGTCCCTTTCCTCTTGCCCGCAAGTGTAGGCAGCAGGTTTCGTCGCAGGCTGGTTGTTTCGTCCGAGGCCAGAGGCAGAGCGTTCAGGTCAGGCCACAGGGGACAACTCACAAGCTTCAGCTGGTGCCACCTCTGTGTGTGCCCTGGGACCGCAGGGACCTTTCAGGACAGGGCTCTGCGCCGTGCCTCTGCCCCGTCATGTGGAAACCAGCTTGTCCCATGCCTGCCCCTGTTCGCTGTCAACTCTAGCCCAGATAAGAAGTGTCACCGCGGGAGACTTGTGTCTGGGCACCCTTTGGGGCAGTTGGCAGGGACCAGGGAGGACGCAGGAAGCGTTTCAGGACTTGTTTGTGTAAGAAGCTGTTTTCATCTCCTTTTCCCAGGCTTGGAGTCGAATGAGGTTGATCTCAAAAACGGTGCCGCTGGGGGAGAGATGGGGAAGGCTCCCGGCAGCGAGGGCTGCCCGTGCCCAGGGCCGGGATCCCGCTCCGGGCAGCGAAGGAGACCTGCAGACCAGACTCTTCCCCATTGCACGCACGCATCAGTGTCAGCGCATCTCCCGGGCTACAGCCTGAGCCCATCGCCTCTTGTCCTGTCCCCCGTGGATGTGGATGAGGAATTAATTCTTTCCTCTCCACGGCAGCCTTTTACGTGCTTGACAGCGTTTATCGCATCCTGAGCAGTCTCGACTGCTTCTGCAGCCTAGCCAGCCCTGCTGCCTCTCTCCTTCCCCCCGTACAGCCCGGTGAGGCTTCACAGCCTGGAACGGAAGAGTTAAAAAAAAAAAATTAAATAAGAAAACTTAAATTATTGGTGATTATGAATTTTGGCAAGCAGAAAAAAAATTGCAAATTCTTTAGTGTCATGAGGGTGCTTAAAATAAAAGAGCTGTAATGAGACGAGATCCTGTAGCATGTGCGAGCTGAATTGTGCTAGATTGGTTATTCTCATTCCGCATATGATTGCTGATGGCTTCTGCAAGGCAAGGGACGTGGGTTTGGAGTGATTTTCTTTCTGTTTAGTCTCTCTTCTCCCTCGTGCCCTCCCCCCGCTTCCCAGCGGTACAAAGGGTGCCCGGGACCGCGTCCCCTTCTGCAGAGAAGGGCTGTTGGCAACAGATGTGCCTTGATGACAGGGTGCAGGCACATCGCCCCGCATCTGCCGCAAGGTGCTTGGCTGATTCTGAACATCACCCCTGGCTTTCTCCTGTCAAATGAATCTGAAGTGAAGGCTCGGGGACGGATGCCCCTCTTGTTTCTCCACACGCAACCCCGAACACTTTCTGGACTGAGTGGGTGCTGATTGGGGAAACCAATAGCGAGTGTGAAGTTGTAATAATCCCATTTTATTGATTACTGGTTTTGCTGAGGAGGACTTCTGTCCACGATGGGATGCATGTTTTTAACTTCTCCTCCGTTTTCTCCCATTGTATAACCACCTTCTCTGTCCATGAAGAGGAGGATCCAGGGCACTGGCAGTCCTTGGCAGGGACGGCCAGGCCAGGGATGATGGGCAGAGACGTTTGTCTCTCCAAGCCAACATCCCCGCTCGGAGCTCGTTACATAAACACGAGGTGTTCGGCTGGATCAGAAGCTGCCTGCTAAATTCACAGCTCGCTGCACGTGATGGATGCCCATCGCCCAGGCTGGGCGTGACGCTGCCTGCCACGGACAGGGCTGTGCTTGCAGAGGGGTGGGGGCTGTAGCTCCGGACAGTTGTCCACTGTTCATTTGCAGAAGAATCTGCTCCAGGTTCGGACGAGGAGGTGGTTGGTGGTCTCCCATCGCGCTAGTCCTTGCTCCGTCAGTCCTGCGCGGGACTTTTTGCTGTCTCTCCCAGTTCTTGTGCACGCTCACTGCTGTTTCAAAGGAATCATTCTCAGCTTTGCCTCTCCCCCCTTTTCCCTGATTTTCTCACCCAGGGAGTGTCTCGGCAAATGTTAAGGCTGGCCAAGTTCCCAAACAGTAGGTGTCTAGCAAAAAATCAAAACAAACGGGGAAAAAAAATAAAAATCCCCAGACCCACAGGGCCAAGTTCAGTGGAACCGCAGCTGCTCGCACCAGCGCCGCGCTGGCTCCGGGCTGTCCCGCTGCCTACATGACGGCCCCCACCGGGGAGGGAGGGAGCGGGACACGACAGGGCGGGTGTTCCTACCCGAGCGGGAAGCACAGATCTGGAGTCTGAGGCAGGCAGGGAGGGGACAAAACACCAGCTGAATTTCTTGGAAGCCAACCTCATGCGATGTTTCTGGCGTTGCTGAGCGGTGGCTGATGCTGGGATGGGATCTGACCTTTCAGCAACACACACAAGCAGCAGTAAACACCCTCCCTTGGCCAGTGCTGGCTTTCCCGTGCTCCTGATGGTGCTTCTCGGTGTTCCCTTCCCCAGGTGGAGTTGCTGCTTCTCAGTGTCCCAAAGAAGACAGCAGGAGCTCAGGAGCTTCGCATGAGACCACAGGAACCAAGCGGACCTACGATATGATGGAGGGGAGGATCAGCCGGGGCTTATCAGCCCGTGATACCTTATCTGCCAGCATTGAAGGTGGGTCTGGGTGAAACCTTTCACCCATGCTGTGTTTGTTAGTAGTGGCCTGCAGACACCCCCATCTTGTCTCTTGTCTACACGATGCACCTTCCCGTGCCCGCGTTTCGGCAGTGGTTAGCTTGTACCCTGCAGCGCATCCCAACAGGACAGCATCTGACCGGCATGGGAAAACAAGGGATGCAGACTGGCCCATTTGTCTTTGGTTTCTGTCGTGGTAGACCAGTTTCAGGACGACGAAAAAAGGAAGCACATTTTAAAAAAAGACAAATTAAGTAAATGAGAAATTGTTGACGTTTTTCCTTCTTGTCCCAGGAGTCCCTGGCAACGCTGTCGTGTATTCATTGTAAATGAACTCCTGTGTCACAGCCCAGCTTTCCCCCTTGGATCTGTTCTAGGTCTCATGGGTCGAGCGATCCCTCCAGACCGACACAGTCCCCATAACCTAAAGGAGCAGCATCACATGCGGGGCTCAATTACACAAGGTAAAGCCTGCAAGCAGAAGATGGCCACGGCCAGAGGTGACGTGGGGAAGTATCTCACATGCATGGCCCCTTGCTCTTGTTGTCAGGCTAGGGCAGGAGGAAACAAGGATGGACACATCAAGGTCCAGCTGCAGATCCTTGCAGCCTCGGCTATGTGCTCAGAGAGATTTTCAGTCTTGCTCAGCTTCTACCAGCCTAAGCCCTCACCTAAGTCGGGGTAAAATTCTCAGTGACTCGCGTGAAGGCAGGTTGAAACTAGTGCAAAGTGGGTCCAGAAAGTGGTGGTAGATGTGAGGTGGTCCAGCTGCATTAGTGATGTAGCTGCTCTGTGTGCTCAGTTGGGTACCAGTTACATGCATTAACTAGCGTCCCCCTTGAACTGAGTGTCCACACGGGGACTGGGAGACCCGTGTCTGGCTGGGGAATCACCCTCTGCATCCATCATCTGCTTGGCTGTTGCAGGAATACCTCGGTCCTATGTGGAGGCCCATGAGGACTACCTCAGAAGAGAAGCCAAACAGCTCAAGAGGGAAAACACTCCACCGAGGGACTTATCTGAAGCCTACAAGGTCAGGTCTCATGAGGGCCTTACTCCTCTGAAAATGAAACCAGCCCATGAAGGCCTGGTGGCCACGGTGAAAGAAGCGGGAAGATCAATCCATGAGATTCCCCGGGAGGAGCTGAGGCGGACACCAGACATCTCTCTGACGAGACCTCTGAAGGAAGGCTCCATCACGCAGGTGAGTATGGAGCGAATAGCCGATGAGATCGGTCCTGCTCAGGCTGCTGTCCTTGCACAGACCCTGGGGGCCATTCCCAAGGTAAAAGGAGAGCAGAGAGGGCTTCGGGTTGCAAACACATCACTGGTCAGAACTGAGGCTTTGCTTGGGTACAGGTTGCCCTTCCCCGTCCTTTGATGGGGTCCCTCCTAACCCAAACCATTCTATGATCTTTCCCAGCGGATAAATGCAAAACCCAGGGAAGGGAGCTCAGCACCCCCTGGCACATTAAGCAAGCGACGCTCCATCCACGTGTGTACACGGAAGGGGACACATTTGGCTCTTGTTCAAGGCCAGAGTCAACTCGGTGCCCTTGGCGGTTTTGACTCTGGGTGCACATAATCTTGGTCTCCTCCCTTTATGGGCAAGTGTCAACCCAGCAAGGCCAGTAGTTCGGATGAAACGTGGCATGCTGTCTCCTGTTAGGCTCCAAATATTTGGAGGGTTCCCATGGCACCTCGTAGTCCTACCTCATTTCACAGTGTGTGTAGGAGAGAGACGTGATGGGCACAGCCAGCCTTCGGCAGTGACTCATCATCTTCTTGTTGGAGCACAACAAGACATGCAGATGGGCACTCCACCCTGCCCTGCGCCGTGCAGAGCTATTATCTCTGCTTTGCCGACGGCTCTTGCCATTTGACCGAGTAAACTGGTGTACTGACCCACTGAGCAGGGAAGCACGAGTCCCATTGAAACTCGGTGGGATGCAGTCGCTGCGTCCCCTTCTGCTCTATGCCCCTTTGACGTCCCCTCTGCCTTCTGTCCCCAGGGTACCCCGCTGAAGTACGACAGCAGCTCTTCCTCCTCGAGTACCAAAAAGCATGACGTGCGGTCCATCATCGGCAGTCCCGGCAGGACTTTTCACTCTGTTCACTCCCTGGATGTCATCCAAGACCCGAGGAATCTGGAGAGAGCTTATGAAGAAAGCCTGAAAAACAGGCCAAGCCCAGTGACAAACTCGGGTGGCTCCATTGCCAGAGGGGCTCCTGTGATTGTACCTGAGCCGGGCAAGCCCCACCAAAGTACCCTCGCCTACGAGGACCACCAGGCGGGGCACAGCACGGCGTTCGGCAGCCACTTGCACAGAGGATCTCCAGTCTCCACGCGGGAGCCCACACCGCGGCAGCACGAAGGTACTTGGCAAACCTTTTATTTGATGCTAAGATTTCTAGCAAGCTGAGCGGGCAGGGTGTGCGGGAGATGGCTGCTGACCCCACCTGCCCGAGCCATTCCCGGCAGGTGCCCGTCAAACCCGTTCTCCCCAGCACCCTGTGCCCAGTCTTGCCTGCGGCCGCGGCTGACTCACAGCACTGGGGCGGCTGCCAGGGACGTCTGGGGCTCAGCTCCCTTCCTTGGGGGTGCTGACACAGTTGCAGCCAGGGTACCCCACGCCTGCGCCGGGGTAACCGAAGGGGGACTCGGACCGTGGCTGGTGAAGCTGGTGGTGTTTCAAAAGCATCTTCCCTGTCCCAGCACTGGCCCAGGGCACCCTTGTTTCTAGAGGCGGGCAGGAAAGCAGTGCTTGGAGCAACGGGTGGGTGGATCTTTTCACCAGTTGGGTGTGCGTTTGCCTACCTCGTGTGTTCATGCCTCATCCGTCACCTGGGCACCCGAGTACCTCACCTCCAGGAACATCTAATCCCTTCTGAGCCAGTGGATCTGGGCAGTGCGTCTGCCTGTGCCCCCTGGCATCAGTCACCTCCTGCCCCCAGAGCCAGACCTGGGGCTCCCGGGGAGCGGGCGCGCGTCTGGGCTGGGCTCAGTGAGCTGGTGAGGCACGCTCAGGTCCAGAGCGCAAAAACCCTCTTGCTTCGTGGCACATTTGTGGGCAGGATCAGTGCCGAAGCCAGTCCCTAAGACACCTTGTCCCACCAAGCCTGCTAGCTACGGGCAATTGCTGCGGGGCCTTTTGCATCTTCCGCCTACAAATCCTTGTCCTAACCCAAGAGTCTTGTGATTTGGGGGCGTTGCAGCACAGGATATCGCCGTCTGCCAAAAAAACTGAGGCCAGGACGCGCCTCCCCAGCGAGGAGTGGGAGATGGGGCTGTGCAGTGCAGAGCTCCTCCGAAAAGCCTCCCCCATCACTCACTGCCGGCTGGGCCAGCTCCAGCTCTCTGTGGTCGGAGTGTCCCGTTGCCGCAGCCTCTGCTGTCTTCCCGGTTAGGTCAGTCATTTTGGGGGAAGCCTTCAGATGTTGATGGCTCTTTGACATTGGCACATACGGTGAGCACTATGCAGGGCAGGCAGTACCTGGGCAGTGGGGAGGGATCCCAAGGGAAAAAATCAAAGTTCCTGCAAAACACCAGTGGGAAGGCGGATTTCTGCGTGTCTGGAGCTCACAGGATTTTGGGGTGCAGAGGATCTGTTGGAGGAGTCCCCAGGGTGCGGGTCGGAGTTGGAAGGCACCTTTCCCCGAGTCGCCTGAGCTTTCCTTCTGCCCCAGCAGTAAGTCTGATTTATTAGCAGCCACGCCGAGACGCCAGGCTTCGTGAAAGGAGCAGGAGCGGTGCTTCACATATCCCGTGTTGCAACCCCCGTTGTTTTAAAGTCGGCAGCGATGGGGCTGGATCCGTCTGCGTGCGCACGAGGAGGCTGCTCCTTGCTGCCCGAGCCAGGGCTGGGCAGCGTTTGGTGTGGCTCTGTGTCAGCTGCTGTCCCCAGCCTGCTGTTACGGACACAGGAGCTGGTGGCGCTTGTCCCAGCTTGGGCAAGGAGTGCCACCAATGCCCAGCTCAGGTCGGGAGAGCCAAGAGAAGTCATGACGTGATCATGTCATTGGCATGGTCCAACCTCCCCTCTGCGTGCTGGGAAAGAGCTTACGGCTCCAGAGGGTGGCGGGTGCTCAAACGCTCTGAACTGCGTTTCATCACCATTGCCAGGAGTTTCGGAGTCCCCGGCTCTGCCTGGCAGTGGTGACCCTCTCTTGCCGAGGAGCGCGGCAGCAAGGCTCCACAGCCGGCTGCTTGTGCGGGCCAGGATGAACTTACAGCCCAGCGTGGATGCGCTGGGGTGAAGGGGTGGTTTGGGACAGGCTTCTCCTCCCGGGTGCAACCGGGGCTTGGCCCGCCTCGGCCTTGGTGGCGTAACGGGGCATGGCGGCGCAGGGAGGAGGGAAAGGTCCCTCGAGTTCAGGGTAGCTGCGAGCATCCCTAGGGGACACGCTTGGCCGCAGGCATCCCTCAGGGATGCAGCTTGGCTGCAGCACTCAGTCTCTGACTCATTTCCTTCTGCTCACTGCAGGGAGCATCACTGCCGGGAAGCCTGTGTCCCAGGACAGGAAGATCACCCCCACATCGAGAGAGCTCACCAACTCCAAGTCTCCGCATGCCCCCGTAGCCGACCACCACCACCCCATCTCCCCGTACGAGCACCTGCTCCGTGGCGTGAGCGGGGTTGACCTGTACCGAGGACACATCCCGCTGGCTTTCGATCCCGCCGCCATCCCGAGGGGAATCCAACTGGAAGCAGGTACCTTCATCGAGGGCACGGTCTGTTTGAGATTGGTTTTTCCCCTTGTTATGCTCCGAAGGCTGAGGTCTCTGGGGAAAGCCACTTCACGTCTGCATCCTTTTCTCTCTCAGCTGCTGCTTACTACCTGCCAAGGCATCTGGCTCCGAGCCCCACGTACCCCCACCTCTACCCCCCGTACCTTATCCGGGGCTACCCGGACACGGCTGCCATGGAGAACCGACAGACCATCATCAACGACTACATCACATCCCAGCAGATGCACCACAACGCCGCAGCCACAGCCATGGCGCAGCGGGCGGACATGCTGCGCGGCTTGTCGCCCCGAGAGCCCTCCCTCGCCCTCAACTATGCAGCAGGTCCTCCCGGCACGGCACCATCCAGGGGCTTGGGGGCATTTTTGGGAGAGGGAGGCTGGGTCAGGCCAGCGCTGCCAGCTCCAGCTCTGGGGCCAAGGGCTGAGCCAGCAGCACGGTGTAACCCAGCGGTGTAGGAACTTGGCTGGTTAGCGTGGAGGACAGCTGGGGGGAATTTGATGCTCTTTTTGCTGTCTTTAATTACTTGAGGCTCCTTATGCGCAGCTCTGGTTTTGGGTCATGGGAGCACTTCCCAGCCTGGACCTGCTGGCCTTTGGAGATTAAAACGCGCTCCAAGAAGGATATCTGGCTTTCTGCAAGAAGCGGAGCGTGCTGGGGAGTGCACGGGATGCGGTGCTTCTGCCTTTCCGCAGGCAGAGCAGTGTTGGTCTCCGGCTGGGGGGAGCTGCGGCTGACGCTGCCTGCAGCCCCCTCGCTCAGCAGGGGTAGGGCTCAGCATTTTCCTCCCCATTACTGCCAGCAGCAGGACACACTGTATTTGCCCGCAAAAGGGTCCCCTCCCTTGACAGTCAGCAGCTGGGGGCCCTGTGTGCGCTCGCACCTCCTGCGCTGTACCAGAGCAGCAGGACGGGTCGACCCTCCCCAGCATCGCTCCCTGCTCCAGCGCAGCCAAGCTGCAGTGGCTCGGCATCGTCCTGACAGTCCTCTCTCTTCTCTCTCCAGGCATCATCGACCTGTCCCAAGTGCCACACCTGCCCGTCCTCGTGCCCCCCACCCCCGGCACCTCCGCCACCACCATGGACCGCATCACCTACATCCCTGGGCCCCCCCAAACCTTTGGCAGCCGGCACAGCAGCTCCCCGCTCTCCCCAGGTAATGCTGCAGGTTGCCTTTTCCATGCGAAAGCGGTTGGGCAGGATTCCCTTAACCAGTTCAGGGCCGTGAGCTCAGCATGCTGGGGCAGATGGGGGGACCCAAATACATTCTCACTCAGGGACCAGCCCGCTGGCTCCCGCAAACCAGCTCCTCTGATCCTGCTTGTTGGGGGCTGCCGTGCTTTTCCCCCTTCTCCCCCAAAGTGGCAGATGGCAAAAACAGCTTTGGGGAAGGTCGTACCTTGGAGATGGCGCCAGGACAGATACTGCGTGATTTGCCCGGGTTTTGTCGCACTGGTTGCCCCCATCTGTCCTGCTCCAAGTGACCTTGGACGGGGCCATTCCTTATGTGCGCTGCAGACACGGCGATGTGAAGAGCGGGCGGTGTTCCCCAGGGGAAATCGCTCTGTCTGCAGCCCTTTCACTGCCTTGCGGTTGGGTTTCAGGAGGCCCCACGCACATGACCAAACAGTCGGGATCATCAGTGTCCGAGCGGGAACGGGAGCGGGAACGGGAGAGGGAGCGTGAAAAATCCATCCTAGCATCCACCACGGTGGAGCACGCACCCATCTGGAGACCAGGTAGGCTGGGGAGGAGCCTGGCACCACATCTTGGGGCCCGTGCTGGGTGGAGGTAGGGTTGGGGCTATAAAACGAAGAGCTAACGAAGCCCTTCTTTGTATTTTCCCCCAGGTACAGAGCAGTCCAGCAGCCGTTCATCCTCGCACTCTCACAGCCACCAGCACTCTCCCGTCTCGCCCCGCACCCACGAGACCATCCAGCAGCGCCCCAGCGTGCTCCACAACACAAGCATGAAGATCATCTCCTCGGAGACCCCCACCCCTTCCGTCCTGCGGTACGTCCCCCCGCCACAGTTCTTGCCACTTGCCCGGACCCCTGCACCAGCACGGCCGTGATGGTTAATTAATGAGCATCCCATGGGGCACCCCGAGACAGGGCGAGGGTTGCTTTGGCCTTCAGTCTCAGCGGGAGCAGGATTGGGGCTTACAGGGAAGTTGCGATGGGGAGAGGTAGATTTTGGTGCCCAATTCCTTTGCTTTTCCTGGTGGCGTTTACTGCTACCAGGAAAAAAAGCAGGAGCATCCCTGTGCCCAAATACAGGTATCACTCCTCTTGCTGAAAGTTGCCTAGTTGTGGAGTTACGAAGGTCTCTGGGACCTGTCCGTGGGTTTTATTGTCTCCAGTCGATGCATCCAGGCCACAGCCAATACCCTGTGGCCAGTTACTGTGGTGGAGGCTCCATCCGAGCCTTCCTCACCTGCTCCAACACGGGCCAACCCTACGCTCAGGAGCCCTGGGAGGACCTCGGCCAGGCAGGGCTGAACGCTGGGGCTCTGGTAACAGCACTCCCCCTTCTCCACGTGCTTCTCTCATCTTCGCCTCATCTTTGTTTGCCTTCCAGATCCTCCTCCACCACTACCACGTCACCGATCCGCTCCGCTGCCTTCCCCTCGGCCTCCACCCTGCGCTCCTCCATCAGCGCGGTGGATGGCTACGCGGCCCCGATGGACCCGGCCGTCCTGCAGAAAGAGGCCTCGAGGGCACGGGAAGCCAAGGCAGAGCGACCCCAGACTGACAACAACGTCTTCACCTCAAAGCTGCCCAGTGGGGCCAACCTCGAACAGTCACCTTCACCCATCAAAGCCATGGAGTCGAGACCTTTACCCGCCTCCGGACCTGGTTCTTCTCATCACTATAGCAGAGGACAGGGGAAAAGCCAGCAGCACCATCACCCTCTGGACCAGCAGCACGCAGCCTTGGGCCCCGAGCAGCACAGTAGAGAAAAGAGTCAAAGTAAACCCTTTTCAATGCAGGAACAGGAGCTCCGAGCACTCGGTAAGACCACCACGACAGCGGCCAACTTCATAGATGTGATTATCATGCGCCAAATGGCTTGCGATAAGGGGCAGCGAGAAAGAGGCTCGCTAAGTAACGACTCCGCTAGTGATGGTAAGAAATTGGAGGGGAGAGGTGAGAGAACTGTGGCCTGAAACCCATTTTATTTCATTATTTCTTATTTTTAGTTGCACATTTTGGCTATTGGCTTCGTGAGCTCCTTGAGTGTACTTGTCCCTCTGCTTCCCAGTTGTGCTATTCCAGACTTTTTTTATTTGTGTGTGTTTTAAGGATATTCCCTTCTCCCACCCTCTTTTAGTTTTTCCCATTGCCAAGTCCTGTTTTGCAAACGTTGTTCAGTTCCTGGTATTGCTTTTTACAGACAATAGCAATTTGCTAATTCTGATTTCCCCATCATTAGAAATTCCCAGGCAGTCTGTAAGGAACAGTTGTGGGTAATAAATCAAACGAGCGAAACGGAGAACGGGGAGTATGAGCGGGACAGGGCTGCTGGCTGTCAGACACGCACCTCCCTGCCCACGGTTGTACCTCTTGAGTGTGCAGGATCTCAGAGGGCTTTGTGGGCCGCTGCACGATGCAGCTCGGGTGGGCTCCCTTCACTTGGGGTGACCTCACTCAGGGTCCTGGTGCTGGATGCCGTGCAGGAGGGCAATGTGGACACGGCTGTCTAGGGATCACTCAGCCCAGCTGTGTTCGGCCGCCATTTCCAGAGCAGACCACAGGAACCCCCTAACAGCAGCCTTGCGTAGGACACAAAAGCTCTGGGATAGGTTTCTCCAGGAGAAAGTGCAGGGAGGGGGCTGGATCCAAAGTCTGGGTCATTCTTGACGGGACCAGCATTCATCCAGGCTCCCACCAGCATGCAGAAGCAACAGGCAGCCCCTGAGGATTCGGTGGGACCCCATCTTCAAGTTGAAGCATCTGCCTTGGCCGTCAGCACTGGGGGTTGCTACCCAGCTCCCCTTCCTGTAACCCGAGGGTAAAAGGGCACGGCAGCGCGGCCAGGGAGAAGAGCAGCTCTCACTGGCACATCCCCACCCACCCATCCCACCACTTGGTCGTGTCTTGTCCCAGCCCCTTCTAGCAGCGTGCTCCAGGGCCAAGGACGCGCCTCCGGCCGTCTGCGCTGCCTGGCTGAGCTTTTCCTCCACCTTTTTCCCTGGCACCAGTGTTTCCTCCAGCTGAGTGTTGTCGTGCTGCAGAGGGGAGGAACAGCTTTTCTATGGCCGTAAGCTTAAAGAAAGGAGCTGCTGTTCCTCAGGACTTAACTGTTGGTTAGGGATCTTTCCAGAGGAGGATGCTTCATCCTGGGTGGATCTGAAGCGTGGTCCCGTCGGTGTTGGCGTGCATGAGGTGATGGGGGATGCTGCATCCCCGTCCCCAGCGCAGGGAGGTTCTTCGTGGGAGTCCTCCCCTCCCCGTGCCCTCGGTACGTGCAAGGTCAGCGTGTCCGTGCCTGGGCACCGGGGACCCTCCGGCAGCGCTGTGGGTCGCCTGCCAGATTTGCCTGCAGTTTCTAGGAATTGAGCGTCAGGAGGGTAAAGGTCTGTGGAGGCAAAAGTCGTGAGCGCTGCCAAACGTGCTTCGCTGGCGAGAGGCAGCGTGTCCCTCCTCCGGGACTCCTCCGCCCCTGGTCTGTGGAAGTATAAGCCAGCCGTGCCTCAGTTTCCCCCCTCTGTTGAAAGGTGATGGCGGTCCCTCATTCCAGCTCTGCCTGTTTTGATACATTTTGAGTCTGTGCAAAGGCCTTAAAAGGCAGAGAATGGTCAAGAAGCCTTTTTGCCCTTGCAGTGTGCGAGTCTGCTGTCTCTGGAGCAGGATCTGGAGTCTGCAGGCCCTCGCGCCCAGTTTTCAAGTTTGGGGTTTTTTTGGCCGTGCTGGGCTTGGGTTTTTCTTTGTAAAGCACTTGGAGACCTCTCGTGCAGCCACCTCCACTCCTGCAGAGCATTGCTTTCCCTCCTGGCATAGTGGGGGGGTTATTTTTCTGGTTCAGTAGGTGGGGGAAAGGGTGGGGAGCGAGTTGTGAACCCACAGGGGTTGAATTTGGTTCCTGACTCTCGTGCTGTCGCCGCGAGCTGCTGAGTGTCCAGCTCTGCAGGAATGAGACATCACCTCCTTGACCTGCAGACGTGACCTGCAGTCACCGCAGCTGGACATCAGAGGTGGCTCTGGGGATCCCTGCGATGTGACCTGCCAGGTCTTCCCTCATCTTTTTTTCCCCCCCTTGCCGCAAGCAGTGGTTGCCACCGCACTAGGGAAAAAACAAGTGAATTCCTGGGTTTAACTCCCTTCTCCTGTTTCCTCAGGCTTTCACGGAGGCTACAGCCCTGAGCGGATGGAAGCAGTGAGTCCCGTGAGCTCGCCCAGCCTGTCCCATGAGAAAGGGGCCAAGCTGCTGCAGGATGCAGAGAAGGGGCACGGGGAGCATGACCTGAGGCAGAAACAGCAAGGTGAGGGCAGGGGCTGGCAGTGCCAGCCGGCGCAGGAGAACCCGAGCTGGCACGGCGGGGGTTCACCAGCCAGCTCTGTGCTTGTCGTGCCCCAGCGCCATGCTGGGGTGGCGTTCAAGGAAGGGGACGCAGACGTCGTCTCACGCCTGCTCTCTTCTTTGCGTCCCTCCCCAGGCTCGCTGAAGGCCTCGGCTCCCGAAGCAGCCCACCTGCAGCACCTCCGGCAGCCCGACGGCCCCCAGCCGCAGTGCCAGCCTCTGCAGTCCAGCCAGAGCATCAAGGGCATGAACCAACGAGTGGTCACGCTGGCCCAGCACATCAGTGTAATTAACCTCATTCTCGCCTCCCTGCTGGGGCTCCAAGGAGTTGGGAGGAGCTGATACGAAACATGTCTGTTGGGGAAGGGCTGGGGGTGATGCTAGAGACCTCAGCACCTCTGGCTGGAGGCTGGAGGGTGCGTCAGGCGTGTTCAGCCCAGGTGTTTGTGTCCCCAGCAAGCCCATCACCAGAGCTGCTGCAGGCAGGAGGCAGGAGTTAGATACCCGCAGGGACAAACCAGCCTAATTCCCTCCTGCTTGCCCTGTCTTAGTTGAGCCCAGCAAAGCAAGAAGTAGAAACCAAGTCTATTTCTGACTGGGTTTTTTGGTTTTTTTTGTTTCTTCTAGGAGGTCATCACGCAGGACTACACACGCCATCACCCGCAGCAGCTCAACTCCCACATCCAAACGCCAGTGTACTCCTTCCCCGGGGCCGCGTGCCCCGTGCTGGACCTGCGCCGCACCCCCAGCGAGGCATATCTGCAGCAGCAGGAGCACGCAGCAGCTTCCAGGATCTCCCCGCAGAATGAAGGTGGCAAAAGGTGAGGTCAGAGTCTCCAACCAAAGCGGGTTTCTGCCCACCCGCTCTGCCAGTCTGAGCTCAGACAGACCAGGGCTACCCAAGGGGAGAAGGCAGGTGGGTGCCCTTGGCTACCTGGCGCCCCGGTAAAGGGGTGCATAGGGCAGGCTGGCATTTGGCGTTGCTGAATTTACGCTCCCCGGCTTGGTGCTTGCATGGTTTGCTTGCTCACACAGCCCTCAGTGTAAAACTGCTTTCTGACCTGGGCATTTTTCCCCTGTGGTGGTGCCTCTTGCTGTCCCTGTTGTCCTAAAGGTGCTCTCTAGACCCCCTTAGAGTCCGTGCATGATCCCCTTCCTGATCTAGCTGGTGTCACAGAATAGTTTAGGTGGGAAGGGACGTCTCGAGATCATCCAGCCCAACACCCTGCTCTCAAGCAGGGTTAGCGGGAGCAGGTTCTCCTGGGTCATGGCCAGTTGGGTTTTGAACACCTCCACTGATGAAGACTTCAACACCTCTCTGGCCAACCTGTACCAGCGTTGAGCACCCTCACAGTAAAAAAGTGTTTTCTTGTGTTGGGCTGGAATTCAATGTGTTTTGGTTTGTGCCCGTTGCCTCTTGTCCTGTCACCGTCCTCAGCCCCTGGCAGCTCAGGGCACGGTGACCTTTCAGACCACAGATGGTTCCAAAAAACCCAAAGCAACATGTTTTCCATTGGTTCAAAGTTAATTTTATCTTCATCTTTCTCAGTGAATCAGAAGCTTGTTAGACACATGTGCCCTGTCAGCTGCAAGTATCCATTTCAGGCACCACCTGTATTTCTTCCAAAGTCACTTTCAAATCCTTGTGCTGATACCAGCACAAGGCAGGTCTGATTGCTGTTGTACAGAATCAGAAAACGGGAAGTGTGAGAACAGGGTCTGTCCTCCCACCCAAACACCGACAGAGACCCAGATACATCCAGGAAAGAGTTGTGTCTCCAGACTGGTGGTTCCTTGTCAGTAAACGTGATTTTTCTTCCCAGCTCTGCCTGATCCTCGACTTGGCTTTAAAACATCAGGGGAGAGAGCCCAGCCCTGGCCACCCAGCGATGAAAAAAAAAAAAACAAACGGGGGGGGGGGGGG
>JAVKLA010000088.1:17959375-17971608 GCA_034782735.1 Sagittarius serpentarius | reverse complement strand
CCCCCCCCCCCCCCCCCCCCCCCCCCCCCCCCCCCCCCCCCCCCCCCCCCCCCCCCCCCCGCCCCCCCCCCCGCCCCGCACTCATCGCTGCAGCCAGCGACCCCCTTGCATGGCACCAGACAAGGTGGACGGGAGCTGGCGGGTGCTGCCCTCCACTGTGTTCACAGATATGATGGAGAATCAAAAGCCGTGTCCCCAAAGGGTTAACGTCGCAGCCCTCCGCAGGGATTGTGTCCCTGCCAGCCAGGGACACTCGGGCTGAGCCAGCAAGTCCCAGGACTGGTCCCGCCGTCCCTCCTGGGCAGCTGTATTTGGGGCGGCTGCTGGCTGGCCCGCTGCCTGGAAATCTGGGCCACGTCTCGGTTCAGTGCTGCTCTGCACGCCTGCGGTGCAGAAAAATGCCCAAGCTGCGCTCTTCCTCCGGCTTGCGTTAAAAGGCGCCGTAAGCCCACAGGGGTGTGGAAGGTTTGGCTTTTCTCCCTGCTGTAGAAAAGCTATTTTAGTCCTTCTCCCGCTCCGGACCCCAAGCTGCTGTGCAGAGACAGAGGATGTTGCAGTAAACCGGTTGCATCTCCCCATCGCTCTCCACAGGTCCCCGGAGCAGAGCAAAGCCTCGGCCGGGAGCGGGTCGGACAACTGTATCGAGCCGGTCTCTCCAGCAGACGGCGTGGGAGAATCGGAGCACGCCAAGAGCGCCACGTACCCGCTCCTGTACCGCGAGGGCGAGCAGATAGACCAGAGGTAACGCCAAGGGAGGGGACGGTGGGGACAGCGTGGGGACGTCCCCCCCATCCCCACGCTCGCCCTGGCCCGGGCTGCTTTTCTTGCAGCCAAAAGCAATGTCGTATCCCAGGTTGCTGACCGTTTGTAGGGGCTTTTCAACACTGCGTGGTACATTTACGGTAGGGATAGGGAGAAAGGTTGGAGATCCCGAATATCTCGGGAGCGCCCAGGCTGATTCTGAGAAGCTGCGCGAAGGGAAGAGTCTCTCTAGGTAGGACTTTGTGAACTGGACATTGCAGAGGTTTCCAGTGGTCTTTTGCTTTGCAGGATGGGGTCCAAGTCCCCAGGAAACAACACTCAGCCTCCAGCTTTCTTCAGCAAGCTGACGGAGAGCAACTCTGCCATGGTGAAGTCCAAGAAACAGGAGATCATCAAGAAGCTCAGCACGACCAACAAGAATGAGACGGAGTACAGTAAGGACACGTGGGGAGGCAAATGTAGGGCACTGGCGGTGGTGGGGGGAAAGCCTTGAGGACACATGAAGCAAAGGAGATTTGGGAATGAGTGCTGCTGCGTTAAGGGCTGGGAGCTCCCAGCCAGCTCTCTCCGCATCGTGCCGTGGTTTGCTGGGAGGTGCAAGGTCAAAATGCTTCCTGGGATGAGCTGCGCTGGTGCCAGCAGTGGCTGTGTGCATCTGGGCAGGCGAAGGGAGGCTTCCCAGCCCCGCGTCTCCTTGCTCTGGGGCTGTCAATCCCACCCACGCCAGATAACGACAATAGGAAGGAAATAATGAGCTGAGCATGGAGGAGGCTTAAGAGCAATTGATACTTTAATGAATGGCCAGCCAAGCTGAATCCTTCCTCCTTGAGATGCATCTCCCCCCAGTGTTGCTTTAAGCCCTACATCAATATTGGTATAGCTCTGTAAAACTAACCAGGCTGGCTTATATTAGAAATTCAGCCCGTTCATTCATTAACCGCTAATAGAGTAGATAGGATCATAATTTAATTTAGCCCAGCATTATACAGTCAATACTAATTCAATTTGAATCCATCTTACAACAGCTGCATCGGATAAGAGGGACCGAGCTGTCTCGTCTCCTGGATGGTGTTACCATGAGCCGACACTATTGTTATGCCCCTTTGGGGACACGTGGCTGAACCCCGTGACCTCCCACACTTTCCCTTATCAAGGGAAAATATATAGAAATAGGAAACGCCTCTTATTTGATGAGAATTTCTGTTATTCCAAGGAAAGCAATATCGAAGTCAAACAGCTCAGCTAAGAGGGAAAATATTGATTTAACATTTCTTCTCCTCCTCCTTGCCCTCCCCACTGCCCAGACCTGCTCCCTGGATGTGGGGATTTGAACCTTTGGAAATCCCGTAGGCAGGAGAGAGGGTTTGACTTCACGGAGCTTGTAGTCCGAAGGGCTGGAGGGAGGGAGGGAGGTCAGCACTGAGCACGAAGACATCGCCCTGACTCTCTGGGCTCCGCTTTTCTGCCCTTTCCCGGCTGGCGAGGCGTGCCCGCTGTGGACGTCCCAAAGGCGATTATTCCTGGTCCCAGCCGGCACCCGCAGACCCACCGCAGTGCCCGGGGGAGGTGGGCTGCTGTCAGGCTGGGTGCCGTGACAGGGACTCCAGGATCTTGTCGTGGCTGACACGGCAGGTCCCTCCCCTACCGCCAGCCTGCACATGCCGCTCTCGTACTGAAGAGCTTCTTTGTTTTCCTCCAGATGTTGGGCAGCCTGGGACAGAGATTTTCAATATGCCGGCGATTACCGGAGCAGGTAACTCTCCCATATACCTGTGCCATACCTCATTCCCTACAGGGCTCACAGCCACGGAGAGCAGGAGACTCGGTAGATTCAAGCATCTCCTTTTTTCCTTTTGCCGTAAGACCGAGCGTAACAGTTGCTGGGAGGCTGAAGCCTCGGGACACACCGTAACTCCCTGCTCTTGAGTTGGAGACAGTGCGGTGTAATTCCTCGGAAAGCCTGGCAGAGTTTGAGGAGAGGTTAAAAGTCCAGCAAGGGTCGGCCATCTGATGCCAACAGAAGGTTATACTATCGCAAGGTGGACCTCACGCTCGGGAGAGGGCACCCTGCTCTTGGTGGGACCTTGTGGTCACCCATGGATGAGGGTGGGAAGCAGGTTCTGTGCCACCACGGTCTGGGCAGGCTGCGGGAGCCGGTTGCAAAAGCAAACGGGGGCGAGAGCAGCACCCCGTAGCCTTGAACTGTGTTGTGCAAACTGGCGATGGTTGAGGACCAAGGTGTTACCTGGGAGATGGAGAGGTGCTTGGGCACAGGGGTGCCGGCAGCGTGCTCAGTCCTCCAGGCGCTTAAAGCATGGGTTGACTTTGGTTTCTCGGGAGCTGGGAGGAAACGTTCAGCTGGGGGCCGGAGCCGGCCACGGCGGCGCGGCTGGTGCCACGCGGAAGGGCTTTGTGGGCAGGACCGCCTGGACCTCTGCTGCTCTGCGGAGCGGGGAGCTCCCGGCGGGTGCAGGGTTTCAGGCTGATCGCCCGGTTCTGGAGGAGCAGTTTTTTGGGGGTGGTATCTGAGCGCTGCTGCAGGCAGCCATGGTGGGCTTTAGCAAGTCCCCGGCCTTAACCAGCATTAACCCGCCAGCCTGCCTAACCGGGGGTTTGCTGGCTAACACCTGGGACTGTACCCCAGCCCCCAAAGAGCCCCCCCCCCCCGCTCTCAGGGACAAAGGGTGCTGGGAAGGGCTCAGGATGGTCCCCCAGACAACCGTTGGAGACCTATTTGCCGTGCTGAGCCTGAGGACCGCCATGCAGGAGCTGAAATGGTGATTTAGGAGCTTCCCCAGGGGCGCTGCACCCTCCCTAGCTCTGCTGGGCCCACAGCTTTCAGCTTGGCTGGGAAAGGAGGGGAGAGAACAGCTGAAGGAATGGATTTTGTCAAAAAGGGGCAGAAAGCAGCCCCGTGGGGTCAGGTGGCCGGCGTGGGCTTCCCCGGCACAGGACAGAGACCGGCCTGAGGGAGAAAGACGGTGGGAAGGCTGTCGAGCTATTGCCACCTGCTGCAGCGATGTCCAGGTGGGCTCGCAAATGAATGAAACAAATCCCCATTGAGGAGTATTAATTGCTACTTAATTGATTAAGTATTAATTGTCTCCTACAGCAGGAACGCCTTCAGGTTGTTAGTTTTAAGTAGGAGGAATGGCAGCTTTCCCACAGCCAAGGGAAAGGAGGTGCTGTGGGCAAGGACTTTGTGCGGTAGGAGGGCCAGGCACAGCCATCAGCGGTGTAAGGCCACTCGCCGGTGCGAACGTGTTTGGGAGAAGGAGACGGCTCGCATCGATAGCTGGGACCCGAGGGTCTGCAACGGACAAAATTTGGGGGGGGGGAGGCCCAGCCTCCTAAGAGCATCCCCTGGTCAAAGCCACTCCTGCTGGGCTGGATGGAGGGAGGCGTAAAGGCAGAGCGTAGGGAGCTGAGGGCCGGGGTCTGGCTGGAGGGGACCAGGAGAGACCCTGCCCCTTTACAGGAAGACAAGCAAACACGGGATCTGTCCCTTTCCAAGCGAAGGGGCTGCAATCCCAGCGCAAACACCCCCGGAATGGGGTGACTGGGGCGGGGGCAGGGTGGGGTGGCGTGGGGTGGGTGCTGCCAGTGGGGCTTCCCTCGCCGGCCTGCTGTTTTTGTGTCTGTATTTTGCCCTTGCTTGTTCCCTGTAACTGCCACACTGGGAATGACGGTGGCGTGGCTGAGCCTAGTGCCCTCTGGTCCCTGTGCGGTGCTGCACCATAACTGCATGGCTTGAGACTCACAACCACGCGGACACACCATTTCGCCTCTGCATCCTGCCCCGTAGCCGCGGCTCAGCCCGGGAGGGGGCCCTGGTCCACAGCGGGCACCCAGCCTCGGGGGGAGGAAGGGAGCGGGCTGGGGCAACGGGCAAGGGGCTTGCAAAGAGCGCGAGGAGGGACAAAAGGACTCTTCTCCTCTCCCCAGCATAGCCCGACCCCACACAGGCAGCTCCGCAGGCTGCGTGCCCTAGTCCGGGGGCTGCCTGCGTTCGCCACCTCTCGTGCCAGAGCCAAATCCAGTCCAGTCAAATCCCATCAAGTGTTTCTGGGGGGTGCCCCCTCTTCCTTCCCTGATTTTTTTCCTCCATGGGAAACTGCCCCGGCCTCCAAATTCTTGGCACACCTGTTTTGGATCTGTGTGTGCATCCGTATGGACCCTACATCCAGGTGACTCTCCTTGTGCCCCCATGCCAAGCCTGGCTGGGTTGGGAGCACACCCCCCCCCCCCCCATTCTTGCAGTCGCTCCCCAGGGCTCAGCGACAACCCCTTATCCCCGCCATCCTCCAAGCCCTTGGCCCCAGGGAACCCTGCCTGCCGGCAGCACCCCAGAATCCCAAATCCCAGAGTAAGTCCCATCCCATCCCACCGCCAGCCCCTGCCAAGCCCTGGGGCGGGATGGAGCGGGGAGGAGGAGGACGGGTGCATCGCAGCGCTTTAAAGAACAACATGACAAAGTTTGTTGCTTTGCGAGAATGTGCTGACTGTTTGTTTCTTCCCTTCTCCCTTGTCTCCTTTCTCCCCCTTTCCCATCCCCCCCATCTTTCTTCTCATTTGGCTCCCCCCCATCTCCCGTCCCCTCTCTCCTCCCCCTCCCGTATCTCCCAGGGCTAATCAGTTGTAGGAGCCAGTCGGTCCAAGAGAATTCCAGTACCAACATGGGGTTGGAGGCAATAATTAGGAAAGCCCTAATGGGTAAATATGACGAGCAGTGGGAAGAGCGCTCACCTCTCAGTGCCAATGCTTTTAACTCTCTGAATGCCAGTGCAAGCCTGCCCGCTGCTATGCCCATAACTCCTGCTGATGGACGAAACGAGGACGTGCGCTCCTTGCCAGGTCTGCAGCCCTCTCCACCTTTGCTCTCTCTGTGTTATTAATTCTCAGCCTTTATATTTCCCCTTTTGTGGGTGGATTTATTCCCCCCCCCGCCCCATTTTTGTTCATTTTGGTTTTCTTTTCTCCCCTCCCTCCCCCAGCTTCGAGCTTTGTGAATCCGCTGATTAATCCTGGTCTTGTTTGATGTTAATTTAATAGTCTCAGAAGGTGCTGTTGCTTTCTCTAAACCACTGACTGTGCGCCTTTCCCCATTTGTTGGTTTTTAATATCTCCCTTTCCCCCCCCCCTTTTTTTTTTTTTTTTTTTACACAGTGGAAAGGCTTATGGGGGGAAGGAAACCAAACCCAAAAGACCAAAGCCATAAACCTAAATAGCCACCCCAAACTGTCTGTAAACCCCGGGCAGCATCACTGCTCCCGAAAGAGGAGAAGGAGCTGAGAAGGGCCAGCGTGGGGGGACGCAGGGCAGGGCGGCCTTTCCCTCCCCACCCCAGGCTCGGGGGTCCCAGCCTGGGACAGAGGGTTGGATGGGACCTGGGGGTGCCTGAAGCAAGAGGGAGAGCTTAAGGGAGCTAAAGTGGTAGGTAGATGGGGGACGACTTCAAAGAACAGGGCTGGGGGTGAGCTGCCCCATGGGCCCCGGCAGGGCCTGCCCGGCTTCGGGGGAGGCTTGAGCAGAGCCAGGAGGGTTGTTCTGCAGATCTCCAGTTAAGGAAGAGAGGAGGGGGACCAGGGATGGATGGGGGAGAGCGTTTGTCCCCCCGCACGCCCGCAAAGGGCAGATTGCCTCTTGCAAGCGCCCTGCGCAGAGCACGGCGGTGGGTGCCGGGGGTCACACTTGGCAGTCGGGGCGCAGAACCCCCAAAGCTGAGGAGCAGGGCCCTGGGGGCACGCATCGCGCCTTCCTCCCCGGACCTGGTGCTCTTCAGCTTGTTGCAGAAAAGCTTTTCTGGCTCCTGCGTGAAACCAGCAGCTTCTTCCCCCCCACGCTTCCCCACGCCCCACGCAGAGGCTGCCTGGGCAGGCAGGGTGGGATGCAGAGCCCCTCCATCCCTCTCCCTTTGGGAGCTCCCCGCCCCGCAGCGTAGCCGGGCTAACCTACCTGGCTGAGGCTGTTCTGGCTTTAAACCTTTTAAAAACTGGCTAAACGTCACCGGGGATTTTGCTGTAAGAACGGATTAAAGACCATCCTGGCCACGTAGACCACGGGAACAGGGAATGTGCTCAGGGCTCCAGCACCCACGTAGCTCCTGGGGTGTCCCTGCCCTGGAGCTCCTGTGCCACAACCCGTGTTTGTGGGCTGAGCCGTGAGCCGGCTCGGGAGCAGACCCCGCAGAGAAACAGCCTGGCCAAAGCCACGTGGCTGCTCCTGCCCCAGATCCGCTCCACAGGACGGTTCATAGCATCCACCCACAAAGCGGAGAGCGGCGCTGGAGGGGACAGAAACCTCCTCGAGCTGCCGCGGGCGGCCGCCCGCCCCGCCGCAGGGAGCTCGCCCCATCGCCCTGCCCCGCTACGGTGCCAGCGGCCCCCGGGGTGAGCTTTTCTCCTGCCACGAGCTCTTTTTCCAAGCTCTTAAAAGGGAAGCGCTGGGTACCCGCACCCCCTCCCCGACCCCTCAAACCCCATCGTGACGAGCCGAGTGACGAGCGGGCGCTTCTCTTTGCAGGAGGAGGGGGGAAGCCAAAGATCGCTGCCAGACCCAACAGCCGCAAGGCCAAGTCCCCGGCGCCGGGTCTGTCCTCGGGCGAGCGGCCGCCCTCCGTCTCCTCGGTGCACTCGGAGGGGGACTGCAACCGGAGGACGCCCCTCACCAACCGCGTGTGGGAGGACAGGCCATCGTCCGCAGGTAGGGCTCGGGGGGGGACGTGTCCCCGCAGGGGCCATGCCACCCTCGCAGGGGGGCTCCAGGGGGGCAGCCACCCCCCACCCCCCACCCCGGCGTTGACTCTCTGCTTCCTCTTCCCCTCGCAGGTTCGACGCCGTTCCCCTACAATCCGCTCACCATGCGGCTCCCCAGCGGGGTGGTGACGGCAGCCCCCGCCACCCCCCTGCCGCAGGGGACCCCCGGCAGCCAGCACCATGCCTGGGACGAGGAGCCCAAGCCCCTGCTCTGCTCCCAGTACGAAACCCTTTCGGACAGTGAATGAAGCGAACCAGGGGCAGGGAGACGGCGACCAAACCCAGGGCGCGGGGAGCACGTGGGACGCCCGGGGTGAGCACCCACCACCCCGGCCCCACTGACTCTCATGAGCGAAGATGCAGGAGCAGAGCTATTTTATTTTTTCCTTTTCCTTTTTTTTTTTTTTTTTCTTTCCTTCCCTTCCCAGCCAGCCAATTTGGGGGGATGGTTTTTAATTTTATTTTTTGTTGGTTTTTTTTTTTCTTTCTCAACACCTGGAAATTTCTGCATCCTATTCAGTCTGAAAAAAAGACAAGAAAAAAGCCTTAACGAGACAAAACCCAAGGAACCCATCTTCAATCTTGGCAGCCTTGCTGGGTGGTGACCCCTGCGCTCCAGAGGGACTATGAGCGGCCGCGCGCCCGAAGCGCACGCGTCCCGGGGCCACGCGCGCTTGGACGCTCTGCCGGCGCGCTCCCGCGGAGTCGAGCGAGGGGCCGTGGGATGCTCCCCCGCATCCCAGCGGTGGGGCTGTGCCGCAGAAACGCAAAACCTTGAGCGGGTCAAAGAAAAAGAAAAATGTTTAAGAAGTGAAATAGGATGGAACGCCCTGGTTTGGTTCCCCGCAGCTGATCTGAGGGCTGGTTGCCCATCATACCCACGTTACAAGACGTATCAGCCCCGCAGCGGTCTCAAATGTGGCTGGGATGAGCGGGCAGGGGAGGGAGTGAAGAGCTATTTCTTAAAAAAAAAAAAAAAAAAAAAAAAAAAAGTCCTGGTCCCTTCAGTGGAAGCGGTCCCGGGCTTAAATAGAAGCAGGCAAGGATGTCCCCGGGCTGGCTCGCGCGCTGCCCATGGAGGGGCTCGGTTGCTTTAAGTGCATTGTTTTCTGAACGGTGAGAAAAGGCAATTGTAAATTGTATTGGTCTACAGGGTATATTTTTGATACCTTCAGTGAATTATGTCAATATTTTACGCAAGGAAGGACTTAAACAAAACACAGTATTACATGCTGTAAAAGAGGTTCTGTTCTTACATGCAGGCTTTGATGCGTTTGTCCATTGTATGGAAAGGTTTAAAAAAAAAAGAGAGAAGGTAACAGTGATCCATCAAAGTTGTCTATAAGTCAGGAGAATGTATGAACTTAGTTTAAAAAACAGACAAACAAACAAAAAAAAAATCTTGCCATGGTTGTAGGGTCCCCCCGTTACACACACCTTTGCTGACTCAGCAGAAATAGTTTGCTGGTTGTAGATGTTGATTCTCCAGAGCCCTCCAAGCTGGCCGGGTGCAGGGGCAGAGCGGGCAGGAGGCCGGCATGGCAGGGAGTTCACAGGAAACTTTAAAAAAAAAAAAAAAAGAAAAAAAAGGAAAAAAAAAGTTTTTATTGTATTTTTGTGATACACACGAATGCTCTACTTTACATTATTTTTTTCATTCCATGATGTTGGCTCATATCTGCAGTTACATGGTTAAAGAACAAAATATTAGACTTTTTTTCATTCACTTCTGCTTTCTCGCTCTGGGGGAAAAAAATGGCAAAAAAAAAAATGTATTAAATGCTTTGCATTCTATATGCTAGAGGAACCCAGAGCACGGCACAGACTTTCTGCCTCTCCGGCTGCTGGGTGGGCAGCCAGCCCCCGCGGCCTCCCGGCAGCCCTCGCATCCGATGCGCAGGTCCAGCGGCAAGGCCGGCACCGTCACCTTCCCGATGGATCTTTCTTTTCCCCCTGCAATGTTCCCAGGTTGATTCTGATTTCAAAGGAAGAGAATGATGGTGTTTGTTTGTTGTTTGTTTGGGGTTTGGGGTTTTTTTTGTTGGGTTTTTTGGGGTTTGTTTTGGTTTTGTTTTTTTTTTTTACAATGTACAGGTTTTTAATGTTCATCAATGTTTGTGTCTTTTCTGTTGTGCTTTTTTTTTTTTTTTTTTTTTAAGAAAAAAAAATCTGAGACAATGCACAAGCAATGTGGAAGTCTTTCCGTTCCCAGGTTATTGCTGCTGGTGTCTCTGTGGCTCTGAGATGTAAAAATTAACAGAGCTGATGTCTGGGCATAACGCTATTAAAGTGTTACAGATTTTGCTGGGGAAAAAAAAAAAAATCCAAATCCAACCCTCCTGAACCTATTCGGAAAAAAATAGAGGGGGGGGAAATAAAAACAAACCACAACAAAGAATAAAGTTCCCACTTGGCACAGTAGCAATACTGTGTGCTGCTTTGGTGTCTCCAGAAGTCCAGGAAGGTGCTGGTTGCTGGTGGAAGGTGGCTGCAGAGCTGGCAACCCCACCGACCGGCATCGCAGGCCCTGCCGCCAGCGGCTCTCGCCGGCAGAGACCCCAGCGTGGGTTGAGATGTGGCGAGAGAAGCGCCGAACTGAGCTCCTGCCCGTGGGGTGGCCGCATGGAGCCTTGGCTTTCGCTGCGGCTCGCTCTCGCCGCCGGTACCCGCAGCCCCGCAGCGTGCTGGGGATAGAGGCGCCGGGGCAGCGTTTGGGTTTTCCTCACCGTGGGGGCATCCCGTGCCGGCCCTGGGGGCTGAGCACGGCCGGGTGTCGGGGCATCGGGCAGGGTCACGGGCTCCAGCCAGGAGCTGCAGAAGAGCCCCCTTCTCGCCACCCCGGCCGGAGCAGCGTTGGGTTGTCCTCCCCATTAACCCCGGGCAGCATTTGCCGGCGCCGTAGCCAGCACCTGAAGCCACGGGCTGGAGGGTGTAGAGCTTATCCCACCCTTCGGTGCTAACCCCGTAGCCGTGTTTCTCTTTTCCTCTCGTTCCTGTGTTTTTCACGTGCGCGGGGCAAGGGGTCGGAGCTGGCGGGGCCGGCCAGGAGCCCCGAAGCACAGCGGATGCTCGTCCCTGTGCTGTGAGGGTGTCAAAAGAGTTCTCAGGTCTTTGTGAGGTTGTTTTAGTCCTTTTGGGATTTGTGACTCGGTGCTGGTGGATGGATGGATGGATGGATGGTTGGGCAGGTGTTATCCACCATCTTCTGGGCAGGGCGGTGTTTGCAGGAGGGGACGGTGCTGCAGGGCTGGGAGGACGCGGACGTGCCGGGGAGACGCCGCTGGTCCTCAGCCGCTGTGGGATCCTTTGGGATCATTTCTGGAGCGGGCAGCAGGACACGTCGCCGATGTTCCCAGCTCTGTCCCCGTCACGCCAGGACAGCCTGCCCTGGGCTGGGAGCCGCAGGAGCGGAGCAGCTCCGGGTGTGCATGAGACCGGCCGTGGCAGGGACACACGTGGGTTTTGCTCCGGCAGGATCCTACGCTTGGGGAACCCCCCTACAGAGAGCTCAGCCCCGCAGCTGGCCACGGCACAGCTCTTTTTTGGGGCTTCTGTCTTGCTGTATCTCCATCCTCGGGTCTCCCAGTGCATGCCCCGTCCCCACGCAGACCCTTCTGCAGCCGCCTGTCCCCCAGCGTTGTCCCCGCAGCAGCGGGGACAGGGACAGGGCGTGGGGGGACGTGGGGGGATCACACGGGGCAGCGGCAGCTCCTGTCGGGGAGCTCTGCCCTGCCCTTGCCCCCCGGGTGCTGGGGCAGGAGCATCCTCCCGCTGCAGATTAATTAATTTGGGTCAAATCAATGAGCTGGCAGTGTGCCGGGCGGGAGGCCCGCAGCCGCTCGGCGGGGATGTGCCCAGCCGCAGGCGTCTGCTGCGGGATGGCCCCCGCCATCTCCCTGCTCACACGTGGGCTGGGGGGAGCGTGTTTTTTTGGGAAAGGGGGAGCTGCCGCTCCTGCAAGTCATGATGCTCCTCAGACCCGTCCTGCCCTGCTCTGGCCCTCGTGCTCCCCCCTGCCCACCCCCCAGCTGGGGACTGAGGCATCCCCAAGCACCCCGAAACCTCGCGGCAGGGTCCGACTGGCACCTCCTTGTGCTGCCGGCTGTGGTTGTGCAACCCAGGAGAAAGTCACATTAAACTATTAAAAAAAACAAAAGTTTAAAGTTAACGCTCGCCAACTTTGTAACTTGTACAAACAGGCAAACAAATTATCGGACAATTTATTGCTTGAACTGTACCGGGGGAGATATCTATCTTTTGTACAACAACCTGTGCATAGCTGTTTTGAAGTGAGTTGTATGATAGCCGGGGCTGTACAGAGAAACCACCAGGTGTAAATATTTCCGCAGCTTGCTCTAGAGGGGTGGGTTCTTCTACTAAAGGTGAAGGGGTTTGTTCACTGTTAATTTGCTCAGCGTGCCCACCAGCAAGCAGCGTGGGTAGCAGTGTCCGCACGCTGCCTTGCTGGTTAAATAATAAAAAAAGCAAACCAACCAACCCAAACAAAAAAGCTTATTTGGCAGCAAAATAGAGCGTGCTCCTGCCTGTTTGTGTGCATGAACCCAGGCAGGGCGAGCTGCTCGCGGGGCAGCCGAATCGGGAGCGGGATGGGGGGGGCGGGGCGGGTTGGGGTGTCAAACTGCCGGTGCTTACAGACGGGGGGAGAAAGGGGCATCCCGTACGGCGGGGACGCGGCGCGACCCCCGCGGCAGACGG
>JAVKLA010000088.1:17929066-17952987 GCA_034782735.1 Sagittarius serpentarius | reverse complement strand
AGACCTGGAGGCAGAGCAGTGCCGTGCTTAGCAAAGTACCCCAAGCCTCAAGTGCTGCTCCGCCGCTCCCTGCTCCACTCCGCCTTCACCTCACTTTGAGAACAGGCTCAGTTTAGAGCTGTAAGGATGCTCAACTCCTCTCCCGGATACTAGTTAGGGATCTGTGTGGCTCTGGGTGCTATCTCCTCTGCTTCAAGCTATATGCCAGGCTAAAGCCTGTGCTCAATCAGCCAAGGATGCTCTAAGAGTCCTGAGATGCTCCCATCCCATAACGCCTCACCAGAAGCGGGACCTGAAGCTAAAACCCCAGCTCTGCACCTCCAAGGCCATCCTCCTTGGCCACAACAGGTCAGTAGGTCCATAACATGATGTGCATCATCGCCTAGCCAGCCACAGGCGCCGGGGACGCCCGTGCTTAAAACCGTGCCTTGCGCTGGGCGGCCGAGCTGTGATCTTCAGCAGCTAAAATGAACGTCCTGGAAGTGCAGGCGCTAAAAAAAAAAACCAACCCAGTCAGAAGCGCAGCAAAAAACCCATCCGTGAGTGGAAGAGGTCAAAGAAGAATACAAAGGCTTTTATTTCCTGAGACATTTGTCAACAAGACAAATGTGGGGGTTTTTTAAATTTGCTGTGCTTTCCTAGCTGGCCTCCCATGCAAACACCAAATGGACTTTCACTAGCATAAAGCAGGGTATTGGCTTGTGTCCTTTGTAATCCAACGCTCGAGGACTCAGACGAGGAATCAGCTGGATTGCCGTTTATTATCAGTAAGTGGGGCATATTTAAAGGAAATAGGCAGATTTCAACACTACATCTATAACTAGTTTATTGCTGGCGTGTTCCTCTCTTGCCCTTATTATTTATGTTGAAGATGATAAATGAGGGATTGATGGTTCTAGCTGCTTTATGAATAATCAGGTTATTTCATTGCAAAGCCCCAGGGGAAGGTAATGTTTCTACAACCCTCCATCAAAGAGAATGCAGTTTGCACGTGTGTGTGTGTGTGTGTGTGTGTGTGATGTTTTTGCATCCTCCTTCTGCAAGCGTGCATATCCCCATGCACTCCCATGGCATATCCCAGCGCCGACACAGGTTTCCCAGGCCGTGCAGCCCCTTGGCATTGTCACCCGCAGCCAGGCGCAGGGTGTTTGGAGCAGTTTGCCCTCCGATGCAGGAGGTGACAGGCATCTCGGTGGCCCATGATGGGAGGCTGCATGGCCAGGGTGCAAGCCAGGTGCTCTGGGGAGGTGCACAGAGGGCCCCAACGGCAGCAGTCAGCTTGGAAGAAGCCCTGATCCCATTTGTATTTCAAGGAGCTGCAAATAGCTGCTGGTCTCAGGATTTGCTTGTGAGACAGGAAGAGCCCTGGGGAGATGACTTGAATGTTTATGTATATAGAAATGTCTAATCACCGGACTCAGGAGGGGAATCTGGAGGTGGTTAGCTGGAGAGGAGGATATTTTTATGCTAGAAATGTGCTGTCCTCCTGTTTGCAGGGTAGGAAGGATACGATGAGAATCAAAGGCTTGGCAGGATGAGCATTTTCATCCTCGTAGATGTGAATTTCCCATCTGTCTTGGACTCCAAGGCGTGGAACTGTTTAGATCCAATATCATTATTAGAAGCAGAAAATAGAGCTCATAAAACTCCCTCCTTACGCCCCAAAAAAGCAATTCCAGGACCCTCTATCCTACTCGCGAACAAGCCATTCCTGCATTAATTTCCCCACTGTGGCTGGGCATATTGCCAGGGGAAGGGGACTCAGTGCTTCGGCAGAAGCTGTGCAGCCCTGGGGCAGGTCCTTGCTCCTCTCCTGTGGAACCAGACCAGGGGATTTGGAAACCGGGAGGAGAGCTGGGGATAGCTAACGTGGTGGCAAACCTGCGTGGCCAAGCCACGTTCCTTCCGGGCCATGGGGTAACTGCAGAGGCTGCATCTGCGGTGGGAATCGCTCCCCCAAGCAGCAGGCTGAAAATCAGCACTAGATGACCCACTTCTTACTGCAGCTGAGCAGACACTGCAGAGAGCAGCTGGAAGTGCTGGCCAGGGAAGCCACCATCCCACCACCAGACCAAGCATCCAGAGGCCGGTGCAGCCACCCTGGGGTCTCGCTGAAGCTAAGGTGCCCCTGAGGCACTGAGTCTGCGTCACGGGACAAGAGGAGGCCACAGAGCCACATCTAGAGCATCTCAGATGGCTTCAGTCCTCCTGGGATGGCTCCTTCGGGAGGTAGTTGTGGAGCACAGGGTCAGCTGCTCCGGGGGCAGAGGGACCTTGAGGCATATCTGCTTTGACAGACTCCCATCCCATGTCTGTTCCCCACAGAGACAGCCTAAGTGACAGTTCAGCATCCTGTGCCAGAGGAGACGCAGTTCATGCAGGTGGCCATGATATGCTGCTGGTTGGTCCCTCTCGTGGGCCAAGATTCGTGACATTTTTGAGGCTGACACAACTTCCCTGCCGCTTGGCGTTGCCTAGATCTTCCGAAGACACTTCTGCAGGTCCAGGCTGTGGCACTGCCATCTGCTGAGCATAAGGAGCCGAGACCAAGCCCAAGGTCTTGCACATAGTCGTTTTAAGCTGATGGCTTGGCAGCAGGGGGAAGTTTTTACTGCTCCAGTATCAGGTAAGGTTCTTTCTCTGGCAAATCCCTCTGTTGTTTGTTGACTGTACATAGCTGTGGAATGAAATTTGATGAAGGCATCTGTTGTTCCCTTCCAGCTCTGCTTTGTTGAGTGGAATGGGGATCCCAGCATGTGGGGTTTTATTATTATTTAATTTGTAGCTGCCCATTATCAGCAACTTCTTTTAGGTAAGGCTTTTGGCATTTTACACTCAGCATTCTTGCTGTCTGTAAAACCAGCCTAAACCTTTCCTTCTGTTCATAAACGCGTCTAGTCTAAATTCAAAGTCCATCCATTATAACTTCAGCACCTTGTAATCCTTCAGAGATATGTGCAATTACTCTCTGAAATATCCCAGGAGCAAAACTAATACCAAGCATCATCTGCTTAAATTTACAACATCCAAATGGCACAGTAAAAGCCACTAGCTTAGAGGTTAGCTCATCTGAGCACACTTGCCAAAACACATATCCTGCATCTAATACTGCTTTTGCTGCTGAGGATTTAGCTGCCACCTCAGGAATCTTCACTGGACGGCATTCACATTTTATGGTCTTATTTAAAAAGCAGGAGTGGATGCACATGTCCTTCAGCTGGCATTTCGGTTTCAACCATTGACCTCGCCCAGTCTCTACATCCCCTGCCTTCTCCACGTCATTGCATTTCCTCAGGTGCGTGAGCATGAGCGTGTCTCCCATCCTTCATCCTAGGAGCAGTTCAGCTGTGATTTGTGTCAAAAAGCTTGGAATGAGGACATGGGCACTTCCCGTGCACCTGAAGCAAGCCTCTTGCGTAACATGGCTTTCCTCCTCCTTTCCATTCCTTAGAGTTTAACAGCCGTTTTCATCCAAGCCTATTGACTTCATCCCTATAAATCCAGTATGATTTTTTCCATAAGGATTAGTGTCAGATTCTCCCTGCAGACATCTTAGGTCTTGGAAGACAGCTGAGCACTCGGCTAATAGCTGGCTGGCAAGCCTGAGGCATTTACAGCAATGGCTTTAAAATGCACTTCATGGCTAGGCAGGGTATTAGCTCTGATGCAACCCATCTGCCTTCATGATTTGGAAAGCCGAGACATAGCAGGGGTCCTGACACTGTACTAGGATGTGGATACCTGGATATGAAATAATATTATGTTGGTTCTTCCTGTCCTTGAAGGCCATGGAGAAGCTGGGAGAGGAATTAGGTAGATTGACCATCAGGGCTTCATAGCTGAGTAGAACAAGATCGAGCAGGAAGAGGGAAATTTCAAGTGAAGAAATGGCTAAAACTGCTGACCAGTGAAATCTTGAAAGGTAAAACTGCCTCTGCAGGAAACGTGAGTCTTGTGCCCTCTGCTATTTCAGCTTTCCCTGGGCATACATGACAGAGTGGGTTTTACACATCACAGCACTGACTGTCTGAGACCTCAGCCTCCCGACCACAGGGCGCTGGGCTGAAATCCACAGGCAAGGGAGGGACACACCGAAAACATTCCCTCTGGATGGGAGAGGGGCATTAGGCACCAAGTAAATGGATAAGGAAGAGGAAGAAAACTCCACATACATCAGCATGACAGTTTGAGCATTTTATTACGATATATAAATTTTGTCTTCTTAAATTACTCTCTATGAGTTGAACAGAAAGGGATTATTGTGGAGGAGGAAATATACAAAAATAAAAGGATATTGTGAACCACTACATCACCACATATACAACAGTAAAGTACTTTACAAGCACTTAGAGAATCAGACTTATAAAAATAAAAATATGACACATCCTTATGCATTTCCACCAGTTTTATAGTCTCTTCTTCCTTCTCTAACCTTCAAACATCTTTCAACCCCATCTTCAGGTCACGATTCACATGGTAGGACACTTTGCTCACTTTGATGGCCATCACAGTATCCAAAAAAGAATTAGTGCCTCCCAAGACTTGTAAAATACAATGATTATAGGAAAGCTTTAGGGGAAGTGTTCAGAACAGATCAATTTCTGAGCGATGGGGTGATCTTCAGGGAGCAGAGTTTATCTGGCGGTAGAAATGTGAATATCCCACAACAAGATCCATCATTCCCTCTAAAGCGTTCCCCCATCTCCGCAGAGGCAGAGCTCTGTGGATGTGTGCTTGATACACACAGTCCCCCACCAGCCTGGGAAACGCTGATGCACACAGACTTCAGTGGGACTGAATGACTGCAACAGAGGATGGGTCTGATTTTGCTTCAGCTCTAAAGAAGGCAAGGTTGACCCTCCCTACAGGAAAAAAGGCAGGCTAAAACTACAATGGCTAAATATCCTAGCTCACAGCGTTCACACACAGAACCATTCGCCTCTAGATCAGATTCACGCAGCCTTTAGTCTTCAGTTTGCTCTACAAAGTCTTTTGCTCATTAGCCTTCTAGTGACCTTTCCCATTTTTTTTAAGACACACTCAACATAAATAGTAAACAGCATTCACTTCTCTGACCAGCAGCTCACTCAAACACTGCTATCAACACCCAAACCTCATTTCATCATTTCCAGAAAGTATGCACCTAGGGTGCGAATCTGTCCGTATTTCACATTGAGAAAAGCAGAGCTGGCTTAGGGGGGGAAAAAAAAGAAAAACAAAAAAATAAAGACAAAAGAAGAAGTAAACTGTTTTGGTCAAAGTTGTTCTCTGCGGTTTGTGCAAAGCATTCTGCAGATTCTGAAAGTTCAATATTTAGTTCAGGTTCCCTCTTTTTGGCCCCAAATGCAATGACAGCGATGCAGGCAGACCAGACACAAGTATGCTCTGTTGCATTCAGGGGCCAAACAGTCACAGGAACGAAGGGGATGAAGGTCAACCCCCGTACCTTTGAGATAGTGACCTTCCACATTGAAAAAAATAACCTTCCCCCAAAAAAACAAATGCCTTCTGGGAAAGTTTCCAATCCCCAAAATAACTATTGATGGAAAATAATTTCTGAAGGCAGAGTCTGACTTTACCCATCAGGCTTACAGGACTGCGGGCAACAAGCACATTAGGATCCTGGAGGGAAATCGTGTAGCCACAGACCCAGCTGCTCAGGGAAACTCACCTTTCTAAGCAGCATTTCCATGGTCTAAATTTATCGTTTGTATCTTTGAGAAAATATACATGAACGAAGATCTGTTGGTTGAGATTAATAATGTTCCATTTAAAAGAAAAAAGCGACTAATCATTCCTTTTAGGTGTTCAAACGCACTACAGGTAAGGCACTCCTTGGCTGCTCAGAGCAATTCTTAATTGGCAACACACACACAAAATTCAGTTTCTGGTGTTTAAGCAAAACGTAAACAGTCATCACTTTTCCCCGTCATGAGCAAGACAAACTTTGGCTCTTCTACCACTGCCTAACCTGGCCACAGCGATAGAAGCAATAGGGACAGAGGGTGGGTGGGCAGGGTGGGATCTGCGCCCAGGCAAGGGTGAAGACATGACCCTCTGTGATTTTCTTCTTCTCAGGAAAAACAAAGTAAGTCCCTTTCCAATGCCAACTTTCACTGAGAAGAAAAGCAGCTTGTGATGGGCCCATGGGAGACACCATGTACGAAGGTATCTTTCAACAATTTCTACAGATCTCAGGCACTTGGCAATGTCACAGTTTGGATGTGGTCCGGGGTGGTAGCCCACCATGGCCTGCCCATGGCTACACAGCTCAAAGTGTGTTCAGCAGCCTAGAAACCCAAGCTGCTCCCTTTTTTTTTCCCGACATGGCAAAACCAGAAAAGCTGCTTAAGCTCAAAGGGGCAGGAGCATGTTAGGTCATTTCTAGTCTATTTGCAGAGAAAACAAAGCACGAAGCTTCAAAGAGGCCTGTCCTGGACGTGTGGGGGCCCTACAGTGCCAAGGATGCAGCCCTCCCTTGCACCCTCCTGGGGGTCACAGCCACCTGTGAGACTTTGCCTTAGCAGCCCCTGTCCCTGCACGGTGAAAGACCAGGCTGTGGTTCAGGTCTCTCCACTGGATTTGTATTTGCACACTGTTTTTTTGGCTTTCTTTGAATTTTTTTTTCTTCTTTTGCAGCCGATGTTTAGGAAGCAGAAATAACAGCGCACAAAGTGGGCAGAAGCCTGCAGGTGGCCATGATAAAAGAGATTTTCTGGGGAAAACCTGTCCGTCTCAAAGACCAGCGTGATCAAAAACTGCAGCTTTGTGCTTGGAGCAGGGGAATAATCCAGCTGTTAACAGGAGAAAAGCCTGATGTATGGTCAGAATAGGGAGTCTCTGGCATCACTTCAGCTTGGAGGTCAGCCTGTCTCCATGCTTGCTCAGGGGAGGCGCCTGCAATCTAATCTGTCATCATGCAGGGATCTCCTGGGTATGAGTATTGGCCCTGCTTTTGAACCTGGATTACACTGTTGCTCAGCTTGGAAACCTCCCCCCTTTGCTACAGACTCTCACAGGTGCATGGAAAGAGCCCTCCAGAGCCTTCACCATGTACCCGGGAAGGCAGGTGAGCATTTCCACTGGTCACAAGGCTCGCTCGCCAGCCCTTGGCAAAACAGGACAGACCTCCAGATGAGCCAGCAAGTAAGTACATCACCAACTTGCATTGCACTTGGGACCACATTCATCCTAGCTTCAAGGGCCCTGCTGCCGCTGCTAACTCCACAGCACTTAGGTTTGCTGGAGCTCTGGGTAGAAGGGCTGCTTCAGGCATAATAATCCCTTTGGAGGCAGATGTTGCTTCTCCAGGCTTTGATGCTGACAGTCAGTGACAGCAAAATCTGACCAATAAATATAATCCTTGTTTCTGTGTTGCTGAAAAGAATTCAACAGTAGGTGGAAGCCTTGGAAATCCTTTGAGAGATTTCTCCCTACCAAATCCTAACTCCCAAACAGAGGCAGAGTTCATCACTGCCATAGCACACATCTTTCAGTACTAATGATGCTTCAGCTGTCAGGATTTAAGTTTGTATACAAAGACCTTATATTTACCTCTGCTGAAAAATTGTGCTTCATTTTAAACAAGAGAACTCTGTTTCATAAAGGTCACAGTTCTGGTCACATTTACCAATTGCCTTTTGAAACTGATGGAAAAAGTATCTTTATAAGACACTTTAATTTTACTATTTTTTTAAGTTTTTCAGATTTTTTTTTTTTTTTTATCTCTGTGGATTTGTGCGTCAACTGTTCTGGGCAACCAGCTACATCTTGTTGACATTGTTAATAGGTTTTCTGACTTGGCTGCTCAGTTGTGTTCTGAAATAACTTGATCCGACTCACAGCAAGTCAGGAACAAAATGGAAAGTTTAGAAGAGGGAAAGCTGGAAATTAATTTCCAGAGCTGTGTGGTTATTTTCTAAGTCTGGGCTCTTCTGAGCAGCATGCAAAAATTCTTGGTAAGATTTTTGGAGATAATTCCATGCTATTTTCAAAGGTTATATGTTTGTGGGAATCCAGGCTCTTGCAGATTTCCAGTGAGCTACCAAAGCGAAGAAATACTGAAAGATGTGATTCATGAGTGAGGAATGGTTTACCTTAGGATGGCTGTAGTGACTCCTGCTCTCTCAGTGTTCCTTGATCCTTTTGCAGAGACAGCTCAGCTGTTTGTGAAGTACGTGTTGAATTGCTACAGCCTGGCTGATTAAGGAAAACCTGGACGGATTTGGGCTCTTCAATACTTCAGGCTCTACACTGAGGAAGTCTGGCTGCTCCTCCACGGTCAGCAAAGATGTCCGTGCCACAGGTATGGAAACTACTGAGAGGGTGAGCAAACTTGCTCATGAGTTAACCCTGCACTGGCTTCTTTGAAGCTAGATAGCATCTTCCTGTACTACACTCCTCTCTGCAATACAGCCATACCCTGAAACTCAAAAGGGCTGCAAGTGCATAAAGATCCCTGTAAACTGGGTGTTTGAGACAACAAACAGCATGGCACCCTTGGACTGACAGTACTTTTGAAAAGGGCTCCTAAATCACTTGGACACTTTTAGAAAATAGCCCTTCAGCTATTCAGTTTCCTCAGTCTCCCCTGCATACTCTTGGCTGGGCTCACAGAAGAGGAGGCCATACGCTGGGGTAGGCCTGTCTCCCACCTCCTGGTTGTGCTGTGCCTTGCTACGGTATATAAACACCTAGCTGCGAGCAAGGGCACTGTGCGCCTGTTTTCTTTGTCTTTTCTCTCGGTGACAGTCCCCACTCCTCCAAGTAAGTTAGGCCTGAGGTTACTGCAGTGGTGTAATATTGCAGCTATCTCCCAGATAAGCTGTTGGAGCAAGCTGTGATGTATTGATACAAATAACCGCTTCCTCTGCATTTACACTCTAAGAGACCCGGCTTGGTGTATGCTGGGCAGACTGGACGCTGACTCTGCAGTTGGCCTTCCCTTTGCAGAGATCGAAATAGCTCTGAGGGTTTCAGTCAGTGTCACCTATGCGCTAGACGAGACCTACAGAGCTCACAAGGCAGCACTCTGCTATGGGTAATAGGGTCCTTTGCCATCTTGATTTCATCTAAACACAAGTCAAAAATAGATATGCTTGGAAAGAAACAAATATAAAATGTCAAGAACATCACGAAATACAAGCCAGCCTCTCACTGATCAAAACCATCCCATGCCCTGCAAGCCTCCTCCCAGCCAGTTCAGCCTCACCCAAGACGACGTCTTCTCCAGCCATTAATATTCAGTCGCCATCAATGAAGGCCCAGCCAGAGACCCAGCAAAGGCCACAGCCTCCTTGAGGTCGCAAGGTTGCCAGCGGCGGATCAGAGGGTCTCGCTGTAGATGACGCACGGGCTGGTTTCCTCGCAGAGTTCCAGCTGCACGCTGGAAGCAAACCAACGCTTGGCACAACCCAAGCTGTAGTTGAGGGTGGTCCGGTAAATGTTCTTGGCACGCTTAGGAAAAATGATGGTCGTGCTCTGAAACCTCAGTGGCTTCTGGCGGGGCTCAAAGATCAGCTGGGACTTGTAGTTCCGCCAGGTGCAATTGGGAGCAGCAATGACTGTCTCGCTGTAGGTGGTGACGGTGGGGATGGGGCCATAGAAGATGTCATCCCGATAATGCTTCTCGGAGTCGTACTTCACCTCAGAATTGCACCTACAGAGGACAGCAAGGTATCAGTAACACAGCCCAGGCAGCAGAGAAGATAGGCAGGGCTCTTCTGTAACCCTTTGGAGCTGGCAACATTTATGACCTCTTACTGCACAGACACTGGGGCAGCTGCCAACCCTACAACCCAAAGTGGAGGGCCAAGAGGACTTCCTCCTGCTGGTGAATCTTGGTGGAACCCCACCTAGCTGTGAATCCATCTCAGCATTTCTGCACTGCTTCTCTGCCTGGTCATGCTAGGGCAGAGAAGACCTTGTTGCACAGGCTCCAAGCAACCTGCTTCTTCCTCTGGTTTCCTCCATGGACCCCACTGGGGCCTCAGCTCAGCCCTGAGAGCTACACTGGAGGCAAACACCCTGTTAGCAAAGGACATCAAGAGGTGGTGAAACCCCTCAGCTGGAGTAGGTCAGAGGCTGAGGAATGGCTATTCATCCATGGACTGTGCAGGAAAAGCTTGAAATCCTAGAAAAATTCTTGATCGAGCCTTTTCCTGAGCATTTTTAACAAGCAGAGCCATGCACCATCAACTCGAAATGCTGAGGGCCCCTGCGAAACCAAGGTCCCCTGATCACTGACTCACGGCAGGTCTCACCACACTCCCTACTGCTAGTGCTAGGCTTGGGCGGTGTCGCTGCCCCAGTAACCAGGCTGAATAGATGCTGCTGGTGGGCCACGGGCGTGGGATGTCACACTGGAGTCAGGGGGAACCTCATTCTCAACACAGCATGCCTGCTGCTTTCACAGGCCCTGTTGTCCACGCAAGCTCTGGCTTGGCAGGAAAATAACGCCATAAATAAGGTCTTCATAGATGGCAGAAGCATGGTATAGTGGGCATTCGCTGAGCCGTCAAGGCTGTGCGTTTGTCTTTTTATCTTTATATTGCCTTGCCATCAGAGCACAAAGACACCCAAGCTAGCTAAAATCAGAGCGCCGGGAGATGAGGGGTGAGGTTGCTTGTTGGGGCCTACAGAAAATCCAAGCAATGGTTAAAGAGCAGGTAAAGCGAAGAGATGCTGTGGGCTATGGCTGTCTAATACCCAAGCCACTGGTCTCAAAGGAAGTGGCCATGTTAACAGCCATCAGATGAAGAACCCACAAAACGTGGGATGTCACTGCCCTGCTTGTTTTCTGCAGGCATCCAGAAGAGATGTATGGATGCCAGGCCACATAAAGGGCTTTTCTTAGAATCCCTGGCCACGGGGAGCAGCAGGACTTTCACTTGTTTTCCCCACTCCCCAAATGCTCCTCCAGCAATCAGCAGCCAAGGAATGTGCAGCTCCACGTAAAAAAGATTAAAAGCTGGGTGTGTGCTTGTCATTACCTCCACCCGGAGGGGGGTTGACTGATTGTGCACTGCATGTAATCTGAGCTGCTGTAATGTATTTTGCACAGCTAGGGTGTAAGCAAGTCATTCTGCACACATAAAACAAGACTCCGATGTAATCACCATAAAAACATACCCGCCGGCAGTTCCTCAGCAAGCAGAGATTTACTGGGGTACATTTCCAGAGAGACATTTGCATAGGTTGAGGGGGTGGGAATTGGGTTTACAGTCCTCCCACTGTCCCTGCTACAAGCTGTGTCTAACTGCTCCATGCTGTTTGCAGAGTACATTCCACACAAGCAAAAGAGTGAAAGAAGAGCAGAGACATACGTTTATCCACAGGCCACAGCACCAGCCCCACAGGAGGTCAGAACCCCTCCATCACTGGTTTGAGGGACCATCTCCTCACGAGGAGGAGATCATTCTGTCTCTGTGAGCTGGTCTAATGTTGGTTCTTTGCTGCGAGGGCTAACAAAACCAGGTGCCAATTATAAGGGTGTTGCTGCTTCTGAGGATACAAGTCAGCAGGGAACAGGATAAAGACCATCAGGTTACTTAGTGGAGGCCATCAAGCCTAGAGATGGTAACGGTTTTCTCTCATAGCCTTGGATTTGAGCTGGCCTTGGAAGCAAAACCTTCTCTTACAACCTCCCTCCAGTTCTTGCCTCCTCCCCTCCGCCTCTGCTGCTGTCAGTGCCTTTGTAATTGAGGCATTACCCTCCCACCTGTCCCTCCCTTGCCATCAAAATAACCATGACTCCCATTTGTAAACGCATTTTAATCTTTTGCAAAAGGAAAAGCACCAGGAAAAAAACCAGAAATCCCCACCTACCCACCCTATCCCATCTGTACCTGATTTCCTGCACAGGCTCAGGGCTGACCTCAATGCTTTCTCCAAAAAACACAGGGTACATTCGAGGCCTCATCTCCGGCATGGACGGGTTCAGGAGCAGGTAAGGCATCTGCAAGAAAGAAGAGCACAGCAAGTGCTGGGACAAAACAGATGAGGCTGGCATGGTTCATTACGTGCTGTGGCTGGGAGCTGAGCGGCCAGCAGCAGGACGTTCAGCACTGGCAGGAGACACCGGTGCCTTCAACCTTGCTGAACTCCGTCTCCTCAGCGTCCCGTGGGAGACACTGCAGGTGACAGGCTCTTTGGCAATGAGAACAGGTGACTGTGGCAGCATCAAGACCAACTTTGTTTCATGCAAGCTAAGCTCACCTTGTTTGCACTCTCAGCATCATTCAGCTCCCCCTTGCAGTCCCTGTCTTTTCCAGGTTTGTAGCAGGGCCCTAGGTTAGCGGAGCGTTCGTCACACTGACGATGGCACTTTTCTCCATGCTCAAAGGGGAGGACCTTTGTCAAGTTGCCAAAAAACAGCCTTACAGTGGTTGGCAGAGAACGAGACCCCATCCTCGCACAGACAAGCCTCGTATAGGCCTTGCATTTAAGACGCTTTGACTTTCTGATCTGACACCTGCGTCTCTATCAATTTACAGGCTGACTTCCAGCTCCCAGGGCTGACGCGACGCAGCGGGCTGCCCTCCACCCACCAATACCACGCTCTCCACTCCCCTCTGCCCAGCACATCACCCAGGTAAGCGACTGCCCAGATCTCTGGCACTCCATGCTGCTGTATCTGTTTGTTGAAATTTAGCCCCTCCTTTCCTTTTCCCTTTCTTGTTTCTCACAGGAATTGCAATTGTTTGGGGGTTTTCTTTAGCCCTGACGTTGCCTTCACTGTTATGAATTAACAAGTCTTACAAAGACTCAAAGTGCACCAGCATGGAGAAGTGCTCTAAGTCTGACGTAACACAGAGACAAGGCCTAAGTCTGCTGACTTAAAGGACATAAGTCTACTTAAGTGAGATGTGTATATATATTTATATATATATACATATATATATATATATATCTCTGTGCTGAAGATCATGTACCCCTCGCAACAATCCAGCAGGAGAAGTGATAGACTTGCTGTTGCTGAAGTCTCTTTGCCAAAAACAGCTGTCATGCTCCAAGGGACATTCCAGTTAACCATGCACAACCGAGTGTGGGGTGAGACACTGGGGCACCTTGTGGCTTCTGCAATGCAGGAAAAGTTTCAAGCCAGGACTTTTTAATGAATGGAGCTGCTCCAATTCATGACACCAAAACCTGGATTTTTAAGACTAATTACACCCTGAAGTTACTCTGACAAATTGTCACAGTCCAGCCTAGGCTCCTCTGCTCACCACAAAAATGAGTAAGCCCACTTTTCTATACTGGAGTGCTCTTAAACATCAGTTCCCACATATAGGGATCCTGTGGTCTGGTGTCTGGACCAAGCTCAGCAGCTAATTAAGCCTAATCCTGCCCTCCTGGAAAAATGTCACTGCAGATTTTGGTCCCTGCCACCACTTTTCTATCAGCAGCCATTTATGACACAAAGGGACGCAGGATCTCTTTAAAGGAGATGGCTGGCAGCCTTTGTGCAGGGTTGAAAGGTCTCTAGATGGATGAAAAGCTCATGGAGTTTTTCCACTTTCCACCATGCATAGGCTGTATGTACTAGAACCACAGCTATATTTCATCACTGTGAGTCAGGAAGATCATCTCAGGCCCCACAGAATCCACTGACGGTAGCTGAGGCTACAGCTCTTGTGTCGGCTTGCTCTTCCCCTGCCACTCCTTTCCACCTTCCCCAGCATCTTCTGGTTGGGTGGTACAGGAGGGAACAGCGGAGCTGTGACCCGGTTCCTACTGGCAGTGCTGGGTAAGAGGTACTGCAGCTTGTGCCCTCCTCTGTACAACATGCAGGTCCCCAGTTATCCCACCATGCTCACCACATTATCCCTCAAGTTGGTGTTAACTGGCAAAGCTCTGCTGAGTCCACTCAACAGCATCAGCTCCTACTAGCTGAGGTCTGGTTTCTTCTCTAGTGGCTTGGGCTTTCTGCCTTAGGCTAAGGCAAAAAGTATCACTGCTTCATCTGAATTCACCAAGCACTTCAATTCTGTGTCCCAAAGCCACAAAGCTGTTTACTCTTTCCATACTGAAATATCTCTGCACTTTACTACTGTGTTAAACTGTAAAGTAAAATGGCCAACCTCTCTTTTTGATTGAGTATTTCTGTTCCATTGTCAAAAACGACAGTATTTGCATAGGTATGGGGGGAGGAAGAAAAAAAGATGTTCACCCTCACTACCAAATACTGGCCAAAAGGCAAAGTTCACTCCTGGATTGCTTTCAACACTCTTGACAGGGGAGGGCAAGGGCAGCCTTTCTGGTCATAAATAAAGCTCTTTGCTTCTGAAATGTGAATTGTTTAGATCAGACAAGCCTTAGTTCACAAGGGTGCCGATCTCCAGCTTTTAACAGTCTGCACATGGCCAGAGTGCTTTCTAGAGACATCTTGTACGTGAGGAGAGGTTCATTTGGGTGCAGGAGTCGAACACCACACGCACATCCATTCATGGGCTCTGCAAACAGCAGGCAAGCTGGCCTTTTGGGGGTTCACCTGCAAAGAGATGCAGATTGCTTTAACTGGTGAAGGAAGAAAGGCTGGGGATACGTGTCTCTCCTTCAGAAGACTCTTCTCTTTCTCTTTATACTCCTGTGATCATACTTGACACTGGCAAAACTCCAGCTGAGAACTTGCCCTCTTTTTACACTGTGCCCACTTAAGGAGAGGTCTTGTCCAAAAGGCCCCAAACTGGTCTCTGCTTGTAGATAAGGTGAGAAAATTACCACCTCTGATCCTTCCCTTGAAAACCTCAGCTCAGCAAAAGGTGTTTCCAGCTTCCCACTGAATCTGCATAGGGCAGAAAGGTGGGCCTTGTCCTGTACCACGAAGAGCAGACCTAAAGGTATGAATACCTCTTACTGAAAAATACTTGAATGTCCTATTTTTACCATGAACCATGACTCTCAGCACAAAAAAAATGCTGACTTATAAGCGGTTTGGGCTTTTATATGCCATCCGGAAGACAACGCTGCTGACCAGTGCTGACCAGGGTGCAGGTTTGCAACAGGCTCTGAAGGGAGAGCCCCTGCCCTTCAGCTACCACTGCCTCTTCCAGCACCACCCAGATGTTTTTCAGAAGGCATCCGCCCAAGTCCGTGCCCAGCCCCACCCTCCTTCGTGTGATCCTAAAAAAGTGCATCGGGAGTGCTCTGCACACCTTGCTCTCTTCATGCACTGCCTTTGGGGAGCCTTTGCGATCCTCACCTCAGCTGAGGAGGGGCAATAGTTCTCTTTGAGTGTAATCGGCAAGTCGGTGGTTTGCTGTTTCCCTTAACAGGTAAAATAAGTCACAGCCACCAAAGACAGTTTCGCACTCTGGTACCAATCGCCCGAAAAGTGGAGAGGCAGAACAGAACTGGGAAAGCTCTTCTGTCCCAGCTTCTAAACAACAGATGTTTTCAGGCCATGCTGCCAAAACTGACTGCAAACTTACTTAGATAACCAGAAAAAAGGTTGGGAAGCACTGATCTGAGCCGCGCAGCCACCCCAATGCTGTCTTACTGTGAGTTCAGCCTACGGGAGTATCATCTTGACTTCTGCTGGCCAGGGACAAGTGAATACTGGGTAAAATGGAACTGTTGTGAATTAAGCTGCTTTTCAGATCCAGACTAGCTTGTTAAAATGCCAAGTAACAAATCTGGATGGGTGGTAACTATGAGCTTCTTTGCTAGATTAATGCAGGAGAAACCCAGACCTCTTAACAGTTCTGCAAAGGGCATCTGCAAAGTGCAGTTTTAAAGAAGCCATTTCAGTGCTTCCAGGCAAACCAACCTTCACACTTCTTGCTAACATATGCTGACACTAAGTGTGCTCCAAACATCCCTAGAGACGAAGATGCAGGAGGCGAGGTCCTTCCTGTGGCTTAGCAGGAACATTGTTGCTGGGGCATCTGGCCCCCAGCGTTTGTACAGGCTTCACAGCCGACTGTGTGCCGGGGTGCTGCGCAGCCAGAGCGTGAGCACAGGGGCAAACACTGTCGGTTGAAATCACAAGTCCCACAGCAGGGAACAGGAAACAAGAACACGCTGCAGAAACAATACCAGTGTGCATGGAGAAACAGAGGCTCTGTCATGCATGACTGAAATCGATCAGAGTCAAACAGCTGCCACTGGATTTGGTGAGAGCAGGATTAAGTCTTCTCCAGGTCAGTTACGGACCGAGTGAGGATGAGACTATTTCCATTGTGGATTACAGTTTACCTTGCTCTGGGCAGGGAAAGGTAACAAAAGGCATTTCATAATACATTTCATATGCTGTAAATGAGCATCAACTTCAGACCTGCAGGCTTGGCTTGATTAATTTAGAAAGCTGGAACAATTGCCATTTTGGCAAGCCAAAGGCAGCAACTTCCACCACCCATCAGAGACCATTACAGAGTCATACTTATCTACTACGAGTAGTACCACGAGCTGCTGCAGGTCAGAAACCTCAAAGTCACCTGGAAGTCTGCATACGGAAGACGTAAATAACTTACAAAGCACAGTCCAAAAATAGAAATCATCTGTAAGACCCTGCAGTCAGCTCACCAAACAAGGAACTGAATTGCTTGCACGGAGTGAAAGGGTCACTAAACAGTTAGCACAGGTTTTACACAGCAGCCACTGAAAGGCACGTCAGATGACATTTTGTTTCACCTCCAGTGATGTTCTGAAATGTCTGCTTCTGCATCTCACCTGCAGCTGGGAAGCAAGGAACAGGGGATATGAGCTTCCCAAAAGATTTGTCTTTGGGGCTGAACATGTTATATGCTTGGCACGTGTCAAAAGCTGGCTTTTGGGCAAGACTTTGACACCAGCGCTTTCCAATCTGTTTTAAGGTAAAAACAAAACAAATATGTTCTGCCTGTCAAAAAAAAATACTGACTCAATTCTTTTTCCTTCTGCTCAGGAATGGTCGAAAGAAGAACAGTGGACTGCTGAGCTCCCTGGAGAAAATTATGATCCTTGGCTCATTTCTAGCAACCACTCAGCAATCTCCAGACACTTCACAATTAAGGTGAGTTTCTTTATTGCCCTGCACCACAGATGGGCTGGCAGAGAGCAGAGCTTGTTGCACACTACTGGGGGTCACTGATGGTGAAGAGGAGAAACCCACACGTCTTTAGAAAAGGCTGTCCACAAGTGATCCACAGTCTAGGTCTGTCTATCCAAAGAACAAACCCTAGGGTGGCTGGGCTCTAAGGCTACAGCTGGGACTTGATTTATCTGACCCCAGTAACTGGAGCTGGGCTGCTACTTATCAGATGCAGCTCTGAAAAAGCCACCACAACCCTGTAATCTTTATGCAGGGAGAGGAGGAGTCTGGTAGTCCAGAAAGGTTGAGGAGGTGAAAGGGAAGATACTGGAGAGATATCAAAAAGTGAGCCCCATGCGACACATTATACCCTCAAAACAGAGCTAGGGTGAAAATCAAGCAGTAAATATGCTATCATTTTTATTTCCTTGCCAGTACATAATTTGTTTCAACCAGCAAAGAGTTACAGTATTATTAAAAAGTTGAAGCGCTTTCTTGTTTGGCTGCATTTTTCCTTCTGTCTTAGTAACTCTGATGCCTTTCAGGCATGTAACGGCCTGGGCAGCTAAACTCCGCTTTTTTTCAAGTAGCACATAGATAAACAGAGATAAAATTGGATACTGAACAGAATTCAATCTACAGCTAACTAAGAGCACTTCCTTTATGGTGGCGTAAATATTATGGGGGGCTCTCACTTCAGGACAGACACAGGACAGTCCTTCAGCTCCATGTCATTGCTTCGTACCTGCCACAAGTGCCATCTCAGTGACAGGTTCCTGGGGGTATTTAGATCGCAGAGTTCTGAACAACAGCAGAAATAATGTAGTGGGCAGAATAATGCTATTTTACCCCAAATAATTATTCAGAGTCAGTGGGCTCTGTTAAGATACTTTTCATTTGGGGTAACTTACAAGAATGGAAGCAGAGTTAGCAAATAGTAAACAAAGATGAGGAAAAAAGTGTCATGAAACTAGCCTGAAATACACCGTTCTTTAGCTTCTGAATTCCAGGCAGCAAAGCAACAAAAAGGAAAGGAAATTAATGTGGCTTAATCCCCAAAAAACCTTTCCCCAGAGAGCACGAAGGACCAGAACTGACGGACTCCTTTTGCTACGGTCATTATGTGGAAGGCACTAAGATGTGGCATTAGATCTCTAGGGACTGAAAGGGGAAACGGTTTTCCAAGCGTCAGGGCTACAAGCAGGATACAGCTCCTAACTTAGCTAGGGCATAAGCAAATCTCTCACCACATTTTCCCACTATGGTAACATGTCAGCTCTATGAAAATGTCACTTTACTCAGCTGTTATTTACAGCTATAATGAAAGATCTCGCTGAGTTATTTGACACACATCTACATTCTCCACTCTAGCTGATAAGCAGTATTTGTTTAACAGACCATTTATTTTCCCAATATCTTCACGTATTGCACATTAAGAGTAATTTATCCTAGAGCCGGATGAGATTATATTTGGAGGCGATAACAGTAAATGCAGACCTCAGGTAGAAAGCAGGGCTTTATTATTTCAAAGAATTACATCCTTCCTGCCTCTCCCTCTTCTATTTCAAGTGTGAAACGTGTGCTGCTTTGCTTATTGTCCACAGCGTTGCGCAGGGACGCAACGGAAATTAAACAGGTAGAAGACACCACCCTAGATACAGCCACATTTTTCAGAGTAGATGATGAGACCCCCATGACTGTTTCCCTGATCTGCCCAGAAGGGACATCTGTCACGGTTTGCAGATTAGGTGAGGCCCAGAGCCATTCCCCCTCCTTTCCTGCTGGCGTTGGATCAAGGAGGAAGAGGAGTGGGTGCGTGTTCAGAACTGGACGGGGCTGAGGGACAGGGGACGGGCAGGTGGGGTTAGCTTTTGCCAGGCAGCGGACGCAGGCGTGAAACTGAAACCACTGCCAAGCCCTGCCAGGGGAATTCCTACAGGATTCACCACTCGCCCGTGGGAGCGGTTCAGAAGTGGGTCAGGATGTCGGGCTGCAAACGCCAACCCCTGAGGCAAGTCCTGCTGCTGTGCCAGATGGGTGCCTCGCTCCTCCGCACAAGCCTGGGGCTTTCCCCGGAGCTGCTGGGACCCACGTGGGCTTGGAGAGTCATGTCACTTGCTTCGTGTGAGGGCCGCAAGCTGGCTCAGGTTGGGGGTGCTGGGCGTTTCTCTCACATGTGCTTTCACTGCAGCTGTTGGCAGGTCTGGAAGTTACATATTGCCTGGAAACCCTTTGATGGCCATGTTCCCCACCCAGTCCCCACAAGACAGTCCCCCTTCCTGGAGCGCTTTCAGTGTAGGATGAGATGCTGGCTCTCTGGCCCAAGAGCTCTTCAAAACGCAGCATGTCAGGGAGAGGTGTTTTTTGATTTTTTTTTTTTTTTTTTTTAATATCAGCCATAAATCCAACAGGCTTGGCACACATGCTGACCTGGACCCCGCTGCTGGGACCATGCCTGTGAAGGCTGTCCCAGGGAGCAAGGTATCCTCCTCCTCTGCCCTTGACATGAAGCTGGAATCTCCTCCCACCACACGAGACTGATTCCAGCACCGCACTGTTGTCCAACACAGCTCCTGAACGTAAGTAGAAATTCCCTACATGTGGGCATTCATCTGACAGCTGATCCACTGGGATATAGTCCTACAAAAGTCAGTGCTCAGTGAGGCAGGCTGAACGCGCAAATACTTTCAAATAAAAAGGAACTCATTGCAGTGGTGTAGTTGTTGCAGTGGCAGAACTCACTGCAGTGGCAACACACTGGGAAGGGACAAGAAGTGTGCTGCTTCAAGAAGGCACGACTGATAGTTCTGCAGACGAATGTGATCCTGATCTCCCCTGATATCCATTAGGAGTTATGCTATTGAATGCAAAGCACTTATTTCAGCACAGCCCAAAAGCAATTCTTCTAGCCTAAAACTATACCCCAGGGCAACAACAACAGGGAAAACTCTAAGAAGATCTGGCTATTTTATGTTATTTCATTCCCTACCCTTCCAGCAACTGCTTCTTTGTGCATATTATTAGAGATTTATTTCACTGTATTTATATTCATTTTAGCCCAGCATTACACGCAAAGCCTAGCGAATTCAGTAACCCAGGTCCCAAGAATCAATTTAATCATGTTTCAGATTTAAAAGATAGAACTAGGTAAAAGTCACCTTCTATTTTCATTAAGATATTTGCACTTAAGCACAAAACAATTGACAAATTCCCTACATGGACTTTATTTGAAGAAATAGAAGCCAATTTCTCCTGCACTGCAAGTAAAATGCAACCAAAAAAAAAAGTCCCTAAATGGTGTTGAACTTGTGGTATTTATGACTCTGGCCCTAAATTGCCTTTCATATTTTCTTGGATCCCAAAGCTGTAGCCAAATTGGCTGGTTAAATGTGAATAAATGGTGCATTGTCTTTGAAACAAAGTCGTGCTTATTAAAGAGAAGACAGTTTACTTTTTCAGAGTCACAGTTAATAACACAAAGCAGAGACAGCACAGATTTTACACACAAGAAAGTCTTCGATAAGGGCATGCAGTCTCATTTTAGTCTGTATGAAAAAAGCTGTCCTAGGGCAGAAAAATTCTTCAACATATCTGTGAAGCTGGAGCAAAATAACTGACTGCAAAAGAACACAACTGGGTTCAGACTGGTGGTTTTGATAGGTCTGCAGCAAGGAATAGTATGAAATACTTCCCACAGATCTAGAATGTTGTTTTCTTCACCTGACAGCAATTTATTGTAACCGTACATACTAGAATTTTGGCCGTTAGTGACTGAGCTTATATATGGTTTTATAGTATCATAACACAAAGAGTGCAGGCTGCATTCCTGGCTCTGTCACGTTTATAAGCAAAACAAACACGAATATAACAGGCGATTAAAAAAAGCATGCTTTGGTGTGCAAATAGCTGCAATTATTGATTTGCCAATTCTGCATGCTCTGATGAACAGCAGAGTAGTAGAGTTAAACAGAAGCACATTCATGGACTGCGTAATTGCTCATAGATTTCCAAGTCCTTGTTAAATGGCAAGATTAAAGCTAATTAGACACTGAGATTTAGAAGTATGAAGCAAGCAATGCTCTCCGTATTTTTCCTGCTTTCTTAATAACCTGCAAGTACAGTATTTGCAGGGTGGAAATGAGAAGTGAAACTCTCTGTACAGTCAAATAGCGTGAAAGTTCCTATTTACTTCATTATTTTGCAGTGTACCAAACAGCCACAGTTAGAGAGCACAGTCCGGCACCACTCCAAATAATACAGTCGAATTGTTTTCAGTGTTAGGATCTCTGCAACCTTCTGTACCTACTAAGGGCATGGAAATATGCACAATGTATGAAACCCATACCCAAACAACAGCAGGAGCCCAGGGCTACCCATGCTGTTGCAATGTCATATAAAATTTAGAAACACCTACAGTGCGAGTTCCTCTGAAATGTGTAAAATGTTCATTTATGATCACAATTGAAAAATAACTGGGAAACTTAATTTTGCCTTACACAGATCACAGGAATAACTTCTTTTCCGTAGGAGTCAAGCACTAAAACTCTCAGTCCTAACAGCCCAAGAGCTGAAATGTGGGGGTTTTTTTCATGCTCTTTCATCTTTGATATCCAAGGCCTTTCTTGGGAGGAGTGGTGGCCAACTGTCATATTACTGGAATGGAGGCTGTCATATGCCCATTACAGAGCTTTGCAAACACCTCCACCCCACCTGTTTTCTGGTCCAGCAAGCCTTCATTCATCTTCCTCCCACATTTTCTTTTACAAATACATAGCAACAGCCTGATCCTGCCAAATCAGAGGCATGTGGGTAACTCTTTGCACATAAACAGTCCCATCAAGATGGCACACACGCCTAGACATCTGCAGGTAAGGCTCCATATTTGGAACTGCAGCGTTAGCGGCTTTGAGATGTGATTTTCGTAATTAACACCTCACACCCTACCCACTGTGGTCTGGTAAGAAGGAGTCATTGTTCATGGGGAAGGTTTTGGCATGTTCAGGAGTAAAAGGCAGTTTTCAATAATATGCTAAAATAGTCTTAGAACTTGAATCAAGTAAATGAGGGTGAGAGAAGTCATTGCAAAAATGTCTCTACCGGGAAGAAGTCTTTGAATTGTCACTAATCCATAGGTAGATAAATTTGTCCCATGGAAAGATTTGTGCTGCAGTTTTTATTCCGTATAGAAGCCAATTAACTGTGTTGAATACACCTACAAATGTCTTTTATGTAAGTTAAAAAAAATATTTAAAGATCCCTGGGGGAGAACTTTCATCATCCTTTAAAAACCTCCACCACCATAGCTTATGCTCTGAACTTTGTGTTTTAAAAACAGTTTTTTATAGCTAAGGGATAGAAATAAACAAAATAAAGCAGCATAATAGTCATAATAAATCTACCCAAATCTTACTCCACAGTCAACCGCTTCACTGGCACTGCGTCAGGCTAACCGAAATCTACAGTGCTACTGCCAGCTGTCTGAGCTTACAAACCACTAACCCTGCTCCGCTCGGCCATGCAGCGCACAGACCTTTCACGCAGACTCATGCCACAAAACCCCACTCCAGCAAAGGGCAGCAGCACACAACCTTCCCCAGACTGTGTCTCCATACCAAGTCCCCGGACAGACATCCGTACCCTGCCCCGAGTTAACAGACGGTTTTGTCTTTCTTGCAGCCAGGGCTCCAGCAAACGTGGCTCCACGCTCCTGACAAAACAAATGTGGGATGCCAGAGCGTAAGGACGGCTGGGAGCCAGACTCCCCTGCCTCAGTCCAGACGGATGCAGCTTCAACCTGTATCTACCAGGCAGGACGGTGTCACCGAGAAGCAATTACACTTTTCTGTTCTTAAGGTAGACAGGGGAGCCTGTTTCAGACCTGGGTCCCACTCCCACGCCGTTATTAGAGTTTACGCAGCCAAACTGCCAACACTTCTGCAAGCGTATCAGAAAACCCCCGGCCGGCACTGGGCCAAGCCCCTGCCTGGGCACACGGGCAGCTGTGCCACCGCTGGACTGCAGCCACAGTGGAGCACAAGCAGCCCGGGAGAGCCCTCGTCCACCAGTGCAGGCGGACAGGCACCGAGGGGGGACACAGCCGGGGTGCCCAGGGGTGCCCCGGTCAGGGGGCACAGGCCCCTTCCTCGCTGCCCCCCGCTCCGGGGCTCGGCCAGCCTTTCTCCACCCCCGGGGCCCGGAGAGGACAGAGCCCAGCGCCCAGGGTTTGGCTCTTACCACTTTGCCGTCCTTGGCCTCTCGCCGGTGCCCCGGGGCCGGGGGGTCCGCACTGCCGCTGCCCCCAGCTCGGCCCTCACCGGGCGACAGGGAGTAGAAAGGGGGGCTGGGGCTGGGGGGCAGCCCCGAGTCCGGGCTGTCCAGCAAGCCTTCCCGGCTCTTCTCCTTCAGGCTCTCGTCCATCCCTTGCAGCTGTAGGTGACCTACCATGTCTGGGGGGCAGCGAGGGGGCCGCAGCGGGAGAAAATCCTCCAGCGCCGCCCGCCACGGAGGGAGGGAAAGGGAAAGGAGCCCGGGGGGGGGCCCTGAGTCCCGATCGCCGCCACCAGCCTGCCGGAGCCCGGGCTGAGCCTGCTGCGGGGGGGACTGCCAGCACCAGCCGAACCGGGCTACTCCGGCCGCCTTCCCTCCACCTCGCCCCCGCGCCCTGCCCGCCCGCCGCTCCCGGCCCGTCAGGCGGCCCCCGGGGAGGGGAAGAAAGGCCCGATCCCCCCACCCCAGCCCCAGCCCCGCGGGGGATGCGGCCGTTTACGTGCGACGGAGCCCGGGGCGGCCCCGCCGACAGGGAGCGCTGGGCGCGGCGGGGGGCCGGGGCCGGGCGGGCCGCGCTCATCCACACGCTGCCGCCGTCCGCCCGCCCGCCCGCCGCCTCTCGGCGGCCCATTTATCCGGAGAC
>JAVKLA010000088.1:17906210-17928967 GCA_034782735.1 Sagittarius serpentarius | reverse complement strand
GGGGAGCGCGTTTGGCGCCGCCCGCCCTCTCCCCCCCCCCCGGGCGTCGCCCCCCGAGGAGACCCGAGGCAACCCCCGCACACGGCGGTACCTCCCGGCCTTCGGGAGAGGGGGCCCCCCCAGCCACCCGCCATCACAGAGCTGCAGTTTCCCTCCACTGATTTCTCTCACTTCTGTCCGAGTTTTCCTTCACTTCTGTCTGATTTTTTCCTCAGTTCTGTTTGATTTTTCCCTCAGTTCTGCTTGATTTTTCCCTCAGCTCTGATCTTCATCCCTCTTTCACCCCCACACCTCCCAAAGCAGCTTTTCCCCTCAGTGTCAAGGTGAGTGGGCATGAGGGAAGAGCTCTTCCTAAGAACCATTGTCACTCTTCGCTCTGAGGTGGCTAAGGGTGGCTTCATCGAGGCAGCGGGTGCCCATGGCAGTGTTGGCTACTGGGATCTGCAAGCCCGTCATAGCCCCTGTGCCAACCATACCCTCATGGCGGGTCCTTATGCCTCCCGCTTAGTGCAGCCCAAAACACAACCTCTTTCTTTGGCTCCACAGCTGCTGGTCCACAACCACAGAAGAGCTGGCCTCCCCCTCCTGGCCATCGTGTGTTCCAGGCCACCATAAATGCAATGGGAGGACATTCCAAATCCCAGCACAGCCGCTAGCTGGAAGGAGCAGCGTGTGCCAGAGGCATTGCCAGCACTGAGGGAAACGGAGAGTCCGTATCAACCCTCAGGGTTCGGAGAAGCAAGCAGCGGTTAAACACGTCAGGCTTGCTGAAGCCGATACGGACATTTATTGCACAATAACTGGCTGATGTTAACGTTACCTTGTCCACAGCCCTGGTTATGTTTTTCTCATCATGTTTTCTCTCTACATAGAGTCTAGACTGTGAGAAATCTGGGGCAGGCCCACTCATACAGCTCAGCCTGGTGGAGCTTTATTCATGGCAAGTAGGTTTCCATGGGAAACTGTTGAAATCCAACTGGCTGCCTCGTCTTGGTCTGAGTTGTTGGCCCAGCACCCAGCAGAATGGGACTGTGGCTGTTTGTGCTACAAAACTAACAAACACGATGTTTGTTATGGCAGCTGCTGAAAACTTGAGGGGTCTGGTATTGCACCTATAGCTGCAATAGGCTGATCCTAAGAGGGCCCTCACTCATTCCTCCTGGGGGAGTGGGTGACACCGTATGGTGGTAGGTGAACTCGCCAGCTAATAAAGCTGGATTTGTTTAGATGTATTCTTGCTCAAGTCAAAAGGAAAGGCCAAGGATGCCCAAATCCACCCTTGACTGAAATGAGGGGCCCTCTTCAGAGTGACTGAAGTGATCTGTATGCACTGAGCTGTGCAGAGGAATGTCGCTGATTTATATATGTCAAACTGAGCAGCCCACACACGAACCTCAGTGAATTCTTACCTCTGACCCGCTCATCGGCTCCAGCAGCCACACAGGCTGATTTAGAGCCCCTTACTGTAAGGGCTGTAATGTCTCACACAGGCTACGGCTAATCTGAAAATGTCAAAGGGGACTGAAGGTCAAAATTTCCATAAATTAGGCCCTGGCTTGCTACCTATCACATAATAGGATTCTCCAGCCAGTTAGCGCTGTGAACTCAGGCATTCAGCCCAGCAGTTCCCCTGCAGCCCTGTTTCCCTGCCCCTCTCCTGAACTGGCGAGCCTGTATGTGCAAGAGGAAGGAATGTCTTCAGAGCTGCTTTCCTCCAAGGAGAAAAAAGAAGCAGGACAAAGAGACACTGGACAGGCGTGAGTGCACTATCCTTTACTCCTAGAGAGGTATATTTTAGCTTGGGGAGCAGTTGGGGGGAGACTGTGTTTTTTCTGATTCTTGTTTTAAGAAACTACAAGCCAGTTTTTCCTGAAGCTGAATAATGCATATTTTTAAAGGTAAATTTCAGTACAATACATGTGTTCAGCACAGGAGTGTTTGTGGTTTAGGGTTTGCTGAGCTCTAAACAGTTGAAACACTAGGCACTGTTGAGCATCCCCAAGCATTTGTAAGGGTATTGACTTTACTTATGACTGGCAAAACTTCTGCTGGGTTCTGCAGGGCAAGTGTGTGCACATATTATGGTGGTATTATTATTGTTGTTGTTACTGTTCCGTGGGCATGCGTATGCACGTATTATGGTGGTATTATTATGATTGGTGGTGGTGTTCTGCAGGGCATGTATGTACACATATTATGGTGGTATTGTTATTATTGTTGTTGTTGTTGTTATTATTCTGTTTAAAGTTAGTAGTGGGTTGCTCACCCAAGATGGAGCTCTCTTGTGTAAAGCACAGGGTGGGCAGGTGGTAAGAAACGTTCCTGTCCTGATTGCTGTGATGGAAATGACTCATTCTTCTGTCAGAAGTCCTCCCGGAGCCACAGCATCCGGCTCTTGGCCAGTGAAAATTTGCCTGAATGGAAACTTGGTGAAGGATACAGTGTGCAGACAGAGATGCATATATGAGGTAGTAGAATTAGACCTGTTGAAACAGGACATAAATATTGCATGGTGCCCTACCAAAGGAGAAAAACAACAAGTGCAGGATTTTCAGTTGAGGCCATGTTGCTCTACTGAAACCCTCCTTAGTTCAGCAATTCTTAATTTGCTGGAAGGAATCACTAGGGACTGGTACATTCCTGTGTTTTGGCTTGGGAACAGGGAAACTGGGCCCTCATGTGTATGGTGGGACAAGGAGGAAGGAAAAGTCTGGAGGGAAGTTTTCTGAAGCAGCTGAGTGTAGACGAACAGGTGCAAACACAGTGGTACAAGGGCAGCAGTGTGTGAAGGCATAGGCTGTGGGACAGTAGCCTCCACTACCAGCACTTACTCTGAAGGAATAACCCTGCCTACCTGGGAATCTGAGCATAAAACAACAATAAATGAGTGGGGAGTCAAGTAGCAGAAAACTAGGGAACATTCCAGCAGGACTGCATCTGTTAAGATTCACTCTCAGGCAGAGGTGTAATTCTGACAACATCGATTAAAGAGGGCTTTATGACCACACATTTCTCAGAGCTTCTCCAACTTTATTTTCATTGGTCTATTTTGTTATAAAACGCAATCCCCAGGCCCAGTCCTGAAACAGGTAAAGAAACACATGTGAAGAAACCCCTGTGCTTTGCTGGGAGATGCAGGGGCTCAGTGCTGCTCAGGACCAGAGACCCGTTGTGTGCCAGGCGGGTGATACCACACATGGCATTGACAGCTCTTCTCAGGTAATGAGCAGAGCATCAGGGATGCAATGTGATCTGCACCCTGGCTCACCAGGCTCCATTCAGTTGTGTCTGAGATTTCCAGGCGAGGCGTTACAAATCAAAATCTGCTGAGGGCTATGTGGTCTTCAGAGATCCCCCAGTTACGTGCTGTGATGTCATCCACATGTTTGGATGTTTGTTCCTCTTTGCTACTGGCTGCCTTGCCAAGCACCATGGGACTCATGTCTGCATTCCTCTCACTGGTGGTACTCCTGGGATTCCCTTGCAGTCTCTCTATAACCCTGACCTTTTTTTCTCTGCTCTCCTTCCCTATGTCCAGGTTCTGGCTGGGCTCCTGTATCCAGCACAACTGTGCTACAATATCCAGCAGCCCTTTATGGCAATGAATATCCCACTAGTAAGATATATCATGAAGGGTTGGGCCAAAATGCACAAAATAATGCAGCACAGGTGGGAAGTCATGAGAGAGGGACTGTGTGGGCAGTGGGGGCAGGAACCCAGACAGCCTTCCCGGTGTAAGCAGCCCTGCTTCTGAACTAAAGCCAGTATCCCTCCTTGAATCCCCTGGGATTCAAGCCTCTCCATGCTTTGATGAGTCCTCTGCCTCCTGTTTTCCTAGCTATTCTCTTAGCTAGATTTGAGTACTTTAGGAATCTGCCGTCCCACAGACATGGCAGAATGTCAGCATCACGTGCTAAGTTTCCTTCCACTGCTGCCAGGCTTGAAAGACAAATACAGTGAGGGAAGAAAGAGACAGGATACAAACACCTACATCAGGACTTTTTCTGAAGCAGGCTGGGTGGCAAAATGGGAAGAATGCTAGGCATGTCCATTCTGTTTCACTGTTGAACCTGATCCTTCAGAACACCCACAGCATAACTAGTCCAAGTAAGAATGGCTTGGGCCACAGTTAGATGTAACTATGCTCTTTGGTTCCCTCCAAAGACGTGCAGCCTTTCCTCCCTGCAGTGTGATCCTGACAATAGTGTTGAAAGGCACCGAAGCAGCAGCAGCACTGAGAGGAATATGACCACAAAGCAGGACCCAGGTACGTCAGGCCCAGATCACCCTTGCCTGGCACCTTGCGGCATTGTTCAACCTCAGCCCAAAATGATCCAAAGCGTGAGGGTGGCATACCACTGCTCACTGCACAGGTCCAGATGATGATACAAAAGAACGGGAAGCACATCCATAGTGCCGGACCTGGAAACCACATGCCTATAATGATTCATTTTGCAGGGCAGCATGGCAGAGTTCAAATTAAAGGAACCTTTCTGCCTGAAAAGCAGAGGCCATTTATGAAGAGATAAAATCACCTACTGAGAGGTCTACTCATTAATTTTTAGGCAGCCCCCACATCAGAAATTTTTTCAACCTGGAGTCTGAGTCTTGGCTGTCTGGCCCAGCGAAGGCCACAGCCCAGGAGGAAACAAACATAGGCAGTTGCTTCTGAGAGCTTCTCTCAGGAGATACCTGGTCTCCTTGCAGCATCCTCAGGTATGGCTTTGCCAAGTCACTACAAGGGCTTGTAGCTTGTTCCTGTCTCCTCTTAGCACTGTGTCAGTCCTGCACTGTGGGAAGCAACTGGAATGCTATTGCACCTCCCTCAAGTCATGGCTGCACCTGCCCTGGCCGTGTTACCCCTCACCAGATAAGCAGTCCCTCCTAGCAGTGACTTGGAACAAACTGTCTAGCAGGAAATGGGAATGAAAGCCACAAAATCTCCTTTTCTGGGATCAGGAGTGCCTGTTCTTGGCAATAAATCAAAGAAAGCAAATTTCCTTTGAATATCCAGGGCTTGACATAAAGACGGTGCATCTCCCAGACAAGACAGTAGACTTTGCAGCTGCAGTAAAGGATGATTTTTGAAGAACATGCATAGGGTTATATGCAAATGTTGCCTTCTCACATTTGACTGCAGTTTGTACAGTTTGTGCCACCGTCAAGGCAAAAAAATAACTGAATGCTGTATTACAGAATGAGCAAAGGATCTGAAGGACAAAGAAATCACCATAAAGACTTCTGCTGACTCTGCTTGCCTTTGAGTAGGGTGCTACATGCGGAGTATTCCATTACCTGTGGAGTCCGGTCGGCATTTGCTGATACTGTTACATACTTGAGTCAAAACACGCCTCCCTGCCTCACTGCCCTGGAGAAGGACCTGCCCATTATCCTGTGAAATTTCCTCTGCTCGTCTGTGAGGGCTGCTGTGCTGTAATCTTGGAGGATAATCAACAGCAAAACCATTCATAAATCACAGCTAGCAGAAAAGATGCCGATAGGGTCTTAAATTTCAAGCCTGCGAAGCCATCATTTCAACAATGACAGTCAAAGGGGAGATTAAGAATTCTTTTACATGGAAAAGTTTTTCTTGGAAGAGCAGCTCTCTCTTTGGTTGCCTGTAAATACAGTCATGTGGATTTGATTTTTACATGGCCCTTCTGCCCGCTTGCAGGGAACGCTCTGCAACCCCAATGGGCCTGTTCTCGGACTGAACTGGCGTGTGGAGGGACTGCGGCGGGATTTGAAAAAGGCATCAAAAACAAAGAACTAAAGCTTTGCCCAGTGCTAGCAGAGGCCAAATGGGCTGCCTGTTTGGGAGGCAGCAGCAGGACTTTCCAGAGAACCAGACCCCTCTTGGCTCAACTCCACTGTGCCTCTGGGTCCAACTGCAGAATGGGAATAAGACTGGTGCCTTGTTTTATGGTGCAAGTAAAGCATTCGGAGATTATCTGTACTTGCACCTCATGGTGTTTAAGGCTGTAAGGGTATTGTGAAGTCTATTGCCAAAAAGTGAATGCAGGGCCGGATTAACACCCCACCTGGAGGGTAGGTGATCTCTCTCTGATCCAAACGGAGTCTTGTCTTGCTTTGTTCATTTGGACTAAGCGCTAGGAAGAAAGGAGGGAGAGTGTCTCTGTGTGGTTCTTGCCCTCCCTGCTGTGGATGATGACCAGTAGTGCTCACAGGACCTGTCTTCAGGTTGAGAAGAGCAAGTCCCAGGCAAGCTCCAGGCTCATGCTCATGGCTGTTCCCAAACAGCCCAGCTGGAAATGGACTCTGCCTGTTCGATACAACTCTGGCATAACAAACGTTTACAGGATGATTTCCTGCTAATGCTAACAAGTTCTATTTGAATAATTACTCAGAGTAAGATCTGACTGTAGCTGCCTCCATTTCCATCCACAGGGAAGAGTAGAAGAGCTAATAATGACATTACTGGTCAAAGATGAATTCACTTGCTCAGATCTAACCGTGTTCAGAATCACTGGTGGACAGGAACGGCTTGCTTAGCACTACGAGCGTAGTGGTTAGGCTTACAAGGGTGCGTAGCACTGATGCCACTGTGGTAACAGGTAACTTGAACCATGAAGAGCTTGAAAACCGGAGGGATGTAACTTCTGATCTGTAGAGGACTTAATGCCAACCTTGCCTGGGGCATTCTCACTTTCTGGTAACTACATGTATTTAGAACAGGCTTATTAAATTAAAAACAGCAGATTAGTTAGCTCAGTTAAGCTACCTGAGATTGGGGAGTCTGAAGGAACCATTTTTTTAATTGAAGAAAAAAATATAAAAATCAAATCCTCCTTCATGGAAGGATTTGATTTTTTGTTTGCAAAGGAAGCATCACCCCTTACTATGAGAAAAAATAACTCATAAAGCCTGGTGATGAAATCCTGCAAAGGAGCAGAGTTGGAGGAATGAAAGCCTGAAGAAGATACAATAGGAACAGAAGAAACACTATGTGGAGGAATACAATCTCCCAAGTCATCTAATGTGCTTTCCTTCAGTTACTTTTCCATTGAGAGTGGGAACTAGGTGACTCTCTGCTGGTATGTTTACTCTCCCTGATTTCTAGACATACACTGTTTTTCCTACTTCTATTTTTCTAGCCTGCTTAGTTTTGTGACAAGCAAGGGAAAACATCGCCGTGGGAAGGATGCTTCTGTTCTAAGCGTGGTTAAAGAAAAACAAGAATACACCAAAAACTTCTCTGAAGAATTAAAAAATCTTTCAACAAAGTAAGTGTTTCACAGCTTAAGATTTTCTGGAGTTTTTAAAAAAATGGAAGAAGCATGGATAACAGTGGGGATAACTCTCCCCAAGAAAAAAACAAAACATTTTTTTCAGATTTTTTTTTACAGTGATCATTTAGGAGGCAGGACCAAAGGAGAGCTGTAAAGCCTCACTGAACAGCTTACAGATGAAATTCTTGACTCAACAGATGTCATTATAAGGACTCCTATAGTTCATATTCTTGGCTAGCCTGTTGTGACAGTGTTGTGTCTCTTTGATTTATGACACATTAATCCTTCCTGTAATGTCTAACAGTCAATGGCACATTTCTTCTCCAGGTATCCACCCCATTCAGCCCATTTATAAAGCTTGGGAGGACAACCACAGCTCTCAAATTGCCTGTTGAGATGTGGCATATTGAAAACAGGGCATGACACACTGACATGTGATGGACAATGGGGGAGATAGCTTCACTGGCCTCTTCGCTCTATTTCCTACAGCTCTAAATCAGGTATGACATGAAAGAAATTACTTGTGCACCATATGGTAACCTGAGGATTGGAAGGCCATCTTCTTCTAAGAGCAGTAGCTGTCAACCTGTCACTTGTGGAAGGAAACCAAGAAAAGCAATTCTAGTCAGCTTAAATTCGCTGTACAGGAGCTGCATCACTGCTGAGAGTCCACAAGTGGAAAAAAAAGGAGTCAGAACTCACTGTCCTAGGGACCTTTTCAAGTTAAAAGTCTTTGTTTCCATATCTAAGTTAATATCCAATGAAAACCAGTTGCTTCATGATCTCAGCATCTCTCCTAATGAAAGAATGGGAGCTGAGAATTGAACCTTCTTGAAGCCTGTCAGTCCGTAGATGCTGGAACTCAGTAAACTCATTGTTAGAGGTCATTTTGCTGAAAACTTTCCTTGTTGTTTATCCTTACCAGCAGGCTCTTAGCAGATCCCTCATACACAGCCCTCCCCCATGGCTATCCAGGAATAACCCTGTATCACTGGGAATCTTTTCTGATTTCTGTAATAACCAGAGACAGAGAGAGACTGACCTCTCTATATATGGTGCTCAGAGGGACTGACCTAGGTGCCTCTCATCAGTGTTTGACCGTGCTGTATCCAGCTGCTTAACAGATGGGTCTGAAACAATACCCCCAGGCATGATATTCAAGCTTGGGCTAGGCTGGTCAAAGCTCTCTGCACTTACTGAACTGCCGTCAAGGTTTTAGCATTGGTGGATGGCCAAGTGTGGTCACCTGTCCCCTGACAGCTGGGCTGAGACCACTAGAGTCATCAGCTAAATTACCTTGAATTGATGACCTGCAGATTTAAAGCACTACAACCCAGTCCCTATTATGCACACAGCTCCCATTTCCTTTTGTATTTCTTTAATAGAAAAATAACAGGAAAAGCAATTACTGGCCATATGAAATGTAAGTTCATACAGTATTTCCTATAAGACTTCAAGCAACTCCTTGTTAAAGCAGATAAGTTAATCTGTCTTTTGGTTCAGGTCACAGTAGGTTTTCAGCTTTAAATCACCATAGCACAGTAACTAATGGCATTTGCCATAGAAATGATGTTGTAAAAACAAGGAATCTGGGCAATTATTAGGTGTATATTTCCGGTGAAAACAACTCACGTAAAGACAGTGTCAGTGAAAAGGATGATTGATCATCTGGATTTTGCTCCCTTGCATTTTCTTGCCCACTTTCTCTACAATGTAGTATTAACTGTCGCTCAATTATTGTAATGAAATCTGCTAGTGGACTTTGCAGCGTGAAGAACTCTGGCGCTGTCAGGAGGGGCTCAGCAGGGTTTTTTACCCATGGAGGCTGAAACTGCACAGCAAGAGGAGCATGGTCCCTTCAGGCATTCAACTTTCAGAAAGACCAAGGTAAAAGCTTTACCAGAGTTGGTTTTTTTCCACTTTGAATTCTTGGTAAAATGCTGTATGTTCCAGTCTTGACTCAGAGCTCATTAAAGTCAATGCAAAGACTCTTGTTGACTTTAATAAGCAGTGGTTTGAACCCTAAAGCTATTACATGATCAAAACTTCCACCAAACTGTAAATATGGAGGTGTTTTGTTTGCATTGCAGATATAATATTTGGCTATAAGGCAGGGATGCTTGGGATTGTTTTCCGTATGGTCTCTGTGCCTCTTTCAGATGTCCAGTAGTTTTACTGGATTGTTTATAATTACAATTTTGTTTATTAGGTTAAATAAATTGGCCAGATTCAATCTCAATGTAAAACAGAAGCAACTGAAAGCTACTGAAGTCAGTGAGTGAAATTTGGCTTCTCTTACAATATGTATAGTTTTGTTCAGCTGTTGGCTGCTGGTGTGAGAGAGCTTGTTCTCATGGCACATCTGGTCCACCCACATGCCACAGCACCATGAGAAAAGTTCTAACACTGAACCTGCAATACAGATTTTGCAGTGCGCAGGGCAAGTCCATGAAACAATGGGAAGCAAAGAAAATCAATGTGCAATAGAAAAAAATGTGCAATACAGAGAGATATTTTATTTCAAGCCTGCTCAGAAAAAAAAAATCAGGGACAAAACCAAAGCCTGGAGCTCACAGCTTCTCACTGAGTGGTATCATTCTGAACAGCCTTTGGAAAGGTGTGTCACTTGTTCTCTAGACTGCCACAACACCCTGGGATGCTGTAAAAATAGCTGGCAGTACCTGACTGACAGGCAGGAGACGTGTGACCCTAAATTATGATGTTTTCCTTTTCATGATGAAATGAATGCTGCCTTAGACAGAGGCTGAAATACATCTGTTTGCGGTGGGAGTGCCATTTTAGGCCCATTTCTTTTGAAACTGGGGTTGGAATTGCCAGGGATCAGCAGAGCTACGGGCTCACAAAGAGGGCACTGTCTTTGAGGAATCTTTACATAAGCCCTGCACAACCAAGGCAACAGGAGTTTGCACAGCTGCTGCTGGAAGCAAACATGTACTTTTAGCTGACCTGGGCTGATGACTTCGGGCGTTAAATCTGACGCTTTCCAGATGTACAGACCTCTCCTGCCACAGTCCCCAAACATTCAGTCCCCAGGTAAAAAAGGAAAATAATAACAATAATAATCGCAATAATAAAAGGGCACTGTAAATACCACACTGTAGTGTATATTCCAGAGCTGACATTTACAGATTGCATGGTCCAGTCTGAAGGCGAGTGGCATTATCCTCTCCTAAGAGCTGTGTTTTGAACCACATTTGTTTCAGAGCTAATTAGTGCTGCATCGACCTTCCATCTCATCTCTGGTCAAGTACCTTCTTCAGAAAAGGTGGCTAAATATCTAGAGCTCTTATTACGTGTCGGGAATTGGCAAATATCTGTCTGTGAGCATAAGACCCCCAGGGAATAGCCCTCGATCTGTGCTGGGGCCCGGGAGCATTCACAGGACAAAGGCATCTCGCCAAATAGTTAGAAAACTAAGTTTTGTGCTTCATGGCAAAGCAGAACCTTGCACATCAAGGGACAGACTTACTGGTGAGGATGAGATGGGATTCCTCTGAAGTATTGTCACTGGACGAGTGACAGGGAAGGGGCTGGCTGCTCCCCCACACTGTGTCCTGACTCCATCTGTGCTGCTGCAGGTTACAAGCTGTGCTGCAGAAGTCACTGATGACTGCACAGCAGGCTCTGGGATGACATTGTTCACTTGATTCTCAGAAGGAAATGGAACCTCATCCTTGTTCCAGACCCAGCATTAATTGTTTTCCTCTCTAGACTGGTTATTTTTAACAATAATTCCCTCCCCCATGCATCCCTGCAGCCCTTGGATGTTGAGATGTTCTTAGGGAGGGTGATGGAAGGGCGTGGGGTGCCTGAAGAGGATCATTTATTTTATTCCATTTTATTTAGGTGTGGTATTTATAAAGGCTCCGAAATTGGCAGTGAAAGAAAAGCAAATATTCTTCTGAATTGGAGACCGCCCCAACACAGACAGCTGCAGCCCAGCCTCTCCTCATTCTCCCTGCCAGTTCTCTCAAGCATGACCTGGTTTGAGGACCACCTTCAGTGAGATCAAAAGGTGATTTTTCCCAGTGCTTGCTCCACATGCCACTTTACTTTCACACTGCCTGTCAACTGGGTGGCGAGTATGTGAGACAGGAATGAATTCTGGCCTCCCTTAGCCGAACCATGAATAATTCCAGGGAAGACAATGGTGCAATGAAGGTCAAATTAGATCTGAGAGAGCCTACAAAGCCCTAGAGATGTGTTCTTGCCATGGTGAGCTGGGGCATCCAGGGAAGTGGTTAGTCAAAACTATCTCTCATCAGCTGGCAATTTTTAAATCTCTCCAGCCTGGGGCATTGCCTATTATCCTGGAAATACGAGGCAGACAGCTGCTGAGAGAGAGTGGATGTTGGGTGCTCATTTCTGCAGGGCTTTTCAGCTACAGAGCAGGAAGCTTCTCACAACTCCTTTCTTCCTCACCTTTCTTGCTTTCTTACTAACTGCAGTGCTGTGAAAGGGAAGTTTGTTCCCTTCAGACCTTTGTGTCTCTCTCTGGCTGTGAAGAAACATCGATGTTTCCAAATTTTTCATGGAATAAAATTTCAAAACATCTTGGTTTGCAGAGGGAAATAAGCCTTACTCTGACATTTTTTCATCAAAAGTAAATGTTTTGGCATGTTCCAAATTGACATGCTTCACTTTAGTTTGCTCAATTAACCCGAAAAGCTTTGCTTTAACTCTGTTCAACCTGAACATCAGCCTTGAATTGTTTTTCCTCCTGGCAGCTCTCATCTAGGAACTTAATACCCATATTTTTCAGGGGACAGTGCATAGCTGCTGTCATGTCTCACAGACCTTAGAGTCTGCATAATGGCAGATGTAGTCCTCTAGGAAACAGCCTGCAGGAAAGATGAGACATCTAAACCACAGGCCTAGTGAGGCAGTGTACTTATAGGGAAATGAGGTTTTAATGGTTTATTGAACACATTCAAACCAAAACATAGTTTTCTGATTTTGTTCCAACTGCCCCTGAAGAAATTACTGCTTCTTGACTTTTCTTAATTGAAAAAAAAAAAGGTATTTTTATTTCTTTATTCTGAAATGAATGAGGGTTCAAAATCAGGATGTTTTTCTCCCTGAAAATTTCAATTTTGTGAAAACCGCCTCTTTACTGGGCAGCCTTCCCAAAGGGAATCCCCAGCCAGCCCCAGTGCTAATATCAGTGCACAGTCTTTGGAGTTGATCCAAAGGTCATTCACACCATTAGACATTTTTATCATGGACTTGAATAAACTTTGGACCAGGCACTTTTGGCAGGAGCATACACAGTCTGGAAACCTAAAAATAAATCCTGATTTGGAGCCATCCACAGCTTTTCAGCAACCATGATGGTACATAGGTATGAGCTCGTCAGAGAGAAGGTGATGAGGTGATTTGGCCACATCTGTGGCCAGAGTATCTTCAGCTGTTTGTTGAAATAAACAAGGGGAAAGATAACATTCTACAAGCTCAGTGTTAAGAGCTCTTGATGAAGAATTTCCCTGTGAAGCATCAACCCCAGAAGGTTTGGATGGAAGATGCTGTCTCGAGAGATGATCTGGTTTTCTCTTCAAGAAGTTTTGCAGCAGCAATAGCTCCTGGAATATGTAACACTGTCATCCTCAGTCCTAGGAAGTTGAGACGTCCCTCCATGACGCAGTTTGTCTGCAACAGTAGTTTTGAGGGCCAGAAAAAGGTGCTGTCCCAGAAGAGAAGAAGAACTGGTCAAAGTACAGAATTTGCACCTTTCCTTATTTGTATCTTGTCCATGTTCTGAGAGGTTCACAGGCATCAAGAGTGAGAAGAAAGCCCAATGAATCGTTATCCTCTCATTCACCCTGCCCATTGCTGTGCACCGTGAAGGGATTGCTCTGCAAATACTGACAGCAAATCTCATGCTGTAATTACCATGCCTAAATCCTTTCACCTGGAGCCTGCTCCAACTCTCTGGAATGACTTGAGTCAGATCCGTGTGCGGAAAAAGCAAAGTGTTTCCAGCATCTCAATTTTATTTCTACCGCCACAAGAGTTTAATTGTGTCTGTTACTGCTTGCTGGCTGATGAACCATTGGCTGAACACAAGTAACGGGTCAGTTGCTGTTGCTGAGGTTGTATGACTGGCCACATTTTCTGCAACGTTGTTTAGATTCAAAACAATAATTCTCATTTGCACGGTGTATATTTAGTAGTCTAGATGTAGTAGATGTAGTCAAATTTATGCTAATTTTCATAGTCTAAGGCATCTTTGACTCAATTGGGAAAATGGGTGTGCAGAAAATTACAGGGATTTTGGCTTTATGGACCCTTCCCAGGGTCAGTAACTCTCTGCGGGGTTGCTCTTCTGAAAAAGGCAATTGCAATGCAGAAGGAGCATGCTTGACATATGAGATCTGGGAGGATACAGTGAAGAATAGGTGGTTATATCATGTCAGGATATGAAAGCAGACAGAGAGAAACAAGATGATGAGGAGAGACAGAGAAAGTTAGAGGCTCTTGGTCAGGTGGCAGTGGGCTTGCTTATGCCAACAGATTGTGGTGCATGCCAGTGACAGCGTCCTGCTGGAGCAATGTCATTGGCTGTGATCAAGCCACCAGGCAGTCCATCCGAAGGGCTCCACCTTCAGCTGGTTGGTCCCCTTCCTTCCTTCACATCTTCTTCCATCCATCTAGGTACAGATATTTTGTTTTCTACCCGCAACAGGAAAGAGTTTGCCTTATCAATGAGGTTTATAGCAGACACTCTTTTCTGTAGGTCCTTCATCAACTGATTGCTGCAATTGTCCTGATTCCTAAGACAGCTCTCACAGCTGCTGCAGTCTCTATTTAAGGGTGTTAAGTTGTGGCAGTAATAATGCTGGCCCTGGTGAGAATACAAATGTGTAGTTTGTTGATCCTGGACTGCAAAGCAGTACTACTGCCTGGCAACTACACCGCAAGAGCTGGCAGGCAGACCTATTTCCAGCACACTTCTCTGAAAGGGGAAAGGGTGTTTTCAAATTTCTTCTTTCCCTCCCTCTCCTCCAAGTCAGAGCCTGCCAGGAAGCTTTGGAGAGAAGCTGTGGTGCTCATCTGTGCCTCCCAAGCTGAGTATGGTGGCTGGGCTCTTTCTGCAGGACTTGGACACCCAGAAAACTTTGCTGGGTGTCAGCAGTAGGTGGGAGGTCACTGTAGGTTGAAGGTGAGCCAACCCCCCAGCACGTGGGGTTGAGGAGAAGAAGTGGGGTCCCACCAGTGTGATTTTGAGGGACAACTCCTGCCAGAAGTGAGGGTCACTTCTAATTATCCACTGGTCAAACAGGCTAATTCTGAAAGTAGGAGCCAGGGTGTCAGATGCTCATGTTGTCATACATTGCAGGGAACATCACACACTGGTACCCCATCACTGAAGAACTGAAAGATGCACCAAATGTGCTGGGCTGAATCAGGACCTCTGCTCAGTAGTCCCGTGGCTTACTGTGAATTACCAGTGCTGAAGGGCAGTGGGGGCACATTCAGAGCTGGTGGCATGTCACACCTCCCCTCTGCATTGTCCAGGGATGTGAAGTAACTCATACAGATACCTCAAGAGGGAAAGCTGCAGATTTCTGCCCTTTGCTGCTGATACTTCCTGAACAGACAGTGTTCAACTCAGGTCCTCTAAATCAGGAACAGGTTACATGCAGTTATTCTAAGGCTGTATTTTGCATCTGCCTTAGTGGGACTGTCCTACCTGACAGGGGGAGGCAGAAGCCGTGGAGAAAGGGGGCTTATGAGCCGTGTTAGTCGCTGGCACTTTGCCACCATCCCCTCTACAAGGAAACCTGCAGACCCTTTTTGGGAGTAGCATATCGTCCTAAGCACAATCATGTGTTCAGTGCGCAGAGCAGTTAAACGTGTGTGTAGGGGCCAACTTTTCACTGAAGACTATTCCCATTTCAGTCTCTCTCCTGAATGTTCAGTGTTCAGAGGCTTGAGCTAAACATGAGTGAAAATGTGCCAGGGGGCTTTGCTGGGGTTATTCACCAGCAGAACAATTATGCCAGCAAATTAGGGAGAAAACAAGCACCACCTGATCGGTTCTTGCCCAAGGGCAACATTAATTTATGCATCCTGTTTGCTGTGTGTAACATGGGTACACTTAACGTTACCCTGTCCCACCAGCTACACAAACGCTGCGGACTCTTTGTGGCCCCTGGGAGGCCTGGCACTATCTTTTCTCAGGATGTAAGTGAAATGTTTATATCCATGGGGCTCAGTGTGAATTAGACATTTCTCTGTGGTGGAGCTTTCTGTTTAGGATGGGGCAAATGCAGAGCACAGAATGGCCATCATGCAGATGTTCCTGTGTTTCTTTTCAGTGTTTCAGTGATCTGGGTAAATCTGGGGAGCAGCTGCATCATTCCTGTTGGGGGAATAATGGGGAGGGGGTGCCCCCATGGCTACCCGTCATGTTGTAATCCATGGCACACCTGCCACACCAGACAGTACAAAGGAAGGGAGATCATTCACCACTTCCCTTCTTCCTTCTCTCCACCACGGCAGATCTGTTTCTGCCTTTGGGGCAGGGAAAACCCTGTAATTGTTCCCCTGCAAAGTTTGGCAGCGTGGAGAAGAATACACAATATTCTCTCCCTATTGAAACTGCACACCTCTCTCACCTCCTAAACCAAACCTCCTGTGGACAGATCCAAGCAAGGAAGGCAGCTAAACCTACAGTGCAGCTCTTCCCATCCATTGTCTGAGCCAACAGTGATGAACTTCACAGTGGTCTCACTTTGGTCAGAGCACTACAACGGCTGCTGTCGTGACCATTTTTGCCTGGATGCCTCGGGGTATGTTGCTACTGTAGAAGACAAGCATGCTGGTTGTAAGGGATTTAGCTAGCCCAGGGGACATTAGCTGTGGAGGCCTGGCAGCCCAGCAGCTAACATGAAGAGGTAAGAAGGCCTAGAGGGCTCAGCTGGTGACCTGAACTAGTATCTTGGCGTTTTTGCGTAATTTAACCCTGCAGTCTCCATAAGGGAGCAAAGCACTGATCCAATGTAGTGAACGCGACACTGCTTCCTATCTGCCCAGGGGTCATTTTTCAAGTGCACCTTCATGGTGTATGAATTTCAGGCAGTTTCTTCATTAATTTAACCTTTACAGCAATAACATCTCCAGCCTGGTTCTAGAGTGTCTTTCACAGCTTGCAGTATCAGATTAACCTGCCAGTGCTCTTGTGAAGATGGAAAAGCCTTCACTCCTTGTAGCAACAGCATGGCTTTGGTTTGGAACTGAGTTGGGATGTCGGTTTGCCTGACTGTCAGAGTTTGCATGAAATATACCCAGGAACTCATCACCTACCCCTAAGGTACAGCCACCTCAGGGTGAAAGACAGCAGCTGTTTCATCATTCACATAAATAGTGATAGAGGAATACAACGTATAGCTGAATCTTCAGAGAGATCTGTGTTGGCAGAAGTTAACTGCCCTGTTTGAAAATGGTCTAGAGAGAGAGGTTAATACCCAGGGATTGTACAGGCACAACCTTGATTTTCCATCTGCTTTGATGTCTCAATTAGCAGAACTCAGAGCAAGGGCAAGGGGGAGCAACTTCTTGGGTATTTCCAGCTTTATTTTGGGGGGGTGGGGCAGGGGAGGGAAGGTTTATTTATTAGAATAGGCAGGTCAGAATTTAACTGAGAGATTGTTAAAGGAATTCAGAGCCTGTGGGATTTATGACAAGGCGATGAAAGAGCAACTCCGATAGTTACCCAATAAGCTTCTTTTTCCAAGAACATAAACTTAAAAAAAATAAATTTAAAAATGAGGATTTTTTTTTTTATGAATGGGTTCTTGTGGTGTGCAGGCTGCTAACACTATCAACATTGTTTCTGGGGAACTCCAGGCATCTAATCAATCTTCATTCTGTAAGAAAACGTTCCAAATTATACGAAAACCACATGGCTTCTCCTGTTTTTAGGGAAAAACCTGACCTGACCCCATCTGTACTCCAGAATGGCTGAGTCCCCATCTTAGGACTAATTTCAGCAATACCTGTGATCCATTTTCATTGTCCTAGCACTCAGAAGGTGCACTTGGTGTAAGGATGCAGCTTTCCTTACGAAAAGAGGGAGTTGTTCCAGGGAACATGTGGAGGGAAAGATGGGGCTGGGATCATTGCAGCGCACATCCAGGCCATTCTCAGGCTGTTCATGTCCTTTAGCACGTAGAGGTCAGGGCAGATGCATTCCTGATCTTCGCCTGGTGTAGCAAAAGCACCATTTGCCTCTCATTGACTACATCCATTTACTCCATCCTCTGAGAACTGTGTCCTGTTATTTGCTGGGGACAGGGTTTACAGTTTCTTGGGTCAGGACAGTATCAGGCACTGTTTATGAGACACCCCTTGGCTGCCTCCAAGGCCAGGTTCGTTGCCCATCGAGGCTGTGAACCGGAAGCACAGCTGTGGGACAGCTGGAGGCTACCCTTCAGCATACTGCAACGCCCAAGCAAGCCCAGACCACACAACGTTAGTAGGCTCTCCCGTGCGCCCTCTGGCCTGCTCAGGCAGGCAGTTCCCTGCCTGGAAAGCTTTGCTATGGGAAGGAGGCAGGCAGATCAGCCTGGAGGCTGTATCTAAGGCAATTCCTCAACCCTCTGTTAAACAGCAGAGGACAGCATTGAAGAGTTGGGGGGGGGGGGGGGGACGGGGACACAAATTAGGGTCATTCTGGTATTTTCCAGATAGCTCCAGCTGCAAAAGAGGGCCAGTGAAATGAGTTGTCCAGCATCAGCCATCAGGGCAGAGCCACAACTTTCCCAGGACAGCACTACAGTCCTGCCTTTCTAATTATCTGCTTGAGCTTGTTTTCCCTGGAGACTCCTTGCTGCCAGAGTCATCCCCACAGGTTCCATTCCTGTCAGATGCTGGCATGCTGTCTGCTCCTGCTCGAATGCTGGCCTGTGGGAGGCCAGCCCTTGCTGGGTGCTTCCACAGAGCGTGTTACAATCCCTCTTTAAATTACAGAGGGGTTGGGAGCAGTCATCTTCAGACAACACCTCTTCCAACATTTTGAGGGCAATTGCTTTCATTTGGCCTCTATACACACACACACATCATGTCACAGACATGGTGGGTGTAAAATAAATATTTTATATATGTATATGTATATATATATAAAAATGCAAGTTCACCAGGCAAAGGCAAATTTTCCTTTGAAAAAAAGGGACTTCTGCTGAAAAGATTCTATCCTTTGAAGACTAGTAGCTTGTCTCATAAATTACGCTGCTGTTTCCTCAAGATCTTGTGCAGAAGTGTGGTGCGTCCTGGTCACTAGTTTCAAAGCCCAGTTCAAACCAAAGCAAACTGCAACAAGTCATCTCTGGAAAGCAATTGAACTGTGAATAGCTCTGAAGATCAAAAGAAAAAAGCTACAGACAAGACAAATGAGAAGGCTATTTAGAAACAGGCTGCAGTGACAGGGCTTGCATCCAGTTTTCAAACTCCAGCAAACATGGGGGATGATTTTAGGTCCCAGATCTTGACTTATGAGAATGCAGAGCAGTGTATAAATAAAATTAAAGGCAGTATGATGTATCAGAGCACTAGTCTGACATCCCTTAGGTGGCTGGACTAGCTGGGTCACTGGAACTTCTCTGTGCCTCATTTTTTCCGCTTGTATAACAGAGGACATACTACTCTTTTGCAGCGCACTTTAGCAGTGAGAAGGATTAATTGACTTTCTCTCTTTAGTGAATGGATGCAGCATTGAAACTAGGTAAGGTGGTCTTTAGATTCGTGGTAGCTTACCTAAATGCAGCAAAGCACCTGCATCCTAATTTTCCCTATCCTTCCTCTTCATATGAGAGGGTGTGCCAGGACACATAAGCAGGGCCACTTCAGCCAAGCTGGAGATTAAGGTGATAACACTGTTTGACTTCTGTACTTTCTATGTTATAGCAGAATAAGGGAGTGCCCAGTGAGTTGGTAAACACACATGTAAGAATAGCAAGACCGGAGCCAACCACTTTTGACCACTAAAGTAGTCCCATGTAGATCCCATTTTTGATCCAAACAGTAATGTCAGTACAGATTAATTAAGATCTCGCTTGCAACATTATCATCAACAGCATTAAATCAATCCTGGACACTCCGTAGTAACCTTAAAAATAATTTCTTTTTTCAAAGCAAGGGCAAGTTACATGAAGTTTGGTTTTGTACCTGTTGCGTATAATTGTTCAGTAGAGGGACATACACAGAAAGTTATAGGCTGTCGCATGGCATAATGGAACAAAAGCACATGTGCTGGAATGATAGGCACCGATGAGACTTAGGAAGAAAATAGCTGCAAAATTGTAGGATAGGCCAGTAACATCCTTCTGCAAGGGAAAGCCTCATTTTGAGCCCACGCGTATTCAAACAGTGCCTGTTCCACTCTGTAACTGTCTGGCTCAATCACAACACCTGGCTTTCTTGCATAAACCGCACAAATCCTCATGCACTTCCATAGCTGTGCGAGGAAGTACTTCCTGACCACTCCGAAAGGCGCATTCGCATATTGCCAGATGAAACTCATCTGGATAGAGGTTCACTTCTCTTTGCATAAATGCATAACGCATTAATTTCTGAACTGTCTGTTAAACACTCCGTAGATTTTTAAGGTCAGAAAAGACCATTAGATCATCATCCAGTCTAAACCCCTGCTGACACCACAAAAACTCATCCATATGCCCAGCAGTGAGGTACGCTGCAGTGTTATCTGTACACATAGTGGTACGTGTTGGTAGTGAACAGCAAAATCCAAGTTCACTTGCAAATGATGCTTTCATGAGAAAGTTCACGGTATCTTTGTATCCTGGATGAGAAAGTTCATGGTATCTTTTTATCACTGCTGTCCCTTGGGTTTTAGGGTCAGTAAAGGCTACACTTGCAGGGTGGTCTGTAACTTGGAAGGAAAGATAAGCACTTTTCTGTTGAGCTTTGTAACACATTGGCTGGTATCTATGGAAAAGGTCACCTGTTGAATTGAAGACACTCTGGATTATCACTAACAGATCACCTTGAAACTGCCAAATGAGGAACTGCATCTAGTAGAGGGAAAGGCTGCAGGCGGTAGAAACCAGGCTTTGCTCAGGACCTGGCATTAAATGGAAGTAAATGAACTCTCACTAGTCAATCAAAGTGATGGTTAGCCTGGATTTTAAGTGACCAAGAACAGTGATGTGACTAAAAGCTAGGACTAGGATTCAGAAAAATTTGGGATCTATAGATATGGTTTTAGGGACAGGAACAATAAAAGATCTAACGGAAGCAATAGCAGATGCCTTTAGCAGTACCTTTTATTGAGATATTATGGCAAAACCAGTTACTGAGTTTCAGGCTACTGAGGCCCTCACGTAAAAAAATCTTCTTCAGTTGTTTATAGCATAAATTGCAATCATAAGGGCTGAAATTTGTCCTCGTGTTTTTTCTCTCGTACAGCTGCTGTCCCTGCTTCTACCCAATGCAGCCATGCTTCAGGCAGTCAGTTGGCCCTGAGTGCATTAACAGGCCTTAATGTTGCTGACCAGCCTCACCTGGGGCCTCAACCCACCCCCTCTGCCTATGGTCCTGTGACTCCTTTTAAGTTCAGACGTAAGCTTCTGCTCTCTCCCTGAGCTATGTTGTAGGGATGCATGCTAGTACCTACAATAAGCCATGCCAGTGCCTGGCTATGGACCTTGCCGATGTGGTCCCTAACCTGTTGATTCTGTTCTCGTCTTGGCCTTGGATATGCCTTGTTTGTATGGACTCGCTGGGTTATGACTGGACTGTGTCTGACCCTGACTTGACTTTCCAGCTTGACCTGAGACCTGCCCCATCAACATGGACTTGCTTGATGATGTGGATTCAGCTGATCAGCTGAAGCTGGCTGCCATCTCCATGTCTGCCTGGCTTGCTTCACTCAGGTATTGTAGGGCTGGGTGGTGGCTGGCAAGGGCCTGGCAGTGCTGGCCTTGTTACCATGCTTGATGTTTGACTCCCTGTCCTGGAGGGCCTTTGATGCTCCCTGACAAATCTTTATGCAGAAGATGCCCCATTAGCAAGGGACCTATCTTGAATAACTGTAGCTTTTTAGGTCATAGCACCCTTGGGCTTTACTTGCTTTCCTGGCCGGATCTGCTTAAGGCTCTGCCTGTTTCAAGACTGGCCCTTTTTTTGCTGCTATTTGAATGGAGAAGCAGGTGTCTGGAGGAGCCTGGCAGAGCTGGTGCTTCATGAGGCTGTTAGTGATACACTGCTGAGTTTGTTAGACTGCTGCATTTGACCTGGATTTCGCTGCCCTCCCCAGCCCATTAGGAGGCCAGAGGGCTGAGGACTTATCTTTCAGCATTCAAAAAAAAAAAAAAAATTCATTCAAGCAGCTATAACAGTATGGAGCTGCTTCTTGTGTGCATATCCAAGTCACATCTGGATGGTTAGGCAAGGTATCCATAATCTCACCCTCCTGCCTCAGCCTACCAGTGCCAAGTGTGCCGGCATGCTGCCTCCCTGGAGCTAGCTGTACGGCTGTCCTCCATCAGTACCTTGGCTGTACAGCCCAGGTCTCACCCCACGTGGTCTCACATGTAGACAGCGTTAGCTAGTGAGTAGCTCCAGGGTCTGGTGCAAGGCTCTTTGTTCCCACAAAAGAGGGAGAAAGAAAATAAGTCCTCTGAGGTGAACCTGCCTGTACAAATGTTTTCCTACTCGATGAATGTTTTTCTAAATATAAAACACCTGCCATCTGGCTAAATACACCTCGAGGAGAAAGAGGTAGTGTCTGGGGCAGGTAAGCCTGCCTGGACCTTCTCAAACATGTTTGGAAAAACACAGTCAACTGGAATATCCTAACTATTGGTGCCTCAACACTGCTGCACTGGTCTTTGTCGCCCAGAAAGCTTGGTTACCAGCATTCATATGACCAAACTGAGTGCCTGATATATTTAGTGGTGTGTACAGGCTCAAATGTCTCTCAAGGGACCAGTCTGTCTCATCAGCTACAAAAACAATTTCTGCCAAGGCAGTTATCTGAATGCAGTGCTGAAAGTAACATGGTCTAGGTGAGGGATGAAGAAATACTTCACTATATCCTGACACCCCTCTGGCCTTGGACCAGGTTTGCCCTTCTGTTGACAATCAGCTTTTTTTTTTTTCCTGGAGTGCCAGGATCAGGTATCATTAAAGGCCCTGTCATTCAGTGTGCTGCACAGCAACACTCAAAATTTACGGGGCGAAGGTAGATCAGGGAGATGTTGATGGTATTTGGGTTTGGGTGACTACAAGAGCAGTGGCCTGTGTGCCCTCATGACTGTTTCCAAGCCATGTGAGCAAGTGGCTTGTCCTAGGACAAAATTGGGGCAGGGTCAGGCCTAGACTGCCTGACTACTGATTCTTTCCTTCCCATCCTGCAGGCTATGAAAAAACACTATGATTTTATTTATCTGGGAGACCAAGGCTGCTCTGACAGCCAAACTGGTTCCCTGAAGGGGGGGGGGGGGGGGCATATTTTGAAAACTTATG